>OU342741.1:309052683-309652683 GCA_910589775.1 Avena eriantha | reverse complement strand
TATACTTGTGGGTCATCAATACTATTTTCTGGCGCCGTTGCCCGGGAGTAAAGCGCTATTGAAGAGTGGAACTGGTAAAGGAAACTTCTACTATTAGTATTGTTTATTTCTGTTTGTTACTTTATTTTCAAAATGCATAATTCACTTAGTTTCTTATTTCAGAATGCTACTACCACTGCTAAGGTAGTAGATGCACCACCACCTTCTGAAATTGATCCTTTTAAAATACCTACAAAAATTGTTGATCGTGTTATGGATAACTACTATTTTGGAGATGGAACTGTCCATCCTAGTGATCATTTGCTTTTTATACATGAATTATGCGAATTGTTCAAGTGTGCAGGTATTACAACAGATCAAGTTAAGAAAAATTTATTAATTGTATCATTGAATGGAAGAGCTGAGGAATGGTATAAGCTGCTAAAGAATGGCCAATCTCTTCAATAGGAGGAAATTGTACCTCTCTTTTATTCCAAATTTTATCCTTCTAGTGAGATTCATAAAGATCGGAATCAAATATACAACTTTTGGCCTCTTGATGGAGAGAGTACCACCCAAGCTTGGGGGAGATTGAAGTCACTAATGCTCAAATGTCCTATTCATGACTTCCCTAATAATATTATTATCAATAACTTTTATGCAAGGCTTTCTCTTCATGATAAGGATTTATTAGATGCTTCTTGTGCTGGATCATTTACACGTATGAAAGAAGAAGCTAAATGGGATCCTCTAGACCGTATTCAAGACAATGTTGAAGCATGGGAGAATGATAAAGGAAGGAACTCAGATATAATTATGATTATGAATGCATTAAATCTTTTATGGGAACTAATGACTTTCATAACATTAGTGTTGCTTATGGTCTTGATTCTCAAAGTATTGCAAATTGTTTTGAGGCCTTTGCCTCTTATATTAAAATTCCTAAAAAGAAATGGAACAAGTATCATGGGCCATATAAAGATATTGTTAATTGTGTTCCTGCTAGAAATATGAAGTATATACTGCTCATTCTATTTTACCTATACCTTACATCGAGAAAATACATTTCCCTGTTAAGGTAAAGGAACATTCTATGATAGCTAGTATGGTTAACAAAAGTACAAAGAAAGTTGTAGAATCTGATGAACAAATAGATGTTGAACCTGCAGTAGAAAATATGAAAGACCTTGTCACTAAAAATGTAGAAGATGGGCACATTATCCTTTGTAAGGATACTTCTACTATTGTTTCACATCCTAGTAGAACTAGGAAAGCTAGTGTCCTTGTGTTTTCTGTCAGAATAAGTGATCATTGCTACTATGGTTCATGTGATAGTTATATCGTTAAATTTATTCATGATGCTGAAAGTTATTATGAGAGAGGGAAAAAAAATTCTATGCATCTCAATAATATTAAGTTTTCTCGCTTTATGCTGAAAGTCTTTATGTTGCACTTGTTTTGCCTTCCTATGCTAGTAGCCTCTGGTTTCAATAATTTATTTTCTTACAAAATTCCCTTGCATAGGAAGTGGGTTAGACTTAAATATGTGTATATTTGCTTCTTGATGCTCTCTTTTACTTCAATTCATAATCTTATGTGAGCATCATTGAAATTTATCATGCCTATGTTAATGGTTATAAAGAAATAGCTTTTTGGGAGACAACCCATTATATTTTTCATTTATATTTATTTTTGTTTATTTGAGTCCTGGAAGTTATTGATTCTGTAATAACCTCTCCTTATCCTTTTTGTTTGGTTTTTATGTCAAGATCAGCCTCTAATGAGAGAGAAGTAAGATTTTGGGAAGTTGCTGTCCCGAAACAGATTTTGTGCTTCACCGTACACAATCGTTAAAAATCCTAGAATGTCATACTGATTTGTAATTTTTTGTATGCATGCCCCAAGTTATTATTTAACTTTCATTAGTTTTGCACTTTTAGATTTGAGCAACAGAAGATTTTCGAAAAAATTGATCTTTACCTGCTCGTCCGTTTTGATAGATTTCTGCCATTTTTGCATTTGCCTCTTAAACCGATTTCCTTTTTCAATTCTTTTGGGCTTTCGGAAGGAGTTGCTACAGTAGCTTATGTTTTGATGGATTTCAGTTGAAATTGAACCCAAAGGTTTATTATCTTGCATGCACTAATGTTGCTAATTAAGATTGTGTGAAGTTTTGTATGAAAGAAATTTTCAAGTCTTAGGAGAGAATGATGTAATGAGATGAAGAATGGTCAAAGAATCAAGCACTATATTTCTAGAGATTCTTATAATGAAGATATTGATATTATTCAAGTGGTGACTTCGGAAGAATTTATTAAAGACCAAATTCATAAACCTGTAGAGTCCGTTTTCGAATAGGTAACAGTTCTGGTAAGAAAAGGTCAGCTAAAAACTTTTCAATCTATATTTTTGCAGTTTTTATCTAACATGGAAGATAATGAGTCAAAAAAGGGACGGAAACGGAGCCCGAGGGGCTCGTACCACCCCGTGGCGTAGGCCCACCTAGCTGCGCCACCAGGGGGTGTGGCCACCCCGAAGGCCGTCTCCGACCCGTTTTCTCCTAGTACCTTCCTTTTGTTGTTAAACTTTGTAATATATAATCCCCCGGATCCCTCGAGGTCTGTATAACGTGTTCTCACCGTGTTTTTGTTTCGATATGTTTCTAACAGGTAGATTCTCAGTTTTGGAGCCACAATGTCTTCCTCTGGATCACCCAAGGAGGATTCCTCCACGGACATCATCAACCCATACATGTATGAGTTGAAGATTCACCCCAAGGAGTTGTTGCTCGAAGATGGGAAGGTACAGATAAAAGAGGTTTAGGGCCCTAAAGGAGAAGGTAGTCTAGAAGACAGGATGGAACCACTGGAGCAAGAAGTCTTTAGGTATAAGAAGATGGGAGAACACGAAGTGCACTTCATCCATCAGATAAGTTCAGAACTCATCGCCGAGCACAAGAAGGAGACTGCTGAGCTTAGGGATGAAATTCTCTCACTCCACTGAACAACCAACCACCTATAAGCACATCTCTACAACATGCAAAATCAAAACTGTGAGTATGAGGCTAGGTTTAAACACATAAGTTCTGCTGCTAGTTTCAGGATATTGGAAACCAAGATGTCCTTTGTTGATGGGGAGCCTTTACCTTGGAAGTCGGATGATGTCAAGAGAACACCACCACCCCTGAAGGAGTAATTTGTCATCAGGTTTTGGCATCCCCTTGGTTTCTTCCAAGCTTGGGGGAGTGTAGCGGTATCATATCATTATCTTTCATATTTTTACCTTTTTAGTAGAGTCATATCATGAATAGAGAAGTTATCATATAGGATGGTTTGCATTGTGGAAGTATCTCTCCTCTAGTTAGTTATCTATGTATCCCTTGGTGTGAGTTTCCATTATGGAATATTAATGAGAAGTTATATCATCTACTCTTTTCACATCTTATTTTAGTTTGCAATTTCTGTTATATGATTGATCTTGTTGTTAGTATTGGTATCACTTTGGGATCATTAAGTAAATTTAATTAGTTTTGGAAAACCTAGCTCGGGCCAGTAGCAACACTATTTGAGGATTGAATGGATAAGAGAAAAGTACTTTTAGTAATATAATTTCATTATCTTTCTTTCTTGATTAGCTCATAAGCTTAGTATTCTCTAGTTAAGATCTTTTGTGTTTCCAAGGAAGATTGCATGATTGTTTCTATCACTTGTATCTTTGTTTGTTTCCTTCAACTCTTATGCTCGCTACCCAACCTTGCTTGCCAAAAACCTGTACTGAGAGGGAATGGTTCTCGTGCATCCAATCCTTGAACCAAAACCAATGCCATTTATGTCCACCATATCTACCTATTAGCTTTATTGCTATTTCAAGTAAATTCTCAAGTTTTATCTATCTTCCAAATTAAACTTGTTATGTGAAAATTAGTGATTAAAGCTCTCACAAACTTGATGGCACACTTTATTTTCTTGCACTTAATAAATTTGAACCATTGCGACTATCTTATGAAGCTTGTATGCTTGCAAATTATAAGTTGGGAGTTAGCAAAACCATGTTATCATGGGGTCCGCTTTCGACATTGTACTTATTATTTAGTTGATATCATGTTCTTTTGTTTATGGATCCCGGCGGTGTGAAATAAAAGGGGAGCTTGTAAGCTCATGGAGTTTGTATATGTGTTAGAGAAACGCCTGGGCGGCTAGCCTAAGCCATGCCTAATAATGAAACTTGCAGCATAACCATAGTGGCATTCTATGAAGCATCCTCAATAAAAACCTATGCAAATACAAAATAAAAAGATCGCTGAGATGCTCACTGTCTGTTGCCTTGTCATTTTTATATGGGATCGCTCCTATGTCATGGGGCAAGGGGTATCCCATTGGCGGTTCTCTATGATACACATACACTTACAATGACAAGAACTTACCGGAGACCAAAGTTGAGTAGCATGAGGTCTGGTACTCATACTCAAGGGGCGTGAGACTTTTAACTTATAATTTGTCAAGCATATAACTCATATTTTCCCTCACATTAACCTTAATCACCTCAAGATGCTTATGATAGGGGCAATGAAAGCTGAAAGCTAATAAGTACCATAATTTTTGGAATCTCTTTATGAAACTTGAAATCCCTGCTTCCCTCTGCAAAGGGCCTTTCTTTTACTTTTTAGTTGAGTCAGTAAACCTACTCCTTTCTATCTCAAGCAAGCATTTGAGTTTTTGTGATTCAATCATCCATATGATGATTTATTCAATCATATTTCTTATGTTCCTTGTTTTGCACACATCTCTTATCTTAGTGAATATTACTTTGAAAGCTATCATTGAAAACCCCATCATGTTTGACTCCTGCAATTTGTTAACCGTTCTCTGATCAACAACAAAGTTTGCCATTACCAATTATGATTTACTTTGTGTATCTTTATTGCGTTTCCCTTACTCATTGCAAGTTAAGTTATGTAATAGTGAGTTGTTTTCTATTATGATTTGTGTATTGATGAATGTGATGCTTCTTGTCCGTATTCTCTTTATCAACACTTCACTCCATAAACCTATGGTCATGTTTATTGAGCTCAGTTTTCGCTTGGGGACAAGCGAGGTCTAAGCTTGGGGGAGTTGATGCGTCAATTTTGCATCACTATTTTATATCATAATTTACTGTTATTCACTGATATCTTTCATATCAAGAGATGATACTTATGTTTTTTTATCTATTTTTGCATGATTGATGATTTTTGGAGGATGAACCACCAGACTCAGGATTCTGATGGAAAAAGCATTGTCCAGATGCAAAATTCGTGAAGATTAGAAAATCCCAGAAAATATATGGAAATTCCTATTTTTCTAAAAAATGAAGGAGGCCAGAAGGAGGAGTGGAGATGAGCCATAGGGGGTCCTACACCACCCCCTGACATGGATCCCCCTGGCTGCGCCACCAAGTGGTGTGGCCACCCTGGCCCACCTCCAGCATCGCCCTTCTGCGTATATATTCCCCTCGAAAACCTAAGACTCAAGGAGCAACCACAGAAAGATTTTGCCGCCTCTACGGGGCGGAAACTACAGAGAGAGAAAGAGCTCTCCGGTAGGCAGAAATCTGCCGAGGAAATTCCTTCCTGGAGAGGGGAGATCGTCCCCATCAACACCATCATCAAGCTAGACTTCATCGGGATCATCATCATCATCATCATCTGCACCATCATCTCCATCAGCACCATCATCACCACTCCATACCGCTATAACAATTGGGTTGAATCTTGCATAGTTCTTAGGGGAAACTTTCCCGGTGTTGATTACTTGTTGTAGTTGATGCTATTGAGTGGAACCATTGAATTATTGTTCATGTTCAGATTATCACTTATCATTGTTTCATCTCTGATCTTGATCCATATAATGTCTCATGAGTAGTTCGTTTAGTTCTTGAGGACATGGGAGAAGTCATGTTGTTTGTAGTGGAATTGTGTTGAGAAAGATTTAATGGTTTGATACTTAAGTTGTGGTGTTATTCTTCTAGTGGTGTCATGTGAATGTCGACTACATGATACTTCACCTTTATGGGCCTAGTGGAATGCATTGTGTATTTGGCTACTAATCGTGGGGTTGCCGGAGTGACAGAAACCTGAACCCCCGTTAGGAAACCTTTGCATAAGGGAGTGTAGGATCTCAATGTTTAAGGTTGTGGTTAGGTTTCAATCTTAATTACTTTCTTGTAGTTGCGGATGCTTGCAAGGGGTATAATCACAAGTATGTATTAGTCCTAGGAAGGTCAGTACATTAGCATAGGTTCACCCACACAACACTTAACCAGAGAAGATTAATCAACTATACGAAGTGAAAGCACTTGAGAATATTCCCATGTGTCCTCGAGAACGTTTGGTCATCTTAAGTAATACAATCGGCTTGTCCTTTGCTAAAGAAAGGATTGGGCCACTTGCTGCAATTATTATTATTGTCTTTATTTACTCGCACTTTATTTATTTGCATTATCAAAAACCCCTAAAAATCCGTTTGCTAAGTATTTATAGAGAATTCCTGATCCAAACCACTTGTCAACACCTTCTGCTCCTTGTTGGGTTCGACACTCTTACTTATCGAAATTACTACGATAAACCCCCTATACTTGTGGATCATCATTGACAGAGAGAAAGTGTTTGTTGAATAGCTTTTTTCTGTTGCTAAGGCACTCTCAGGTATGATGCTGCGTCATTTTGTTTGTTATGTACTTTGCCTGTATGTTGTTGTGCTCATATGTATCTTCTGCTGATGATGCTGGCGTAGACTTCGACGCTCAAGCTTTGTCTGACCCAGATGCCTTGATTGGTGTTGTGGCTACAGTCGAAGACCGCAGCGTCTCTGTCAAGGACTCACTCGAGAAGGCCAAGGGTGTGCTTGGGCGTCTTTGAGAGGAGATGGTCCCCAAGGCCAAGCTAATGAAATATCTCGATGGCTTAATGGAGTCCTTCGCTGGAGGCATGCCCATGGACTTCAAGAATGCTTAGAGGGGGGTTGGAGCGACCATGGGACTCTCGATGGCGCAAGCTCATGGTGTTGATATGAACCCCAGCCAGGTCTCCTCGGTGATGCCGGTCACTGCGGATGGCCAGCAGGTAGTGTTTGCTCCCTTTTCCACTAGTTGTCATAAATATAAGCCTCGGCTCATTGAGACACTCGCAAAGTATTCGGTGGAGCTGAGGCAGTTGAGATGGCAAAAGCCACAACGTCAGAGGCTGTAACCGAGAAGGTGGCAGCGTCAGATGCTGCCACTGACTCGAGGAAGCCCCTGAGTGCTAATGCGTAGATATAGGCTATCCCTTTGTTGACCTTTTGTAATACTCTAGCTTCTCCAAATGTCTTTTTGATTTGCATTGTGTCTATTGGGGTGCTTCCTTTGCAAACTTGTTGAACTTGATGTTTTTATTATTGACATTGTTTTGAATGGTTGGTCTTATCCATCTCTTCCTCTGCCTAGATAGGGTCCTTCGAGTGATCCATCCGACGCACCTCCCACCGATGAACCTGTGGCGTAACCACATTCAAAGGTGGAGGAGCTGTCGCTGCTGTCTTGATTGCGTGATCGCATAAAACACTTGGAGCGGGAGATGCCCATGATCTGTGGTAGCGCCGATGTGTGGAAGTCGAAAGCCGAAAAATCCAATGAACGGGAGAAATATCTTCTGGGAGAGGTGGCTCGGCTGAATGAGAAATTGGAATGTTAGTTTCATTACATTCTTCTTCTTTCTTAGCTAGCTATAGCAGCGATTCGCCCTTATGCTTTTTGCTGCCCTTTGTAGTTGTTAGTGCTCGCCGTCCACAGGAGGAGAGGGGTAGAATCGCCATTCAGTTAAACAACTTGACCCAGGAGCAACTGGAAGCTAGCGGGTACTTTTGGGTTGATCGGGATCGTGCAGTCGCGTTGGCGACATTGCATGATCGTGTGTCGCAGGTGTTGTGTACTTGAAGAAGGCGCAGTCGTGCCTGAAGCGCATTTTTTGGGAATGTTAGTCGTGCCTGAGGCAGTCGTGTACTTGAAGAAGGTGCAGTCATGCCTGAAGCCACACATTCTTGGCTTGTACTCTGCAGTTTCTTTTTGTTAGCCTGACGCATACTTATCTTAGCACTTTGTCAACCTGTCAGGTGCATTGTCGCTGGGTTGGTTTTACCAAGGGTTCGATTAATAGTACGTCAGCTACTTAGGCTACTGTGTTATTCGTGTAGCGAGTTGGAAAGGGTGGCGCAGCCCCCGAGTAATGTAATTGCAAGTAAAAATAGAAACACAAAGTTGGAGGCACTTAGCTTTATTTATTCGTAGAATATCAGGAGATAAAATGTGTGGCTAAGTAGCCTGGCTGAATAGTCTTATTTGTAAAGTAAAATATCTAAGGGTAGAAACAACGCAGTTGTGCGACGTTCTAGGGGTTGGAGTATGCGGCTCCACTTTCTACGTTTTTAAGGCGGTAGGCGCCACCTGGGATTACTTTGGTAATCACATAAGGTCCCTCCCAAGGGGACTCGAGCTTGAGGTGCCCTTCCTACTTCAGTCGTAGGACCAGGGCGTAGCCTTCTGCTATGGTAGTTGCGGAGGTTTTGCTGGTAGATCGCAGATCATTCCGCTGCTATCTCGCGTGCTTCGTCGAGGAGGTCGATACAGTCTTTGAGTGCGAGAGTTGATTCCGCTTCATTGTATGCTATGACCCGTGGGCCTTTGTAGCGTACTTCTGCAGGTAGTACTGCCTCGGTGCCGTGTACCATGAAGAATGGAGTATAGCCTATGGCGCTGTTTGGAGTTATGCGTAGGCTCCATAGTACTGATTGTAGCTCCTCGGGCCAGCACGCGGAAGCTCTTTCGAGTGGCCTGAGGAGCCTTTTCTTGATGCTGCTGCAGATGAGGCTGTTGTCCTTTTCAACCTGGCCGTTGGTCTAAGGGTGCGCCACCAAAGCGTAGCTGATGTTGATCCCCAGGTTTTCATAGAAATCCTGGAATTCATTCGAGGTGAAGTTTGTTCCATTATCCTTGAAGATGTTGTGTGGCACCCTGAACCGGAAGACGATGGACTCGAAGATTTTGACAGCGGTGGCCCCTGATTGGTTTGTCACCGACATGGCTTCAATCCACTTCGTGAATTTGTTGACTGCGACGAGGAGGTAGACGTACCCTCCAGGTGAAGATTTTTGCAGTTTGCTGACCATGTCGAGTCTCCATTGCGCAAAGGGCCAGGCCACAGGTATTGGCCTGAGCTCTACACTAGGTGCGTGCGGTTTGTCCGCGAATCTTTGGCAAGCATTGCACTTCTGGACGATGTCCTTAGCATCGTGCATTGTCGTTGGACATTAGAATCCAGCTCGTAGAGCTTTGGCAACAAGAGCGCGACTGCTAGCGTGATGACCGCAAGTGCCTTCGTGTATCTCGAGGAGGCTCTTCCGTCTCCGTTGGAGATGAATCGTTTAAGGACTCATGTGATTATGTGCTTGTACAGTTCGCCGTTGATGAGGGCGAAAGCCTTGGATTATCACGCTATATGTCGCACATCTGTCGGGTCATCTGGCAAACTTTTGCCGAGTAGGTATGTGATGTATGGTTGTTTTTAGGATGGCTCGATCATCATGACCTCCATGGGTCCTTCGAGTCCCGTCTCTTGCTCCATGTCCTCAAGTGCCTTCAGTTCGTCGGGTGGTGTAGCCCCCGAGTCCTTTGACGTGCTAGCTTTTTGCTCTGGAATCTTTGGCTTGATGGAGTGTTTGTAGATTTGCTCTAGGAATACTCCAGGTGGCACTAGGGCATAGGTGGAGCCAATGTTGGCGAGTGTATCCGCCTCCTCATTGCTCTCGCGGCCGACATGCCGCTGTTTGTAGCCATCAAAGTCCCCTTCGAGTGCGTCATAGAGGTAGCGGTGTGCGATCATGTTGTCGCTCAGAGTGTCGCACTGGTTCATGGTTTGATTTACTACCAGTTTAGAGTCGCCGTAGATGACGAGTCGCGTTGTGCCACAAGCTTTGGCCATCCGCATCCCATGGAGCAGGGCCTCGTATTCAGCTTCGTTGTTGGAGGCTCGTAACTGCAATCGTAGAACATACCTCATCTTGTCACCTTGTGGTGATGTCAGGATGACGCCTGCACCAGCTCCTTCTCGACGTTTTGATCCGTCGAAGTGCATTGTCCATAGGCAGGACATGTCTGGCGTGTCGGGGAGCTGGTTTTCCATCCAGTGGATGAGGAGGTCCGGGAGTACTTGCGACTTGATTGCATCTCGCTTCTCGTATGTGATGTCTCGTGGAGAAAGTTCTATTCCCCAAAGTGTGACTCGTCCGGTGGTGTCGGGGTTGTTGAGGATGTGCCCTAGTGGAGCATCGTTCACCACAATGATGGGGTTCTCCTGGAAGTAATGGCGCAGTCACCGGGCTACCATGAAGACGCCGTATGCCAACTTCCGATAATGCGGGTACCGCTGTTTTGTCGGCATGAGCACTTCGCTGAGGTAGTAGACTGGGCGTCGTACCCCGTGGACTTTGTTTTCTTCGGCTCATTCCACTACGATCACAGTACTAACCACCTGGTTGGTGGCGGAGATGTATAACAACATGGGATCCTTTTCCTGAGGTGTTACCAACACCGGCGAAGTGGATAGTAGACGATTCAGGTCTTCGAATGCTTCTTGTGCTTCTTCTGTCCACTCGAATTTGTCAGCCTTGCGAAGGAGCTGGTAGAAAGGCAGCGCCTTCTCACCCATTTGACTGATGAATCGACTGAGCGCCACGATTCGCCCAGCTAGCTGCTAGATGCCTTTTACGTTCTCCGGCTTCTCCATGGCCAGTATGGCCTTTATTTTCTTCGAGTTGGCTTCGATCCCTTTCGCGGAGATGAGGTACCCGAGTAGTTGCCCAGATGGTACGCCGAAGGCGCATTTGTCCGGATTCACCTTGATCTAGTAGTGGTTGGGGTTATCGAAGGTCTCGCGGATATCATCGAGTAACGAGGCTTCCTCCTTAGTTTTGACGACGATGTCGTTGACATAGACTTGAATGTTACGACCAAGATGGCTCTTGAGGCAGGCCTGCATACACCACTAATAGGCGGCCTCTGTGTTTTTCAGCCCGAAGGGCATCGTTGTGTAGCAGAAGACACCAAAGGGCGTGATAAAGGCCGTTTTCTCCTGGTCTTCCTCCTTCATTCGAATCTGGTGGTAGCCTGAGTAGGCGTCAAGGAAGTAGAGGCGCTCGCATCCCGCGGTGGAGTCGATTATCTAGTCGATCGATGGCAATGGGAAGTGATCCTTTGAGCAATGTTTGTTCAAGGAGGTGAAGTCCACGCACATCCGCAGGATATCCGTGTCCATTTTAGGAACGAGCACGGGGTTTTCTACCTAGGTGCTTTCCTTGATCTCGCATATAAAGATAGCGTCGAGGAGTCTATTGACTTCCATACCGACCGCTTTTTCCCTTGGCTCAGATAGTCATCGTACCGTCTACTTCACCGATCTTGCTTCAGGATTCACATTGAGTGAGTGCTCGGCGAATTCCCTAGGAACCCCTAGCATGTCCGTTGGACACCAGGCGAAGATTTCCCAGCGCTCACGGAGGAATTCGACGAGCGTGAGTTCCTATGCGGGACTCAAGTTGTTGGCTATGAGGGCCATCTTGGTTGGGTCCGTTGGGTGGACCTGGACCACCTTGGTGTGGACCGATGAGTCGAAGGATTGGTTTGGTGTGCTTGGCTTACTCAGGGGAGGTAGAATGTTGTCTATCGACTCCTTCAGCCTCGCTAGCTCCTCCTGCATGCCGAAAGACTAGGAGATTCTGTTGAATTCCCTGTCGCAGCTGTCTGACCTCTCGAAGCTTCCATTGATGGTGATAATGTTGTTGGATCCCGGCATATTCATCTGCTGGTATGCGTAGTGTGGCACCGCCATGAACCTCGCAAACACGACACATCCGAGGATGCAGTGGTATTGCGAGGGCCAGTCGACCACTTCGAATTTGATGCGGTCTCACCGGAAGTTTGCTGGCGTTCCGAAGATGACATCCAAGCTGATCTTGCCTAGGGGGTATACGCCTTCCCTGGGATGATGCCATGGAATGTTGTGTCTGAGGTTTCTAGACATGACAGAGGGATTCGCATGGCGCGCAAGGTGCTTGTGAACATGAGGTTGATGTCGCTGCCACCATCCATGAAGACGCGACTCATCTCGAAGCCTCCAATTTGTGCCTCGAGCATAAGGGGACAATGACCTAGGCGAGGCACTTGACGCGGATGATCGCGTTTGTCGAAGGTAATGCAGGACTCGCTCCCACTGAGATACTCAATGGTGGAGGGTGGAGAGTTCATCGCCAGGTTAACTTGGCGAGTGATTGATTTTTGCACCCGATTTGATGGGCGTCCTTTTTGGATCATTCCCATGTTTCCTAGTGCTCACGGGTACTGCTCACCTCCGTTGTTTTGGACTGGCATAGCTGCAGGTGGTGGTGGTGGTGGTGCTCCATGAGCCACGACACTCAGGGCAGCTCCATAGCCTTGGTTTATCACATCGCGATTCATCTGGGCCAGACCTTCGTGGAACCTAAGGAACTCATGACAATCCTTTAGAAGGTAATTGGATTTTTTCGTGCCGTCGTGCTTGTCGATGTAGAAGTGTACGTTGCATGGTCCGTACAGTTTGTCCTGGATAGATGTTCCAGGTGCATCATCGCGAGTGCGGCATTACCACACTTGCGTGGTTTTCCTGCTGTCACAGTATCGACCGCTGCGGTATCCGCTGTTGCAGTTGCTGTCGTCGCGTTTGTCGGTGTAGCCAGCCGCGACCATGTCGACTTCCTCGCGGTCCTCGGAACCACGCATCCGACATTTTCCTTGGAGATCGCGTCTATGACCGAGATCATCATCATTGTCTAAGTGGATGCGGTTTTTCATCGAGTCGTCTCCATCAACCCACCTGTTCACGATCTCTATCAGGTGGTCAATTGTTTTGGGCTTCGAGCGGCCCAGCTCCTCTCTGTGCTCTCTACGGCGCATGCCACCATTGAATGCGTCAATTGTGCGATCCTCAAAGATGTCCTCTCTAGAGTTTTTGATGATGGACCATCTCTGAATGTATGAGCGCAGCGACTCGCTAGTCTTTTGGTAGCAGCCTCTTAATTCTTCGATTGATGCGGGACTTTTGTAAGTGCCCTTGACGTTTCGCACGAAGCTGTAAACCAGCTCATCCCAGCTACGAATTGATCCGCGCGGGAGGTTATTGAGCCACGCACGGTCGGCACCTTGCAGCTCTAGCTTGAGGCATTGCATGGTCGGGCTCGTGGTGCCACCATGTAGCCTGACGGAGGAAATAAGATCTTCGGCTCTTGGAGGCCGTCGAATTTTGGGTTCTTCGATGGGAGTTTGAACCCTTTTGGCATTCGCTTTTGCCGTATGGCTCAGCTGAAGCAGCTAGCGCCGCAGAGCTCTATCCCATCATATTCCGAGTCAGTCGAATGGGCACGCCTCGCGTGCATCTTGTCGACTTTGTGATGTGTGATGTCATCGTGTACGTCGTAGTTGTAGTCGTGCCACGGTGAGTGGCGTCGTCATGACAAGTCATGTTTGTCGTTGTTGGAGGAGGAGGAAGAGTAGCGCTTGGCCAGAGCCTTGCTGTTCTTCAGCTCCGCCGTTGGGTCCTTGATGAGGGCAGTTTCAACTAGTCTCAGGCCAGCGATCGTATATTGGTGCATGCCGGATCATGGGTCCCCAACCGGTGGTTGGTTGTTGAGCAGGTACATGGTGGCCACTGTTACCGCTGCCTGCGGCGTTTTCGGGAGCACATTGCCCCGTGTATCCACTGTCATAGACGAGAAGTCGAGGACTCGTGCGGCCTCTTCTCTCTCCTTATCAATGAGATGAGCCAGTCGAGAGCGTCTTCTGGAGGCTCTATGGTCATTTCCTTTGGAGGAGGATCCTCTAATGGAAGAGAGCTGAGCTCGCCAAAGTCTCCTAGGTCACCCGACACAGACGACGTCAATTGACGAGGGGTTAACTCATCAATGGCCATCACAAATGTACTTAGGTTCGAGGAAGTGGGGTGGAGGCATCGATCGTCTAGCAAACAAGCACACAAGGGACACGAGGTTTACCCAGATTCAGGCCTCGCAAAGGACCCTACTCCTGCTTGTCTGCTCTTGGAATTATCGAGGAGTCGAAAGTTATAGGGATGCGTTGATGCAATCTAGCGATGGTGTAGAAACTAGGGTTGTGGATATCCTCCGCGCCGCTCCTCCTAGCCTTTATATAGATAGGCTACGTCTTGGGATAGCAGGCTGAGTCGGTTACATATTAGGGTTTTCCCTTTAAACTTCTATATCGAGTTTGCCGTGTGCTGCAAGGGTTTGAAGTCTCCAAGGTCACCCGAATCTTGACTAGGCCTTAGCAACGCCGTGGGCTTCTTCTAGGATGGACCATATATGCTAATCTCGAGTACCTGTAAGGTATGCCCATGTCACAAAGTAAGAAAACAATTGGATGATTATGAGAGAAGGAATTTTAGATGCTACCTTCAATCCCTAAGAAAAGTAATTACTCTTCTAGTTTCGAAGCATCAGTATAACCATCTGAATATGATATGAATATTGCTCTTGTAGTGCCACATTGATAGACTGTTTCCCGAATAAACATCCTTGGAGAAGGAAAATTCTAATTCTTCACCATATCAAACTTCAATATTAAAAGGGACACCAACTATACTGACACCTTGAAGCAACCTGAAACATTCAGCAATGGCCAATGACATAGTTAAGTCATATTTGTCCAAATTAATAAGCAAGTGCTATAGACATGTTATGTATCCATTCTACACCTTGGTATCAACCAGTACAAACCCAAGAATCTGGTCCATCCATGATGACCGAGAAATCTTCTTCCATTTAAGACCTGCATAAGTGAACCATAAAACCCCTTAGAAGTAAGCAAATCAGTAAAAACAATAAGAGAACAGTAAACGATCAAAAACAATAAAAAACACCTAAACACCTGACAACCCTGAAATAGGATCCCAATAACTTCGTTCGCAAAAAAGATATAAAGTAAATGCGCATGGCTGCATATGAGATAACCCAATAAAAAGTAGAAAAAGAGTATTTCAAAACTCCACCATTTTATTAAGGAGTGAGGATGAAGGCTTCTAGATATTCTTCATTTCCTAGGTTTGCTTGCAATTTGCAAATAGTGTTGGATCACTGGGCTGGTGTGTTTTATTTGTGATGACCTAGTATTAGTCATGAGTAATAATTCCTATATTGCTCGTCTAAAAACAGGTCATGTTCTAATGGATTGGTGAAGCTCCTCATGGTTATTCGTGTTGTTAATCATGCTAGCAACTGTGAATTTGCATTGTGAACTCATTTGAACATCAAAGGACTGGCGGCCTTTATGTGTGAAGTGAATAGAAATACAAACAACCTCAAATTAGTTCTGTATAAAAATTAGCTCATGCATGCAAAAAGCATGTTTGAAATAAACACAATCATTATTGTAAAATATAAAATCCTAGGTATGAGGCTATGAGACCAGCAAGAAGGCTCATCTGAGTATATTTTTTTCTTCTCCCCTTGGCTTTATTCAGGTTCTCCTTATTACTTTGCAAGACAAACAACTTCAAAAGGTAAGGAATTGAGAAGGAAGGTAAAAGAAACAGGAAAACATGGAAGATAAGCTTGCTCCAGCTAGACACAACCTTCGGCAACCTTGGTGAGATATACATCTTCTCAAACTCCACGGTGCTTCTCCGCTTTCGAAAAAAATATGTTCAATCAATGTAAATATTATTTGAGTAGGAGTGAGCAGTTTTGTCCTCAATAGTTACTTGCATCCGTAAGAGAAACGTATGGGCTACAAACCAAAAGAAATTTGAATCTAATTGGGCAGGGGTTGTCAAGTCTCGAGACAAAATAGTTAATATCCATTAATTAACAAACATCAGTTAGAGAATTATTCTATCACATGCCAACAAAATCTAACAAATCAAATGATAAATCTGATATGTAAAGCAATGACGGACAAAATGACATCTACATTTTATCTGTACCAGCAGTCTACATAATTGACACATCACTATTGTATTCCAGAACAATAAATAGTCATTTAAATGGGTTTACAATTTGATTTTCAAGAGTTATTTCGTACATTTTATCCTTAAAAGGGCATTTAACTGCAAAAAATACAATGGAAGTAAAGGATATTATCAAAAAAAGGATCAATAGTATGTACTACACCTACTCTAAGCATAACATCTCCTGAGTAATTGGAGCGTATCATTGTCTAGTCCACTGCCTGCAACAGAACATATATTGTCAGGAAGGAAGCACAACAAAAACAAAGCGAAACAAATAGCCTACAAAAATCTAAATAACGGAGGGGACCACTAATATAAACAACATTTAACATGTTCAATTATTATTGTATCTCTCGGGAGAGCAGTATGATTGTTCTTCGGATGATCCGCATTTTCATGAAGTTCTCATCGCGCTATCGTGATTTGCGGCTTGATCACCCTAGGCTCCTCATTCGGATGATAACTAAATGAAACTAGCAAACCAGAATAGGAAGCACATAGCACTAACAAACGATTCTACATTTCTCTTGGTTCGTCTTGACATCGCAGTGGGTACTGATATGAAACACCATATCTCATAAGAAGCAACATGGATAAATGGTAGTGTCTCACATGCTAAACATGCTAGAAGTAAATTATCCATACACTAATTATAGAAGAGCGTATATAAACAGTCGAATGATATATTTTTTAAAGAAGTTAAATAATTGGCATGATCATGTCTCTCAGCCAACACAATCTAAGGTTATCAATACATTGACCTAGGAATTCTAATATTTTAATCATCGTGCTCACCGCGGCCGTGCTGCTCTTGCTGTTTGATATACAATGTGAGGAGATAGCTAACTCACTGGATCGTTGCTGGGAGGGAGAGGCATAGAAGCTTACCCAATCCACTCGACATGGTCGCTAAGGACGAGCACCCCGTTGTCGTAGTCCTATAGGCGAGCTTGACATACATCATCAGACTTTGCAGGCGACCATGGACCCTTACTTGTGGATTATCGCTCGAGGGCGATGAACGGTCCCTGCAAGCACAACTCGCCATTACCATTGGCTACCATCTAACAAACAATCAACTACACGATTAAAATTTATCATCTAACAAACAACTGTTACAAATTAAACACACATATAAGCTAATGAGCAAACCATCCATAAAATGACTACATCCTAGAAAGTAAATATAAGATAGGCTGATATGTGAATGTATGACCTTGACCAAGAGGCATTATTGTGTCTTTAATTGGAACTTCCATTGGTTTCTAGCTGCCGAAGCTCTTTAAGTCTTGTGATAAAAATAACTGAAGGTGTATGGAAGATAACCTTTAGTCCATCGGATTGGTGGTTCATTTTGTCTGTCGAACCAGGGTGAAGAAACATATGTAGTCCGGAGCAAGCACCAGTTTGCTCTGCAGCCCTTACAACCAACTACAATAGAAACCACCACTGCAGGAGAGCAGGGTCATCTTGGACATGTTTTTGACATCTTACCTAATTGGTTCAAACAACACAGTTGACTCAGGTGCATCTAGAAGGTCTCAGGAAAAAACTAAAGCACATAAGTAAAGAAGATCAAGGGATTCCATGATTAAACATCCAACATGGGGGAAATAAAATAAGCTAGATCTACCTGCTCTGAATGTCAAAACAATAGGCATACAGTCAATTCCCGCTAGTAAGAAAACTCCATCGAAGCAACCACCAACTTCCCAGGAAGCCACAGCGGCCCATCACCGCAGCAACCAACACACCGCTAGATGAGTTTTGCGGGGGATGTCAAGCCAACAACAACGGGATCCCAATGCCAATTAGCAAAACCAGAAACAATACACAAGGCCTCATGACGATGAAGAAACTTAAGGACAAGCCAGGAGAAGTCGCCGAGGATGACCACCTTGGACTTTTTGGTGGAGTCATCTATGACGGTATCCTTGACGCAGAGGAGGAACTTCCCTCCCCTGGGAGTGCACAAAGAGGTATTCAAAGAGCGTGTGGCAGGTTCCCTCGAGGTGGAAGTCGTCATCGTGGGCTCGTGGCTTCGCATTCGGATCCTTCCGCCCGCCCACCGCGCATCTACTGATGGAGATGGCAGAAGAGTGGTGGGAAGATATGGTCGGAGGCCCTCCCTTCATACCCGCCTACCACCATGAATCCACTGCGTCACCCACTACCAAAATTGTTGTCCACACGCTGAAGAAGGGAGAGGATAAGATGGGTGAATGAAGGAGAGGCAGCGGGCGTAAACCCTAGACAAAGAGCTCGGGAGGAAGAAAAGAAAAGATGCAGGACATGATTTGGGGGGTGCGAGTGTCTTTGACCGATAGGGACCCAGGCGGCAGGGATAGCGGTTGTCCTTCACGACTGCAAATGGCCTGAGAGGCCTAGCTTTTGCTCATGCTTAAGCTATAGAGTAATGTGCCAAATGGAATAAAATGGGATAAGTGAATATAGTACTTATTATTCATATGTGAGTAGGCAAGCAACCCATATACCAATAAAGAGTCCTCTTGTTAGATTTTTGTTGGCACTTGTTTTTGGCTTGTAATTAATCAAGAAAAATGGGGTGAGACACTTGGAAAAGTCCACTTGGAGGATTATTAATCATCATCAAAGAGGCACCGTATCAAGTCAAGGCATTATCAAGCTTAATAGCCGATTACACTAGTGTTCAGAGAAGACTCGAAGACTGATATATGGAGGCTTCAACTATGAGTCCTTTAAGATGATCTCAAATAAAAAAGTGTTAAACATGAAAGTTGTGCGCCTCGTCGAAACAAGCAATTTTGGTTTTTGAATCATCTCAATTCAAGTTAGTATGAAAATTTGAGAGCCAAAATACTGCCTGAGGCTGAATGAGCATGGTCAGAACCTAGGGTCGCCGGTCCACCGACCATGCCTCACCTTAGGCGAGAGCAATGGACCCAAGCGACCCAAAAACCTCCTAATTCGGTCAATCTTCTTACGACTTAATTTAAGGGGTCAATATCAACTCGGATGGAAAAGTTCAAAACATGAAAGTTCTTTGTTTTTTCGCGGTGAACAACTTTGGTTTTGGAGTCAACTTCTTCCGAGCAAGTATGTGGCCTCCAGATTTAAGATACAGCCGAATTGAGTTAAATTCGTTCGGTCTAAATCCGTGTTCGATACAAAAATAAGGGGAAAAGTCCATCAAGATCAGATCAGATGAAAAAGTGGCCAACATCAAAGTTGTTCATTGTTTAGAAACGCACAACTTTGCTTTTTATGACATTTTGATCTGAGGTTGAACAGTTACACAAATTTCAGGTTTGCTTGTTGAAGTTGGACCCCAACTAGGGTTTTGGACGTGGATCTAACCTTCTTTCTTGCATGGAAGGTCCAGTCGCTCCTTATATACATGAGGGGTGAAGGCCGATTGAACCAACACCAGTCGAAGAAACAAATCTACTACTTTTCCGTGTTCATCTGCTTTTATCCCTCTCACCTCGTATCTTTCTTCTCAATCATCCGTAGTTCTTTATACCAGAGGGCTGCGAATCACGAGGCTCTAGGGGTGGTCAGGCCGACCTAGGGAAGCCCATAGCTGCCGCGACGCCCTGACGTGGTCCTTCCCGGGCGAGCGGGGTTTCGGGTCTTCAAAAGCACCCGCTAGACTGTCTTGCGTATCGCGCTTCCGGCGAGCCTCCCTCGATGTGTGCTGCCACGCATTGCGCTCGGCGTTGAGGGTACACGGTGATGTGTTCGTGTGTGAACACACTTTTTGGCAACTCTGTCAGGGACGAAGATTCAAATGGTCTCCATCCCGTTCTTGCTACGAAGAGGCTGCAATCTACAAGTGGTATCATGAATCTTCAATCTTCCTACGTAGATGCATATTACTCTTATGTTGATGTTGTTAGATCTTTTTATATGTGTACTGTATCGGCTAGCCCTATTTTTTACTATGTGCAAAATCCGATGCATAATAATCTACATGCTTCAACTTATCTAGTAACTTGCAACATGTAAATTCGAATTCTCATGCATTGGCAACCCCAGAAATTCATATGTCGATGAATAACATGACGAATTCTGTTAATCCATATGAAACATCCGATGTTGGAAATTTCAATAGCATGCAACCAAGTGTTTCATATTCATCAGCAAATAAGTTGCAATCTCTAGGTTTAGCTTCAAACATGCCGATGGATAGGGAAATTGGGCATGATACAACTAGTTATTTGCCTAATTACTCTCAATCATTATATTCTACACCTTATGTTTCAGCACCGTATGCAACTAATGATATTCATAATTCGGCTTCACACCTTTATGGTTATAACCGAATAAGTGGAAACTCAATAGAAGATAATGTGCCTTCATCTAGTACTGTAGCGTATGGTACGTCCCCCGCACAATTGCCAAGTTTTGGTGACACCTTATTGCCGAAATATACAAAAAACATTAGAGGGGGCCATTCTTATGCAGGAACAAATGACTTGAAGGAAAAACTTGCACCTGAGTTCAAGAAGTTTAATTCTCTTCACCGAGAACTAGAAGAGAGGCCCCACGATCTTGCTACAATACAAGTTTATGAGGCATACAACAAGAAGCGTGAAGAGGAGCATAAGGCAAACAAGATCAGGTTTTCCCTTTCTCAATTGCTATGTTTCAGCAACACTACACTGCCGAAAGAAACTAAAAGCATCGGGAGGAAATCATGTGCAACTAAGGTTAACACCAATAATGTCATTACATTTGATGATTTATCAGAGAAACATCTCTAGTTATTTGAGACAGTCAAGAAGAAGCGTGATGAGGAGTTTCCTGCACTTGAAAAGAATAAGAAAAAACTTGAAGCAGAAGAACTGCAGAAGTTTCCTGCAAGTCTTGAAAAGGACTATCAAGACAATACTACTCAAGTTGAAGGAATCAATTCATCTCCTCCACACAGCAATCAAGTTGAACCCTCTGCTACAATGAGGCAAAAAGAAGAAGCTTTCGAATCTGATGAAAGTCATGAAGGTACACATGATTCAGCTAGGATGGTTAATTCGGTTATTGAAAAAGCCGAATCAGAGAATACATGTGCTAAATCTACCGAATCAGAAGAAGCAAGCTTCATTGATCAAGAGCATGGCAAGCTTCGCAAAACTTTTATGCTTGATTTTTCTAGATGTAAGGGAGCTTACATGTTGCCCTATGAGTTTCGTGCCAAAGAAATTTGTGAACATCAACAACAACAAGATATAGCCGAACAATGTTCGATTGACAAAGAGCATCAAAGTGAAGAGGCACAAAATCTAGAAAAGAAAGAAGACAAGGCGTTGGAGAATTATCTAGAGGCTGCGCAAGATATTGTTCAGGTCATACAACTATCATACTCTCTCAATGTCTTCAAAGAGGTACATCTAGCAAATAATTTACTTATATTCCAATTTGGTCAAAACTTTATTGTTGATGCATCTATTAACAAAATTCTCATAAGTTATGAAAGACCAATCGAGAAAGATACTTCATTTTTAGAAATATAATTGTCACCAAACATATCGGTCAATACATTGTGCCCTTTAGAGAGACTGATAATAACAAATTATCACAACATAAGTTTTCCCTATTGTTTCATTTGAATTTTATATGTACATGGGTAGATTCATTTATTTCATACTTGGCTAACATTTGGTCGAGACGTACGTGTTTTAACTTTATTGGTTTCAGAAACCTAAAGACAAGGTTATTGTCTCTTGAGAAAACTATGTATTCAAAGACATCGGAAGAGAGGTGCACACAATGCATAACCAAATTAGATGATATAGAATCTGAACCATTCAGTTGGTCATATCCAAAGACATTCTCACAAAAAGATTGGTTAGAGGATAAAAGGTGTACCTACAATTTGAGAATGTGTGATCATATATTTGATATGTTGCTGAAAATTGATAATATTAGAATTCTTGATCAAAATGTTCAATCATCATTACAAGGACGAATGTATTGCAAATTGCATGATTCGTTCGAGCATAGTATAGAGGATTGTAACATGTTTCATAAAATAGTACAATCGACTGTTAATAAAGGAAGATTGAAATTTGTTGAAACACAAATTGATGACCAATCTATTTTGATTGGTCTTGATGGCCAAAAGATATTACATCGGCTACCTCTAGTTGATTTATTTAATGATGAGTAGGTACACAAGGAAGATGATGGAATCAAGATTTCAAGCATAGATATTTTTGAAGTGCATATTGAAGATGTTCTTGAAGGTGAGAGTTCCATTGAATCTACAATGAAGATATCAAGCACTGGAGGACAACAAGAAAAATTGAAGATCGATGCATGCAAAACTTAGAAGGATAAAGTCCACAATAAAAACAAGGGTAAGAAGTCAAAAGTAACTTTCGCTCAGTTGTTGGAAAAGTATCAAAAGGAGAGTGAAGCAAAAAGTGCTTATCAGCCAAGTAATTCAAAAGCATCAAGGTCACCCCCAAGGAAAAAGTGTAAAGACAGGGATTGGTGAAAGAAGAAATTTAATGCAACAACGTCCTTTTGGGCCACCAATTCCAGTGTCATGGATACCTTACTATGCTAACTTTTATTCATGTCCATCATGGGAAAGGTATGATTCATGGGTACATTATCCATCTAATTCTAGATCATCTCACCCAAATTTTGCAGCTCCAAGAAGATCAATTGATCTACAATCACGTGTCAAAGACTGTTTCAAACAAAAAGAATCGGTCCGGAGTTCATGGGTAAAGAAGGAAGTGGTCAAGAAAGTATACCAAATCAAAAAGGATGGACGCAAGTGTGCCTTTTTAAATTTGACTCAAAATAATGAGAAGCCAGCTGAATTGATGTTGGCTACTAAGGGCAAAGAAGTGAAGCGAATAACTTTCAAAGACCCAATTTCTGAATCTGAACAAGCAAAATTGAAGGTGCCTAAGATTAAGAAATTAGTGCCATTGTGTGAAACGAAACCACAGCCGAGATGCACACTCGGCTTATCAAATTGGCATGAGAGGAAGCTATATAGGCTTACAACCAAGGAGCTGAAGAAAATAAACATGACATGGGTTTGCAAAGTAATCCCTCAAGGTAAGATATATGTGCGAGATCCTATCATAAAAAGGACAACAAGATTGGAGAACAAAAAGAATAAAGCCAACAAGCAATTAGGCCAAAGAATTCGGTATCAATATCCAAAGCTTCGGCTAGCACATCATCCATATTATTATACTTCACCATTAATGCCTATGCCATGAAATTCATCCTCAGGCATGATTGGTTACCCACCATGGATTTATTTTGATCCATGGATGCATCATAATTATGTACATCATGAAAGAGTATTGCCAAATCATTATTCATATGATTACTTGAATTTTGTTGCTAATCCAAGAGGCTAAATGCTTGAAGTTCATAATCAGATTTGTTATTTTGTTTAATTCGGCTATAGGTACTTTGGTGGATGGATTATGCATGCCTATTGGGGCAAAGATATATGACCGGTATTTATTTTATCACCCTCAGGTCATTATCCAATCATGGTTGATGTGTGTTCTAACATTGTCCTTTGTGTTAATTGAGACAGAGGCAAGGTATGCATTCATTAGCATTTGTGCTTATGCTTATGTGTTGATAATTTGGTTTATAAATCTTTAAAACCTATGACATGCCAAATTGTTTTTAATTTCATTGAGCATGATATTGATATTGATCTTGTATCTTTAGCACTGTGATAACCCGATTTTACAGACTATTAATTAATTTGGCTTAACCTCTAATTGCTTAGATTTTTGCTAATCCATAGTCTTTAAAGTGGAAATTAATCTTTGCATGAAATAACAATTAGATAATTAATCAATAAGATAGTTAGAACCAGACTACTGTGTGCATGTCAACTAGCTAAATCTCCTGTGAGAGAAGAATATAAGTAATCCTTAGCTAGCTAATACTCATCGAGTATTACATGCAAGCACTGGCGTGAGATATTTCAGAAGCAAGCAGGCAACGAGGCATCATATTAGTGGACATGCATTTAAGGTTTTTTATAGGTGGCAGCACATGAGTAGCTTAGTCATCTTTATTCTGGCGTGGACTCGTGCATGGCTAGCATGACCTGAGTCAACTCGTTCGTGTCCACCAGGGAGAGAAAAGAAAATAGTGGCAACACGCACGAAGCTAGGACACGCCTGGTCAGTTTCTTAAGGAAGAAGCGGCGAGGAGTCGTGCATCTCAGATATTTTAGCTAGAGTGTTAGACGGTGCGTCTAGATATTTAGCTGGTCTTAGTCGGTACTCTGAGTCCTATAAATAGTTGTAGTTCTACGACGCTGCTTCACGACACTGAGCTATAGATAGAGAAGGCCAGAGCACATCGAGAGAGAGACCAGTACAAGACAGAGCGCTAGAGGAGAGGCTGTGTCAAGCATGCGTACATGTTCCGGAGGAGATGAAATACAAAAGGGAGATGCTGCTAAAGAGTTAGATCCATCGGCGATCTGCTCGCGTATATTTAGGCGTATGAACCTTGAGTGAGGAGCGTATCCTAGAGGTGATGGGTGGTTTTATATGGAGAGAGATATTGTGCTCTATCGGATTAGACATATACATAGGGAGGTTCTGCTGGAGTTGTAGATGAGAGTCGATCCATATATGTGTGTTTATGCCGCTATTGGATTTCTTATCAGCTGGGTTTTTCTTATATATTGAGATAAATATATTTTTAATTCAGGCAAGCTTCTTATACATCTTTCATATATTTTGTAAAGTATGTTTTATAAATCTATGATGCATTATTTAAGATATGAGAGATGTTGGATATTTTCCTTCGAAGTATTTATGGACTAATACGCTGGAGTCGTGATACGGTGATGGATCCATTTGAAGCCACTGATACGAACCGGATGTTTGTCATATGGATTTGGAGAAAACCATGATAAATAAAATGAATATTTTCTGAAGTAAAATTTGGTGCTATGAAGGTAACCGTATTGTACCGATCACAGTCCAGATATAGGACTGGCTGAGTTCTCCGCTACGGACGGCCCTGAAACGGAACATGTCAGTGATGGATCCGTAGGAGCGATCGACATAAGTAAATTCAGGTGTCCAGGTTTTAGTGGGTAAAAGAGCTCTGCTCTTTTAGTGCCTATGTGGTTCTAGTTGAGGTTGTCGACGTCGGAGTACCCTCTGTAGAGTGTAAAAGCGTTAATATTAACCCCCGTGACTCCCGGATTTAGGAATGCTTACTTTCATGTGTGGCACCATGCGTTTTTAAATTATCTAATAAGTTTATTCACCTGTTTTTGAAAAGCAAAGTCTATTTTATAATTTATATGATTACATGTATGATTAGTTTGTTGAGTACATTTCGTACTCACCTTTGCTCCCAATGTTTTTACTAGAGTTGCGCAACAGAAGAAATCGTCACTCGAAGATTAAGATGTGACTGGTGGGTTGGGAAGTGAGTTAGAGAACCTATTTGTATTCTTTTTTAAATATAAAATAAAGTTGTAAAATTAATATAATGAGCTTCTCGAGATCCACTGTACCGGCTTTTACCTGTATTTTTAGCCTTACGGGTATATAGGCCTTCAGGTCTATATATGTGTGGCGGTTGTCATTCTACCGGGTCGGGTCTCGGGCGTGACAAGTACCATGGAGATTAAATTTTGACTCTTCAGTTTTAAAAGAAATAACCAATGCATTGGTATTGTTTATTTATCTTCTTATGATACTATTTTATGAAGTCTCATGCCGCTTAGAATATCTTGCACAAACCATATAGCCGAATGTGAAGCTTTGCTATTCATGCTAGAACATTTTAATTGCTATAGGTGCTACACATATGAAGGCTTCTAGTGATTCGTTGTGAGTAGTGCGACAATGTCCATGGTTTACCAAAGTGTCGACGAATCACTTGTTATTTATCTTGATAGATGTCTAGATGTAACTTTCATCTTGGATTGATTAACATTGCTCATACTCTAGACATGAAAACTGAAGTGCAAATGATTTAGCTCAACAAACATCCGGCTACCATGTTATTAACGATATATTTCATATTCCATAAGAGTCGATGCTTTGTTTCACTAACATAGGTAAGGCCTGATTGGAGACCACTGTTTCGGCCACTAATGAAAGATCTAGTATAGGTGAAGATGAAGAATAGAGGAATCCCACTATTTATTATATGAAAATCTGAACCAAATGGTGAACATGATAGTTCAGTTGCTTTTCAAATACTCATTAATAGGTAATGATTTTTATTACCGAATAGTTGGTGATATTCTTCTTGAGCAACATGAATGAAGATCTGGTCAGGATCTTTATGGGAGTTATTCATGAAGGAAATTATGATATTCATCAACTTCGGGATAAGGCGATTGTTCTTAACGTAAATTATTTTAGGAAATCATACCCAAGTGGCTGATATATATTTATCGCCCTTAGCACATATGACCGATATAGAGTTATCACCCTAAGACAACCAATGACCGATTGAGTGTTGACATCCTCCTTAGATTAAAAGTGGAGTAACTTATTTTCTGGTACGCAAGCTTTGCCAGAAAACAGGGGGCATGTGTTGGCACTCGTTTTGGGATCGTAATTAATCATGCAAAATGGGAAAAGACACTTGTAAAAGTCCACTTGGAGGATTATTAATATTCATCAAAAAGGTACCGTATCAAGTCAAGGCATTATCAGGCTTAATAGCCGATTATGCTAGTGTTCAGAGAAGACTCGGAGACTGATATATGGAAGCTTCAACTATGTGTCCTATAAGATGACCTTAAATGAAAAAGTGTTGAACATGAAAGTTGCGCGTCTCGTCGATACAAGCAATTTTGGTGCTTGAATCATCTCAATCCGGGTTAGTATGCAAATTTGAGAGCCAAAATACTGCCAGAAGCCGAATTAGCACGGTCAGAATCGGGTCGTCGGACCACAGACCATGTCACCATAGGCGAGAGCAATGAAACCGGGCGACCCAAAAAACCTCCTAATTCGGTCAATCTGCTTACAACTTAATTTAAGCGGCCAATATCAACTCATATGGAAAACTGCAAAACATGAAAGTTCTTCGTTATTTCGACGTGAACAACTTTGCTTTTCGAGTCAACTTATTCTGAGAAAGTATGTGGCCTCCAGATTTAAGATATGGCTGAATTGAATTAAATTCGTTTGGTCTAAATCCAAGTTTGATACGAAAATAATGGGAAAAGTCCATCAAGATTAGATCAGATGAAAAAGTGGCCAACATCAAAGTTGTTCATTGTTTCGAAACGCACAACTTTGCTTTTTATGACATATTGATCCGAGCTTGAACATTTACATTTTTTTTGGGTTTGCTTGTTCGAGTTGGACCCCAACTAGGGTTTTGGACGTGGATCCAACCTTCTTTCTTACACGGAAAGTCCAGCCGCTCCTTATATACATGAGGGGTGAAGGACGATTGAACCAACACCAATCGAACACCCAAATCTACTACTTTTCCATGTTCATCTACTTTTATCCCTCTCTCCTTGTATCTTTCTTCTCGTTCATCTGTAGTTCTTCATATCAGAGGGCTGCGAATCACGAGGCTCTAGGGGCTGTCAGGCCGACCTAGGGCAGCCCATAGCTGCCGCGACGCCCTAACGGGGTCCCTCCCGGGCGAGCGGGGTTTTGGGTCTTCAAAAGTGCCCGCCAGACTGTCTTGCGTACCGCGCTTCCGGCGAGCTTCCCTCGGCGCGTGCTGCCGCGCATCTCGCTCGGCTTCGAGGGTACACGGTGACATGTTCGTGTGGGCACATTTTTTCTTGATTCCAATGATCCTTCTTCCTGGTACCGGAGTGTGCGAAACCATGAAGGTGCTGCCATTAGTGGTAACTGGGCTGTCGTGCAAGGACCTAGGGTGACTTGCGAGGAGCTTCGCGACCTTGAGGTCGACTACGATTTTGACTACTTCATCTGTGTTCCCCTCGGAACGTTAAGCGCTTTTAGTCTGCAAGGGTATATTACCGAAACCTTCTCTGCTACAACATTACTCATAGATAGATCCTGGCAATTGGTGTTGCACTAGTTATGGAAAATTTGTGTTTTCTGCTACCGAACCCCTTCAGTGGTGATGGCGGCCTCCACATATTTCATGGCCTTGGTCATGCATGTGATGGCGATGACGTCCTCCTATCCTAGCAACAACCTCTTCCTCTTCTTGGAAGGCTTGGAGCCACCACAAACAAAGGAGTTTGTTCTCTCGCTAGGACCGCCGCTTGAAGTAGCAGAACCACTTATGGCTTCGTTCTTTCCCTCGTCATCAAGCACCACTGTCTTCGAATCCTGGGTCGGCACATACTTAGGGCTGGGTGTGCCAAGAGGCTCACTAGAGCCCATGCCAAACCTGCCATTGGCAAGGCCGAAGGATAAGTTGGTCTCCATCTGCCTATAATTGGCAATTGGCTTGTTCAGATACTCGACATCCTTGGAGTGATCCTAAGACAGGACATTGCAGGGAGTTTAGTGTAAGTTCGAACAAAAGGGATGTTAGTGGAATAACTGAAATTAGTTACGACCAAGATGTGGCCTTTGTAGTGGGTGTCCTCCAAGATGATGGTGCAGCTCTCCTTATCCCAGCTAGCTCCACCAAGGTCTCTGATTTTGGACACATGGATCCACCTAGACCTCAACTTACATAGGTGGTTGTACACCTGTTGTGAGGACACCTAGATGCCACAAAACTCAAACACCTTCCAGGCACAACTGTTCAAGTGCACCTCCTTCAACCCCTTCTGCATCCTTACACCGCTCTTGATGATCTCACACATCTTGTCCAGCACGAACATGGAGAGGAATGGTTCCCACTTCATGCTACCCTTCACCCCGTTATCATGGCTAGTGATGTGGGATTTGCTAGCCTTGATAGCATTCTTCTTAGCCATGATAAGTGCAACTTTCTCTGCAATCTGCTACACCGTGTACGCAGACATAGGAGGCGGAGACATGATCTCCGACCGATGTCGATAGGTGAGCCTAAAAGTCAACAGTTGGGGTTGGGTCTCAGCCACATAGGTTTCCTGAGAAAGGCCCTTCGTAGAAGGAAGCAGGGATTCAAGTTTCATAAAGAGCTTCCAAAAATTATGGTACTTATTAGCTTTCAGCTCTCATTGCCCCTATCATAAGCATCTTGAAGTGATTAAGGTTAAAGTGAACAAACTATGGAGTATATGCTTGACAAAGTATAAGTTGGAAATCTCATGTCCCTTGAATATGAGGGCCACTCCTCATGCTACTCAAGTTTAGTTACCGGTAAGTTCTTGTCATAGTAAGTACATGTGTATCATAGAGAACTGTCAACGGGGTACCCCTTGCCTGATGATACGGAAGAATCCCCATAAATGACAAGGCAACCAGACAACGAGCATCTCATCAATCTTCTTATTTACCATGGGAAAATGGTATTTTTTTTATCTCTTTCCTCTTTTCTCATATCTTTTTTTCTTTTACTCATTTTTCTCAATATCTGACTCTTTTTGTATAAGAAGAATGCTTCATAGACAGCTCATTAAGGTTACGCTGCAGGTTTCCACCATGACGGCATGGATTAGACCGGCGGCCCAAGCGTTTCTCTAACACACATACATAACTCCATGGACTTACAAGCTCCCCTTTCATTTCACACCGACGACATCCATAGACAAAGGAGCATGATATCAACTAGATACAAAGTACAAGTGTAATATTGAAAGCGTTCCCCATGACAACATGGTTCTGCTAATCCCCAACATATAAGTGCAAGCATATACAACATAGACGACACAATGGTTCAAGTTTATTAAGGGCAAGAAAAGTAAAGTGTGCCATCAAGTTCGTGAGAGCTTTAATCACTAGTTTTCTCATGACAAGTTTAATTCGGAAGGTAGATAAAAACATGAATATACTTGGAATAGAAAATGATAATAGGTAGGTATGGTGGACTCTTTGGACTAACTTGGTTTTAGGAGTTAGATGCAAGAGTGGAACTCATACTTGGTTATGGAGGCTAGCAAAGACTGGGAGCGACCAACTAAGAGAGCAATAATGGCCATAATCATGTAGAGCGACAAAACATCATTAATCAAAGCATAAAGTGATACTACAAGTCGAAAACTAAAGTATCATAAAGGCTATGGTGACTTGGGATAGTCATAACATGGTGTGAGCATGCGCCAAGTAAACCCAAATAAAGCATCAAAGGAGAATACCACAATATTATGCTTTAATATGCTAAAACAACGCATGATTCTTCCAAGGCACATTAAGCAATCTCAATTGTTTATAACATGTCATGCTACAGAAAATATCACTAAGCATAAAGCCAAAACAATATCAAGCATGGCATGAGAAAGCATAGGCCACAGTTAAAAACAAGCTCCTTTTACCACTTAAGCATGAACTTTTCCTACTCTTTTCCAATCCAAACCAAACTATTTGAAAACCAATGCATGAAAGAGGGGGTCCAACCAATTTATTCAAGAAAACTAAAAAAACCAAGCAAACAAAAACAAAAAACAAAAAACGAAAAAGAAGACGCTCCAAGAACAACACAACTGTGCATGAAACAATAAAAATGAAGTCTTTGGAAAAAACCTGGGATTTTTATTGATGAAGAAGGGGGTGCCTTGGGCATCCCCAAGCTTTGATGCTTGTACCTCTTGAATATTTCTTGGGGTGACACGTGGTGGCATCCCCAAGCTTGAGCTTTAGTCCATTCTTCATCTCATTACATCATTCTCTCCATACACCTGAAATTTTTCCTTCATACAAAACTTCGCACAATCTTTATTAGCAACATTAGTGCACTCAAGATAATGATTCTTTAGGTTCAGTTTCAACACCAATAAAACTTCCATTAAAACATAACTATTGTAGCACTTCCCTCAAAAATCTCAATTCCCCAAAAGAACTCAAAAAGGAACCAACAAAAGGCAAATGCAAATAATGGTAGAAATCTGTCAAAACAGACCAGCAAGTAAAAACCAATTTTTTCGAAGACCTTCTGTTGCTCAAATCAAAAAGTGTTGAACTAACGAAAGTTAGATAGCAACCTGGGGCAGAAGCAAAAATATTCACGTCTCAAAACGACGTACAGAGATTTGACACGATTTTTTACGGTGAAGCATAGAAATCTGTTTCGGGATTCCTAATCATTACTTCTCTCTCATTAGAGGTTATTCTTGGCACAAAAAGCAAATAAAAAGGATAAGGAGTGGTTATTACAATGGTAATAACTTCCAAGACTCATCTAAAACTTTTGGGTTATCTCCCAATAAGTACTTTGCTTTAACGTCTTTAAGTTAGGCATAAGAAGCAAGAAAAAGAATCAAGTATTCACAAATGAAGAAGCATTAAGAACAAATTTGGTTTTCATAGGAGAGGCAAAAGAAATCTTCTCTCTCTTCTTAGGGAAGTGTTCTATACCTTTTTTGAGTGGGAGTTGATATTTAATGGTGCCTTCTTTCATATCAATAATGGCACCAACAGTTCTAAGAAAGGGTCTTCCCAAAGTAATAGGACAAGAAGCATTGCATTCAAAATCCAAAACATAGAAATTAACAGGGACATAGGCATTGTTAACCATAATAATAACATTATTAATACTCCTCATGAGTTTCCTTTTAGCATTATCATCAAGTGGGACATTCAAATAACAATCTTCCAATGGTGGCAAATCAATCATATCATAAATCCTTCTAGGCATAATAGAAACACTACTATCAAGATCACATAAAGCTTTGAAATAAAAATCATTCACTTTCATATTAATGATGGCTTCCTAGCCATCTTCTTGTTTCATAGGAATAGAAGCTTTATGTTTCATAATTTCTTCTTTAATTTTTATGAGAGCATCAGTAATGTGTTTTGTAAAGGCCATATTCATAGCACTAGCATTAGGACTTTTAGCAAGCTTTTGTAGGAACTTAATGACTTCAAAGATATTGCAACCATCAAGATCAAAATCATAATTATCATCTAAAGTAGTAGAGCTATAAGTAGCCTCAACACTAGTGGTAGTGATAGTAGAAACACTAATGTTTCTAGCAATTTCATGTTCTCTTTCCCACGTAGCATGCAATTCAGCTAATAGTCTAACATTTTCATCAATTCTAACTTATATGGCATTAGTAGCAGCAAAGGGATTATCAATAGTTTTAGGTTTAGCAGCCATTTTATTCAAAGAAGATTGAGCTTCAGCCAATGATGCTATATTGCTTTCAGCATTAGAAAGTTTCAATTGCAAACTAGGAATTTCCCTATTTAAACTCTCAAGTTGATGACTAATATTCTTCAAAATGGTAGATTGTTCCTCCATAGTTTTAGTAAATAGTTTATTTTGTTCATATTGCATTTGCATGAAGTTTTTAGTGGCTCTTTCAACTTCTAAAATTCTTCCTTCACTAGGTGTTCCAGGTTTGCCATTATAACCATAAGTATTATTAGGAGGGTAAGACCTATAATTGTTATTACCATAAGCATTGTTGCCAAAATTATTATTTCTTATAAAGTTCACATCAACTTGCTCTTCTTGAGCAACTAAAGAGGCTAAGGGAACATGATTTGGATCAATATGAGCTTTCCCATTAACAAGCATAGACATAATAACATCAACTTTATCACTCAAGGAAGAGGTTTCTTTAACAGAATTTACCTTCTTACCTTGTGGAGCTCTCTCAGTATGCCATTCAGAATAGTTAACCATCATATTATCCAAAAGCTTTGTTGCAGCACCCAAAGTAATGGTCATAAAGGTACCTCCAGCAGCAGAATCCAATAGATTTCTTGAAGAAAAGTTCAATCCTGCATAAAAGGTTTGGATAATCATCCAAGCAGTCAGTCCATGAGCGGGATAATTCTTTACCAAAGATTTCATTCTTTCCCAAGCTTGAGCAACATGTTCATTATCAGATTGTTTAAACTTCATTATTTCACTTCTCATAGATATAATCTTAGCAGGAGGATAGTATTTTCCAATGAAAGCATCTTTGCATTTACTCCAAAAATGAATACTATTTCTAGTTAAGGATTGCAACCATTCTTTAGCTTTTCCTCTCAAAGAGAAAGGAAACAATTTAAGCTTAATAGTATCTCCATCTTTATCCCTATGCTTTTGCATCTCACAAAGTTCAACAAAGTTATTTAGATGAGCATCAGCATCTTCATTACCAATAACAGAAAAGTGTTCTCTCAGAACACGATTGAGTAAAGCAGGTTTAATTTCAAAGAAAGTAGCTTCAGGAACAGGTGGAGCAATAGGTGTGCACATGAAATCATTGTTGTTGGTGCTAGTGAAGTCACACAACTTAGTGTTTTCAAGAGTAGTCATTTTTTGTGTGTCTTTAATAAAGAAAGCAAACTAGTAAAACTAATTTTTTTGTGTTTTTGATAAAGAAACAAGCAAACAAAGCAAAAAAAACTAAGCAAAACAAAAATAACAAAGTAAAGAGACTGGTTATGAGGGACTCCCCTTGTGAAGATGTCCTTGACTCCCTGGCAATGGCACGAGAAAAGTACTTGCTGACTCGTGTAATAATGAGCTCGTTGGGGAACCCCAAGAGGAAGGTATGATGAGCACAGCAGTAAGTTTCCTCAGCTGTGAAACCAAGGTTATCGAACCAATAGAAGCAAGGAAACACCCCCAAGGTATTGCTAGCTAGCCTTTGGCAGGGCGCACTACCGGTGCTAGCAATAACGTGGAAACCTGCGCAACACAACCACAGAACTTTGCCCCCAACTTACAATGAGGTTGTCAATCTCACAGGTTTTGCTGAAAACAAAGGATTAAACGTATTGTGTGGAAGAAAGTAATAGTTTGCAGAAAGTAAACATAAAGCAGTAAACAATTGTAGATTAATGGTAAAAGAAAGGACCGGGGTCCATAGTTCACTAGTGGTGGCTCTCCTTAAGATAGATGATATGTTGGGTGAACAAATTATAGCGGCGCAATTGACAACACATCGAGAAAGCATACATGCATATACTAATCATCTTGACTCCTTTGAGACTTGATTGGGCATTACAACATTATACATAGACCTCCATCCAACTGCATCTCTGACTAATAATCAACCTTCAGGTTATCATCCGAACCCCCTCCAGTATTAAGTTGCAAGCAACGGATAATTGTATTACGAATTGCGTGTAAAGTGAACAATACGATTGTTCTATGAACAAAGTATTGTTGTTTTCTCCCTAGTAGCAACATCACATCTAGTACCTTAGAGATTTCTGTCACTTCCCTCGATTACTAGAGGCATGAAGCCACTATCGAGCATAAGTACTATCTCTTGGAGTTGCTAGCATCTACTTGGCCAAGATAGCTACTAACAACGGAAAGCATGCAAGATCAAAAATAACAAAGACATGATATAATCAATAATCAATCTGAAATAGCATCTCAATATCCATCGGATCCCCGCAAACACAACATGTAGGATTACAAATAGATGATCTTGATCATGAACAGAGCTCACAAGATCAAAACATGATAGCACAAAGGAGAAGAACCAGCCATCTAGCTACTACATGGACCCGTAGTCCAAGGATGAACTACTCACGCATCACACCGGAGGCTTGCATGGTGATGAAGAAGGCCTCCAGGGTGAATTCTCCCCTCCGGCAGGGTGCCGGGAAGAACTTCAGATCCCTCCAGATCTAGGGATGGAGATGACGGTGGCTACAGACTCTTTCGTGGAATTTTTATTGGGTACTTAGGGTTTCTGTATCGGAGGCATCTTATAGGGGAAAGGGGAGGCTGAGGGGGTGCCCTAGGTGGCCGCACCACCCCCTGGCGCGGGTTAGGCCTGGCCGTGCGGCCAGGTGGTGTGGCCGGCCCCTGGCCCATCTCCGTCTCGTATTCTGGCTCCGTGTCCCCCTCGGTGAAAAACTGACTTCGGCTTTTGTCCCGTCCAATTCCGAGAATATTCATTTTCTGACTTTCCTGGAACCAAAAACAGCAGAAAACAAGCAGCTAGCACTGTGGCATCTTGTTAATAGGTTAGTCCAAGAAAGTGTATAGAAAGTACTCCAAAGTGTGGAAAAACATAAGAAAGTAGATAAAACCAAGCATGGAACATCAAAAATTATTGATATGTTTGCAACGTATCAGCGACACATACTGAGAGATGGTGCAACAATCCAATTTGTGGTTGGTTCTCTCGTTTTAACATGTTATTCACCTTTACTTACAATGAGGCCTTCATGAAAATCAATAGTGTTTCTAGTCGGCCTAAGGTTGGTGATGCACTGAATGATGAGATCCTTTAAAAAGGATCTATGAAATCTGTTGAAAGCAGGCGTATAATGGTTATAAGGTATACCGGGTGTCGAGGGAAGGTGATTCCTGGTGGCCGATGCATCTTTGCTGGCATTAGAATGTGGTGTACTTACATTTTTTAAAAATTCCACCTATCAATTAATAATCATCAACAACAGTATAAAGGAGTCCAAAAGTAATAAAAATCACAAATAGATCACTGGACCAACTAGCGAGGACTACATACACTAGCACGAGTCGAAGACGTGTCGCCGTTATCGCTCCTCCATCACCGGAGCCGAGCAAAACTTGTTGTAGTAGAGCTTGTTGTAGTAGATGGATGGGTAGTCATCATGCTAAGGCACCAAAGAACCAACGCATGAGAGTAGAAACCATCGTCGAAGATGATAAACGTACATCAGAAGAGACAAATCAAAAACCACATCAACAAATATGAAAACTGACCGGATCTCAAGAGATCCACCAGACACACGACTCCATGCGCATCTGTCAACACTAGGTGCACCACTAGAGCGAGGATAGAGCAAAGAGAACCTTATTTTGACTTTATGACATAGCTACTGCCTCCACATCCTAAAGATGACCCTGAAAACAGTCTTAACAAAGAACGTGAACCTTCCCGCCGGCAAGAGGCAGCGATCTACCACACCCCCAAGGCACCAAGGCCGACAAAGACCAAGCAGACCGGCAGTGTTATCGGCAAGAGGGACGAAACCCTAGATGGGTTTTAGATCTTTGCCTCCTCTTTTTTACTCACGTCTTACGTACAGGTTTGTTACCAGTACTATGACTTAGAGCATCTCCACTCGTTCGATGTTCCAAGTCCCAAATCCGGCGATATTTAGCGTCGGATGGATGTAACTTTTGGCCTGGGAACGACCAGTTTCCCAGTCGTGTTCCTAGACCGAGTTCCTAGACAAGGCAAAATCAATGACATTTCGCCCAATTCGGCTCAAATTCACATAGTTCGGCATAAATATGAATATAGAGCAATGTTTGTCACAGTTCGCCATAGATTGAAACACAACATAGTTCGGCCTAGTTCGGCATGGCCGCTATGTGTTCCCCTACGCATCCATATGTGCTCCACCAAATCATCTTGAAGTTGTTGATGCATTGTCGGGTCTAGGATCTCCTGACGCATGGTGATGAAGGCAACCCACGATGTCGGTACCTGGTGATCAAGCTCTGCAAGCGGCCCATTTCTATAGTATGGCTCCTCCTGCTCGAACAAATCCAGTGGATGGTTCCGCTCATCCTCAATGATCATGTTGTGCAAGGTCACACAACAGTTCATCACTTCCCACATCTGATCTTTCGACCAGGTCATAGAAGGGAACCAAACAAGTGCAAGCCTCTATTGGAGCACACCAAATGCCCGCTCCACGTCCTGCCAGCAAGCTTTATGTTCCTTGGCAAACTGAGCATGCTTGGGGGGCATGGGGCTTGAGATAGTCTTCACAAATGTTGGCCATCTTGGATAGATGCCATCTGTAAGATAGTATCCCTTGTTGTAGTGGTTGCCATTGATTTCAAAATCCACAGGGGGAACTGATGACTGCAAGTGCACAGATCGTTTGTAGGTAGTGAAATAAAGATATTGATCTCATAGGGAGCAGGAGTCTGAAGTCTAATAAATCTTGAAATAGATACTACAATAGAAATGCTAAATAAAGTTCTAAGTGACAAGATAAAATGCGAGTGTTGCTTAAAAAGGTGTTTTTGGATTTTTGGTTTAAGAGCAACGATAAATAAATTAACAACTGAACACAGAAAGTAAGTATCGCATATGTAATAGAGATTGTAACTGCAATAGGGAAAACGTATTCTCAGGGAGTGGCAAAAACACAACTAGCATTATAAGGAGCTAAGGTAAAGATTATTATCATGGACATTCTCAACTATGTATGTGTGGGAGGAACTCCGTATTTGGAAAAATAGGCAGCAACCGCTGCTGACATCATCCTCATAACCACAACAGTCAGCAATCGACATCAATCAAATTACTGCGCTATTAAGGGACGTAATGCCGTAGGACGTATCCCATGACATGGATAGTGTTCTGTGAGTTTCCTCGATTCCCAAGTTGATACGTAAGGGGTGCCAATAGCTTTATAGTCACTATAAGTGCTAACACACCTCCGTCTACCAACAAGTACTTCCCTCCATCAAGTCCCCATGAGAGGCAAATATTGAGAGGTCGACTTCTCTCAACATCAATATGAAGACAATCTAACACATGGTCACATCGATGAATATCATAATAAAGTTTATCTTATTTCAATCTCATACTAGGGTTTCTCCATCTCCCCAAGAACTAATGATCTACTTAGACATGGAGGCAATCAACATCATGGCAATAATAATGGAATCTATCCTAGATGAATAGTACTTGTATAAATCCACAACAAGTACGGAAATTACAACAAGATCTAGAAAAGATGTAGATGGGATGGATGGAGATGGTGGTGATACAACGGTTGATGATGAAGATCGATGCCTTAGCCTCCAGATCTGCGCAGGGCGAAGATGGATCCCCGGTGGACGAGTTCCCCCTCCAGATGCCTTTCGGAGGTGACGTTTCGGCGATTTCTGGTTGTTTTGTATGTCGTCTCTCCGATCCAGTTGCATGGGGTGAAACTATTTGAGGAGGCGGTGGCGGCAGCAACTATACGACGGGAACTATATGGCTGGAAAATTTATTCCTGCCGTATAGTTGGTCATTAAACCATCTGTGTGCCTTGATCGCTTCGAGTTTTCTTCTGGTATTATTGATATTTCCCAAATAAGTGATTTACATTATTTTTTACTCTTTTTATCCCTAGTATAACTGCTCCAAGAATTGTGTCCATTGTATCTATCATTTGTCCTGATCCTGGTGAAAACAGACATAAAATGTGCGCACGAGCGCCGTAAAATACCAAGATCCTACATCTACAATGCAAAATAATAATATAAAACATGATGCAAATATGCACTCATCAACTTCCCCAAGCTTTGACTCTTGCTCGTCCCGAGCAAGTTTAGCTTAATGGATGTGATCCTCATATTCATGAAGCTGAGTCGATAAAATAAATGAGACACTTGCAGCATGCGTTTATCATATATGATACATAGGAATAAGTTCATGAATAGTACCTTACTCAAATCAGCCGAATAATATTAGCAGGCTTCCACACCTTACCACTTAACAGTTCACAAAAGATCACTCTCAATATGATGTAAAAGTTTCAGTTAAACCGAATGAGTTAGCGAGGTAGTCCCAAGGGTTTTAGGATTAACATATTCACTTGGGATTCAAAATCTCAAATCGTCTCTTTGTCATACTACAATTTAGTGGTGTATGCCTATTTGCTCTTTGCACATTCGCTCTTTTTCTTCTTTCGTTTCTTCTCTTTTGTGTATATGCTCACACTTTCGTTTAAGTGTTGTGCAAATGAGCTAGCCATATATTCCACTTCATGGAGGAATTCAAAGTTAAACAATCTCAATTACCAAATTCCAATTGTATATGAATCAATCTTTGTAGCTTGAATATTCTACCTCGTCTTATTCTCACTCTAATTTGATAGCACTTTTAATTCTCGTTTGTTCAAGGTTTCTTTTCAACTTAACTTATTGGATATTTTTTCTTTGTTTGCAAATCAAACCATGTACTTACAACATATTGTCGAAATTATCTTTATATGTTCCATTAATACCAATGGTGTGGAAGACTCTTATTGCTATCATCAAGTGCAAGTAAAATTATACTCAAGCCATTCATATATTCAATAAGACAAGCACAAACTCAATATTGCTCCATATATAATAATAAACTCAGAATTTCATAAAAGGGATCGACTATTCCTGAAGGGAAATTTAATGATGCAAACTTTATTTCTAGTTTGAACTAATGCAAGACTAAAATAGTAATGTAAAACTTATAAGATAGGTTACAAGGTCTTAAAGATCTCCCCAAGCTTGGAATCAAGCCAGGCGGGATCAAATAATCCCTTACGATTATTTGATACCGTGATTATTGTAGATCACTGTGACGCCATGGCATGTAACACCGCGGTGCGTAGATTCTTGTTGGTATCCTCTAGAGCAGTGATGCGGCTGTAGCACCTGCGCAGATCAGATTGTAGAGTGTCCATTTTATCTATGAGCTTAGTCACCAATTGGAGAAGATCATCCTTCTTCTCTATCTCCTTGAGATGGTGGCGGACTTCGACGCAATGAAGTAGTTCCTGCTTCTGATATATCTCTAGTGCTTGCATGCGATCCTTGGTCCTGGGAACAGCTTCTTCTTCCTCATCCATAATTGTTGGATTGGGGAAGTGGAAACCATACTTCCACTCTTCTTGAGGCTTCACTCTCATACGAGCACCAATGGTAGGCTTCAAGAGTGGCGCATTTACTCCCTTGTTAGCACCTACACCAATATTAGGTAATTCCTTATGCTTGTGCGGCCTGAGGTCCGTGGCGATGAACTTGACCGTCTCCACATGCCCTATTCCATGCGGTTTGTGACCTTCTCTCTCTTCTTTAGCTCTATTCATTGCAGCCTAGTTGATCTCTAGGGGATCATAGACATCACGACGGATGTAGACATCGACCACATCTTCATCAGAATCGTTGTTGTAGAAGCTTGGCTCGACATACTCCTAGTACCTCGGGCTAAACCTCTCCACTTCCTCGTCACTGTCCTCGATGGACGGGATGCTAGAGCGGTCTCCGGAAGAAGCAATGAGACCCAGGGGTTTCCCACAGCCTGGGATGGGATAACACATGGCTAGATTGTTTCCTGGTGATTATGATTAGAGAGAGAGAGAGACAAAGGCAGTATATAAGGGGGGTCAGAGGTCAGTAAAACTCGCGAGAAACACCAAATTCTCGCCTAAGAAAAGTATCTTAACGAAACAGGGAAAGAAATCACGGATTTGGAAGAGTCCTGCCGCGTAACAACCAACTATGCGGGTGCGACCCGTATAGCTCTAGCTGTATAGTTGGTTTCGGGCAGATATTTCCAAATATCTCGAGTCCAGGTCGGTTAAGTTACGACCCGAAACCGATAATAATTTTTTTTATCAGGGAAAAATGAAAAAGTAAACAAAGATGTCTGAGAGTTTAACGACCAACTATACGGCTAGAATATCATGTCCGATCGTATAGTTGTGACCGTATAGATACATACATCAAAAATCAAAAGTGTCTGAGAGTTCAACGACCAACTATACGGCTGGAATTTTATCTCCGGTCGTATAGTAGCGCCCGTATAGGTCTAGACATCGAAAACAATTCAGGAAGAAGATATAGAGGGTTTAACGACCAACTATACGGCGTGAGATTTTTCTCTAGTCGTATAGTTGCGCCCGTATAGTTGGTAAAAACTCCAGAAACTTTAGAAAAATACAAGGAATTCAATGGGAAAAAATCTGAAGTAAAATCTATGAAAACAAATCACTTATTTGAGTAAGAACACTTACCTTGAACTTACCATTTACTTATTCGTGGATGATAAGATCCACCAACAACAAATACTTCTTCTCTTTTGGAGGAATTAACCTTAGTTTATTGAATAATTCTCTTAAGCGAAAATCACCAGGACTAAAGTTCCTCTCAATAAGATTGGTGTGTTGAAGGGCAAATATGGACACTACATCCAACATCTTTATTTCTTGCCTCCGCATAATCTATAACTCAAATTCTTGAAGTAAAAGAATCCAACGGATTAGTCTTGGCTTATGGTTTTTCATCTCAAGGAGTTCTTTTAAACTATCATGATCCATATGAACTCTTACTTTTGCATCGACTATATAAGAACGAAATTTATCACAAGAGAAGAATACATAAAAAAGTTCCCTTTCTTCCTTAGGATAATTCTTTTGAGCACTGTTAAGAGTTCTACTAGCATGATGTATAATATTAAATATGTGACCTATGTGTTGTCCCAGAGTTACTCCTACAACATCATCACTAGCTTCACATATTAAGTCAAAATTCATATCCTAGATAGGTGGTTTAATGATAGGAGCATGGGATAAAGCATATTTAAGTTTATCAAAGGCTACAAGACATTTATCATCAAAATTAAATCTTACTCCCTTTTGTAGAAGGTTAGTCAAAGGTTTAGATATTCTAGAGAAATTTATAATGAACCTTCTATAAAAACCCACATGACCAAGGAAACTTCTTATACCTTTTATATCCCTAGGTTGTGGCATTCTTTCTATGGCTTCAACCTTAGCTCTATACACTTTAATCCCCTTACCTGATACCTTATGTCCAAGGACTATACCTTCTTTGACCAGTTTATACCAAGATTGGTCTTCTCCCAGTTTATACCAAGATTGGTCTCTTTGCAACGCTGCAAAACTCTTTTGATATTATCCAAGCAACTAGTCAACAAAGTTCCATAGAGATAAAAGTGATCCATAAATACTTCCATTATCAGTTCTATAAAATCTATGAAAATAGCAGTCATGCATCTTTGAAAAGTAGCTGGAGCATTATATAAACCAAAGGCATACGTCGATAAGCATGTAAACCATAAGGACTAATGAAAGTTGTTTTAAGTTGGTCATCAGGATGAACAGCTATTTGAGAAAAACCAGAGTATCCGTCCAAGTAGCAAAAATGAGTGTAGTTTGCTAACCTTTCTAAAGTTTGATCTATGAACAGTAAATGATAGTGATCTTTCCTAGTTTATTTATTCAATTTTCTGAAGTCTATGCACATCCTATGCCCAACAATAGTTCTAGTAGGTATCAATTCATTGTTTCCATTAGGAACAACAGCAAAACCGCCCTTCTTAGGGACACAATGAACAAGACTTAGCCAATCACTTTCTTTAACAGGATAGATTATACCTGTATCCAGTAGGTGTACAATTTATTTTCTTACCAGTTCCTTCATTTTGGGCTTCAGTCTTATATTAAATTCCGCAACTGGTTTAGCACCTTCTTCCATGAATATTCGATGGACGGTTATCATGGGACTAATGCCCTTCAAATCATCCACTGAGTACCCAAAGGCCTTGTGATGCTCCTTAAGTATTTTCATGAGATATTCTTCTCCTAAAAGTTTAGCACTAATAATAACAGGGAATTTATCTGTATCATCTAAAAATCTGTATTTAATATATCTGGTAGAGTCTTCAACTCTGGGGTGGTAATTCCTCGTCCCCTCTTTTTCCTGGCTCTTCAAAATCCTCATTAGTTGGAGGCCCTATAATGGGAAGTGAACCAAATTCATATTCTAGTTCTTCTAGGGACTTGGCCTCCATAACTATTTCTTCATAATTTAAGTCTTCATTTGTTTCTTATTTTTGATCACTAAAGAAGAGAGATGCCATTTCCTCAATAGTTTTCTCTTTCTCTTCTTCTTGTATTTGTGGAGGCCTGTCTTTAGATTTGGAAAAGTGGAATTCTTTTCCGCTCTCCCAAGCTTAAGAGACACAATCTCCTTTTTGAAATCAACATAGGCACCTACATCACTCAAAAAGTTTCTTCCAAATATAATTGGAGTGTCAGCTGGCATATCAACAACTACAAAATCCATAGGAAAGTTTTTGTTGCCAATTGTGACAGTTCCATCTTCAATTACTCCCACTGAAATTCTAAGAGTTTTATTGGCTAACATGATTGTCATATCGGTATTTTCAATTGTAGCCAGTTCTATTTCTTCTTTTATTTCTAAATAGAAACCATAAGATATAACATTAACTTTGGTGCCAAGATCGCATAAACCATAATGCGAGGTTTCCTTAAATATGCAGGGAAGAATAGGTTTACCCACATCTTTTACCTTTGGTTTACCTTCAACCAATACGGAAGTCTCTTCATCAAGTTCAACTATGTTACAATGTGCATACATAGCCATAATTGCTTCCATGGTTACCTCTTCATCTTTGGTTTCTTCCAGATGTTCCACAACTTCTGGTATACTTTCCTCTTCCTTCTTCTCATGTACTACTTTGACATGTTCATATTGAAAAAATATGCTTATGTGTAGTGTTAGGGAAAGGTATCTCATATGTTGGTTCTAGGGAGGCCAGTGTTGCTTTAACTTATATTTTCTTCTCATGTCCGAGTGGTGGATCATACTTGACCAAACCTTCTTTTGGATCTTTGATGTGTTTTGTAAAAGATTTAACAACTTTCAACACAAGATCTGAATCCAAATAAAGTTCTTTCGATAATTCTTTAACATGGCCCTTTTTATTATAGTCATGAATACAATCATCATCTATTTCTATGCCTCCTTCGCTTCCTAAACAAAAATTCCATGAAACTCTATGATCGCGAATTCTATTAAGTAAAGCCCAAGCTTTCGTTATAGGAAGATTCATAAAGGCTCCTTCCGCAAAAGAGTCTAGTTCAATTTTATTAGGTTCGATTAAACCGCCATAAAAGATATGTAATCAATACCATCTAGGAAAATCATGATGAGGACATAGACGTAGTAGATATTTGAATCTGATATAAGCTCTTACTAGTCCTTCATTAGAAAGGTTTATCCAAGTCATTATAAGACGCCCGATTCTAAAAGATTTTAACAATGGATAATATTTTGCTAGAAATTCACAGGCTAGATTATTCCAAGTAGTAGTGGCTTCAGGGGTAGATATCTATAACATGGATAATATTAGCAGTATATCTCGTCAATTGAAAAGTACCACATATATCTTTGAAACATGCAATATGCTCATATGGATCATGACCTTCTTCATCCCCTGTAAATTGCTTCTTGTGTAGAATACCAAGTAATAGAGGATTTATTTCAAACCTCCTTGTCTTCTCATTGGAGTTGTCTCTTTTATAAATATCATAGGGCTTCCCAAAGTGGCTGAGTGGGTTAGCACTACTCATATGCTCAAACTCCATCATTTTAGTGGAAACATGTAACTCAAAACAAAACTTAGCAAGACAAAAAAAATAAACAAAAAGTAAAAGACCTAGAATGCTTAGATCCCCGGCAACGACGCCAGAAAATAGCTTGATGACTGCAAGTGCACATATCATTTGTAGCTAGTTTAGAAATAAAGATATTGATCCCACATGGAGCAGGAGTCTGAAGTCCAATAACTCTTGAAATAGATACTACAATAGAAATGCTAAATAAAGTTCTAAGTGACAAGATAAAATACGAGTATTGCGTAAAGAGGTGTTTTTGGGTTTTTGGTTTAAGACCAACAATAAATAATGTAAAACAACTGAACACAGAAAGTAAGTATCACGTATGTAATAGAGATTGGAACTGCAATAGGGAAAAAGCGTTCTCAGGGAGTGGCGGATACACCGATAGCATTATAAGGAGCTAAGGTAAAGATTATTATCATGAACAGTCTCAACTATGTATGTGTGGGAGGAACTCTGTATTTGGACAAATAGGTAGCAACCGCTGCTCACATCATCCTCATAACCACACCAGTCAGCAGTCGACATCAATCGAATTACTGCGCTATTAAGGGACGTAATCCCGTAGGACGTATCCCATGTCATGGATAGTGTTCCGTGAGTTTCCTCGGTTCCCAAGTTGACACATAAGGGGTGCCAACAACTTTATAGTCACCGTAAGTGCTAACACACCTCCATCTACCAACAAGTAGTTTCCTCCATCATGTCTCCATGAGAGGCAAATATTGAGAGGTTGACTTCTCTCAACATCATGAAGACAATCTAACACATGGTCACAACGATGAATATCATAATAAACTTTATCTTATTTCAATCTCATACTAGGGTTTCTCCATCTCCCCAAGAACTAATGATCTACTTAGACATGGAGGCAATCAACATCATGGCAATAACAATAGAATCTATCATAGATGAATACTACTTGTATAAATCTACAATGAGTACGGAAATTACAACAAGATCTAGACAAGATCTAGATGGGATGGATGGAGATGGTGGTGATGCAGCGGTTGATGATGAAGATCGATGCCTTAGCCTCCCGGATCTGCATAGGGCGAAGATGATCCCCGGTGGACGAGTTCCCCCTCCAGATGCATTTCGGAGCTGAGGTTTTGGCGATTTCTGGTTGTTCTGTATGTCCTCTCTCCGATCCAGTTGCACGGGGTGAAACTATTTGAGGAGGCGGTGGCGGCGCAAACTATACGACGGGAACTATATAGCCGGAAAATTTATTCCCGCCGTATAGTTGGTCATTAAACCATCTGTGTGCCTTCATCGCTTCAGGTTTTCTTCCGGTATTATAGATATTTCCCAAATAAATGATTTACGTTGTTTTTGACTCCTTTTATCCCTAGTATAACTTCTCCAAGAATTGTGTCCATTGTATCTATCATTTGTCCTAATCCTGGTGAAAACAGACATAAAATGTGCGTGCGAGTACCGTAAAATACCAAGATCCTACATCTACAATGCAAAATAATAATATAAAACATGATGCAAATATGCACTCATCATGACCATGAACCTCAACAAGCTTAGTAGAGACATTTGAGGACTTGAGGATGTTGATGTTGTTGTTTGATCCTGCCATGCCAAAGGAGTGCCAAATCCAAAAATCATGTGTAGCAACTACCTCGAGTATCACAGGGCAACCTCCATTGTGGACTTTGTAAATTCCCTAGCAAGAAAATGGACAGTTCTTCCTGTGCCAATGTATGCAGTCAATGCTGCCAAGCATCCCAGGAAATTATCTACTTTCATCGGATCTGAGCAGTATCTCTAGCAGTGCGTGTTCTCAAGTATTGTGGCCCAAATGGGCCAAATCCACCTTGTTTTTCATCTGGAAACACGACTGGGCGATTTTTCGCCGTCCGGATGAAAACCACGGCATGGGGAGGCCCTGTTGGGAATGCTAGTGGAGATGCTCTTAGTGTCGGCTATGTTTGGTAGCAATGTAATTTGAAAACAAAGTAGTTTTTGAAAGAGAAGATATTAGTAGGGTGACATGTTTGCCAATGTTGTATTGTATTTATTGATGATTTTGCTAGTTCATGGTCGAATCTAGAATATTAATGTAGCACCCCGGTAAAACCACTACAAGAAAATCGCACGTTGTTTTTATTTTTGTGCATCATCAGGATTGCATGCTCATGTGATCATGCCACATTGCATTTGAGCATCGTCATGTCATCCTGCATTTTTGTTTGCCTAAAACTATTTTCCAAAAAGTCTATCTTTGTTTTCTAAATACCCTGTGTTTATTCAAATCCAAACCCCTGGTCTCTTCCGGATATTTTATTTGTCTAAAAACAGATTACAAAAGCCTTTTAAATAAATAAATAAAATTTATATTATTTTTGCGAGGCAGCCAGCCAGGCCCAAAAGCCCAGCCGGCCACCTCCAACAAAACCCTAGCTAACCCTAATCTAGACCAACCCCCACCTACCCTAATCCTGCCACCCTGCCGCCAGAACCCACCTCGCACAGCCCCGCTATCGCCTGGACCGTCCCGCGTGACACGCCGCGTAGCACGACCCCAGCGCACGCTCGCGACCACCCGCCCGCAACTCGCTCCCGTATGGACCCCACCACCATCTACCTCTCCCTGACGGGATCCCCAATCCCCGCAGTCAAACCACCCCGCTCGCCCCGATCCTCGCTTCTCATCGCGCCGCCGGCTTCCCCGGCCGAGCCCGGCCTTGCCTGGACCACGCGAGCACCGCGGCCCCAGGACGCCGTCGTCGGCCTCCTCACCGCCCCTCTCGCCAGCCTTCCTCGCCACGTCCGGCCGCACCTCTGCCCCGAGGCCGCGCCGCTGACCCGGTCGACCTTGACCTCCTCCCCATTGCCGGCTCCGCTCGTCGCCCCAGCAGGCCTCGCCGGCCTCGCCCCTACCTCCGCCCGGTGCACCTCTATTTCTGGACGCCCACGTCACCGCCGTGCACCCATCCTCGCCGTGGCCTCTTATCTGCACGATGTTGCCCTCTGCCACTTCTCCGTCAAGCTCCGCCACCTCCTCCTAGCACGCACCGTCACCATCTCCGCGTCGACGACCCGGGGCCGAGCCGCTTCCTCCCGTGCCTCGCACGCACTCACCCCAGTGCCCTCTGCAGCTCCACCACCAAGCCCGCATGGCACCCAGACCCGCGCCCGCACCTACCTCGACCTCGTGAACCCGACCTTCTCTCGTGCGGTGATGCTCCTGTCACAGTCTTGTGGTGTAGCACCGTTGGTGTTCTGCCGCTGCTTTTGGTGCTCTCTGTTCATCCAAGTTGATCTGGTATATGTGTGTGCTCCTATGTTTTGGAGACGGTAGGTCCGAACCAAGTACGAGATGACCCCGAAGCTGAATCGAAGACACCAACTTCTACCATGTGAAAAGCTGGCGTGGTAACGTTGACGCGATGCGAGAACTGCAATGTGACAGCAAGATCAACATCGACACCGCACAAGCCACCCTTGACCACCGATGCCGCATGGAGTTCTCCTAGAGCCCGAACAACAAGAACACTAACACGGAACTGAAGACCGCGGAACGCCAAGACCATTCCAGGATCCGAAGCCCGATCCCGAGGATCCGAAGACCGAGCCCCGGCATGCCAAGATCTCCTCCCTAGAACCGCCATGACCTTCGTTGCGGATCCGATGGCCTCTACTCCGGAAGACCGAACCGAACCCATGGAACCAAGTTCGCCGAATCCCCCCCCCCTAATGTGTGACCCCGATCCCATATCCCTATTTTATAAATACTATATATACTTGTTGCATACGAAATCATTCATACTCGCATATATCTTGTGGTTGTTTGGGGGTATTTCGATGTTTCACCTAAATTAAATATGGAGACCATATGCAGACAAATATAGTCTTATATTGGCTCCCTTTAATTTGTGTAGAGAACCGATGCCATGTTTTGCCTTATTAATACAACCTTTAAATTGCGGGGTATCTAAATAACTTGAACATTCTAATTAATTGTCGGAACCCTAGTTCCTCTTAATATTGCCTAGTCGCATTGTATCTATGCCATGTCATACATCACATGCATCATGCCTGATCTTCTACCGTAGTATTAAATAGTGTATCTGGTGTTTCTTCTAGTGTTTTGCTTCTTCACGGACTAGGCAGATGAGTTGATGCGAGTGTCGACCCGATCTCCGATGAATCTTCAACAGTGTTTCCCAGGCGAGCAATCTCCCCCTTTCTACCTATTTCGCATTTATAGTCTTTACTTCCTCCTGTTGATCTATTGCTACCTGTATTGCGATGCTTTAGTTTCCGTGCACCATTTTTATACCTTGCAGCCTCTATATTGCCTTGGACACATCCTATTGCCTGTTGTTTGGTAGATAGATGGTCTTGCGAGTTGTAGTCGCTTGCTCTGGTGCGATCCCGTGTCGTGAAGTACCACACAGTTGTTGGAATGTTGTCACATGCCTTACAGTGGAGAGGATCATGACTTTAAATACAACTATTAAATTGCTGGGATAACTAATGAAAGAGGCACCAGTGGGCAATATATGCTATTTGGTTTTTCATGTCCATTTGTGCCCCGTAGGCCCCGAGTACTTGATACATGTTCCTTGATTATTCGCACTATCCACATCCGGGAGACTCTATGGATCCCCCTTAGCCAGAGCTTGATTCATTTTTTATTTCTTGGGGCCACAAACTAGTTTGGGGCTTTATTACTATCCTGTACTTATGCCATGCTTTACTGCTTTATTTACGATTGTGTGTGGAGCACATGTACTGTTTAGGAATGTGGAATGTTTTCGCGGTATCGATAAGCCCAGTCACACTTTCGGGTTCCCAGTCGTTTACAGCCATTGGCACAAACCTTGGGTCCATCTCAGAACCGGACAACTTCGTTGCAGGTAGCTTAATGGGGTGGCCCCCTAAAATAATTTATGAATCCTGTGATTGCTTTGTCATGAAAGCCTTGTTGGGTTTTGAGTTGGTTTTTCCGAGGTTGATCGTGTGTGTATTGCTATTTGTGCACCCCTACAGGGTAAATCTTTCTGAAAGCCATGTCCGCGGTTATGGATGACTTGGAGCACAGTATCTCGATCATAGACAAGCATCACTAAAGTAGTGCTATAAATTTGACTTAATATGTGACTAGTAATCAGCTTTACTACAATGGAATGGATAATAAAAGTGCCAACAACTGGTGGAACTGGGGTGTATCGTGTCATGTTATACCTGCCTAGTAAGTATCACAACTCCAATGGAATGAAATAAAATTGCCAACAACTGCTGGGTTTGGGATGTCACATGCTAATTGTATCTGACTAGTAAGTACTACAACCACAACTGAATGATTAATTAAAACTGCCCACTACTTATGCTATCAGGATGACTCATGCTATCTATATCTGATTAGTAAGAGCTTCAGCTATAATGAAATGAATAAAACTGCCAACTATGTGAGTTCCTCGGTTTGACTTCCTCGTTTGGTCTCGAGGGGGAATACCATGATGGGTATGATTGGTGTTAGTGTCAGGTTGGATCCGGATAGGTCTCTCTGATCCCTCTCTAATAGCCGATAGATGAATCGAGTCTCTATAGGTTGTTTAGTGCATGCTTCGCTGCCGCTTCAGTCCACCATACCTATGTAGGCGAGAGCCGCCGAATTCTAGCCTCGCCGTGTACTGGCGTCAGTACTGACGCTCCTCTTTTTCCTTTGCCCTTTGTCGGGACCCCTTTTGTTTTAGCAGGTTTGAGTTTGACGTCGTTAGCAGGGTTACCCTTCCGGCTTGGCCTGGGCAGGGTTATGGATGCCATTGGTTATTCTTCAGGGCTCTTAGCCCCATTTGTATCTTATCCATACTCGGACGTTGTATCGTTTTCAAGGTGAATTGGATCTTTGTACTGTATATCTGTATTCTTGACTCATGGAGTCATTGTTGTATATATATGTTCTGTGGGTTCCATCATGGACTATTGTGTAATGATATTACTTCGTTTTCCACCCGCACGAAAGTGCCTGGTGGGCGTCCTTGAATCGTTTCTATGCGGGTTTGGCGGGAAGCGCTAAAACTTCCATAGGGCCGATTCGAGGGTGTTACAATTAACTTATCGCTCGGCAGGTTTTGGGGCCATTTGATTTGAATCGTGATTCAGACACTTGAGAATTGCATATGAGGTTGCAATTGCAGCCAAAATTTCACAATTGCACTTGAATTACACATAAATTAGATAATATCATCTGGCTAAGAATTAACTTAATTCTTCATCGATGAAGAATCAACCACATCCATTTATCAACTAAATTAGCAAGTTGCAATTTTGCAGGAAGAACGTCCGATTCTTCTGCCGAGATCGATGACTTGGAAACCCCATGATTCTATCAAGAACAAGTTCACCATTACAATGAAAACCATGATAACGCTATTGCTTGCTCCGGCAACTCCACCCATTCCACGATCATAGAGGCCTGCCTCGAGACTAAGCATTTGCACGCAACATTCTTCCCCGTTGTTGTCAAGGGGCACCAGGTGCTCCCATCGAGGGGCAGCATAAGATGTGTGCCATGTTCTTTTGTGTTGCCAAGAGGGCATCGGGAGCTCAGTGACATCGTCTTCCTTGTTTTCTTCTACTCCCTCCGATCTGTATTACTTGTCGTTAAATCAGATGTATCTAGCACTATAACATGTCTAGATACATCCATTTCAGTGACAAGTATTATGGATTGGAGGGAGTACTTCTATTAGACTCGCCATCCATAGCGCTCATGCGATAAAATTCTTCCTAGAGGCCTTGTCTAGGAGTTGTGTACCTTCTATTCATTCTTTCTTTTTTCTTAGGGCTTGTGGTAGGTGTTGGGGGTGCTATCGACACGAAGGTGGCTTCGGTTAATGGATGTATGATCTTGTCAGGTTTTGTACTCCTTCTGTTCCAAATAAATGATTTGAGCTTGTCTAACACAAGTCACTTATTTTAGGACAGATGAAGTAGAATAAATTAATACTCTCCACGTTTCAAAATATAAAATGTTTTAACTTTTATAAAATAATATATCTAGACCCCTTTTAGTGTGTAGATTCGGAGTGAACTACACACTAAAAGGGTCTAGATACATGATCGACAACTCCCAACCGCTGCCTCAACTAGACCTAGCCACCGCAACACCTCCTCCTCCTCCTCCATAGACGGTCCCCCCTCCTCCGGACAGTTTCGCCGGTCGCTAGGGGAGGGGAACCCGATCTATGGATGGAGTTTTCAGTAAAAGTAGTATTTTAGAAGATTAGATTAGGGTTTTGGTAGACATCTTCTTGTCCCCAACTTACAGTGAGGTTGTCAATCTCACAGGTTTTGCTGAAAACAAATGATTAAACGTATTGTGTGGAAGAAAGTACTAGCTTGCAGAAAGTAAACAGAAAATAGTAAACAATTGTAGATTGATGGTAAAAGAAAGGACCATGGTCCATAGTTCATTAGTGGTGGTTCTCCTTAAGATTGATGAAATGTTGGTTGAACAAATTACAGCGGGGCAATTGACAAACATCGAGAAAGCATACATGCATATACTAATCATCTTGACTCCTACGAGATTTGATTGGGCATTACAACATTATACATAGAACGTAATCCAACTGCATCTATGACTAATAATCCACCTTCAGGTTATCATCCGAACCCCCTCCAGTATTAAGTTGCAAGCAACAGATAATTGCAATAAACATTGTGTGTAAAGTAAACAATACGATTGTTCTATGAACAAAGGATTGCTGTTTTCTCCCTAGTAGCAACAGCACATCTAGTACCTTAGAGATTTCTGTCACTTACTCAGATTACTAGAGGCATGAACCCACTATCGAGCATAAATACTCCCTCTTGGAGTTGCTAGCATCTACTCAGCCAAGAATTCTACTAACAACGGAGAGCATGCAAGATCACAAATAACAAAGACATGACAGAATCAATAATCAATCTGAAATAGCATCTCAATATATATCGGATCCCCGCAAACACAACATGTAGGATTACAAATAGATGATCTTGATCATGAACGGAGCTCACAAGATCTAAACATGATAGCCCAAAGGAGAATAACCAATCATCTAGCTACTACATGGACCTGTAGTCCAAGGATAAACTACTCACGCATCAGACTGGAGGCTTGCATGGTGATGAAGAAGGCCTCCAGGGTGAATTATCCCCTCCGGCAGGGTGCTGAGAAGAGCTTTAGATCCCTCTCGATCTGGGGATGGAGATGACAGTGTCTATAGACTCTTTCATGGATTTTTGATCGGGTCCTTAGGGTTTCTGTATCGGAGGCAATATATAGGCGAAAGGGGGGGCCGAGGGGTGCCCTAGACGGCCACACCACCCCCTGGCACGGGCCAGGCCTGGCCGTGCGGCCAGGTGGTGTGGGCAGCCCCTGTGCCCTCTCCGTCTCGTATTCTGGCTCCGTATCCCCCTCGGTGAAATATTGACTTTGGCTTTTGTCCTGTCCAATTCCGAGAATAATCATTTTCTGACTTTCCTGGAACCAAAAACAGCAGAAAACAGGCAACTGGCACTGTGGCATCTTGTTAATAGGTTAGTCCAAGAAAGTGTATAAAAATACTCCAAAGTGTGGACAAAACATAAGAAAGTGGATATAAACCAAGCATGGAACATAAAAAATTATAGATACGTTAGCAACATATCAACATCCCCAAGCTTAACTACTACTCGTCCTCGAGTAGGTAAGTGATAAAAAGAAAGAATAATTTTTGTGGTGAAATGCACCATCATAAAATTGATCAAAGTAGTTGTAAAACATTGATATCTGGATCATAGTACTTCAACATAGCATGAAAGATAAAGTTCTAACAATAAGACATAACAACTATGTTGTAACATGAAAAGCCACAAACAAAAGATGCATGAATAACAATGCTTTACAATACGTTTGTTTGTTTCACATAAAGAAAACATAGCATAGTGGAATTCAGCTTGTCCCTCATAGAGTAGCAAACATAAATGCATAGGACACCTTCAAAGTTCATAAGGGTAACTAGATACAAATAGTTTAAGAACAAGCAATATAAAAGTTATGCATCAATCAACAAGTCTTGGGACAATGCACATTAAACTAAGAATGGCCATTATGCTCTCTCAATAGGTGCATAAAGATAGAAGATGGAGACTCAACATAAAAGTAAAAGAAAGGCCTTCATAGAAGGAAGCAGGGATTCAAGTTTCATAAAGAGCTTCCAAAAATTATGGTACTTATTAGCTTTCAGCTATCATTGCCCCTATCATAAGCATCTTGAAGTGATTAAGGTTAAAGTGAACAAACTATGGAGTATATGCTTGACAAAGTATAAGTTGGAAATCTCATGTCCCTTGAATACGAGGACCGCTCCTCATGCAACTCAAGTTTAGTTACCGGTTAGTTCTTGTCATAGTAAGTACATGTGTATCATAGAGAACTGCCAACGGGGTACCCCTTGCCCGATGATACCGAAGAATCCCCACATCAAAATGACAAGGCAAGAAGACAATGAGAATCTCATCAATCTTCTTATTTACCATGGGAAAATGGTGCTTTTTTCTCTCTTTCCTCTTTTCTCATCTCTTTTTTTTCTCTTTTTCTCAATCTCTATCTCTTTTTATAAGAAGAATGCTTCATAGATTGCTCATTATGGTTACGCTACAGGTTTTCACCATGATTAGGCATGGATTAGACTGGTGGCCCAGGCATTTCTCTAACACACATACATAACTCCATGGACTTACAAGCTCCCCTTTCATTACACACCGATGACATCCATAGACAAAAGAGCATGATATCAACTAGGTACAATTTACAAGTGCAATGTTGAAAGCGTTCCCCATGACATCATGGTTTTGCTTATCCCCAACATATAAGTGCAAGCATATACAACATAGATGACACAATGGTTCAAGTTTATTAGGGGCAAGAAAAGTAAAGTGTTCCATCAAGTTCATGAGAGCTTTAATCACTAGTTTTCTCATAACAAGTTTAATTCGGAAAGTAGATAAAAACATGAATATACTTGGAATCGCAAATGCTAATAGGTAGGTATGATGGACTCTTTGGAATAACTTGGTTTTATTTGGAGTTGGATGCATGAGTGGAACTCACACTTGGTTATGGAGGCTAGCAAAAGACTGGGAGCGACCAAATAAGAGAGCAATAATGGCCATAATCATGCAAAGCGACAAAACATCATTAATTAAAGCGTAAAGTTATATTACAAGTCGAAAAATAAAGGATCATAGAGGCTATGGTGACTTGGGATAGTCATAACATGGTGTGATCATGCGCCAAGTCAACCCAAATAAATCATCAAAGGAGAATACCACAATTCTATGCTTTAATATGCTAAAACAACGCATGATTCTTTCAAGGCACATTAAGCAATCTCAATTGTTTATAACATGTCATGCTATAGAAATAAATCACTAAGAATAAAGTCAAAACAATATCAAGCATGACATGACAAAGCATAGCCCATAGTCAAAAACAAGCTCCTTTTACCACTTAAGCATGAACTTTTCCTACTCTTTTCCAAACCAAACTAAACTTATTTGAAAACTAATGTATGAAAGAGGGGGTCCAACCAATTTATTCAAGCAAACTAAGCAAACCAAGCTAATGAAAAAAAAACAAAAACAAAGACGCTCCAAGAACAACACAACTGTGCATGAAACAATAAAAACGAAGTGTTTCGAAGAAACCTAGGATTTTTATTGATGAAGAAGGGGATGCCTTGGGATCCCAAAACTTTGACACTTGTAATTCTTGGATATTTCTTGGGGTGACACGCGTGGCATCCCCAAGCTTGAGCTTTAGTCCATTCTTCATATCATTACATCATTCTCTCCGTACACCTAATTTTTTTCCTTCATACAAAACTTCACACAATCTTTATTAGCAACATTAGTGCACTCAAGAAAATAAGTCTTTGGGTTCAGTTTCAACACCAATAAAACTTCCATTATAATACAAGTGACTGTTGCACTTCCCTCAAAAAGCTCAATCCCCCAAAAAGAACTCAAAATGGAATCAACAAGAAGCAAATGCAAATAATGGCCGAAATCTGTCAAAACAGACCAGCAGGTAAAAACCAATTTTTTCGAAGACCTTTTGTTGCTCAGATCGAAAAGTGTTAAACTAACGAAAGTTAGATAACAACCTGGGGCAGAAGAACAAAAAAGAACAGCTCAAACCAATGTACAGAGATTTTATACAAATTTTACAACGGAGCACAAAAATCTGTTTCGGGACAGCTGGAATGGATCGTATGGGCACCAAGAGGGGGGGTGAATAGGTGCTACACCAATTTTTAATTCTTTTTCAATTTTAGGCTTAGCACAAAGGCTCAATTCTCTAGATAAACTATTAGATGGAATTTCCCTATATGCAACCCTGTCTACTAGCGAGTAAAGAGCGAGTGGAAGAGGAACGGGTAAACCGAAGTGAAGCACGCGGAGACACAGGATTTCTTTGACCACAGTTCCTTCCTTGTTAAGGGAAGTACGTCTGCATTGGAGGGGTGGATGGTACTAAGACCACCACGCCACAAAAGGCCTCACCCTGTTCTCCGATGGATCTTGCCACAAAAGGCCTGATCCACCTTTCCACTATAGGTACCCTTCGAGGCGGGCACCGGCGCCTTTACACAACTAGCGGGGCAACAACTCCACAACAGCTTGGACGCTCTCGAAATGACAACAAGCTATCACAAGAACAAAGTTATCAAATACAATAAACAAGATCTAGGTATTGACAAGAATACTAGATCAAGGATTTCTGCAAGTGAATGGAGAGGAGTTGAAGCGCTTGATTCTTGATGATGATGAACTTCTCCTCCTTCAATTCCACCAAATATCAAGACCTTCGGGTGGTTGAAGTGGGAGATCGAGAATGTGAGCTCTTGCACAATGTCTGGACAATTTCGAATGAATTAAGAGTTCTGAACATTGGGGAAGAAGGGGTATTTATACCCCCTTCAGAAACCAGCCGTTGCACACTTTGGGGGCCGGATTATACGGCCCAAGTGAGGTCCGGATTATCCGGCCTGGGGAAAACACCACCCCAGACACGGAATATCCCGTAGATAATCCACCCCCTATCAGAGCGTCGCGCCGAGCTTGCCCTTGATCAACTTCTGGGGGCCGGATTATCCGGTCCCATGCGAGGTCCGGATTATCCGGCCTAGGGAGGAAAAACCGCCCTAGTTCGGATTTCCGGGAGAAAATCCGACCGGATACCGTGCGACGCGCCTTGGCACCTTTTGCTCGAAAACTGGGGGCCGGATTATCCGGCCCATGCGACACCCGGATGATCCATCCTAGGCAAGAAAAACCGCCCCAGTTCAGATTTTCTGGGAGAAAATCCGACCAGACACCGAGCGACCCGCCTTGGCTTCCTTTGAGCGATGAGGTAGGCCGGATTATCCGGCCCTTGGTGGGGCGGATTATCCGGCCCCCCTCAAAACTTCCTGCACACTTAGCGCACATGAATAGTCTCCATAGTATTGTTATCTAGCACGCAAAACATAGGAAAACATGAAATGTTCTTTCAATCTCCCCCTTTTTGGTGTTAGATGACAATACTAGGATTTGCAGGAGAAAGACCCAAGAAAAACAGTGATAACTAGGAAAGAGACTCCCCCTCAATGTGTGCATAATAGAGTTTTGCATTGGAATACAAATGCACACAAATAGGTGAATCTATTCCATAGACATATGAGCAATAAAAACATACCATCGAGGTAGAGAGTAGGCATCCTTGACATAAGTCACAATTATTACCGGATAACCATTATGAGCGCGCCTTTCGTGATAAACCTCCAGCAATAGGATATGAATAGATAGATCCATAAGCATAATCCATGATACGGAATCCATAGGCATAATCCAGACAACCACATAAAGTCTCAACCAACCACAAATCATGAATTTAAAGTTCAACGCTAAATGGGCATAAGCAAGAGAAAAACAAATAGAAAAGTGCAAGTGCTTATGCCCGACCCATGCAAATCCACGGACAACATAATAGAACTACTTCTCCCCCTTTGGCATCGAGACACCAAAAAGGGAGAAGAGCGATGCTAGCGCCCCATGGGATTACTCATAGTCCTCATCCTCGTCTTCTTCTTCATTCTCTTCCTCATCCTCATCTTCGAGCTCCTTAGTGTCACCATCCTCATCTTCATCATCAGCAGCAGGCGTAGAGGGGAACAAGTGACGCTCCAGCTCACCATAGTTCAACCCGGAGGAAGAGTTCCACCGAGCATACGGAGTGGGAGGTGTATGAGCTGGAGGAGCACCCGAAGCGCCGGACACGTGGTGGAGAATGAGCTGCTGGGAGTGAGCCAACTCATGGCGCTGCTTGTATGCCTCGTACTGACCCTTGCGCGTGTCCACGCCCATGCAGAGAATGTGACGCTAGAAAGTTCAGCTGCTTGATCTCACGGGCCACGGGAGGCACGGGGGGCCTGCGAGCATCCCTCATGAGACCCTCAGGAGCAGAGGAGGGGTGAGAGGTCTTCCGAACCTTGGTGTAGGTCTTCTTGGCCTTGTGCACCGAGTCGATGTGGAACTCCTCAGCAGGAAGCAGGTGACGGATGAGCATCATAATGTAGGGCGCATAGGGAATGGACAGACGGTTGAACATAGCGTCACACAGCTCATGGTAAATGAAGTCCAGGACATCCAGCCTGTACTGCACTAACTCGTCCTTGCAGGAGGCAACCTCATGAGAAAACTGAAGTAGCTGAACAAGGTGACCATGGATGCTGTCATTGTTGCCCCCACTTGGTGTAATGGAGTCACGGAAGAGACCCACTAATGCAGCATAGATGGGAGCAAGGCCAGCCACAGTACCCACAATGCCATTGTCCACAGTGCAAGGAGAGAGAGCAGCATCCTTGTTGGGCTTCAGCTGAGTGATGATGCGGTGGCCACTGGCTCTATCCCTGCTGCGGAAGGAGTACCCCAGAACCTCAACAAACACGTGAAAATCAGCAGTCATAGGCCTGTCATGAGTCATCCACTTCATATGCGACGCTCATCCCCACAAATCACCAAAGTGGAGAAGAACTGCTTCACCACCTCAGAGTCAAAGGAGCACTGGAGAGACATGAGATGGTGTAGCCCTATCCTCTCAGCCACAAACATCGCATCCACAAGATGCGCCTTCTCCAAAGCATCAGCAAGTACCAGTGGGTGCATAGGCCTAATGTTCAGCCTGGCATATATATCTTCATAGATCCCCTTCTGTTCTGCACACCAAAAACGAGTATCCCCCAGCTCATCATCACGAGGCAGCTCAGCAAACAAGTCATGGTGACGGATGGTGGAATAGGAGACCGCATCCAAAGTCCTGTAGTTGATCTTGGGCTCCTTGCCCTTCCTCTTGGACACCCCCTTCCTAGTCCTCTTTGCTTGTTCAGCCATGCCCTTCTCTTCGTTCTTCCTTCTCCTCAAGTCAACTTCGTCCACTAAGTTACCCTGTCCGTCGTCTCGAAAGTATCTGGAGCGAGGACGGCGCTTGTAGGTCTTGGGAACACCGGAACCACATGTGAGGAGAATAAGGGCGATAGAAAGGGGATAAGCATACCCACAAGTCCAGGAGAGAGCATGGAAAAAAGTAGTCAAAAAGTTCATAGGACAAAACTACTCAATGCATACTCCATAGTGAAACTGAAGCAGAATCGAATCTGTCAGGCCGGATTATCCGGCCTGGCCAGGGGCGGATAATCCGGCCCTGGCATAAATTTTTTTTTTCACCTAGATTGAATGCAAAAAAGTAGATCGGGCCTAGAAACTGTAAGACTATGATTTCTATGCGAAAACACATCCTTCTAGACAACGTTCCACCCAAAAAGTTACACATCTAGCCAAAGATGGGGAGAGAGGGAGTTACCCTCAATCATTGGAGGAAGAACGCAGAGGAGAAGGTACCCGGAGGCGTGGAGGAGAAGATCCGGGGAGGCCTGGAAAATCCGGTGGCCGGAGAGGCTCTGGGGAGGGTGGGGGGCGGCAGGCGGCGGCTGAGGAGGATGAGAGGGCTGGGGGATAAGTGATGCTCGTTATGAGCCCTTCCCCCGAGCCCTGCCCTTTAAGATGAAATCCACCAGGGCCAGATTATCCGGCCTACACTTGGGCCGGATTATCTGGCGTAAAATCTAGGATTCTGTTATACATAGAACCAGGCCCGCGCGTCCCCAAACAACACCCCCATAAGGTGTACAATGGACTTGTGTGCTAGAATAGATGGCTTAGGGGTAGGGAAAGGCTTAGGATTAAGAGAGCCAAACTGAGATGGTACTAGACACTCAAAATTGCAAAATCCAAATCAAATAAAAGCCAAGATTGAGTGTGATTCCCATAAGAACATGAGAGAGCAAATAACAGCCAAAAAGATCCAATTCCCCTCAAGGGAGAGGGCGGTGGCCGAAGCCACCTTGTTGGAGTGTATGGTGTGACACCGCGAAGATATATCTTGGGTTCACGACCAATACTCATCAATAAGCTCACATATCACAACATGATATTAAGAGAAATGATTTATCTTGCTATTGGCATTATGGGGGGAGGGTTAGCCCAATGAGTTAGGACCACACTCCCCCTATATCCATGCCCACACCTAGACCAAAGAAGGATTGAGATGTACGAGTGAGTGCATGGGTAATCAAGACAAGATCCTAGAATATTTAGCTCATTCCTCAAGTAGCAGAATCTTGCTTCATTAAGTGGCTTTGTAAAAATATCCGCAAGTTGGTTCTTCGTGCTCACAAAGGATAGATCAATATCGCCGCGAGCAACATGGTCTCGAATAAAATGATTCTGAATCTCAATATGCTTCGTCCTTGTGTGCTGAACAGGATTGTACGCAATTTTTATTGCACTTTCATTATCACATAAAAGAGGAACTTTGTCACAATTGACACTGTATTCCTTTAAAGTTTGCCTCATCCACAATAATTGAGTACAAGCGCTGGCAGCAGCAACATATTCAGCTTCGGCGGTGGAGAGAGATATACAATTCTGCTTTTTAGAGGACCAACATACAAGAGATCTTCCCAAGAATTGACAATCTCTAGAAGTGGATTTCCGATCATCCTTATCACCAGCCCAATCGGAGTCAGTATAGCCACATAAAGAGAAATTGGAGCCCTTGGGATACCAGAGACCAAAGTTAGGGGAATGAACCAAATATCGAAAGATCCTCTTGACCGCCACTAAGTGGCTTCCTTTAGGAGCTGCTTGATACCTTGCACATACTCCCACACTCAACACAATATCGGGTCTAGATGCGCAGAGGTAAAGAAGAGAGCCGATCATGGACCGGTATACCTTTTGGTCCACATCTTTACCATGAGGGTTAAGTTCAAGATGACATTTTGTTTGCATCGGAGTGGAGACACCATTTAGATCCGTCATCTTGAATATCTTGAGCATGTCTTGGATGTACTTTGCTTGATTAATAAAGGTTCCTTCTCTAAGTTGCTTGATCTCGAATCCAAGAAAGAACCGTAATTCCCCCATCATAGACATCTCAAACCTGACAGTCATAAGCTTTGAAAATTCATCATTAAAAGCTTTATTAGTAGAACCAAAAATGATATCGTCTACATATAGTTGGCATACGAAGAGCTCCCCCTTAACCTTCTTAGTAAAAAGAGTGGGATCGATTTGCCCAACTTCGAAGCCACGATCTAACAAAAGCTCTTTAAGGTGCTCATACCACGCACGTGGGGCTTGTTTAAGGCCATAGAGTGCCTTATCGAGTTTGTAGACATGGTTCGGAAAGTTAGGATCCTCAAACCCCGGGGGCTGCTTTACATATACCAACTCATGTAGAGGACCGTTAAGGAAGGCACTCTTGATGTCCATTTGCTGCAACTTAAAATTGTTATGTGCAGTATAAGCAAGAAGGATACAGATGGACTCAAGGCGAGCCACTGGAGCATAGGTCTCGTTGAAGTCGATTCCCTCAACTTGGGAGTAACCTTGTGCCACAAGTCTTGCCTTGTTCCTCACAATAATGCCATTCTCATTTTGCTTGTTCTTGAAAATCCACTTGGTGCCGATAACATTGCGGCACTCTTTGGGTTTCTCCACGAGTTTCCAAACTTTGTTGCGCTCGAAATTATTCAATTCTTCATGCATAGAAACAACCTAGTCTGGGTCTTCAAGAGCTTCAAAGACCTTCTTAGGTTCCACCATGGAGATATGAGCTTGATGCTCACCAAAACTGGCCAATTCACTTCTTGTAGAAACCCTTCGTCGAAGATCACCAAAAACCTTGTCGAGAGTGTGACCCCTCAACTCAAGGTTTCGATCTGCCCGAGCCTTGCGATGAAGTTCAATAAGTTTGTTGTCTCTTGGAGGAGGAGATTCATCACTTGAGTCTTCATTGGAAGCATTTTCTCGACCTTGACCAGTAACTAGAACATCAGTAGCAGGTGGTGGAGACGCGTTCCCTTGAGGTGAGTTCGTAGCCGTAACAGGAGGCTGCAGAACTGGAGAGTCAGGGCCGAATAATCCGGCTGATGTAGAGGCCGGATAATCCGGCCTAGGAGTGCTTGCAGCAGCTTCATCAGGAAGCCTGGGACTTGCTTGAACTGGCGAGGGGCCGGATAATCCCGGGCTAGCCGGAAAATCCGGCCTGGAGCTTGTGTTGAAATCTTCACCACCAGGAGCAACATGGTCAGCTAGAGCAGGGTGGCCGGATAATCCGGTGTCAACCGGAAAATCCGGCCTGGAGCTTTCTGGAACATCTTGACCTTTAGCAGTTGATGGAGATGGTGTAGAAGTTGCCCCCGTGGTTGAAACATGTTGAGTATGTGTAGATGAGGGATCTATATGAGTAGAGCATTGTCCTTCCCGGTCCTCCACAAGGGGTTCCTCAATGGGGCGGAAAAATCCCACGCCCATTCTTCTTATGGCATCTTGGGGTATTTCAACATCTGCATCACAAACACCAACTTGCTCTGCACGGGAACCGTCATTTTCCTCGAACACCACACTACAAGATTCTACAACAGTTCCGGAGAGCTTATTGTAGACCCTATAAGTGTGGGATTCGGCACCATAACCAACAAAAATACCTTTTAAAGCCTTTGATTCAAACTTAGATAAACGAACTCCTTTAATAAGAAAGAAACACTTACACCCGAATACCCGAAAGTATGAGATGTTTGGCTTGTTACCGGTAAGTATTTCATACGGAGTCTTGTCCAAGATCTTACAGAGGTATAAACGGTTGGATGAATGACAAGAAGTAGAGATTGCTTTAGCCCAGAAGTTATATGGAGATTTAAATTTGGCTAACATTGATCTTGACGTATCCATTAGAGTTCGATTCTTCCTCTCGGCTACACCATTTTGTTGAGGGGTGTACGCAACGGAATATTGATGTCTTATCCCCTCTTCACTTAGGAACTCATTTAAGGTGTAGTTCTTGAACTCAGAGCCGTTATCACTCCTTATAGCCAGAATGGGGATGTTGTGTTGACGTTGAACCTCGTTGGCGAAGTCGATGACAGTTTGTGGAGTTTCACTCTTCAACTTGAAGAAATAAACCCAAGTGTATCTTGAGTAATCATCAACAATCACTAGATAATACTTCTTCCCACCGAGGCTTGCATGAGATGGAGGTCCGAAGAGGTCCACATGAAGGAGCTCCAAAATCCTTTTTGAAGAGATAATGGTTTTCCTTCGATGAGGTGAGTCATGCATTTTCCCTTCAACACACGCCCTACAAACACAATCTTTGGCAAAAGAGACATTTTCTTTTAGTCCAAGAATGTGGCCACCCTTGTGGAGACTTTGCAAAGTTCTCATATTGACGTGGGCTAGTCGGCGATGCCATAGCCAACCCGCGTCAGCCTTTCTGAAAAGACACATCGGGCTTGTAGTGGTTTTCCCCGAAAAGTCCACCACGTACAGGTCGTTTTCGACATATCCTACGAAAGGGACTTTTAGAGACTTGCTCCACAAGAGTACCACCAAATCAGCATCAATATAAACTGCAAAGCTCATCTTACCAAGGGCACGAACTGAAAGTAAGTTGGACCCGAGGGTCTCAACAAGCATGACGTCCATGAGAGAGATATCGTGAGCCACCACAACTTTGCCGAGACCCAATACCTCAGATTTTGACTTGTCACCATAGAAGACTGTTATGTGATCAAGGTTTGGCCGCATCTCCATGATGATCTCCTTGCTTCCGGTCATATGACTCGTGCAACCTCTATCGAGTACCCATTTAGAACCACCGGAAGCATAGCCCTGCAAGAAAATTACTTCTTGGTTTTAGGTACCCATTTTTCAATGGGTCCTCTCATGTTAGTAACAAGGGTCTTGGGAACCCAAATAGACCAAGGAATGTAACAATCATAAGGGCCTACATAACTAGCATAAACATCACCATAATAATCACAATATAGTTCAAAGTTAGGACTGTTGATCCCTGCAAAACCATCATAATTAGTCTTGTCATTGGTAATGTTGCTAGTCTTTGATTGAGCAGTCTTGCTCTTCTTCTTGTTGTTGTTGTTTTTCTTGCTCTTTATCTTGGGTATGTAACCAAGACCTTCTTTACTATTGTTTGTCCTTTGCCTACTTAGTATCTCATCAATAACCCATTTACCTTTGTGTTGAGAACTTCTTGCAAGGTCTTCTTTTCCAGAAGATGAAGTGGAGGTACTTGGCACATCATACCGTTTCAATTGAGTTTGGAGCTGGTCATGAGACTCATTTAGAGTAGAATGATCACTCTTCAATGCCTTGTGAAGACTTTCAAGATTATCAAACTTCTCCAAAAGTCTAGCATGAACAGCCCCAAAGTTAATCTTTTCTTTCTTTAGTTTCTTTACCTTGGCAAGAGCATGGTCACGTTCTTTAATGAGCTGAGCTACAGCTTCTTCTTGTGACTCCTCAAGGGATTCGAGTCTTTCTTCCAAAGATACTCGAGCTTCCTCTTCCTCTTCCAAGGCATTCTTCAAAGAAGCTATCTCCAAGGCATCTTCTCTTTCAATTCTGCCCTTTTCTTCAAGGAGATCTTCGGCTTGACTCATAAGAGCATCAAAATGGAGTTTGTGCTCACCTTGTAGGTTAGAAAAAATTATCCAAGGCAATAACTTCTTCTTTCATTTCAAGACTGTCATGATCATCCATATCCAAAATTATGTTAGTCTTAGGAAATGAAGAGCTAGAAGTTGATACCTCGGACCCTCTTGCCATTAGGCAAGTGGCCTTGTTGTTGATGGCGTTCTCGTTCGGCGAGTCGGAGAGAGATGAGGGAGTCGATGTGGTGGCTATAGCACCCACCTAGCGGGAACTATCATCATCCTCTTCATCTTCACTTCCGGAGGAGTATTCCTCTTGAGCTACCAGGACAATCTTGGGTTGCTTCTTGAAAGGGCCATTCTTCTTAATAAACGGCTTCTTCTTAGGTGCTTTAGATTTCTCTTTAAGAATGAGCCTTCCACCATTGTCTTCTCTATTTTGATATGGACACTCGGCTACAAAGTGCATTCTATCTCCACAGTTGAAGCAAGTTCTCAATCTTGGGCCACTTTCTCTTCTTCCATTTGACCCGTTCTTGCGCTCAAGTTCAGACTTGGCTTTGGCAGGGTCCTTCCAAAAGTTCCTTGCATAGAATTACATGTAGTCACCATGAGCACGTTTGACCTCATCGGAGCAGTCCATGGATACCCCCTCAAAAGCTCCTTCATCTTCCTCTTGCTCAACAACATTGGCTTTGAGAGCCACATTGACACCCTTTTGCATTCCAATGGCCCGAGCACGAGCATCTTTAGCATTCTTTGCCGCCACTTTGAATGACGTCATTTCTTGCATGACTTCATTGGATGTCATTTGATGATAGTTATGTTTACCTTGCAGGCTCTTCAAGTCCGTTGGTTCAAAAGGCATTAAGGCACTCACATATTTCCTTTTTATCCATGCATCATCAATGTGCGTGGCCCCATGCTTTCGAAATGTTGTTGCGATGCCCTTGAGTCTTCTATACATGTCCTCATGGTTTTCACCATCCAACATGTAGAATCCCTTAGCTTCATTACTAAGGGCATCATACATGTTTCTTCATATGCTTTCATTTCCAACGAAGAGATCCGTAAGAGCATCCCAAGCCTCTTTAGCTGTGTTGAGATGTTCAATGTGTGGCATGTCCTTGGGACCCACACCCAGCTATATCATGTGGAGAGCGGTGGCATTCAACTGGCTATCCACAACTTCTCTTCTCGTTAGATTGGTTTGATCTCCAATATGAAGACCCTCTTCAATAATCCTCCACAATTCAATAGAGGAGCTATAAACATGAGATTTCATTAGGAATTGCCATTGATTAAAATAGGATGCAGTGAGCTTGGGTGGATCACCCCTATTGTTTATATGAGGATGAGGGATAGGTGGGTCAGGGGAATATACGTGGCGAACCTCACTATATTCCTCCTTACCACTTCCCTTCTTGGAGGTGGAACCATTAAGTTTTTCACCTTCCACATCATCATCCTTAGATCCGGTGTTACCCTTTTCCTTAGATGATGGTGTGGCGGCCTTACAGGAGGATGGAGATGGGGCTATGGATGATGTAAGGCGAGCAATCATTTGATTCATCTCCTCCATCTTCGCCTCAAAGGATTTCAACAAGGTTATTTCCAACGACTTGAGATCATCCATTGTGACCTTATCCACAGCCTCATTTCCATCATCCTTGGTACCGATACTACTCTTAGGCGGTTAAGCCCGAATTAAGAGCCGGGGCTCTGATACCAATTGAAATGGATCGTATGGGCACCTAGAGGGGGGTGAATAGGTGCTACACCAATTTTTAATTCTTTTTCAATTTTAGGCTTAGCACAAAGGGTAAATTCTCTAAATAAACTATTAGGTGGAATTTCCCTATATGCAACCCTATCTACTAGCGAGTAAAGAGCAAGTGGAAGAGGAACGGGTAAACCGAAGTGAAGCACGCGGAGACACAGGATTTGTTTGACCGTAGTTCCTTCCTTGTTAAGGGAAGTACGTCTGCGTTGGAGTGGTGGGTGGTACTAAGACCACCACGCCACAAAAGGCCTCACCCTGTTCTCCGATGGATCTCGCCACAAAAGGCCTGATCCACCTTTCCACTATAGGTACCCTTCGAGGCGGGCACCAGCGCCTTTACATAACTAGCGGGGAAACAACTCCACAACAACTTGGAGGCTCCCGAAATGACAACAAGCTGCCACAAGAACAAAGCTATCAAATACAATAAACAAGATCTAGGTATTGACAAGAATACTAGATCAGGGATTTCTCCAAGTGAATGGAGAGGAGTTGAAGCGCTTGATTCTTGATGATGATGATGAACTTCTCCTCCTTCAATTCCACCAAAGATCAAGACCTTCGGGTGGTTGAAGTGGGAGATCGAGAATGTGAGCTCTTGCATAATGTATGGACAATTTCAGATGAATCAAGAGTTCTGAACGTTGGGGAAGAAGGGGTATTTATACCCCTTCAGAAACCAGCCGTTGCACACTTTGGGGGCCGGATTATCCGGCCCAAGTGAGGGCCGGATTATCTGGCCTGGGGAAAACACCGCCCCAGACTCAGAATATCCGGTAGATAATCCGCCCCCTATCAGAGCGTCGCGCCGAGCTTGCCCTTGATCAACTTATAGGGGCCGGATTATCCGGTCCCATGCGAGGGCCGGATTATCCGGCCTAGGGAGGAAAAACTGCCCCAGTTCGGATTTTCCGCGAGAAAATCCGACTGGATACCGTGCGAGGCGCCTTGGCCCCTTTTGCTCGAAAACTGGGGGCCAGATTATCCGGCCCATGCGACACCCAGATTATCCAGCTTGGGGAAGAAAAACCGCCCAAGTTTGGATTTTCCGGGAGAAAATCCGACCGGACACCGAGCGACGCGCCTTGGCTTCCTTTGAGCGATGAGGTAGGCTGGATTATCCGGCCCTTGGTGGGGCGGATTATCCGGCCCCCCTCAAAACTTCATGCACACTTAGCGCACATGAATAGTCTCCATAGTATTGTTATCTAACACGCAAAACATAGGAAAACATGAAATATTCTTTCAACAGCAACTTTCCCAAGCATTACTTCTCTCTCATTAGAGGTTACGCTTGGCACAAAAAAAGGATAAGGAACGGTTATTACAGAGGTAATAACTTCCAAGACTCTTCTAAAAATTTTGGGTTATCTCCCAATAAGTACTTTTCTTTAACGCCTTTAAGTTAGGCATAAGAAGCAAGAAAAATGATCAAGTATTCTCAAATGAAGAAGCATTAGGAGCAAATTTTGTTTTCATAGGAGAGGCAAAGGGATCTTCTCTCTTTTCTTAAGGAAGTGTTCTATACCTTTCTTGAGTGGAAATTGATATTTAATGGTGCCTTCTTTCATATCAATAATGGCACCAACAGTTCTAAGAAAAGGTCTTACCAAAGTAATAGGACCAGAAGCATTGCATTCAACATCCAAAACATAGGAATCAACGGGGACATAGGCATTGTTAACCATTATAAGAACAACATTAATACTCTCCATGAGTTTCTTTTTAGCATTATCATCAAGTGGGACATTTAAATAACAATCTTCCAATGGTGGCAAATCAAGCATATCATAAATCCTTCTAGGCATAATAGAATCACTACTATCAAGATCACATAAAGCTTTGAAATCAAAATCATTTACTTTCATATTAATGATGGGTTCCCAACCAACTTCTAGTTTCATAGGAACAGAAGCTTTATGTTTCACCTTTTCTTCTTTAATTTTTATGAGCGCATCATTAATGTGTTTTGTAAAGCCCATATTAATAGCACTAGCATTAGGACTTTTAGCAAGCTTTTGTAGGAACTTAATAACTTCAGAGATATAGCAGCCATCAAGATTAAAATCATAATTATCATCTAAAGTAGTGGAGCTATTGTTTCCCATATTCAGAAGAATTTCAGCATTTTTATTAGAAAAGGTTCCATTGGGTTTACTAGCTTCAACATTAGTGGTAGTGATAGTAGAAACACTAATATTTCTAGAAATTTCATCTTCTCTTTCCCACTTAGCATGCAGTTCAGCTAATAGTCTAACATTTTCATCAATTCTAAATTGTATGGCATTAGTAGCAGCAAAGGGATTTTCAATAGTCTCTGGTTTAGCAGCCATTTTATTAAAAGAATATTGTGCTTCAGCCAATGATGCTATATTTCTTTTAGCATTAGAGAGTTTCTCCTCAATAGTTTTATTGAAAGCAGTTTGTTTGTTAATAAAATATTTAAGCATAACTTCAAGTTCAGAGGGTGCACTTCTATTATTGTTGTAGGAATTTCCATAAGCATTACCATTATTGGGAGGATATGGCTGATGACCCACAAGTATAGGGGGTGTATCGCAGTATTTTCGAGGGAAGAGAAACCCAATTTATTGATTCGACACAAGAGGAGCAAAAGAATATTTATAAGCCTTAACAATTGAGTTGTCAATTCATCTGCACCTGGAAACAATCTTGCTCACAGCAGTTTATCAGTAGCAAGAGTTTTGTAGTAGGAATAGCAAAGTAGCAGCAGCAGTAAAGTAAAGACAACAGTAACAATTGCAGTAAACGGTAGGATTCGAGTGCGGTAGACATAGGGATGGATGGACGGGCGTTGCATGGACAAGAAAATTCACATAGCAATCAGAACATAGGGCAATTGCAGATAAATAAGATAAAGCATCCAAGTACTAGATAATCCTAGGCATGTGTTCCATCTATAGTCATACGTGCTTGCAATGAGAACTTGCACAACATCTTTTGTCCTGCCAGCCCGTTAAAGTGGGGCCTCAAGGGAACTACTGGCAATTAAGGTGCTCCTTTTAATAGAGCACCAGAGCAAAGCATTAACACTCCGTGAACACATGTGATCCTCACATCAAAGCCATTCCCTCCGATTATCCCGATTTCTATCACTTCGGGGACATTGGTTCCGGACAACAACTTGTGTATACAACTTGCAGATAAGACCATAAACAATACTATCATAATGCATCAATAACATGTTCAGATCTGAAATCATGGCACTCGGGCCCTAGTGACAAGCATTAAGCATAACAAGTTGCAACAAAGTCATAAAGCACTAATAAAAGATACTAGGCACCATGCCCTAACAATCTGATGCCATTACATGAACTATCTCATCCAATCCCTACCATCCCCATAGCCTACAGCAGGGGATTACTCACTCATAGATGGGGAAACATGGATGGTCGATGGAGAAGCGATGGTGATGATGATGGCGATGATCTCCTCCAATTCCCCGTCCCGGCAGGGTGCCAGAATGGAGTTTCTGGTGCTTATTCGTGGAATCTAGTGGTGGCGGCGGAGCGGAACTCCTTCTGGAAAAACGTCAAACCCCCCTGAGTTTTTAGGTCAGAAGGCAACTTATAGGCGAAGAGGGAGACCGAGGGGCAGTCTAGGGCGGCCAGACCACCCCCCTGGCGCATCCCAGCCCAGCCCGCGCGGCTAGGTCGTGTGGCTGGGCCCCAGCCCCACTCCGTCTCATATTCTGCCTCCGGGAGTCTTCTGGTGAAATAGGATTTTTGGCTTTTGTCCCGTCCAATTCCGAGAATATTGATTTTCTGACTTTCCTGGAACTAAAAACAGCAGAAAACAGGCAGCTACCATGGTGGCTCTTGTTAATAGGTTAGTCCAAGAAATCATATGAAAAGTATTCCAAAGTGTGGACAAAACATAAGAAAGTAGATAAAACTGAGCATGGAACATCAAAAATTATAGATACATTTGCAATGTATCAATGGCCTATAGTTATTATTACCAAAATTATTCCTGTAGGCATTGTTGCCAAAATTATTATTTCTTATAAAGTTCACATCAACTTGCTCTTCTTGAGCAACTAAAGAGGCTAAGGGAACATGATTTGGATCAATATGAGCTTTCCCATTAACAAGCATAGACATAATAACATCAAATTTATTACTCAAGGAAGAGGTTTCTTTAACAGAATTTACCTTCTTACATTGTGGAGCTCTCTCAGTATGCCATTCATAATAGTTAACCATCATATTATCCAGAAGCTTTGTTGCAACACCCAAAGTAATGGTCATAAAGGTACCTCCAGCAACAAAATCCAATAGATTTCTTGAAGAATAGTTCAATCCTACATAAAAGGTTTGGATAATCATCCAAGTAGTCAGTACATGAGCGGGATAATTCTTTACCAAAGATTATATTCTTTCCCAAGCTTGAGCAACATGTTCATTATCAGATTGTTTAAACTTCATTATTTCACTTCTCATAGATATAATCTTAGCAGGAGGATGGTATTTTCCAATGAAAGCATCTTTGCATTTACTCCAAAAATCAATACTATTTCTAGTTAGGGATTGCAACCATTCTTTAGCTTTTCCTCTCAAAGAGAAAGGAAACAATTTAACCTTAATAATATCTCCATCTATATCCCTATGCTTTTGCATCTCACAAAGTTCAACAAAGTTATTTAGATGAGTAGCAGCATCTTCAGTACCAATTCTAGAAAATTGTACTCTCATAACAAGATTGAGTAAAGCAGGTTTAATTTCAAAGAAAGTAGCTTCAGGAACAGGTGGAGCAATAGGTGTGCACATGAAATCATTATTGTTGGTGCTAGTGAAGTCACACAACTTAGTGTTTTCAAGAGTAGTCATTTTTGTGTGTTTTTAATAAATAAAGCAAACTAGTACAACTAAATTTTTTGTGTTTTTGATAAAGAAATAAGCAAACAAAGAGGAAATAAACTAAGCAAAAAAAATAAAACAAAGTAAAGTGATTGGTTATGGGGGACTCTCCTTGTGAAGATGTCCTTGACTCCTCGGCAACGGCGCCAGAAAAATACGTGCTGGCTCGTGGTTGATATCGAGCTCGTTGGGGAACCCCAAGAAGAAGGTATGATGAGCACATCAGCAAGTTTCCCTCAGTTATGAAACCAAGGTCATCGAACTAGTAGGAGCAAGGAAACACCTCCAAGGTATTGTTTCCAACTTGGAATCCTGCACAACACAACCACATAAATGTGTCCCCAACTTACAGTGAGGTTATCAATCTCACCGGTTTTGCTGAAAACAAAGGATTAAACGTATTGTGTGGAAGAAAGTAATATCTTGCATAAAGTAAACAGTAAACAGTTGTAGATTGATGGTAAAAGAAAGGACCGGGGTCCATAGTTCACTAGTGGTGGTTCTCCTTAAGACAGATGACATGTTGGGTGAACAAATTACAGCGGGGCAATTGACAAACGTCGAGAAAGCATACATGCATATACTAATCATCTTGACTCCTATGAGATTTGCGTGTAAAGTAAACAATACGATTGTTCTATGAACAAAGGATTGCTGTTTTATCCTTAGTAGCAACAACACATCTAGTACCTTTGAGATTTCTATCACTTCATCAGATTACTAGAGGCATGAAACCATTATCAAGCATAAATACTCTCTCTTGGAGTTGCTAGCATCTACTCGGCCAAGATATCTACTAACAACAAAGAGCATGCAAGATCACAAATAACAAAGACATGATAGAATCAATAATCAATGTGAAATAGCATCTCAATATCCATCGGATCCCCACAAACACAACATGTAGGATTACAAATAGATGATCTTGATCAGGAATGGAGCTCACAAGATCTAAACATGATAGCACAAAGGAGAAGAACCAACCATCTAGCTACTACATGGACCCCTAGTCTAAGGATGAACTACTCACGCATCACACTGGAGGCTTGCATGGTGATGAAGAAGGCCTCTAGGGTGAGTTCTCCTCTCCGGCAGGGTGTCGGGAAGAGCTTCAGATCCCTCCTAATCTAGGGATAGAGATGACGGCGCCTACAGACTCTTTCGTACATTTTTGATTGGGTCCTTAGGGTTTCTGTATCGGAGGCAATATATTGGCAAAAGGGGAGGCCGAGGGGGTTCCCTAGGCGGCCACACCAGCCCCTGGCGCGGGCCAGGCCTGGACATGCGGCCAGGTGGTGTGGGAGGCCCCTGGCCCCTCTCCGTCTCGTATTCTGTCTCTGTGTCCCCCTCGGTGAAATATTGACTTTGGCTTTTGTCCCGTCCAATTCCGAGAATATTCATTTTCTGACTTTCCTGGAACTAAAAGCAGAAGAAAACAGGCAGTTGGCACTGTGGCATCTTGTTAATAGTTTAGTCCAAGAAAGTGTATAAAAATACTCTAAAGTGTGGACAAAACATAAGAAAGTAGATATAAACCAAGCATTGAACATCCAAAATTATATATACGGTAGCAACGTATCAGTTGCGCGTGTGCACGTAGCCTTGGCATTGCAGCTCAAATTAAAACTATGGGAGAACCCTCATTAGTATTTACAGGTCTATGGTTTGACATCTTTGTGATATTTATTAGGCTGCCGTCAGACAAGTGCAAGATTGTGTCACAGAAGAAGAAGATTTATAAGACCTTCGAGATTTACTCGTTTTCTTTTAGATTTTATTTTGTAGTCGTTGAAGATAGTTTATGTATCTCTACCATGTACTATTTATTGCTATAAATATATGTGGTATTGATTGTAAAAAAAGGGTCTAGATACATGTTTTAAAACAGAGAGAGTAATATAGAGTTGTATGCACGCAGAGACCAGGTTATCATTCAGCGGAAAGGTACATGTGTCGTGGCCTTGAGCCCTTGGTTGAGTATGGCAGCTGAGCGCTTAGGGCATCCACTATGTGCAAAAAAATACACCTTAAGTCCTACTCCATCCGTTTTAAAATATAAGATGTTAGCAAAGCTAAAACATCTTATATTTTAAAACGGAGGGAGTATGTGGCAATGCTTGTAGTCTACCTTATACATAGTGGAGAAAATATGAGTTATCCATAAGCTTATAGTTGACCTTAAGCTTATGTGTTATCCACAATAAATACAAAAAAATACCCTCTCTTCTCTCTCATGCATGAGTATATAGGATTATACATGTGGGTCCCAGCTTAAGTTTAAAGTTCACGTTATACATAGTGGAAGATTTTACAAGAGAGGTGAGTCCTACCTTATGGCTAAAGTTCACCTTATACATAGGTGATGTCCTTAGATCTTGTTGCCTGAAATGTTGGCCCTTGTCTTGTCAAGTAATGGATATACTGAGTAAAAGCTCACGGGGGTGGTGTTTGCAATGTGGACTCGGTTGATCGAGCCCTTTGGTGTGCTTGATGTCAAAGTGATGTGGGTTATTATCATGGTGATAGCCGTAGGATAAACGGGCTATACAACCTTTACTTAGTATATTGTCGGAAATTTATTTCGGCTCCCAGGTCTAGATGCTACTGTTTTCTAGGCCAATCATATTCTCTACCATTCAGGTTCATCAGAGTATTCAGATATGTATTTTGCTCTGTATCTCCTTTTATGAATAGTCGCTACAGTACTATGGCTCATGGCTGACACCTCATAAATGCCTTACGTATCGTTTGAGCCCGCAAGTACAGACGTTTGTGGATTCTGGACCTATCCGTCCAGAAAACATGGACCAGTAGAATTAACTAGCGAAAGTGCCTGTGTGCAAGCAATGGGTCTAAAATAAATAATATATTGACTTAGTGTTCAATTTTTAGAAACGTTGTAAATTTTATCAATCAAACCTCTTAGGTTTAACTTTTGGTCGTTTATCAATAAAACTATTTGCTTTCACTTATGTGAACCGTTTTCATATGCTTTTCATAAATTATGAAGATTGAACAAATTATTTAGAGAAACTGCAAATGCAATATCTAATGACCTTAAACCTACATGCTTCTCTTTTTTGTGGATTTTTTGGCCAGCTCTAGGATTTAACATGGCGACGACACGTCTGTGTTTGCTTGTTTTGATTTCCATAGGTACTTTCTTGTGGACCATTTGGGTATCTCTAGCGTTTGAGCAGCTAGCTTGTGCTTCATGGGTCGGATACTTGGGCACTTTCCTGGTGTGGCGGTAGCTAAAAACAATTGGGGACCGTACCATTGTGGGTAGGCCTTCGATGTTGTGCACGATCTGCCAAGGATTGATGTTGTTTTCTACTTGTTCCTTGTGCTGGTTTTGGTGATGCTCTCACATTATCGACAATTCACTGTTCGAGACAATCTAGAAATCTCTCTGATCTTCTTGTTTACGCCACGCGTTAGCTGGATTGCTATGTGGGATACAATTTCGCTGCCTCACACGTGGTATCCTTGTTGGCCGGTCTGGAGATCTCTATCCGCCACCTTTTCTCAACTTCCTCCTCTCTCTCCACCCATTAAATCTTCAACGATCCAATCCTCCCCGGATGATCTCCGCATACACCGGTCTCCATCCACCTAAGTTCTTTCCACACAATCCCAAACTTCTCCATCGGTTCTGTTCCAGCGGGCTCAGCAACGGCGCCTCGACACCGGTGCTCCACCAACGGCCTTCCCATCAGCGTCTCTATAGGGTTCCGTAGCAGAAAACAAAAAAAAATCCTACGTTGGAACTCCCTAACACCCAAGATCTATCTATGCAGCAATGCAGTAACGACCGGAGCATATAGAATACATACCCTTGTAGACCGTACGCGGTTAACGTTCCGAGGGGAACATTGTTGAAGTATTCGAACTTGTAGCCGAAATCAAGGTCGTGAAGCTCCTCGCAGGTCACCCCTTGCTCCTTCTTCATCGTGCAACAGCTCTGTCTCACGACATCCAAGGTGCCTCAAGTGAGGCCCCTCGTGGTGTCGTACACATACGGTGTACGATGATGACCTCCGACTCCTTGATCCCTACCGGGACTGCGGAAGTAGCTCTCCGGCTTGGAATCCCTGCAGCGCAACGGCGTGCTGCAGGTGCGTCGTCTCTTGCGCTAACAGTCCTTTCTTGGGACCGTACCAATGCGCGGAGACAACTATGTAGAGAGAGAGGGAAGAATTCTCTAAGGAAAATTCCTTAGAGAACATCTCAAATTATGTGTCTAATCCCACCCATGGGCACCCCTTTATATAGGGGGGAGGTGTGCCTCCCCTTTGGATTTCCCATGTGGGACTAATCAAGGGAGAGAGGGGGCAACATGGGCCCTAGGGCATCATGGGCCGGCTGGCCAGGGGTGGGCCCCACCCCGCGCACAACCCTAGGCTGGTCGGGTGGACCCCCTTGAGGTGGCTAGGCCTTGACCCTTTGGCCCTTGGCGCTTCCCTCCTTCGGTTTTCCCTCATGGGCCCTTTTTCGCTAGGAACTTTGGCCCATTAGTCGAATACCCCTTCAAATTAGATTTTAATATTATATTCAATATTAATTACATTAATTAACATGTAAATACATATTACAAAATCCGTCTTGACCCGAAACACCTTTTGGTTCCTTTTGATTTCCTCCGAAGAACTTCGGAACTTTCCCAGAATGATTTCGGTTCTCTCATGGAACTTTTCCGATTTATTTTTCTCTTTCATATGGTGATTCCAACTTACAGAGGATCTCTAGCTCATCGTATCCTTAATTGTATTTCCCCACGGCTCAGGAATGGCACAAACATGATCTCCATCAATGATCAATAGCGGGACCGGGATGCCCATAATGACCCATGTGCATTCCATGATGATAATGTCGTTTGAACCATAAACAGTCATTTTCCATTCCCTTCGCCACTTGATACCTAGTTCACCCGAGATTTGATCTACGCTATCTCCATACCTTCGTTCGATCTCGTTACTGATGAATTTGTTTTCTCATTTCCGTGTCGTTGCATTCCATGACCTAGTCACACACTTGCAAGCTTCGTTAATGCAACATCACCGAGATGGCCACTAATGTATCTGTCTGTTACATGGATGGGAAAATCCTGGTCTTGATATGTACTCCTCTACACGCCCCTTTGGGAAACCTGAGTGGCACCTTTTCGATCATCCAGTCATGGAATGATACTTGATAACCATCTAAGCTCCCTCCTGAATGGTGATTTGCATTATGTCACAGTCTAAGGATAAGGTTGCGAGGTTTCATTAGTTTATCATTAATGGTGAACTTTGTAACTAGATCTTATGAAGATACAACCGGTTGGGTTGTTTACCTATTATATCATTCAACTAATGACGTGACCTCATTGTCAATTGGCATAAATTCCCATGATCTCGAAACCCTAGATCATCGTCATGACCAATGAACAAGTTCGCTAGAGGTAACTAGAGACTTGGTTTGTTTACATACCACACGTGTATTAACGTTTCGTATTAATATAGTTATAGCATAGTATGAAACTATTATGAAGTAATTGAGACATGACAATAAAAACCTATTTATTATTTGCCTCTAGGGCATATCTCCTTCAGTCTCCTACTGATGTCTACAAGTGCACATATCGTTTGTAGCTAGTTTCAAAGTATATATATCGATCCCACAGGGATCCCAAAGCTAAGTGTTTATGGATGAAGTCTCTGTCACACCCGAAGTTTCCATAGGTCTTCGAATGAATTGACTTCAAGTGTTGAAATAAGGATGGAGTTTTGATTAAATGAGATGTATTTAAATAGAACTAAATTTTAAACTTCAGAAATATAAAGCATAAATTAAAGAAATGGGTTGTTTGTTGTTTCTCGCAGATGGAAAAGGAAGGCGCGGGGAGATTCAGTTCATGGTGATAGTGAATGTGCCAAGTGGACGAATGATAAATGTGTCAATTATAATATTATAAATATATGTGTAGGCGAGTAACCCATAATTAGCCGGAACTCCTCTTGGTAGATTTCATCCCAACTTCAATAATCCTACTAGCCTGTTACCAGAACCATGGTCAGACACTAGAGGATTAAGACCCTTCAGGTCGCTTAGCGATTAAGCTCCTTGGATCAGACTAATGCAATAAGCACAGTGGTTCCTTGGTATCCTCGAGTCTACTAGTTTTCCATTGATATCTCCGTGTTACTCGGGGGTCGCTGGTCCACTAGCGAACAAGATCTTATCTATGTAGAACAAAGCACCAGGTTTTCTGGGCCCTTAATTGGACAACAAGCATTAGACATCCCACAGATAGTCAAGCACACATAATATAGTAATTAGAACGAATCACAAACTAATGGAAAATATATGAAGGCACATCACATCTCACCAACCCCCTACATCTCCCATGCCCAAGGGAATTACTCACACATGAGAGAACAACAGATCATTGATATAATTTAATAAAGGGAATTCGTCTTTATATAACCGTGGAGATCCACAATAAGAATAGAAAAATATCCAACACAATTCAAGATGGGAAGAAACAATCTCAAACCCTAGTCTTGCAAGGTGGAGATCCCTCTCTCTCTCAAGTACAAGTAGTGGCTATGGGGGTGTATTGGCTAGGAGGTCGAAGATCGTGGAGCGAGATGAAGAACATCTCCCCCTTCTTCTCCGGATCTCCTCTTTCTCCCTTCTGGATGGTATGGCGGCTGCTATGTTGTGTTTTCGTCCCCGGACCCTTCATGGAAATAGTCCCTTTTGACAAGACAGAGGTGGCGGCAACTATACGGCTGGAAAATATTCCCGCTATATAGTTGCTTGTTAAAGCTTCTCTATGCTCCCCTCGAGTGCTTCAAAAGAGAGACTTGCCTGTTTTCTCTAGAATATTGTGTTTCTCTAGTTAAAACCTTCTGTTGACATTCTGACGAGGGTTTAACTCGTCAATGCCCATTGTTATGGACTTGGGTTTTGGAGAAGGAGGGAGAGCTGGAGGCATCAATCGGCTAGCAAACAAGCACACAGGGATGCAAGGTTTACCCAGGTTCAGGCCTCGTAGAGGTCCCTACTCCTGGTTGTCCGCTCTTGGAATTATCGAGGGAGTCGAACGTTATAGGGGTGCGCAGATTCAATCTGGCGATGGTTGTGGAAACTAGGGTTGTGATTGTCCTCCTCGCTGCTCCCTCCTAGCCTTTATAAAGTTAGGCTAGGTCTCAGGTAGAAGGTTGAGTCAGTTACAGATTAGGGTTCGTCCCTTTGAACTTTCTATGTTAAGCTTCATCTTGTGTTGCAAGCAATTAGAGTCTCCGTGAGTCACCCGAATCCTGAATTGGGCTCTGGCAATGCCGTGGGATTCTGCTGTATCTGGACCGTATATCTAAAACTTGAGTACCTGTAGGGTATGCCCATGTCAGTATCCCCCGAGTGTCTAGTGTAATCGTAGATTCGAGTGGAGACTTTATGAAGTCTTTCGAGTGCATGGCTGAGCATATTTTCGAGTGTTCTATTTTGTGTCATAGGGATTGTTGATATAGGTGCTTGATTTAACCGATGTGTCGGTATCAGTTAACTGCCTTAGGGCAAGACAATGCAATCTACTCAAACTCGAGTCCTTGGACTCGAATTCAGAAAAGTGCTAGTGTAATTTGACTCAGGCCGTGGAGGTCTTATAGGAGTCGAATTCCAGTATGTAAATGTGAGCACTCGACGCGTCCGTCAAGGCATATTCATCGTACCTGCAGGCACGGATATATTTTTTGTAGTGCGGATCAGATGCGTTGCCAGGCCTTATTCAGGTCTTATCTTCACGCTGTAAGCATGGCATCCGAATTTTTGTCATCACGGAGATGATTCGGGTGTCCCAGGAGATGCAGTCTCTTTGCAGGGAAAATATGAGGCGGAGTCGCCATAGCATTCGAGTGTGGATGTTATCAACACACAGTACGATGTACAAGAATAAATAATCATAGGGTGCGCGACTAGCACTCCCATAGTACCTATTCAAGTCACAGACTCGAGTGGCGTCTTAAAACATTTTGCGAGTGCTGTCGTCTTTTTGTTGCTTGTTTTAGTCAAATTTGCTTCTAGTGCTCCCTATGGGAGTAACCCGTAGTCCACAATCGAATCGTTGATCCAAGTGAAGGGTTTTCATGAAGCTTGTATACCTGCATAAAAAATTCTTTCGGGTGCGTGGCCAGTGCTCCTGTTAGGAGTAGCCCCCGAGTACTTGGTTGAGTCGAAGACTCAAGTAAGTACTAAAGTAGTCAAAATGTTCTTCTACTGGAATTGATGACGTCAATGCTGTTGACGTGATGACTTCAGTTGCCCGCGTGAGCAGCTTTGACTGCACGTGACGAGCAGTGGGTCCCACTTTCTGACTTTGATTTGACTTCGCGTGCGTAGTCTTCTATTTTAACCGCGTCTCCTCGATTTCCGCGCGTAATGGGCGTAGTGGGGGATGGTTCCCATTTTACCCTTGCCACCTGTCAGTGTCGATGTGCGCCACGCGTATGGTAGGTTTTGTCCTGACTGTTGGATGCCATCTGCTAGGTAGTTAAGTAGGGATACACCATGTGGTAATTCCCCACATCTCTCTTCTTTGCTCGCACTTCCTCCGCCATTGTTGCTCTTCCTGCTCCTTTGCGCACCTCTTCTCCGTGGCACTTGTCCAGCTCCGTGACTTCCCCGGTTACTTCATGTGCTCGCGTCTCCATCGCAAGATGGGCAAGAAGAAAGGAAGCTCTGCCGCTGGATCTATGGCCGCCATTGTCGCTGCCAAGAAGAAGGGAGGCGCCGCCACCGTGGGCACCAGCGCCGCTGGCGCTGGGAAGAAGAAGGGCACGGGGACTCGTGTCACCAACGGGTCCTGGCGCCCATCTATCATCAAGCCCGCAGAGCTATTCAATCTTCATCAAGATGGAGCACTTCCTCCCATGGAAGACGACTCCAGCATACCTGGTGAGGAGGTAATTCCCGTTCCTCCTGCTAGTTTCCGGGTGATGTTTCTTGCGTTCATCATCCGCGGTCTCTCTCTTCCCTTGCATCCTTTTGTCAGGGGTCTTCTCTGTATATATGGGCTCCAGTTGCACCAGCTGTCCCCAAATTCGATTCTCCACATCACTTGTTTCATCACCCTTTACGAGTGCTGGCTCGGAATCGAGCCACACTTTGGTCTCTTCAAGAAGCTTTTTAAGCTCAAACGTCAGTCGACATCTGGTTCGGTAGTCTACGACATAGGAGGCTACGGGATCCACGTCGACACCTCCACCACTTAATTCGATATCAAGTTCACCGCGTCTATCCAAGGGTGGAGAGATAAGTGGTTCTACATCGATGACCAGAAAGTAAAAGGAGAGTACTACGAACTCGCGCCCTTCGACCCCGTGGTGGCTTGCAAGAGGAGGCGTTTCTGGAAGAATGTCGTGATGCCTGGCAAATCAGAGGAGATGGAGATGTTGTATCAGTGTGTCTGCGACCTCGAAGGCCGCATAGGAAAAGAAGAGGGTGGCGCTGTTCTCATTCGCACGTGGTTGCGCGGCCGTATCTAGCCTCTGCAGGGTAGAGTCCATCTGATGTACCACTAGATCGGTGCTGGTGATGTCACTCGCATATCTGCGGAGGGTATTTCTGTCGGTGAGGTAGAGAGGAGGTTGCGACTGGTGACCAAATACACCGCCAAGGAGGATCTCCCAGGCGAATCAGTCGTCCCTCCTTTTGACGCCAACAACCCTCCACCTGAGGCAGATCTTTCATGTGAAGTAGTCTGTATTTTTCGATTGGTTTCCAAGTGCTTGATATGTACTGATGTTTCTTCTGATTGTAGGACTGGAAAGTGGCGTCCAGCATGCCTCCTCAGCCTAAAGGGGTTATCCCGCGTGAAGCGGTGGAAGAGGACGAGTCAGATTCGACCGTCCCGATTGAAGAAGAGGAGGAAGCCCCCGAGTCCAGTGGCCACGGCACTCGCAAGCGCTCCCGTAGCAAGGATTCAGCGCTTCTTCACCGACGACACCGGAGGGATGACCTACTGCTGTGGAGGAGCCTATCCCTGCCGTGCCTGTACGTGCCATGGCTCCTCCCGCTCGGAAGAAGCTGCGGCTGCCGAAGGAGTCGTCGGATGACTCCTTTGACCTCGAGAAATTTAACTGGTGAGTTTTAACATCCGCGAGTTCGTCTTGTTTTCTACGAAGTTGCTTTTTCTGAAGTGGCGACGGGCATGTTTTGTAGTCAAACGGCATCATCGTCTTCTGACGATGTCCAATTTGTGAAAGAATCCGGAGTTGCAGACTCCAAGACAAAGGAGGTGGCCGCGCGGTCTCCTTCTCCTCTAGTGGCGTCCCACTCTAGCGCCAGTTCTTTGGGTTCTCCCCACACTGGGGGCACCAGATGGTTGCGCGGACGACTGCCCGGTAAGCATCTTTGGAGTCCCTAGAGGAACACGTGAGTGTCTTATTAGCCGTTGGCATTCGAATTTGTGTTTTGGCTGACACTTAGTCTTCGTTTCTCTTGGTGTAGCTCATCGTGAAGGAATCTGCTCGCCTTGCGAAGCATATCCTTGCTTTGGGTCGCCAGCACGCCCTGCTAGACAATCGCTACCGTGCAGTCGAAGGTTTGTAGTGATCTTCTCTCTTGTCTCTGCTTATGTGGGATTCTGCGAATTCAGTTTGTCGGGCTTTGTCCTTTTGTAGGGGAGCATAATGAGCTTCTCTGCCACGTCACTTCCCTCGAGAAGGGACTTGGCACAGCGGAGAAAAGGCACGATGAGGCAGTCGCGGCTCTGGAGGAGTCACAGAAGCGAGAGGAGGACTTGCGCGCCTCCACTGCCGAGAGGGAGAAGTTGTTCGAAGAGCAACTTTTCTCGATTGCAAAGGCTTTGTCGGGTATTGTTCAGCTGCACTTCTATTTTTCCCTATTCTATTTCATGTCGCTGTGCTGATACTCTGTCTATGCAGATGCCGCCGATGTAAACTTAGACGCCCAGGCCCTACGCCATGCGGATGCTTTGGCTGGCAACATGGCCGCGGTCGAGGACCGCAGTGTGTCCCTCCAAGATACACTCGGGAAGGCCCAGGACATGCTGAGCCACCTTCGGGAGGACCTGACTCCAAAGGCCAGTCTAATCGACAATCTCAACAACTTGGTGGAGTCTTTTGCCGATGGCATTCCTATGCACTTCAAGAACTCCAAACGATCTATCGGCGCCACCATGGCACTCGCGATGGCGCAAGCCCATGGCGTGGAGTTGGACCATAGCACGATCTCCAAGGTGATGTCTGTCAACGCGGATGGCCAACATGTAGTGTTTGCTCCCTTCAATTCTAGCTGTGGTAAGTATGGGCCTCAGCTCATCGATACAGTCACGAGATATTCCATGGAGCTGCAGCGAGCGAAGGCGGCGAATACTGCGGCGTCTAGGGCTACAACTGGAAAGTCTGTGGTGTCGGAGACTTCCACGGATTCGATGAGGCCCCCAAAGTCGAAGAAGAAGATTGCTCCATAGCCGCCCTTTTGTATTAGTTGTAGCTTTCTTTTGCTGATCCACATTTTGTGGGGGGGGTGCCCCCTTGATACTTTATCGAATTTGAATGCAATCCTCCTTTTTATCAATGTATGATTGGTCTCATTTGCCTCTTGCTTGATTGTAACTAGGGTCCTCTGAGTGGTCCTCGTGACTCTCCTCCCACCGATGAAACCACGACGCAGCCGCGTTCAAAGGTGGAGGAACTATCGTTGCTTTCGTGACTTCAAGATCGTATTAAGCAGTTGGAGCGTGAGTTTCCCATGATCCGCGGTAAGGCGGATGTGTGGAAGTCAAAAGCTGAGAAGGCCACCGCCCGTAAGAAGTATCTCTTGGATGAAGTGGCGCAGTTGAATGAGAAATTTAAATGTTAGCTCTTTGTCTTCTCATCTTCCCTTTTAGCAAGTCGCGGCGATGCCTTGTCCTCACACTTTGCTCTTCCTTGGTGTAGTCGTTAGCACTCGTCATCCGCAGGATGAGAAGGACCGGGTGGCCATTCGAATGAATAACCTGACCCAGGAGCAGCTATAGGCTAGTGGGTATTTTTGGGTGGACCACGACCATGTTGTCGCATTGGCGACCCTGCAGGATCGTTCTTCGTGAGTAGTTCAATTCTTGAAGAAGGCACTGTCGTGTCTTAGGCATATCTTCCAAGCAATGTTTCCTCTCGACGCGGTGCCCTCCATCCTGTTGGCTCTTCGGGCAAAGTTTGAAGATATAAGCGCGGTCCGCGAGTGCGTGTGGCAACAGTTGGTCGTTAGTGCCAAGGCTGCACTGTCGTTGGTGCGATTGCATAGGCCAGATGTGGACGTCGCGTCTGTTGCTGCTGGACCGCTGCCTCCGCCAGAAGGGATGACCTAGAACATGGTTCCGCATTATCAGGCGGTCGATCGGCCAGCGGAGGACATCGTTGACTTCTTTGAAGAGCAGATGAATGTTCTTCTTTTGCAGCAGTAGCGTAATTTGTATCCTGCACATAGATGTATAAGAGTTGTAAAGTTCGTATGATTGTGTTGGGTGTATCTAATACCCATTGATATGTGAAAAGCTTGCTAGCTTGTATAATTTTCGAGTGTATTGTACTATGTAGTTCCTTTTCGTTAGCCTGACGTGTATTTATCTCAGCACCTTGCCAACCTGTCAGGTGCGTTGCAACTGGGTTGGTGTTTATCAAGGGTTTGATTGGTAGTGTGTCAGCTACTCAGGATACTGCGATTTGTTCGTAGAACGAAGGTGTAAAGGGTGGCGCAGCCCCCGAGTGATGAAATTGCAAGAAAAATAGAAAAAGACACAGAGTTTTGGGGCACTTAGCTTTATTTATTCGCAGAATAGTATGCGGTACAATGTGTGGCTAAGTAGCCTGGCTGAATAGCTTTATTTGTAATGTAAAAACGACTAGGGGTAGAAACAACGCAGCTGCGCGATGTTCCAGGGGTTGGAGTATGCGACTCCGCTTTCTAGGTCTTTGAGGCAATAGGGACCACCTGGGATTACTTCAGTAACCACACAGGGTCCTTCCCAAGGGGACTCGAGTTTGAGGTGCCCTTGTTGCTTTAGTCACAGGACCAGATCTCCTTCGACGAAGGATCTGGGGCGTAGCCTTCTACTGTGGTAGTTGTAGAGGTTCTGCTGATAGATCGTTGATCTTTCTGTGGCGATATCGCGTGCCTCATCAAGGAGGTCGATGGAGTCTTCGAGTGCGAGAGTTGACTCCTGCTCGCTATATGCAACCACACGCGGGGCTTTGTAGCGTACTTCTGCGGGTAGCACCGCTTCTGCGCCGTGCACCATGAAGAACGGAGTGTAGCCCTTGGCGTTGTTTGGAGTTGTGCGTAGGCTCCAAAGTACGGACTGTAGCTCGTCGGGCCAGCATTCGGCGGCTTGTTCTAGTGGCTGAAGGAGTCGTTTCTTGATTCCGCCATAGACAAGGCCGTTGGCCTTTTCGACTTGACCGTTGGTCTAAGCGTGAGCCACCAAGGCGTAGCTGATGTTGATTCCCAGGTTTTCGCATTGTCCGTGATGATGCTATGTGGCACTCCAAAGCGGTAGACGATGGGCTCGAAGAACTTGACGGCGCTGGCTCCTGATTGATTTGTCACCGGCATGGCCCCGAGCCACTTGGTGAATTTTTCGATTGCGACTAAGAGGTAGACATAACATCCTCAGGAGGATTTCGGGAGCTTGCCGACCATGTCAAGTCCCCATTGTGCGGAGGGCCAAGCCAATGGTATTGGTCTGAGTTCCGCGCTAGGTGTGTGTGGTTTGTCCGTGAATCGCTGAGAAGCGTTGCAGTGCTGGATGATGTCCTTGGCGTCACGCATGGCCGTGGGCCAATAGAATCTAGCACGTAGAGCTTTGGCGACGAGGGCGTGACTACTAGCATGGTGTCCGCAAGTGCCTTCATGTATGTCGAGAAGGACGGCCCTTCCGTCCCTGTTGGCGACGCACCGTTGAAGTACTCTTGTGACGCTGCACTTGTACAGTTCACCGTTGATGAGGGCGAATGCCTTGGATCATCGCGTGATGTGTCGCGCATCAGTCGGGTCATCTGGTAGCCTCTTGCTAAGAAGATATGTGATGTACGGCTGTGTCCAAGATGGCTCAATCATCATTACCTCCATTGGGCCTTCGAGTCCCGTACCAAGCTCCATGTCATCGAGTGCCATTGGCTCATTGGGTGGCATAGCCCTCGAGTCTGTTGACGTGCTTGCTCGCTTCTCTGGAGCTTTGGGATTGATGGAGCATTTACAGATGCGCTCGAGGAATACCCTAGGTGGTATTGGGACGTAGGTGGATCCAACGTTGGCGAGTATATTCGCCTCTCCGTTGCTTTTGCGGCCAACATGTCACAACTCGCAGCCGTCAAAGTATCCCTCGAGTGTGTCGTAGAGGTCGCGATAGGCGATCATGTTGTCGCTCAGTGCATCGCACTCGTGCATCGTTTGGTTGACCACCAGCTTGGAGTCACCGTAGATGATGAGCCTCTTGGCACCACAGGCTTTCACCATCCGCATTCCATGGATTAAGGCTTCGTACTCGGCTTCGTTATTGGAGGTTGTGAACTACATTCGCAGGACATACTTCATCTTGTCTCCTTGGGGCGATGTCAGTATGACACCTGCGCCAGCTCCATCCTTTCGCTTGGACCCGTCGAAGTACATTGTCCAGAGATAGGACATATCTGGTTTGTCGGGGAGCTGGTTCTCTATCCAGTGCATGAGGAAGTCCGGGAGAACTTGCGACTTGATCGCGTCACGCTTCTCGTATGTGATGTTGTGTGGCGATAGCTCTATGCCCCAGAGCGCGACTCTCCCAGTAGAGTCAGGATTATTGAGTATATCTCTGAGTGGGGTGTCGTTCACCATCATGATTGGGTGCTCCTGGAAGTAGTGGCGCAGTCGCCTGGTTGTCATGAAGACGTTGTACACCAGCTTTTGGTAGTGCAGGTACCACTGTTTTGTTGGCGTGCGCACCTCGCTGAGGTAGTAGACTGGGTGTTCACCTCGTGGACTTTATTTTCTTCGGCTTGTTCTACTACGAGCACAGTGCTGACCACCTAGTTGGTGGCGGAGATGTAGAGCAGTAGTGGCTCTTTTTCGCGAGGCGTCACCAGTACTAGCGAGGTGGATAGTAGATGCTTGAGGTCTTCGAATGCTTCTAGTGTTTCGTCTATCCACTCGAACTCGTCAGCCTTACGTAGAAGTTGGTAGAAGGGCAGTGCCTTTTCGCCCATTCGACTGATGAAAATCGACTGAGTGCCGCGATTCGCCCAGCTAGCTGTTGGACGCCTTTTATGTTCTTCGGCTTCTCCATGGCTAGTATGGCCTTTATTTTCTTCGGGTTTTCTTTGATCCCTCTCGCAGAGATGAGATACCCAAGTAGTTGGCCAGACGGTACCCCGAAGGTGCATTTGTCCGGATTGAGCTTGATCCGGTAGAGGTCGAGGTTAGCGAAGGTCTCGCGGAGATTGTCGATTAATGTGGCTTCCTCTTTGGTTTTGATGACGATGTCGTCGACGTAGACTTGGATATTGCAGCCAAGTTGGTTCTTGAGGCAAGCTTGCATGTACCGCTGATAGGTGGCTCCCGCATTTTTTAGCCCGAAGGGCATCGTGTTGTAGCAGAACACACCAAAGGGTGTCGTGAACGCAGTCTTCTCTTGGTCTTCCTCCTTCATTCGAATCTGATTGTAGCCTGAGTAGGAAGCAGAGGCGCTCACATCCTGCAGTGGAGTCGATTATTTGGTCGATCTGCGGCAACAGGAAGTGATCCTTTGGGTTGTGCTTGTTTAAGTAGGTGAAATCCACGCACATCTGCAGGATATCCGTGTCCTTTTTAGGCATAAGCACTGTATTTGCGAGCCAGGTGCTTTCCTTGATCTTGTGTATGAAATTTGCGTCGAGGAGTCTGTTGATCTCCATTTTGACCGCTTTTTCCCTTGGTTCAGACAGTCGCCGTATTGTCTGCTTGACTATCCTTGTGTTTGGATTCACGTTGTGTGACTGCTCGGCAAATTCCCTGGGAACTCTTGGCATGTCTGCTGGACACCAGGCGAAGATCTCCTAGTGCTCACGGAGGAATTCGACGAGTGCGAGTTTCTATGCTGAACTCAAGTTGTTGGCAATGAGGGCCGTCTTGGTCGGGTCCATCGAGTGGACCTGGCCCATCTTTGTGTGCACCGACGAGTCGAAGGATAGGTCGAGTGAACTTGGTCTACTCAGGGGAGGCAGACTGTTGTCTGTCGACTCCTTTAATCTTGTGAGTTCCTATTGCATGCCAAAGGACTGGGAGATTCTGTTGAATTCCCTGTCGCAGCTATCGGACCTCTCAAAGCTTCCGTTGCTTGTGATAACGCCGTTTGGTCCTGGCATCTTCATATGCAGATAGGCGTAGTGTGGTACCGCCATGAACCTTGCGAACGCGACACGTCTGAGGATGCAGTGGTACGGTGAGGGCCAGTCGATGCACCCTCGCCGAAAGTTTTACGGCGTGCCGAAGATGACATCGAGGTTGATCTTGCCCAGGCAGAACATCGTATCTGAGACGTCCAGACATGTCAAGGGATCCGCATCTTGCCCATGAGGTTAATGCCGCTTCCGCCGTCCATGAAGACGCGACTGATGACCCACAAGTATAGGGGGTGTATCGCAATATTTTCGATAAGTAAGAGTGTCTAACCCAACGAGGAGCAGAATCTGTTGACGAGTGGCTTCTAGTAGGAATTCTCTGTAAATACTTAACAAACAGATTTTTAGGGGTTTTTGATAATGCAGATAAATAAAGTACGAGTAAATAAAATACAATACTAATAAATGCAGCAAGTGGCCCGATCCTTTCTTTAGCAAAGGACAAGCCGTTTGTATTACTTAAGATGACAAAACGTTCTCGAGGACACACGTGAATATCGTCAAGTGCTTTCGCTTCATATAGTTTATTAATCTTCTTTAGTTTGCTAAGTGTTGTGTGGGTGAACCTGTGCTAATGTACCGACCTTCCTAGGACTAATACATAATTGTGATTATACCCCTTGCAAGCATCCGCAACTACAAGAAAGTAATTAAGGTAGAAACCTAACCACAGCTTTAAACTCTAAGACCCTGACATCCCTTGTGCAAAGGTTTCCTAATGGGGGTTCAGGTTTCTATCACTCCGGCAACCCCTACGATTAGTAGCCAAATACACAATGCATTATCATAGGCCCATATAGGTGAAGTGTCATGTAGTCGGCGTTCACGTGACACCACTAGAATAAATACACCACAACTTAAATATCAAACTATTGAATCTTTCTCAACACAATTCCACTACTAACAACATGACTTCTCCCATGTCCTCAAGAACTAAACGAACTACTCACAAGACATCATATGGATCAAGATCACAGATGATATAATTATATGTAACAATCTGAACATAAACGATAATTCAATGGTTCACTCAATAGCATCAACTACAAGGAGTAATCAACACCAGGAAAGTTCCCCTAAGAACTATGCAAGATTCAACCCAATTGTTACAGCGGTATGAAGTGGTGATGATGGTGCTGGTGGAGATGATGGTGGTAATGATGATGATGATCCCGATGAAGTCCAGCTTGATGGTGGTGTTGATGGCGACGATCTCCCCTCACTGGGAATGAATTCCTCCGGCAGAATTCTGTCTACCGGAGAGACCTTTCTCTCTTAGTGTTTTCCGCCTCGCAAATGCGGCGGAATCTTTCTATGGTCGCTCCCCAGGTATTAGGGTTTCGAGGGGATAATATACGCCAGAGGGGAGAGCCTAGAGTGGGCCAGGGCGGCTAAACCACCTACTGGCGCGGCCTAGGGCTGCCCGCGCCAGGGGGTGGTGTGGGCCCCTTTTGGCCCATCACTCCTCGTTCTGGCAATCTTCCTCTTCTGGAAAATAGAATTTTACATGTATTTTCCTAGATTTTCTGATCTTCGCGAATTTTGCCTCCAAACAACACCTTTTCCATCAGAATTCTGACTGCAGCGGTCCATGCTCCAAAAGTCATCAACAATGCAAAAATAGATGAAATAACATAAGTATCATCTCTTAATATGAAATATATCAATGAATAACAGTAAATTATGATATAGAATAGTGATGCAAAATGGACGTATCAACTCCCCCCAAGCTTAGACTTCGCTTGTCCCCAAGCGAGAACTGAGCTCAATAAACATGACCTCAGGTTTATGGAGTGAAGAGTCGATAAAAGAATACGGACAAGAAGCATCACATTCATCAATACATAAATCATAATAGAAGACAACTCACTATTATATAACTTAACTTGCAATAAGTAAAGGAAACACAATAAAGATACATAAAGTAAATCATAATTGGTAATGGCAAACTTAGTTCTTGGTCGAAGAATAGTTGACAATTTACAGGAGTTCACAAATAACTGGTTTTCAATGATAGCTTTCAAAATAGTAAACACTAAGATAAGAGCAATGTGCAAAACAAGGAACATAAGAAACATGATTGAATAAATCATCATATGAATGAATGAAACACAACAACTCAAAATACTTGCTGAGATAGAAGGGAAAAGGTTAGTGACTTAACTAAAAAGTAAAAGAAAGGCCCTTCGCAGAGGGAAGCAGGGATTTCAAGTTTCATAACGATCTTCCAAAAATTATGGTACTTATTAGCTTTCAACTCTCATTCCCCCTATCATAGGAATCTTTAGGTGATTAAGGTTAAAGTGATCAAATATGAGGATATGCTTGACAAGTTGCAAGTTGAAAATCTTATGTCCCTTGAATACGAGGCCGCTCCTCATGCTACTCAAGTTTAGTTACCGGTAAGTTCTTGTCATAGTAAGTATATGTGTATCATAGAGAACCGCCAATGGGGTACCCCTTGCCCGATGATACGGAAGAATCCCCATATCAAAATGACATGGCAAGCAGACAACGAGCATCTCAACAATCTTCTTATTTACCATGGGAAAATGGTGCTTTTTTCTCTCTTTCCTCTTTTCTCATATTTTTTTTACTTTTTCTCTTTTTCTCAATATCTATCTCTTTTTTTATAAGAAGAATGCTTCATAGAATGCTCATTATGGTTACGCTGTAGGTTTCCACCATGATTAGGCATGGATTAGACCAGCGGCCCGAGCGTTTCTCTAACACACATACATAACTCCATAGACTTACAAGATCCCCTTTCATTTCACACCGACGACATCCATAGACAAAAGAGCATGATATCAACTAGGTACAAAGTACAAGTGCAATGTTGAAAGCGTTCCCCATGACAGCATGGTTCTGCTAATTCACAACTTACAAAGCGCAAGCATATACGCAACATAGATGGGCACAATGGTTCAAGTTTATTAAATGCAAGAAAGTAAAGTGTGCCATCAAGTTCGTGAGAGCTTTAATCACTAATTTTCACATAGCAAGCTTAATTCGGAAGGTAGATAAAAACATGAATTTACTTGGAATAGCAATAGTGCTAGTAGGTAGGTATGGTGGACACAAATGGCATAGGTTTTGGTTGAAGGATTAGATGCACGAGAAGCATTCCCTCTCAGTACAAGTTTTTGGCTAGCAAGACTGGGTAGCAAACATAAGAGTTGAAGGAAACAAACAAACATACAAGTGATAAAAACAAGCATGCAATCTTCCTTGGAAGCACAAAAGATCTTAACTAGAGAATACTAAGCTTATGAGCAAATCAATAAAGAAAGATGATGAAATTATATTTCTTTAAGAGTACTTTTATCTTTTTCATTCAATTATCAAAATAGTGTTGCTACTGACCGAGCCAGGTTTGCCAAAACCAACTAAATTTACTCAATGATCCCAAAGTGATACCAATACTAACGACAAGATCAATCATTTAACCATGAATTGAATACTAATATAAGATATGCAAAAGATTAAATGATAGAAATTCTCATTAATATTCCATAACGGTAACTCACTCCAAGGGATACATAGATATCTAACGAGAGGGGGGACACTTCCATAATGCAAACCATCCTACATGATAACTTCTCTATTCATGATATGACTACTAAAAAGGTAAAAAGATAGAAGAAAGTGATATGATACCGCGACACTCCCCCAAGCTTGGAACAAACCAAGGGTATGCCAAAACCTAATGACGAATTACTCCTTCGGTGGTGGTGGTGTTCTCTCGATTGGTGCGAGGAAATCTTCCAGTGTCTTGCGAAGCCTGTTATTCTCCTCTTGAAGCATATCCACCTTCCTCCTCAAGACTCGGTAATTGTCGCAGAACTCATCAGTTACTCGTAGAGCTTCCACTCCTGCAGGGTAGGAACTGAGATCTGGAGTTGGAGGTATCAGCCCCTTCATGCCTGCTGTCATGTCCTTTACTTCGTCCCTGATGTTACGGTACATGTCTTCACGCCTAGTTGCAATCCTTTCTTCTTCCACCCATCCTACAAAGGTCTTCCGCTCCAAGTTGCGATGGAGCTCGCGCCGGCGCCGCAGCTCATAGTCCTCCGAAGAAGAACCCTAAAATGACATCTAAACAGCGAAAACACGACGAGAACATGATATACGAACCTCGAGGGATCCGGGGGATTATATTATGAATTTTTACAACAAAAGGAAGGTACTGGGAGAAAACGGGTCGGAGACGGAGTCCGAGGTAGCCACACCACTAGCTGGTGTGGCCAGGGGGCCCGCGCCAGGGGATGGTGTGAGCCACCCTGGCTCCTCTTCCGTTCCTCTTTCGCTTCGTTGCTTTCCTTGTTGGATAAAAACTCCAAAAATATAATTGGACAGAATTTTTGCAGAACTTTTCTTACCAGAACTGTTACCTATTCGAAAATGGACTCTGCAGGTCTTTGAATTTAGTCTTTAGTAGATTCTTCAGGAGTCACCGCTTGAATAACATCAATATCTTCATCTTCATACTCATATTGCTCATGAAACCTTTCACTTTCTTTACACCATTTTCTCCGATAACCTAGAAATTTCTTTCACACAAAACTTCACACAATTCTCATTAGCAACATTAGTATAAGCGAGCTAATAAACCTTTTAGGTTCAAATTCCACTAAAATCTATCAAAACATAAACTACTATAGCAACTCCTTCCGAAAACCCAAAAATAATTCAAAAAGGAAATCGATTTAAGAAGCAAATGCAAGAATGGCAAAATCTGTCAAAACAGACCAGCAGGTAAAGATCAATTTTTTCGACAATATTCTGTTGCTCAAATCAAAAAGTGCAAAACTAACGAAAGTTAAATAATAACCTGGGGCAGAAGCACGAAATATTACAGCTCAATCCGACGTACAGATATCTTTCACGAATTTTTACGGTGAAGCACAAAAATCGGTTTCAGGACAGCAACTTCCCCAAATCTTACTTCTCTCTCATTAGAGGTTGATCTTGACACAAAACCAAAAAAAAAGTATAATAAGTGGTTATTGCCGAAACAATAACTTCCAAGACTCAAAGAAACAAAATCACTGAAAGAAAAAAAAACTGGGTTGTCTCCCAAAAAGCTCTTTCTTTATAGCCATTAAGATAGACATGATAATTTCAATGAAGCTCACATGAGAATATGAATTGAAGTGAAAGAGAGCATTAAGAAGCAAAAATATACGTGTTTAAGTCTAACCCACTTCCTATGCAAGGGAATTTTGTAAAAAATAAATTGTTGAAACCAGAGGCTGCTAGCATAGGAAGGCAAAACAAATGCAACATAAAGATGTTCAGCATAAAGCGAGGAAACATAATATTATTGAGATGTATTAGAACCGTCTTCCCTCTCTCATAATAACTTTCAATATTATGCCTAAATTTAATGATATAACTATCACAAGAACCGTTGTAGCAATGATCACTTTATCCTAACAGAAAACACAGGGACACTAGCTCTCATAACAGTACTTTGTGAAACAATATTAGAAGTATCCTTACAAAGGATAGTGTGTCCCTCTTCTACATATTTAGTGACAAAGTCTTTCACATTTGCAATTATAGGTTCACCATCCATTTGTGTATCAGGTTCAACAGCTTTATTTCTACTTTCATTAACCATACTAGCTATCATAGAATGTTCCTTTATCTTAACTGGGAAAGGTATTTTCTCAATGTAAGGTCCAGGTGAAACATGATTAGTAGTATAAACTTCAGTATTTCTTGCAGGAACACTACTAACAATGTCTTTATAAGGTGCATGATACTTATTCCACTTCTTTTTAGGAACTTCAATATAGGAAGCGAAAGCCTTAAAATAAGTTGCAATATCTTGAGAGTCTAGACCATAAGCATTTTTAATATTTTGAAAATCATCAGTTCCCATAAAAGATTCAATGCATTCATAATCATAATTTATACCTGACTTTCTTCCTTTGTCATTCTCCCGTGCTTCAGCATTGTCTTGAATACAGTCTAGAAGATCCCATTTAGCTCCTTCTTCCATGCATGTAAATGATCCAGCACAAGAAGCATCCAATAAATCCTTATCATGAAGAGAAAGCCTTGCATAAAAGTTAATGATAATAATATTGTGAGGGAGCTCATGAATAGGACATTTGAGCATTAGTAACTTCAGTCTCCCCCAAGCTTGAGCTGTACTCTCTCCATGAAGAGGCCAAAAGTTGTATATTTGATTCTGATCTTTATGAATTTCACTAGGAGGATAAAATTTTGAATAAAAGAGAGGTACTATTTCCTCCCATTCAAGAGCTTGACCATTCTTCAGCAGCTTATACCATTCCTCAGCTCTTCCTTTTAGTGATAATGAGAATAACTTCTTGACTTGATCTGTTGTAATACCTGCACACTTAAACAACCCTGCATAATTCATGTATAAAGAGCAAATGATCACCGGGATGGATAGTTCCATCTACAACATAATAGTTATCCATAACATGATCAATAATTCTTGTAGGTATTTTAAAAGTATCATTCTCAGCAGGCGGTGGTTCATCTACAACCTTAGTAGTGTTAGTAGCATTATGAAATAAGAAACTCAGTGAATTATCCATATTGAAAATAAAGCAAGTAACAGAAGTAAACAATACTCACAGTAGAAGTTTTCTTTACCAGTTCCACTCTCCAATAGCGCTTCACTCCTCGGCAACAGCGCTAGAAAATAGTCTTGATGACCCACAAGTATAGGGGTGTATGCAGTATTTTCGATAAGTAAGAGTGTCGAACCCAACGAGGATCAGAAGGTGTTGACGAGTGGCTTGGAGAAGGAATTCTCTGTAAATACTTAACAAATGAATTTTTAGGGGGTTTTGATAATGCAGATAAATAAAGTATGAGTAAATAAAAGAAAATAATAATAAATGCAGCAAGTGGCCCAATCCTTTCTTTAGCAAAGGACAATCTGGTTATATTACTTAAGATGACCAAACATTCTCGAGGACACGCAGGAATATCGTCAAGTGCTTTCGCTTCCTATAGTTGATTAATCTTCTTTAGTTTGCTAAGTGTTGTGTGGGTGAACCTGTGCTAATGTACCGACCTTCCTAGGACTAATACATACTTGTGATTATACCCCTTGCAAGCATTCGCAAGTACAAGAAAGTAATTAAGGTAGAAACCTAAACACAGCTTTAAACTCTAAGACCCTGACATCCCTTGTGCAAAGGTTTCCTAATGGGGGTTCAGGTTTCTGTCACTCCGGCAACCCCTACGATTAGTAGCCAAATACACAATGCATTATCATAGGCCCTTATAGGTGAAGTGTCATGTAGTCGGCGTTCACATGACACCACTAGAATAAATATACCACAACTTAAATATCAAACTATTGAATCTTTCTCAACACAATTCCACTACTAACAACATGACTTCTCCCATGTCCTCAAGAACTAAACGAACTACTCACAAGACATCATATGGATCAAGATTAGAGATGATATAATGATATGTAACAATCTAAACATGAACAATAATTCAATGGTTCACTCAATAGCATCAACTACAAGGAGTAATCAACACCGGAAAAGTTCCCCTAAGAACTATGCAAGATTCAACCCAATTGTTACAGCGGTATGAAGTGGTGATGAGGGTGCTGGTGGAGATGATGGTGGTGATGATGATGATGATGATCCCGATGAAGTCCAGCTTGATGGTGGTGTTGATGGCGACGATCTCCCCTCTCCAGGAGGGAATGCCCCCCGGCAGAATTCTGTTTGCCGGAGAGATCTTTCTCTCTCGGTGTTTTCCGCCCAACAGAGGCGGCAAAATATTTCTGTAGTCGCTCCCCAAGTATTAGGGTTTCGAGGGGATAATATACGCCAGAGGGGAGAGCCTGGAGTGGGCCAGGGCGGCCACACCACCTGCTGGCGCGGCCTAGGGTTGCCCGCGCTAGGGGGTGGTGTGGGCCCCCTGTGGCCCATCTCCACTCCCCATTCTAGCAATCTTCGTCTTCTGGAAAAATAGATTTTTCCATGTATTTTCCGGGATTTTCTGATCTTCGCGAATTTTGCCTCCAAAGAGCACCTTTTCCATTAGAATCTTGACTACAACGGTCCATGCTCCAAAAGTCATCAACCATGCAAATACAGATGAAATAACATAAGTATCATCTCTTAATATGAAATATATCAATGAATAATAGTAAATTATGATATAGAATAGTGATGCAAAATGGACGTATCAGCGACTCATCTCGAACCCACCGATCTGCACCTCGAGTACCAGGGGACAGTGGCCCGGGCGAGGTACTTGACGCGGGTGGTCTCTTTTGTCGAAGGTGATGTAGTGCCACTAAGGTATTCAGTGGTGGATGGCGGAGAGTTCGTCACCAAATTGACTTGGCGAGTGATTGCCTTCCATGCTCGGTTTGAGGGGCGACCCTTTTGGATCATTCCCATGTTTCCCAATGGTCGGGGGTACACCTCGCCTCCATGGTTGTGGGCTGGTGCAGCCGCAGGTGGTGATGGTCCGGGCGGTGGTGGAGGAGCTCCATGTGCCATAGTGCCTAGGGCTGCTCCACAGCCCTAGCTGATCACGTCACGATTCATCTGGGCTAGGACCTCATGGAGTTTGAGGAACTCGTGGCAATCCTTTAGAAGGTGGCTAGACTTTTTCTTGCCGTCGTGCTTGTCGATGTAGAAGTGCACATTGCATGGTCTGGACAGTTTGTCCTGGATGGATGTTGTGGGTGCCTCTTCACGAATGCGGCGTTGCCACACCTGTGTGGTTTTCCAGCGTCGTGGTATCCACCGCTGCAATATCCAATGTTGCGGTTGTCATCGCGTTTGTCGGCATAGCCAACTGCGATCATGTTGACTTTGTTGTGGTCCTCGTATCCGTGCATTCGACGTATCCCTCGGCGATCGCGTCTGCGCCCGAGGTCGTCGTCGAAGTAGGCACGATTTTTCACCGAGTGCTCTCCATCGGCCCACCGATTCACGATTTCCATCAGGTGGTCGATTGTTTTGGGCTTCGAGCGGCACAGCTCCTCCCTGAGCTCTCTGCGACATACGTGGCCGTTGAACGCGTCGATTGCGTGATCCTCGAAGATGTCTTCTGTAGAGTTCTTGGTGATAGACCATCTCTAGATGTACGAGCGCAGCAACTCGCGAGATCTCTGATGACAGCCTCTTAGCTCTTCGATTGATGCGGGCCTTTTGTAAGTGTCCTTGAAGTTGCTCAAGTTGGCATCAAAACTTTTTGTTCTTGTTTATTTAATAAATTAAGAGTACTCAAGTTGGCATCAAAACATTTAATTTAAGAACAACTGATCTACTCCCATGTCAAAATTTCAAGACTCTCAAAGCACCTTTTTCTTTGTTTTGTCTTTCAAAAACTTCAGCTCTTTCATAGAGAAATCGTGCCACTAGTTTTAACATGTTAATTGGGGCTGTGTTATGCACTCGTGACCATGCCAATAAATAATTGTTGAGCAATAATGGGTCAGAGGAGTACTACAACTTCACTTGGAACATGGAACCATGAGGAGACTAAAAAATTTACCCATCATAGCATTACTGCTACAGACGTTTACATAACTCAATAGCCGAAATCAAGTGGTTTCCCACATTTAGATCGTTCATTGGCCAGCGGAGTTAATAGTTCCCCATGGAGCACGACAAAGATGTAATGACACGCGTAAAGCAATATATTATGGTAATTATTAGAAAAAGTAGTGGCATAATCTCTACTACTTCTAAGCATCCATTTTATCAAACAATTTCAATCAAGGGTACTATCGAGTCTTTTTATATTAAGCTCAAATGGGATGGAGTAGTTCTAAAATCAAATTCTTTGAGGTAAACATGGACTCAAGTCATCTTTCATATGCTTTTTTTGTTGTAAAAATGTAGGAAGTATTTTTAACCAAGCTCATTGCTCATTGTTTCAAGGCTAAAAAGACGACACTAGCAAAGGAATAGAATTTCTAGGATAACAAGCTAAGCAGGGAGTGACTCCAGTGCAAGGAAGTAAATAATTGTAGGATCAATTTAAGGTTGCAGAAAGGATGATGAAAGGAATGTGATACCTCTTCTTGCTTGCTTCGTTATCGTATTTGTGTCGAACCCCCTCTGTGTTTCCATATTGCAGAGTTACCTGAAATTGAGCAATCTACGAGAGAAACAAAGAAATGAACTTGCAAAAAAAGTTACAACTATTTTTTTGTATTTTTGGTTTTAGGAATGCAAAATGAAAATAAACATGCAACTCAAAGAAATAAAATAAATCAAAAGAATAAATAAAAACATGAATGCAAAGTTTGGAGGTTTTCAAACCTCCCCCAAGTTTAGGCTATTGCTAGGCTTAGTTGTTGCCGTCATTCGGCGGCTGGTGCGGATACTGCTGGTAGTAGTCGGGGAAGTGGGTCATGAAGTTACTGAAGTTGTGAGTCAAAGCACTCACATCTTCATTCACTCCTTGAAGAGTGTGGTCGATCTCCCCAACGCGTTGTCTGAGCTGCTGGAATTCCTGATAGGGGACGTAACCGTACCCTTGCTATGGCTGGTTGGGTTCTGAATGGTGGGCATCTTCTTCTGGTAAAATTGCCTGCCACCATTAATAGAAATAACCTCCCAAGTATCTCCACTTGTGACGCTATAGAGGTTAGTAATAGTGGGCTCCCCAACATGAGGGAAACCGAAAGCATTGCAAAATTATTCAAAATTTATTTCATAGAGCCATCGGTTCATGTTGAAGCTTACCGTGCACATATTACCTTTCTCCCTGTGGTCGTCGTAGAATGAGGCAAGGAACTCATGGGTAAGCCCGGTGTAGGTATCGTGGCTTGCGAAGCGAAGTACCGTCAACCCCGCTGTGTTGCACATGAGGTCGAAGTCTGCCTTCAACCCCGCCACGGTGAGAAAGCTATGGTCGGCCCAACGTGTGGGCAACACCCTCCTCGATGAAACCATATCCAACTTGGGGTTGCAAGTGGCTCGGGTCCCCAAGCTCAAGCCCTCACCCCGTTGGCGCTTGCTCGAACAAAAGAGGTTACCGATTTTGTTCATCGTGATGCACTGAAAAATTTCACCATAAAACCTTAGGCATATAGTTTCTACATGATATATGAATGATCCTACGTGGAAAAAATCAATCCTAACATGAGAAATTAATAGGAAAAACAAAATAAGCTTGAGTTCATCCACTAGATCAATGTGAGAGTTTCAACCATGGAAATCTGAAAATACAGCATCGGTAGGGAGAGAAACATACTGATATGTTGATTCCCCACTCAAACAAATGAAATCCGCAAAGAATCAAGAGTTCAAGGTGGATTTTGAGAGGTTTGGAGAGAGAATATGAGAGAAATAATGAGGAGAGGTGGAAGACCTAGCCGCCCTGGTGTGATTTTGTTGTCATACCAAACTATACGGCTGGGTGATATTGGTCCACCCGTATAGTTGTGGTGGTGCCGCCAACTAGGGTTTCATTATACAGAAAACAACTATATAGACGCAACTATACGGCCGGATCGCAATGATCCCGCCGTATAGTTGGTCCTTAAACCGTCTGTCCCTCAAGATAAATTTCTAAAACAGGCATCGATATCTATACGACCGGAGCTATACGGCTCGAATTTTTTGTCCCGCCGTATAGTTGGTCGTTAACTCTCAGTACCTTTGGGATAAATTTTTGCAAAGGCATCGATATCTATACGACTAGAGCTATACAGCCAGAATTTTAATTCCTGCCGTATAGTTGGTCGTTAAACTCTCAGTACTTTTCAGAAAAATTTGTACGAAGGCATCGATATCTATACAACCGGAGATATACGGCCGGAATTTTTATTACCGTGGTATAGTTGGCCGTTAAATTCTCTGTGCCTTCGAAGAAAATTTGTTGATGGCAAAGATATCTATACGACTGGAACTATACGGCCAGGATTTTTATTCCCGTCATACAGTTGGTCGTTAAACCACAATAGTCATCAAAAAAATTCTATTTCTTCGAGAATACCTTCTTAGCCCAAAACCTAGCAAAATACCTTATTTTTGACAAAAAATTGATAGTAAAAACTGTCGACCAACATTAGCGTATTAAGAGCAAATTTTTTTGCTTCTGTAGATGGAAAACTCAAACTTTTATTTTTATTCTTATTCTATACTCATTCAATCGATGTTTCTACTAATTTTTGGCAGCTGCATCTTCACAGGCGCGCTTTCGCAAGAATGTCTGTGAAAAAGTGGTAGGAATGCAATGGACTTTTTATTCTCTAATCTACTTTATTGACGATATGGGTTGTCTCTCATTAAGCATTTTATTAAGAATGGTTGAGTAACTCAACCTCTTCTTTGTTCTCGAATTCTTACCTTGGGTTGCCCCTTATCAAAGGCACTTACCACATGAACTCGTTTTGCCGGTGGAATATATCTTTCTCCTGCTTCTAGCATCTCTGGAAAATACCGGATGATTTCAGCATCATAAAAATTAAAGATTATCTTTCCTTCAGCACAATCAACTGATGCCCCTACAGTACTAAGGAAAGGTCTCCCAAGTATTATAGATAATTTTTCATCTTTAGGCATCTCAAGAATAATAAAATCAGTGGGAATAACATGCTCATCTATTCTAAGTAGAACATCCTCAATCATACAAACGGGATGTTTAGTGGACTTGTTAGCCATCTGTAAAGTGATAGTAGTAGGGAAATACTCCCCTAATCCTAACCTTTTATAGAGGGAATATGGCATTACAGTAACTCCTGCTCCTACATCAAACAAAGCATTATGAATATCAGTTTTACCTATTGAGCATGAAATAGTTGGTATTCCGAGATCTCCAGACTTAGACAACAGCTTCCCATTAGCAGGGTAACTAGTTACCATGGCAACGGTCTCAGTTATTTCTTTCTTTCTACTAAGAATATCACAGAGGAATTTAGAATAGGTAGGAACTTTGATTGCAACGCAAACAGAATTTCCAGACGAAGGTCACTAAGTGCCTTTGTAAAAGAATTATAAATTACCTGATCTGGTGCTTTCTTTTTTTTTGATCTGGATAAGGAAGATTTTTCTCACCTGACTTATTCTTGTCTTTTACCTTTTGTGGGGGGTCAGGCTCCTTTGTCGTTTTATTTTGTTGTTGCTTATTGTTTTCTTGTTTTCTACTATAACAACTTCATCTTCCTTCCTTATCTCCTTTTCTTCTTTTGGATAAACCGTCTCCGCATCAGAGTCATAATGGTCATCTTGTGCATAATTTTGGTCCTCCTTGGTTTGATCTTGTGTTTCAGTTTCATCCCGAGGATCCACCAATGTATCATCTTCTTCGCTTGCTTCGAGCAAGGTTTTTTCCTTTCGCTCTTTTTCAGCTTCATATTCCGGTGGTCCTAAGGGTCATGTAACAACTGCACCCTTCTTGTGACAACATTAGTAGAAACAGGAGTATCTTTATCTCTGCGAAGAAAATTTGATAACTAGATGTTATTTGTTCACACTAGGTTTCAATCATACTAAGATACTTGTGAAATAATTTTATTTCTTGGCCAATCTCATCATAATTTTCCGTGAGTTCCGCCAAAATCTTATTGTGTTTTTGAAAGTGCTTATGCATATTATTATGAGATTTTACTTGTCGATGTTTTAATTCTTGAAAAACTTTTCTAGTTTCATCTTCTTCAGTTAAAACTTGTAACAAATCTACTTTGTTTTCCTTAACAAGTTCAGAAGGTATACATTTATCTTTCATTGTTTTGTGTACCTCAGGCATAAGATCAGGAGTTATTCAAACTATTCCTTTTTCTAGCTTAGTGCCAAAATCAGGATTATATAAAGAATCATTCTTAGCCCTAGTACACACCAATTCCAAACATTCCTTAATAGTTAGAGAATTTATAGACTGTCCTGTTGAGAAGTTAAGCAATTCTCTACATTGAGTATTAAGACCGTGGTAAAATAAATGGCAAATAGTTGGTTCAGAATAGCCATGATTGGGAATACTATTGATCATTCCAAAGAAGCTTTCCCAGGCTTGTGGGTAGTTTTCTCCCATGTTCTAACTAAAGTTGTCTATATTCTTTCTTAGTTCAGTTACCTTTTTGAAAGGATTAAACCTATTTATGAATTTAAGAATGCAGTTTTCCCAACATTTAATGTAATGGCGAGGGAGAGAATATAACCCGTCTAGAGCTTTACCTTTAAGAGACCATCAAAATAACTTAAGACAAGAGAAGTCACTTGGAAAACCTTTTGGTCCAAGTGATGTTATCACATCATCGAACTCTCTAATATGTCTTCCTGGGTCTTCATCTTCCCTTCCACTGAAAGCTTTTTCCTGCAAATTTTTAACAATTCCACCATCAAATCGATATTCTCTAACTCCAGGATTAGGGAACTATATTGGTTGTTTAAGAAATTCAGAACTTGGAGCACTATATTCTCTAAGAGTTTTCTCAGGTTTCATAGGAGTTGTCTTGTAAATAGACATGATTTCCATAATATCACTTAGGTTTTCAACTTCAACTTTATTTGATATGAATAGTTTTTCAATAATCTCTTTGCGCCTTCGAGCAAGCACGCGCTCAATATAATCTGGTAGATAGGTCCTACCAGAGGGTGTAGACCCTTTGTCTCCTAGGGAGAACATTTTGTAGTAGCAACACCTGAAATGTCAAAAGACATACACTTAGCGCTTAGCTCCCCGGCAATGGTGCCAGAAAATATCTTGATGTCTGCAGGTGAACAGGTCGTTTGTAGCTAGTTTTGAAGTATAGATATCGATTCCACAGGGAGCCCAAAGGTAATTGTTTATGGGTGAAGTCTCTGTCACACCCGAAGTTGTGACATGTCTTCGAGTGAATTGACTACAAGTGCTGAAATAAGGATGGGGTTTTGATTAAATGAGATGTATTTAAATAGAACTAAAAAATTAATCTTCAGAAATATAAAGCATAAAAGTAAAGAATGACTTGGTTGTTTGTTGTTTCCTACAGATGGCAAAAGAAGGCGCAGGGAGATTCAGTTCATGGTGATAGTGACTGTGCCATGTGGATGAATGATAAATGTAAAAATTATAATCTTATAAATATATGTGCAGGCGAGCAACCCATAATTAGCCGGAACTCCTCTTGGTCGATTTCATCCAAACTTCAATAATCCTACTAGCCTGTTACCAAAACCATGGTCAGACACTAGAAGATTAAGACCCTTCAGGTCGCTTAGCGCTTAAGCTCCTTGGACGGACTAATGCAATAAGGACAGTGGTTCCTCGTTATCCTCGAGTCTACTAGTTTTCCATTGATATCCCCGTGTCACCCGGGAGTCGCCGGTCCACTAGTGAACAAGATCTTATTTATGTAGAACAAAGCATCATGTTGTCTAGGCCCTTAATTGGACAACAAGCATTAGGAATCCCACAGATAGTCAAGCACACATAATATAGTAATTAGAATCAATCACAAACTAATGGAAAATATATGAAGGCACATCACATCTCACCAATCCCCTACATCTCCCATGCCCAACGGAATTACTCACACATGAGAGAGGAACATATCATCGATATAAACAAATAAAGGGAATTCGTCTTTATATTACTGTGGAGATCCACAATAAGAACAGAAAAATATCTAACACAGTTCAAGATGGGAAGAAATAATCTCAAAACCTAGTCTTGCAAGGTGGAGATCCCTCTCTCTCTCAAGTACAAGTAGTGGCTATGGGGGTGTATTGGCTAGGAGGTCGAAGATCGTGGAGCGAGATGAAGAATGTCTTCCCCTTCTTCTCCGGGTCTCCTCTTTCTCCCTTCTGGATGGTATGGCGGTTGTGTTGTGTTTTTGTCCCCGGTCCCTTCATGGAAGTTGTCCCTTTTGACAAGACAGAGGCGGCGGCAACTATACGGCGGGAACTATACGGCCAGAAAAATATTCCCGCCGTATAGTTGCTCGTTAAAGCTTCTGTATGCTCCCCTCAGGCGCTTACAAAGAGAGACTTGCTTGTTTTCTCTAGCATATTGTGTTTCTCTAGTTAAAACATTCTGTTGACATTCAGAACCTGAAACACACATTAAAAATCAAGTTTTCTTTGCTACCAAAGTATTAGTGTTAGGTAAAGCTAGAAAACAATCAAATCTGGGAGAAACCATCAATAAAAGCCATAAAAAATGTGTCGAATCTCACAGCTATCACCTACTTACACTAGAGTACAATTAATCTAGCTCGCATTTTACTCATCATAAACCATATCACATATGAGTTTATTGATCATGCATGCTTATGGAAAACGTCATGTCCATGTTTTGTTTTACCAGATCATTATGTCTTTGCAAATCGTTAATGTCTTCCTAACTTTGACATTCATACCATTATCTCATAATGGGTTGAAGTATTCGTTTGGCAACAACATGAGACTTTGTTTCTAGTGTTTATAATGACGGTCATTTTCACTGTTGTCATCTAAACTTCAAAACAGACTTTGCAATCCTTTGTGTATATACGGCAGTTATGGTAGCAGAATGAGGCCGGTTTCCAGCATCCTACAGTGACTTTAGATCAACCTCAGGGGCTTTCTCATGGGCATTGTGCCCTGGGACACATCATTCTACACTAAAGACGAAGTAGTCCCACCATAACAATATACATCACATCAGATGGAGCCTTTATACTTCTATATCTATGTAGATCCTAGTGCATGAAATGCAACTATGCCACTTACTTTGCTTCTTGCCATTTAAGTACAAACTTAATTCTGGTTCAGTGATTAACTCAAGAATCACTTCAAGACATGTTCTTACAATTAAGAGCTTGTCCTTCCAAAAAGAACCTCATGTCACATTACGTCGAGTATACAATATGGTTGTATGGAAGAACCTATGACTGAGGCATAGGAGATGCAACACACTATTTCTTCCTTTTGACCATCATTGTAATACTAAGACTAACTCAATGCTTCATACAAGTGAGAATCTCTTTATTTTCCTTGTTTCATTCTGAACTACTTCAGAATCTTATCTAGGATATTCTGAACATCTTCAGAATCAAGTCCAGGAAGCATTCGACTATGATGTTTATTAAACATACCAATCTATCTCGATAGATCTCGTTGTTTAATAACTTGTTCAACTTCATTTATATTTACTAACTTAAATGTTATCAATACCAATCACATCATTCATATATTTTGTCCACATATCTCAGAATGATTTCACGCTCCCACTCAAATATGGCATCCATATATGAGATCCAGGGATTTCACTTAGCCCTCACTCAAAATATATCTACTACATATTAAGATTTGGCCAAGCTACTTATCTCCCACTCAAAATATGTCTCTTACATATTAAGATTTGGCCAAGCTAATTAGCTCCGACTCAAATGCAGGTCCTCTCGATGATCTTGGACATTCCAAAATTCTTTGATCATCATCAAATTGAGAATTCCAGCTATGAGATTCCAATATCCATATATTGCTGGTGTAAATCCAATAGACTCAAGCATCACTACATTTGTAGTCAACTCCTTGAATTTGTCCATACTTTGTGACAAATCGAGCTTTACATCTCCATTAAGTTTCATTTCCATCTTATGACTTTGAAGTCATTCAGAAATATCAAGTAAACTTCTTTACTTAATAAGATCAAGTAACATATTACTTTGCAATCTTAAATGTAACTTAATATATGATTTTATGACTCTTGTTAATTTCTTGCACTTAGGTCATGTTGGGGTTCTGCGTATGAAAACAATAATTTTTTACCCTACGCCCCTGAACCCCTCAAGCTGCCAGGACCTATCTATTAGTAATACAGTAACAGGATGGGCTTTTCATGAACTTAGCCTTGAAGACCGAAAAGTGTTGTCAACTCTCAAGAGAGCGTGGTTGATGTAGACGAGCCGAAGCCGACCTCAAGGTCATGATGAATTCCTTGCGCTCCTTTGGATCCAACGACTTGAGTGCCTCAAGTGCGACACCTCGCGGGGAGTTACACATGTCCGGTGCCTGACGATGACTCCCGCTTCCCTGATCTAGGAGCAGTTGCGGAAGTAGAGCTCCTAGATCCGAATCCCGCAGCGCGACGGTGCTCTCCGGTGAAGATGTCTCTCGTTCACGCAGTCCGAACTTGGGACCATGGTCACGAGAGAGAGAGGGAGAGAGAGAATATCAATTGGAGGTCCTCCCAAAAGTGAGAAGACCTTTATTGATTATTGGGTGTATTTATCTGGCCAAATACCCCCACTATATATAGGGGGAGGGGAGGTACTACCTCCCTCAAAGTCCCGGGGTGGGACTAAAGGAGGAGGAGGTGGGGGATGCACCGCCGGCCAGCCTCCACCATGGGCCCACGTGGGGAAGGCCCATTAGGGCCGCCGGCCAACCCCCTTGGCCCCTCCTAGGGGTGCGGCCCCCTCTTGGGCCCTTTCCCCTCTGGGAATTGGCCCATTAAGCCATTTGACCTTTTAAATTGATTTTCTATTTATTAAATAATTATGAATAAATGATTAAATCAACATTTAACATTCATTCACATATTATTCAACCTCCGTGGCTACGGAACACTTCCACCTCCACTCCGGACATCCTCCAGACTTACCGAAACCCTTCCGGTTTTCTCTCTATAATTCTTTGGCGATTCTACCAATCCTATAAACACTCTCTAAGAATCATCAAGCCCTTAAGCGTGATACCCCACGGTTCTGGAACACTTCAGAGATGGTCAGGACACTCCCGCACCAATGATCGACAGAGGGACCTGGATGGCCATGTGACCCCTATGCGTTCCACGAAGATCTTTCGTCGTTTGAACCGGGATAGTCGTGTCTTATTCCCTTTGTCTCTCGATACTTGCATTGCCCGAGATCTAATCAATGAAATCACCATGTCGTGTTCAATCTCTTTACCGAACAATGCTACTTGACTCGTTCCGACAAGTGATATCCCTGTGATCAAATCACACGTTGCGCAACTGTTGGATATAACCTCTCCGAGTGGGCCCTTGAGTATCTTGCCGTCACATGGACGGAGAAATCCCACTCTTTACATAAATTGCCTCTATGGGTTTCCTCCGAGTACCTGAACACACATTTATAACCACTGTGTTACCAAGTGGCGCTTGATGCTATCTAAGCACTCTCGGGAGACAGTGATGGATATAGCCTCACGGTCTAAGGAATAGTCTACGAGGATCCATTTCTAATCATGGTAACTTGAACTTCATGATATGATCGGGTCACGATGTTTAGGTTGGGTATTGGTTCATCATCTCATTCTCAGAATGAGTTGACTCCATTTCCAACTAGCATAAATGCCACATGATCAGGAAACATGATCATCTGTTGACCAATGAACCAGTGACTAGAGTTTCACTGGGAACCCCTGGTTGTTTATATATCACATGTGTATTGATGTTTCCACTCAATACAGTTATAGGATGATATAAAACTTAATCATAAACTATATGAAATATGATAATAGTCCTTACTACTATTTGTCTCTAGGGAATATTTCCAACAATCTCCCACTTGCACTAGAGTACAAATACACTAGCTGCATTTGTTCTTAATCATTGGCACCATGTATCCGGTACCCTGAACATGCTTGCTCATGGAAGAGGTTGAGTCTTGGGTATGTACTTTACAGTCCCAAATGCTTTGCAACTTACTAATGTCACCTTGATTGATATTAATACTTTATCATCACATGATAACATATGTGTGTATGCATCGTCGCTATGGCAGCAGAACGAGGCCTGATTCCAGGAGCCTACAGTAACTTTAGATCAACCTCGAGGGCTTTCTCATGGGCACTGTGTCCTAGGACACATCATTCTATGTTAAAAGTGAACTAGCCCCGCCATAACATTATACAACACTTTAGATGGTACCCTTATCTATTATTATAAATGTATTCATCGAAACACTAGTGCACTCTATGCAATTTTGGACGTTTTTGTTCACCACGCTTCCTACTTGACTCTAATTGGTATTTACAGGAGTTTCCAACATATTCCCTTATAACATAACCCTTTATGTTTTAAGATATGTCATCCTTTATGGATTTGGAAAACATGTCTGCGGTTCTCTATTAGGTACTACGGACAAACTTAGCTCAACGCTTTGTGATTCGAACTTAATCACTTTCAAACGTTCCTTCTTGGATCAAATATTATGTTAAGTTATCACCATGGTTTTCTAAGATAGAACCTATGTCTCAACATAGTGGATGATGATCATCCTTTTCTTTCTTTCAACCATTGATGTTAAACTCAATACTATTCCTAACTTGAGTTATTAAGGACTAGTTCCTTAATTAACTTCTATTCTGAAACCCTTTTCGGAATCCCTCAAGGAATACTACATAATATCATAATACACCTATTATTAACTTCTACACCTCATAAATCATTATTTATAAGTACTTGCACTTTTATTCTTAATGTGTCGAATACACACTTAAGAATCGCTCCTATAAGCTCCCACTCAAAATATGTTCCTAACACATTTGGGTATGAGTCAGTACTCTTTCTCAAATTATGTTCCTACATATTTGAATTTGAGACATATATTGCTCCCACTCAAAAATATGTCATTCACATATTGTTTTAGGAAGACTTTCATAGCTCCCACAAAATTTCATGCAAATTGCATATCTACTCACTATTTTGAACAAGTTCAAAATCCTTTGATCAAATATCAAACTTGGAGTTTTACTATGAGACGATAGTACTTTGACTAGTTTTAAATCCACTAGACATTAAGCACACTTGAATCAAATTCATTTGAATTCGTCCAATACTTGACAAATTGTTCTTTTGTAATTCACCCCTTTTCCACTATGGCTTTGCAGTCATTTGGGAAAATTCAAGTAACCCCTTTTACTTGTGAGATTCAGCAACGAAATGCTTTCTAATCTCAAGTGAATTTTACTTCTAGGATTTCTCATAATTCTAATTTACCATTATTTCCTTAGTAGTTCGTGGGTATGTCAGATTCCAAGAATCATGAAAAAAGATTCACAAATGTCTCCATACAAGATATGGATTACCTTTTGAATCCTACTTCATGTAGTGAAAACACCAGTGGGGAAAACACAATGATCGTTATCATTGATTCTTTCCTATGTGAAGAGAATCATTCAGGAACATTTTCCGTTGCGCTTCTCAACACTCTGATGCAGGGTTTTGAATCCTCATCGTGTTTTTCACTATCTTCCATTTGCTCCATATTTGAGAAATATCACTAAAAGTGAACTTTCTCCAGAATGCACCAAAATCCAAGCAATACTAGTTTTCCTTCTCTTTCGGTTTTAGCTATGGATTTCATATTCAAAGTTTCCAATGAATACTCTATAATGACTTATTCGCTATTTTTTTGGTTATAACGAATAACCCCAAAACTTTTATGACGATCCATACTAGATATGGAGCCGCTTTCACGAATTCAAATGGTTCACTACATTCTAATTGAGTGCTAACTATTTCTAACTAATGGTCTCTACATCTATACTACAACGGTTTATTCGGTTCCTTCTATTCACCCACTTTGATATCTAATATCACATTGTGATGCTTTGTATTTTGACGTTTCAAAACGCTTTTGCATTTCACAATTTCTCTTATGCCATTCTTATAAAGTCGAATTTCATTACTATTGATCAAATCATAGTAATTAGATTCTCTTTTTATATTTATACCCTTTGTTGATGTAATAATTAGATCATATCAAATAGTTTCATCCTCATGTTTCCTTTGGTAAACTACTTTACACTTTTAAACAATCATATAATGATAATTACCATTTTGTTAAAACACAATACATCGAATATGTATTTACTTTTAACAATTCATTAAACACTTTGTATTCAAGTAATACACGGTGTTCAAGTTATTTTGCCAAACTTAGGCATGACTTATATGTGACAAGAAATCGAATGTCTCTCACATATTATCAACATAACTTTTGAATTTAAACAATGGTTTCATTCATTAATGAATATATCATTAAGTTGGGTATTTTAAGGCATTTCAATATTTCACAAATGTTCATGCATTATCAATTAGTTTCAAACAACAAGGATAATTCACATATAATCAAACAAGATATGAACACAGATAGAAATCATTCATAAAAGTAGAACAACTGTTTATTACAAACTCATATGAATAACCGTCTCACAAAGTGTGAGACACACTAAATAATTTCACAATCTTTTGATTACAATAACTATCCAAAACATAAACTAAGTGATAATTGTTGAGGGAGAGCGTCGTTGCCCATCATCATCATGCTCTCCATCAACACGCAACGTCGCCTCCTCTCGAGCAAGCACCTCTCATGCAGAAGGACCTGTTTTCAGTAAAACAGAATAAGTATCAAATATACTTAACACTGAAAATGTGTTTGCAAGATTATAACATTTATAAAATTGTATATCAAATATATACCTTTGTCATTGATGGCCTCAGCGAAATTTGGTTCAACCAACACATTCCTGAGATGTGTTACGAACCGGTGGAATTCCATTGATTTCGCGTCACCTCTCATAATACAAGTCCTGACTTGTGCTTGGTATCTTGGTGGCAGCGACCGCAGCACAATGCCATTTGCAAAAGAGCCCGTCATCCAGCTATCTAGGAAGTATGCAGGCCTCATGTACACATCATGCATGCGCTCCAAGTGGTCGTCCAGTGACGAGTTCTCCTCCATCTTAATGGAGAGGAAGTCTCCCATCAGCTCATGCTCCCATACGCGTGCTTGTTCCACGAAATGTGTCCTAAGCTGTAGCATTACCGTATGAGGGTTGGCATCACCCACGAAAGGCCACAACTCGTCCACCATTCCAAAACGCATTGTAACTGAAATGAAGGAGGCCATCTCCCGATGGAGATAGCGGTCTTCCCGCTGGTCTGGGTTCTCTAGGTCAGTGGGCTGATCCTAATCCATCCCGTCGAGTATGTAGTCGACCATGTCATTCCCGCTAAGGAGAACTAGGAGACGCGCAACCCATATAGAGAAGTTTTATCCATATAATCTGAGCTTCTCTCCTTCTAACCAGTCGTCAACAGGAAAGGTGGCATCGGGGAGAACTTTTCTACATTTATAATTGCAAAAAGGAATTTAGACTAAGTTTATAATTAAATGACTTAATAATAACTCCACTCAGAAACACCTATCCCCATAAGGGTTCCTAGTGATAACATGACCCATATCAGCCACATCTCCCCCGATCGTCACGACCATCAATGTGGGTTCAAGGGTGGACGCTAAACGTCGGTCACATCATTCATGCGACTCGTGCTCGATCTTTCGACCATCCGCGTTCTGAGGCCATGTCTGCACATGCTAGGCTCGCCAACTCAACCTTAGTGTATTCGCTGTGCAACATGGCTTACACCGACTGTATGCGAACATAGATATGTCTGACACCCATGCCTGTACCATGGATCGCCTCATACCAAAGAACTTTTTTGGTGGTGCACACTAAGGGGGAACACAATCATTGGTAATTTTAACAGGGATCATCTTATTAGGCTACCGTTAAGTATCTAATACTAGCACACAACAAGATATACAAACAATAACATTGAATGTAAATACGATGTGATATGGTCCTTCACGTCGTGATCTCCATCCATCGTCACCGGATTCCGGCGCCAGGGTTCCGGCGTCGTAGACACCAGGGTACCGATGTCATTCCGGCGTGGTAGTTCGTTACCTCCATGACTATCTACTACTACGTAACATAAGGTAATCACTTTACCTTTGCCACAACCATATCACAAAGCAACACCCCTTGCAAAACAAAGTTAGGCGCCTATACTTTATCTTTGCATGTTTTACGTGGCTGAATGGGCTTTCGCACAAGAACCGTTCTTACCTACGAACTTTCAGCACAACCCTGATCAAGTAGTTGTCTCTACTACACCCCTTTCGGGGCCCTCTGTTTCAAATGGCATACCAACTAATGCGGGAGAGATAGACACCCCCCTAAGCCACTTTATACGGTACAAGCCGTATGTCAAGCGTGGACCAGTCTCGCGAATGAATGCGTAAAGTCGGTTGGGGCCGCTTCAAGCATTACTGCGGTATGCACAAGTACATGTGGGAGGGTAACAACTAAAAGATCCATGCCCACACGCTACATATCATGTGTTCTACCCGTACTAGCATTACTACATATAGATCTAGCTCTGATACCACTGTTGGGGTTTCGCGTATGAAAACAATATTTTTTTTACCCTACGCCCCTGAATCCTTGAAGCTGCCAGGACCTATCTATTAGTAATATAGTAACATGAGGGGCTTTTCGTGAACTTACCCTTGAAGACCGAAAAGCATTGTCAACGCTCAGGAGAGCGTGGTTGATGTAGACGAGCCGAAGCCGACCACAAGGTCATGATGAAGTCCTTGCGCTCCTTTGGCTCCAATGACTTGAGTGCCTCAAGTGCGACACCTCGCGGGGAGTTACACACGTCCGATGTCTGACGATGACTCCCGCTTCCCCGATCCAGCATCAGTTGCGGAAGTAGAGCTCCTGGATCCGAATCCCGCAGCGCGACGACGCTCTGCGGTGAAGATGTCTCTCGTTCGCGCAGTCTGAACTTGGGACCATGGTCACGAGAGAGAGAGAGTGAGAGAGAGAATATCAATTGGAGGTTCTCCCAAAAGTGAGAAGACCTTTATTGATTATTGTATTTATCTGGCGAAATACCCCCACTATATATAGGGAGAGTGGAGGTACTACCTCCCTCAAAGTCCTGGGTGGGACTAAAGGAGGAGGAGGTGGGGGAGGCACCGCCAGCCAGCCCCCACCATGGTCCCCACGTGGGGAAGGCCCATTAGAGCCGCCGGCTAACCCCCTTGGCCCCTCCTAGGGGTGCGACCCCCTCTTGGGCCCTTTCCCCTCCAGGAATTGGCCCATTAAGCCATTTGACCGTTTAAATTGATTTTCTCTTTATTAAATAACTAGGAAAGTGACCCGCGTACCTGCGTAGGCAAGTGCTTAACAGTGTACGGAAGTTCTTATATAATCCATAAAAAGGAAACAATTTGAGATGACCTAAGAAAATCGTGCATAAAGTTTTTAGAGTGGCATTTTCACATTAGTTATCTTTATCTTTTATTTTTACTATATTTTTTGCACCATGATTATTAATAACTCGATAAAATTTAGATCAATGGTTTGTGTTTACATTTTCGGGGCTTGTGGCCGACATTGGCGGTGTTAGGCACCCCAACACCCATGCATATCTAAAAAAATTAAGAAGTGTGAAGTTTAATTGTTATTTGGTTAATTTTTTATCATTCCAATGTTATAGCTGCTACACGTATGTTTAACAATATACCCATAAAAATGCTTGAAGGTTCTACTTTTTATCATTTAGGTGTGGTGACCATTGTTTTATAATATAGACTATCAAAGTATTAGAATAATAATAAGTTCTCAAACCATGATGTTGTATAGATATCATAGTAAGAAACCACAAGCTTATTGAATCCTAGCTTCATCATAGGAATAGTGGTGTTTAAACATTTTGGCAACATTATTGTAACTAATTACATCAAATCATGATGCTTGTTTCTGATATAGTTTTAAAGTTATATGTCGTATTCGTCCTGCCATTTAATGCATAACAACTGTGTAAGCATATAATAAGTCATTTATTTAAGTTTAAAAATATCACACAAATTAACTAAAAATTGTCTAGTAGCATCATCAAGTGGAATAAGCAGTATATTAAAAGGTGGCCTTTTATCATACCTTTACAAAAATATTTATAGATCCTTCATCTATGCTATCCTCATCATTGCTCATTATCCATGGCCCGTCCATTCTTGTGGCTATTGAATATTCTAGGTGAACTTATTTAGATATATATATATATATATAGTCCTACCTTATTTAGATATGGCCCCGGGCTTTTGTTGATTGTCGTACAAAAGCACAATAGAATAGGATATTCTATCTTTTTTAGAAGGAATGGCCACACTGATTCTATTGGTGAAATTATTATTATTCTTAAAATATGTACATTTTCTCCCACACAAATACAAATCATGTATGCCAGATTCTTGAGCCAACCAACTTCACAATCAACAAAACAGATAGCGGAGCCGAGAGCGAGGAGTTAATCTTGGTTAGAGGACAAACAATTTTGGTACATACTTTTCCTGATGTTAGACAAATGTAAAATTCTATACTTTTACTTGGGAGCAGAAATATTCAATCAGACCATTCACTACATGGAATAGATAATAATAAACTTCACAGCTATGTCATTTCGATTCTATCGAAATCCGACCTTCTTTCTTTTTGTCCAATCGGACGCTCCTTTGCTTGTCTCTTGAGAAAAAAGAGATATATTCAAATAACTTGCAACATGTAAACATTTATAAAACATATAGTAAGTTTTTTTGAGATTAGCCATATGGACAACAACCACACTGTCATTGACAAAGGTGTGATATATTTCTCTTTGGGTTTTTCCAGACTATGCAGGAGAGCCTATTTCTCTATTTTGTTTTATCACTGAAAAAGGCACACAATAGGTATATACCTCGAAGGCTCATCGATCATCTTGAGAATACACCTGTTTTTCTACCCGGATTAGTGCTGTCAAGGTTCTTGATGAAGCTGATTGCCTATTGGGTATGGGATTCAAAAGAGATATTGAGAAAATAATTTCCTTCAATCCTAAAGAACGTCAAACACTGCTATTTTCTGCTACTGTCCCAGCAGAGGTATCTCCTTTTCTCATCCAACCTCTTTGTACCTGAAACAATCTGATATGCTGAATGTTTACTGTTAGGTCCGTCAAATATCTCATTTAGCAGTGCAACTGTTCAAGAGGTTAATGAGGCGACACATGTTCAGGTTTAGATTTGTATTTCCATGAGTTGTTAAGCTAGAATTTTGTAGTAAAGCTTGGCAGCTAGCTCACAAGTACCTTCCGTTATTGCTTATGTATCAGGTATCTCAGATGTACAATACATGGTTGCATCATTAGACTTGCACTTTCCTATATTATATGATGTACTCACTCTATTCTACTCCATCCGTTTTAAAATATAAGATGTTTTAGCTTTGTGAAAGAAAGTGTATCTAGACTCCTTTTAGTGTGTAGGTTCATGTAGGTTTGGTGTAAACCTACACACTAAAATGGGTCTAGAAACAATCTTTTCACAAAGCTAAAACATCTTATATTTTGAAACGGAGGTAATAGATTATAAGGCGTTCTAACTTTTTTCTAAAACACACGTATCTAGACTTCTTTTGGTGTGTATGTTTACTCATTTTACTCCGAACTTACACACTAAAAATGTTTAGATATATGCGATTTAAAAAAAGTTAAACATCTTATATTTTAGAACAAAGGGAGTACTAAAGAAGCATGTTGCTGGAGATGCAGAATACAAAGTAAGTTATCTCGCAAGTTTTTTTTGTTATTGTTAGGATTCCCCTCACGGATGTGACAATTTACAGCTTAGGGATTTACTGGTGTGACAATACCCATGCAATTTTTCAGGTGATTATATTCTGTAATACATCAATGGTCACCAAGCTTGTTGCCGAAAATTCTCTGCCAGCTGAAACTGAATGTAAGAGCATACACCAAAATATCGCTGATCAGCTAATTGAGATATCAATATGATACGTAACCTTTTTTCTGTGCAAAAAATACGATATGTAACCTCAAGAGGAAGGAGAGCGTATCCTTGCATAGGTTAGTGAGAAGAACATGCCTCAGCTATAAATTAATGCTTTCCAACCAATCCTGTAACAAACGGAATACTCTGTCTGTTTCACATGTCGGTCACCATTGCGCACAAACATTCATCTTGATTCCTCGCTTTGTTTTACAACCTGTTTGACATAGCATGCTAGAAGTAAGCCCATATCTCTGAGCAACGAAAACATAAATAGATGGTATACGCTGCTATAGTGAACTGCTTTATTATCAAAGATAATCAGTGGCACCGTGTTTGAGTAATTATCTCTGGGAGAGGGCAGCTGAAAATTTTGATTCTAAAATTATATGCTGCTTATTTCTTTCATAGGCACGTGCTCATAGCCATGATAGATGGACGAACTCTTTTTAAATTGTTATGTCGATGCATGCTGAAAAACTTTTACAAATTGTACTGTAGACATACATCTAGAGCTGTCAAACAAAATATACATATCATGTCCAGTGCGTGTCTAACTATGGGAAGTATCGATGCTCAAATCATTTATCCCATCTAGTCTCGATTGCGCAAATTTTTGACCCGAGGTAGATCTAAGCTGTCACACCATGGGACAAATATTGATCGGTAGTACAGACCTAATTATACATAATTGTTAAAATCTTGGTACAATCCAAGGTGCAGCTAGCTAGAAATGAATAGAAAAGGCTTTCTGATTAAACTTACCGATCTCCAATCCACTGTACCTGCCATAGTTTGTAGTCTCTCGAGACTGCTGTAGAGAGGCATTTGTCCTCTTACCAATCAGATTGGGTTCTATGCCCGCTCGGCCTGCGAAACTAACGGAAGGAAATCAGCCTGAGACTGCACGCTATGTGCGCGTGCAGCGCCTGCGAGCACGAAGAAAGGAGCCATTGATGAGATTTATGGATCTCAGTTTTTCTTTCTAGACGGGAAGTCGATCTCATCTATTGGGTAGATGAAATAAGGAAAGGGTAACCTGAGAACTTATGCAGGGCGTTGATGGGTAATTTTCTTGAAGTTACATGTCAATAGATTATTTGTAATATCCATTGGCTACCATCAATTACTCGGTTAAGTTGATGGCTAGATGTTTCTGATTTTTGTGAGAATTTTTAGACTATTTCTCTTTTTTCTGGTAGCCCGTCATGTGCTTTTAGTATATAACTAGCATAAATACCCGTGCGTTGCTCCGGGCTGAATTTTAGCGAATGTAGCTATTTTGGGTGAAGACCTACCAATCGTGGCGCCCAACTCGATCGAACAAAACAGTTCCTACATTTTCGCACTTCACTGACCGAGTTGTAATACCAAGTGACCAATCTCCATCAGCAGAATGGACACAGTCCAATGTAGTAAACCGTGACAATATGCAGTTAAGCAGTACCTAAAACTGACATGCCTCCATCAACTGAAGCTCAAAACGAAGTGTACCTTCAGACCAATATACAATCTGGTATTTTTATACCATGTTAATGAACCAGAAACTGTGTATACCAAGTACCAACATGATTTTTATTCATGAACATTACATGAACTCGGTAGACAAGAACAACAAAAATTAAGAGCCGCTGGTTGAACCAAGTGCAGCCAAACTTCAGGCTAAAAAGAATAGTAGGTGACAGATCCGGAACATACAGATTGCTCTGACAAGCGGCGGTACCCTCTGTTGATTGTTTTGACTTGCTTTATACACCAAACGTGTAACCTGTTTTTATCATTTATCATCTATTCTGGGCGGTCGCCTGTGTCCAACTAAAAGGTATGCGCAACTCTTTTATTTTATAATGCATGTGTTGGGAGATAAGTCACCAGCGACTGATTCGTTTTGGTCAAAGAAAGTGATCAGATAATACAAAAACCTTAGTACCTCCCCTGCCTTTAGGCAGCTGCATCAGAATTTAACCAATTAAGCAGGACAACGTAGTGAAAGATCCAGATTTCCATGATTCCTTGTACTCTTCAACTTGTGTCAAAACTAAGGCATGTCCTTCCCGTATGGTCCCACGCGTGCCTGTACATATGCAGTATACAGTATACTGTGGCACGTACAGATGTACGCTATCGTGCGACAAAAGGAAGGCTTTAAACAACCAAAATACTGAATTTTTCTGTAAAGAAAAAACAAAATACTGAATTCTGCACACTGATGGAGGAAGAAACTTGGGGAGTCAGAGGCGATGGATGAATGAGATTTCCAGTATGCACCTCGATTATTGCAGGTGTGGAGGACGCACGCCGATGAAGTTTACCACCACGGCACGAGCTGCACACTTCATGGAACTTGTCCATTGTCTCCTAGATCCTAGCCTTGGTCGTTCCAAGGCGACTGCGAGGTTTAAGCGGCGACCAGGCCCAGTGTGGCCGACCCCGACAATGGATAACCTGCGGTAGCAGCGAAGCCTGGTGGTCTGGTTTCTGTAGGTGAAGCTCTGAGCCAACACGCCCAGATCTGTCGGCCATCAGGCCCATGGCGGTGTCCAGCTCATGGAAGCGCGTGTGGAAGTAGGGGTGGGGAGAGGATTTGACGGCGGCGCTGCCCATCGCGCCCAAATTTGCCACCCGTCGAGCCGACTCCCCCGCCTGCCCGTTCGTCGACTGGAAGCAGCAGACGCGGATAGGGAGGAAGAATACTGTGCCAAAGAGAGGGAGCTGGACGGAAAGGTTCGAGCGACCTTGCGGCGACCCCCGGCCGCCTGTCCTCGACGCCGTCAGGGAAAGCCCAGCGTCTCCTCCCTCTCCCTGCTCGCCCTCCTCGTGCTCCGCCCGCGCGGCATCAGGCGACCTTGCAGCCACGCCCCGCTGCCCGTCCTAGATGCCACCAGGGTACCTTCCTCTTCCTGCTCGCCCTCCTGGCGGCGCGGCGCTGTTTCCCTCTGTTCTTCAAGGGGATAAGGTGCAGAGGAGAGAAGGTTTGCAGCCGGAAAGTCGGTCCACGAGCAACTTTTGGGGTGGCTTCCCCGTACCGCGCTGCAGGTCCGTGGATCCCCGCAGTGTTGCCCCGCCGGCCGCATACTGGCCACACGCGCCTCACCAGGCACCCTCCTACTCGACCATGCCTTGCACACCTCCGCCGCCGATAGCCAGCCGTCCCCGGCCGTCGGGGAACTTCCACTTCGCTTGATGCATGAGCCCCTGAACCACCCTCTCCAGCACACCTCGACCCGGCGCCCCTCACAACCTCCCCTGCAGGGCAGCATGCCGGAGACCTCCGTCACCTCGCCCTCTCCTCTTGCCCCGTCCTGCTCCGGCCTGCAGCCGCAGCCGCCGGCCTTGCGTACACCGCCGCCCTTCCCTGCAGCCGCAGCCGCCGGCCTTGCGTACAACGCCGCCCTTCCCTGCAAGGAGAGGAGGCATCTCGGGACGCCGACATTTTGGGGAATTTACGGTACAGTTCGTTTGACTTGACGGTGGCAGGCTCGTAATAACCTCAAAAGGTCAGGGGCAAAAGAGGAAACAAAAGTCGGACGGAAATCTCATGCTGACGAACCTACCTCTAGACAAATTATAGTATAGATAGATAGATAGATTATAAATAAATGAGGAAATCAATATTTAACATTCTTTCACATATTATTCAACCTTCGTGGCTATGAAACACTTTCACCTCCACTTCGGACATACTCCGGACTTACGGAAACCCTTCCGGTTTTCTCTCTACAATTCTTCAACGATTCTACCGATCCTATAAACACTCTCTAAGCATCACCAAGCCCTTAAGCGTTACCCCATGGTTTAGGAACACTTCAGAGATGGTCGGGACACTCCCGCACCAATGATCGACAGAGGGACCTGGATAGCCATGTGACCCCTGTGCGTTTCACGAAGACCTTTCGTCGTTTGAACCGGGACAGTCGTGTCTTATTCTCTTTGTCTCTCGATACTTGCATTGCCCGAGATCTGATCAATGACATCACCATGTCGTGTTCAATCTCGTTACCGAACAATGCTACTTGACTCGTTCCGACAAGTGATATTCCTGTGATCAAATCACACGCTGCGCAACTATTAGATATAACCTCTTCGAGTGGGCCCTTGAGTATCTTCCCGTCATATGGACGGACAAATCCCGCTCCTGACATATATTGCCTCTACGGTTTCCTCCGAGTACCTGAACACACCTTTATAACCACTATATTACCAAGTGGCGCTTGATGCTATCTAAGCACTCTCGGGAGACAGTGATGGATATAGCCTCACGGTCTAAGGAATAGTCTACGAGGATCTATTTCTAATCATCATAACTTGAACTTCATGACATGATCAGGTCACGATGTTTAGTTTGGGTATTGGTTCATCATCTCATTCTCAGAATGAGTTGACTCCATTTCCAACTGGCATAAATGCCACGTGATCAGGAAACATGATCATTTGTTGACCAATGTACCAGTGACTAGAGTTTCACTGGGAACCCTTGGTTGTTTATATATCACACGTGTATTGATGTTTCCACTCAATACAGTTGTAGCATGATATAAAACTTAATCATAAACTCTATGAAATATGATAATAGTCCTTACTACTATTTGTCTCTAGGGCATATTTCCAACAGGTCCATCACGCTTCTTTGTAATTGTAATTCGTAGGTATGTCTTGTTCATAAACATGAAAAGTGAATCAATAATATATTTCCACGAACTTGTAGAGTATATATTGTTGAATCCTACTTTCTTTAGTAAAACTATTCACTGAAACATTATGATCATTATCATTAGTTTCTTTTATATTTGTAGAGTTCGGTTTCACGAAACAAATTTCGCTGCACTACTCAACAATCAGGAGGTAAGGTCAAAACCTTGTTTGATCTTTTACTTCTTCCACCTGTATCTTCATCAAGACACATCAACTTTGGACAACAGCAGGTTTGCCCCTTGTGGAACATGTATTCATAGTTGCCTAAGAACACGCTGCAAAGACTTGTTTATTCGCCACAATTTCAAATTATCGAAACCTCTAGAAACTCGAACTTTCCATAACTCTTATGGTGTTGTTTCCATGAATCTTTAGATGTTCCTTTGTATGTCAATTGAGTGTTTGCAAATTTCGATCTCTAATTCTAAGCGATAACTATAACCCTGATAAGAGATAATATTATACCATATGTATCTAGTACATAATGATTATGTTATTTAGATATTTCAATAGACTTTGAATTTCCCCTATTATCATTATTTGTGAAATCTCTTTCACATGTCCTTTTATGCCAAAATTAATTTAAATACTTTAGTCATGTCGATCAAATCGAACAAACTTTTGTATTCTTGTTAATTCAATATCCTCCTTCACTTTGAAATCTTTTGAACAATTCAAAACAGTTTCAAACTTATGTTTCATTAAGTAAATACTCATATTCACTTAAATCCACAATGACATGTGAAATAATGATTTCCACTATTTGTTGAAAATACAATACATCATTGTGTATAAGATTCAACATTAAATATAAATAATGTTTTCCACTATCTTGTTGAAAATATGATACATCATTATGTATAAAGTTCAACATTTCTTTGCATATCACCGTTTTACCTGAATGTGGAGTTTTAGTCATCTGCCCAACGAGGCATGGTTTTGCAAAGTCTCTAGATTAAGCATCTAAGACACCGATATTCATTTATAATGAAAAAGATGCAATAACCAAAATGACTTAAACTATAGTGCCATGTCATCATTAAACTTTGGATATCCTTTAGCATTCTAATCCTTTATGAATGTTTAAACTATTATCTTTAACTTAGTGATGAGAATAACTCATTTATAATCGTAATGTGACCATAAATGTATTATTCGTAAGAATAGTACAACTAGCTTGTAACTTATTCATATTAACAACCATCTCGCCATAAGCAAGACACACAAACAAGGATTAAAAAATTATATTAAAGTTCACTAATCCAAATGATAAACCTTTGAGGAAAGGGGTGATGTCGACCATCAACTGTTTTGCTTGCCATCATTATACCACATTGCCTCAATTCTAGCAATTCTCAAGCAGACCATCCTATTTTCACAAAACGAGACAAGTATCAAATACTTTACAAACTGCAACGAGTTTTGTGAGAACCACATTTATAATTTGTATATCTAACATATACCCTTTTTCATTCATGACCTCCATTGCAATCAAGACCTTCTGAGAGTTCATAACTCTAATGCAAGATTGTAAGTGTTTATCCAAATATTCCCTTCTTCATCCATCATGGAAGAAAACTCATCCAACGGCTCATACTTTATGCCTGATCTTGCAGAATACAAGATTGTAATCCAACTCTCCATCGAATGGAGAATGGATTATTGGATGATTATGGAGAACACACAAACATTGCGGAGTCATCGGATTATCTCCTAATGGTCATTGTATCAAGAAGAGAAGATCACCTTTTACGAGGATATCCCTCAGGCGTGGGTATTAATCTATGAAGTTGGACCATTTTGCTAAATTTCATATCAAGCAATATGTTTCCCATGGTCACAAAGGACCTCAATGTGATAGGCCATGATCTATTAAGATATTTGCAAATAGACATCTAGACTAAGTTCATAATATGAGTTCAATTTATAATTGATCTCCCACTAAAATAGTCATCCCCTAGACGATTTTAGTGACCACATGATCCCAATCCTCTACACCTCCCCCGATCGTCACGACCATCAATGCAGCATCAAAGGTAGAAATTCCCTAATGTCAATCACATCATCCATGTGACTCATGCTCGATCTTTTGATCTCTTGTGTTCCGAGGTCATGTCTAGACATGCTAGGCTTGCCAAATCTAACTTTTGTGTATTCATTGTGCAACATGGCTTACACCCACTGTATGCAAACATAGATATGTCTGACACCTGATCATCAAGGCGCTGCCTCATAACGAAGAACTTTCTTGGTGGTTCACACATAAGGGGAACACGATCATTGGAATTAGACAGGGATTATCTTATTTGATACCATTGAGTATCTAATACTAGCACACAATAAGATGTAAAATATGTATCAACATCATATGTATATTGTAATATGATATGGTCCTTCTTATTGTGCCTTGATCTCCATCGAGCACTCCGGCATGATCTCCATCTTGCCCTTGGTTTGACGCCAAGTCCACGATGCCACCACCAGGTCGTCCATTGGAACGATGACTATTACTATACTACTTAGTAACAGAAAAGAAAACTACTTTACCTCCGTAATGACTGATGACTGCAAGTGCACAGATCGTTAGTAGCTAGTTTCAAAATGAAGATACCGATCCCACAGGGAGTAGGAGTCTGAAGTCTAATAACTCTTGAAATAAATATTACGATAGAAATGCTAGATAAAGTTCTAAGTGACAAGATAAAATGCAAGTATTGGGTAAAAAGGTGTTTTTGGGTTTTAGGTATAAGAGAAATAATAAAGTAAAGTAAAACAACTTAATACAGAAAGTAAGTATCACGTATGTAAGAGAGATTGGAACTGTACTAGGGAAAAAGTGTTCTCAAGGAGTAGCGGATACACCACTAGTATTATAAGAAGCTAAGATAAAGACTATCATCATACACATTCTCAACTATATATGTGTGGGAGGAACTCCGTATTTGGACGAATAGGCAACAACCGCTACTCACATCATCCTCATAACCACAGCAGTCAGCAATCGACATCAATCGAATTACTGCGCTATTAAGGGACGTAATCCCGTAGGACGTATCCCATATCATGGATAGTGTTTCGTGAGTTTTCTCGGTTTCCCAAGTTGATACGTAAGAGGTGCCAACAGCTTTATAGTCACTGTAAGTGCTAGCACACCTCCATCTACCAACAAGTAGTTTCCTCCATCAAGTCCCCACAAGAGGCAAATATTGAGAGGTCGACTTCTCTCAACATCAAGATGTAGAAAATCTAACACATGGTCACAACAATGAATATCATAATAGACTTTATCTTATTTTAATCTCATACTAGGGTTTTTCCATCTCCCCCAGAACTAATGATCTACTCAGACATGGAGGCAATCAACATCAAAGCAATAACAATGGAATCTATCATATATGAATAGTACTTGTATAAATCCACAATGAGTACGGAAATTACAACAAGATCTAGACAAGATGTATATGGGATGGATGGAGATGGTGGTGATGCAGTGGTGGATGATGAAGATCGATGCCTTAGCCACCTGGATCTACGCAGTGCGAAGATGGATCCTTGGTGGATGAGTTCCCCCTCCAGATGCCTTCCGAAGGTGAGGTTTCTGCGATTTCTAGGTGTTCTGTATGTCGTCTCCTCGAACCACTTGCACGGGGTGAAACTATTTGACGAGGCGGAGGCGACGCCAACTATACGGCCGGAAAATTCGCTCTGGTCGTATAGTTGGTCGTTGGTCTCTCTGCCTCCTTTGTTCGCTTTTGGTTTCTTCTGGTATTATTAATATTTCCCAAATAAGCGATTTACGTTATTTTTGACTCCTTTTCTCCATAGTACAATTGCTCCAAGAAGTGTATCCATTGGATCCATCATCTATCCCGATCTTGGTGAAAACAGACATAAAATATGCGCGCGAGCGCTGTAAAATACCAAGATCCTACATCTACAACGCAAAATAATAATGTAAAACATGATGAAAATATGCACTCATCAACGACCAATACCATATAATAATCACATGCCCTCATGCAAAATAAAGTTAGACGCCTCTACTTTATCTATTGCAAGTTTTACGTGGCTGTTAGGGCTTTCACAATACAACCGTTTCTAATCTACGAACTTTCCAACCACAACATGGATCCAACAGTTGTCTCTACTACACCCCTTTCAGTGCTCTCCATTGTAAATTCTATATCAACTATTGAAAGAGACATAGACATCCACTAGCCACTTATACGGAACAAGCCGTATATCGAACGTGGAACCAGTCTCGCACACAAATATGAGTAAGGTCGGTCCGGGCCGCTTCATCAAACAATACCGTGATATAAACAAGTACACATTAGAGGGTAACAATTAAGGAATCAATGCTCGCACAATACTTGTGCGTACTGGCCATACAACACTCCTACGCATAGATCGACTCTCTGATACCACTGTAGGGTTCCGTAGCAGAAAACAAAAATTCCTACGTTGGAACTCCCTAACGCCCAAGATCTATCTATGTAGCAATGCAGTAACAACCAGAGCGTATAGAATACATACCCTTGTATACCGTATGCGATTAACATTCCGGGGGGAATGTGGTTGAAGTAGCCGAACTCGTAGCCGACCTCAAGGTCGTGAAGCTCCTCGCAGGTGACCCCTTGCTCCTTCTTCATCGTGCAGCAGCTCTGGCTCACGATATCCAAGGTGCCTCAAGTGAGGCCCCTCGTGGTTTTGTACACATACGGTGTATGATGACGACCTCCGACTCTTTGATCCCTGCCAGGAGTGAGGAAGTAGATCTCCGACTTGGAATCCATGCAGCGCAATGGCGTGCTGCAGGTGCATCATCTCTTGCGCGAACAGTCGTTTTCTTGGGACCGTACCAACATGTGGATACAACTATGTAGAGAGAGAGGGAGGAATTCTCTAAGGAAAATTCCTTAGAGAACATCTCAAATTATGTGTCTAATCCCACTCATGGGCACCCCTTTATATATGGGGAGGGAGGTGTGCCCTCCCCTTTGGGTTTCCCATGTGGGACTAATCAAGGGAGAGAGGAGGGAGGCACCATAGGCCCTAGGGCTCCATGGGACGTCTTGCCAGGGGTGGGCCCCACCCCGTGCACAACCCTAGGCTGGCCGGGTGGGCCCCCTTGAGGCAGCTAGGCCTTGGCCCTTCCCTCCTTCGGTTTTCCCTCATGGGCGCTTTTCCCTAGGAAGTTTGGTCCATTAGTAGAATACCCATTCAAATTAGATTTTAATATTACATTTAATATTAATTACATTAATTAACATGTAAATACATATTACAAAATCCGACTTGACCCGAAACACCTTTCGGTTCCCTTTCGATTTCCTCCAAACGACTTTGGAACTTTCTCGGAACGATTCCGGTTCCCTCATGGAACTTTTCCGATTTTTTTCTCTCTTTTATATGGTGATTCCAACTTACAGAGGATCTCTAGCTCATCTTACCCTTAAGTGTATTTCCCCACGGCTCGGGAATGGCACAAACATGATCTCCATCAATGATCAATAGCCGGACCGGGATGCCCATAATGAGCCATGTGCATTCCACGATGATAATGTTGTTTGAATCGTAAACAATCGTTTCCCATTCCCTTTGCCACTTCATACCTAGTTCACCCAACATTTGATCTACGGTATCTCCATACCTTCATTCGATCTTATTACCGATGAACTTGTTTTCTCGTTTCCATGTCATTGCATTCCATGACCCAGTCACATGCTTGCAAGCTTTGTTAATGCAACGTCACCAAGATGGCACCAATATATTTGTCTGTTACATGGATGGGCAAATCCTGGTCTTGATATGTACTCCTCTACATGCCCCTTTGGGAAACCTGAGTGGCACCTTTTCGATCATCCAGTCACGGAATGATACTTGATAACCATCTAAGCTCCCTCCAGAAGGGTGATTTGCATTATCTCACAGTCTAAGGATCAGGTTGCGAGGTTTCCTTAGTTTTTCATTAATGGTGAACTTTGTAACTAGATCTCATTAAGATACAGCTGGTTGGGTGGTTTGTGTATCACATCATTCAACTAATGACATGACTTTATTGTCAATTAGCATAAATGCCCATGATCTTGAAACCCTAGATCATCCTCAGGACCAATGAACTAGTTCGCTAGAGGTAACTAGAGACTTGGTTTGTTTACATACCACACGTATATTAGCGTTTCGTATTAATACAGTTATAGCATAGTATGAAACTATTATGAACTAATTGAGATATTACAATAAAAACCTATTTATTATTTGCCTCTAGGGCATATCTCCTTTAGTCTCCACGGCGGCCAGCCCCGGCAAACCATCCTCCCAGGCGACCGCTACCCCCGCTGACCCACATGGCACCGCCTCCACCGAGCAGCGATGCCTCTTCTCCACACAACGCTACTGCTCTAGTCCCCACGCCGTGCCAAATCCCCCTGGCTAATCATCATCGCTCCACGTGACGCATCTGATCCCCATGGTGAGAATCCCTCTTTAATCTTAGTGTTCAATGAAATTTCCATTACTAAAATCCTTGAATGCAGTTCCGCCTGTTCTATGAGTTATGTGATTTCTTCGATTAGTCTAAGTTTTAGGAACAAAGAAAATTGGGATTTGGATATTGTTGGCTTCCCCAACCTCTGAACCCTGGCCAGGCTCAAGATTCTATATATCGGGGCTGGCTCAACTAATCTCTTTCCAGCGAAAAGGATACATCTAATTTCTAAAAAATGATGCTTGTTTTTCTCGAACGTGCGATGCGTTCAACCTTGCAGGTACCTGCCTCCCATTCCGTCTCTGATTAATTCCTGTTGCCCTGGCATGAGGTGGATAATCCGTCTATGCCTTTCACAATGATGTTGATTAAAACTTTAGCAGTAGCGGAGGGCACCATGTTTCGGCAACCATGCACAGCAGTTTTGGTCGAGTGCTCCAAATGCAGGTAACCTCAGGACTTACCTGTCCATAGCAGGTTATGCTAGATCTATGAGTACTTGGCATACTATGAGTATCGTGTGTTGCTCTTTTATCTTGGGGAATGGCCTGGCTTTAATATGATAAATTACTATACCTAGAGCTTACCGATCAAATCTGTTTTTTGGGGCGGAGCAGTTTAAGAGTAATTATTGTCACACAAGATGAAACATGGCCCATGCTCATTAAGTTTAACAACATTATTCAGTAGACCTGATATGGCTAGGATAGTCTTATTTGCATACCATACATTTGATGTGTATCAGATCTTATTAATCCATCTGTTATTAATGCTTCCTTCTGAATAAACAGAGATTTCATATCTAGCATGCAATAAGACAAATTTAATAACCAATTATAGATTGATGGTGTCGCACCAGTTATACTGGATTGTTGTATCTTTTTTCAGATCATACTATCATGCAGATCTTGAAGGTAAAGGCTCCTTACACTTTGATTGGGCTTGTTGGTTTGCGGACCTAAAGTTCGTGGGCGAGTGCATCCCAGTACCCGAGTTGGCATCAATCTCGCGGAGGGGCCGTAGTAGAATCGCCAATTGTTCAGAAGGGCCAAATGGGGATGAATAAAAATCTAACAGCCAAACGGTCATTTGAACCAGACAAAAAATGGTCGAACTCAAATACCACCGTTAGGTCAACTCTTCTTGGCCCACATTGTCAATATTCCCTATTATCTTCTGTGGTCGTGGACTAGTTTACCCCTGCGTAGACCAGATCTATTTCTTTGCTCTGCTCTGCTCTTCTCCCCTGCTTCCCTCCCCATAACCTTTGCTCAGTTTCGGCTGTTCGTCTTATATCGGAGCTCGCACTTGCTCTAATTTGCGTCCCCGCCATGTCCGGTCAACCTCCCACGCCCCTAATTGAAGCTTGCAGCCATCACCATCGCATCATCTGCTGTATCATAGCTTCACATCCCGGACTAATATCTCGCCTCTAGCTAGTCCTTCTCGCACGGCGGAGCGCGTCCCGTCGGGCGATCCTGGCCGACGACCGGCCTCGAGCAGTTGCATGCTGCTGCGCACCCTAGGCATGGTAGCCCTAGCACAACAATTTGATGACCATGCTCTCATGGACACCACGATGGGCATCCGTCCCATCGTGTTGCCGGCAGAGTTGTTGTTGGCTTTCAGGTCTCGTTTTGGGATCAGACGAAATGAGGTCAAGATTGAGGTATGAGCATCGCCATTAGATTTTTTCGCCCGGTTCAAGCACAGCTCATACACCGAGCTTGTTCTGCATTCCTCCCGTTCTTTTGAGTGCCGTGGGGAGAAAATGAGCTTCATGCACTGGCATCGTGCCTATGGGTGGGACGATCGCTTGGGACAACTTCGTTTCTTCTCCAAACTCAGCCTTGATGGCCTCCCATTGGATGCTTGAGATCCGGAGGCCCTCAAGCAGGTCGTCAGTAGCCTTGGCGGCGAGACGGTGGAATTCATGCCACCGAGCGACAAATGGGTCATCGAGGTAAAGGCGTGGCTAAAAGATCCTGAAGCTGTTCCTAAGATGTACGAGGTGCAGATTCCAAGTAGGGCAGGGCGACAACTTTGCTGGAAGCACCCAGTCATCATCCACCCGGAGGAGGTTCTAGAATCGGTACATGGCATTCAGGACCCTGAAGAGGCGGCCAGAAGCGTCCTCGTTGCTTGCAATGTTGGCCTAGAAGGATCGATGGCACGGGACCACCACCGTTTCGCGACAGCGCACACAATTTTGGTGGGGGAATTGGGCTTGGACAAGCTGGTGGTTCTGATTTCCCTCAAGTGAAGATAGAACTCTAGTGAATTGCTGTAGTATGTGTGGCTAATGAATTTGTAGTATGGAGAGCGTAGTGGGAAGTTAGCATCGACTAAAAATGTGTAATAGTTTGAATCGATGTAGTATGTGTGGGTAATGAATTTTATGTATGTGTGTATAATGCCTCTATGTTGAACACCATGCTTTATAATTTCTATGAATAACCAAGGACAACCTCATGAGAAGAGGGTGGTCTGGCAATGAGCAATGTCAATTCTATGGATGCCATGAAAATGTAGTCCATCTCCTCTTCAAGTACAAGGAGCTAGATTTGTAACACGTTGAACTGCAACCATTTTGCAGATAGCACAAGACAAAGGAAAAATGGTTTACAGCATAGACAACAGACGCAAAATCTGTACATAAACTGTCGTCTGAATTTTATCTGTCTAGGATAAAAAATGCCAGTTAACTGGATTTAACCACTAGTAGTAACTGAAGGAAATAGATACTTGATAGTATTTGTTTACAATAGTAGTACTTCCATACAAAAGGGTCTTATACCTGTACAAAAGTGGGCTAAACATCCTACTAGTTTATAGAACAATGCGTCAGCATTTCATCTACAAAATCCATTCTTCAGTCTGAACTTAACTATTTTACACTGACGAAACTGCAGATCTCCACCAGAAAAGTTGGCTGGCCAATTTCCTTTAGAGGACGTAAGTTCTTTGATCATTTAACCCAAACTGGTCTATTGCCTTCCCGCCAAACTACAATAAATCATCATCATTCATGCATGACCGCTTTGCATGCGCCAGTCCCAGTTCAGTAGGACCAGCCACGCTGCTGCAACGATTTCTTTGAAACTGAAATTCGGCATCTTCTTTTTGGGATCGTAGGTCTGTGTGAACTGGAACCTGAATTCCAGTGCTGAGCTGATGCCTACCGTCAGCTCCAGCTGTCGAACAATCCGACATGCTGAGTGTAGACACTTGGTCGCCGCTGTGGTACGGCCTCCGGCGGTGTGTTGGATGGAGCGTCTTTGTCGCAGATGGCGTGTTCCCAGCCTCCCCCACTAAGGTAAGGTAGTCCGCGCCGAAGCATGGACGCGAGAGTTCCTAGACCTTAGCGTTGCCCTGTTCGAGGGTGTGTACCCTTAGCGGCATGCACTCATGAACGATTTGATACGTACCTTGTTCCCCTGCCTAGAGCACGCCGTAATGCCACCGCACGATTTCTCCACATCACTCTCTTGGCCCTACTCGCCGCATCGGGCACCGACGACGCCAGCACCACCGCCGCTGCCGACACATTCAGCGAAATCATCCGTCTTGCAGGGCAATGGGAGACCGGACTTGAAGTAGAGCTTCATGGCCTGCCTTAGAGGGGCTAAATACCCTAGTTTCGGCGGCTATCATCGCAGCGGTGATGACTCCTTAGGCGGGGCCATGTTACCTTAGGTGGTGCGGCGTGGCGGAGCTGCGCAAGGTGAACTGTGGTTTGTCGGAGAAGGGGAGTGACAAACTAACAGTAGGTTTGGACTACGGGCACGCGCGAAAATAATCATCTCCCATTTCCTGAGAGGGTAATAATTCAACACTCGTTGCATTAACCGATCAATCTTTATATCCCTTCTTAGCATAAGAGTGCGGACGTATTAAAAAGATCGGTCGTGGCTATCCACCTCATCGGGCAATGTACCAGGACATGTAGGAGACCGGGTTCCATTTTAGAAATGTTAACGACTGTGTCCTTATGTTTATACGATATTATTTCTATGCCACTATGTACCGTCGAATTGTAGCAACACCATCAGAAACAGGGGATGACGATGTGGCATGTTTTCTTTTTTTAAAGGGCATCAAAAATAGGGGAAGGCGACATGGCATGTTTTCTGACTGGCGGGCCCGCCTTCTCCAACTTCGACACCGTGCATCCCAGGTTCGAGGACTAGTGCCACCCACCAACACATTATTTTGCAATTTTCCATGTTTTGTCGCGACCAGCTCCGCTCCACTCCTCTGCTGCTGTCGCCGCCACTCCGTTCAGTCGTGCACCGCTCTCGTCTTCCCCTTGGGCCATCGTCCTCCCGCCCTCCCCTCCCTGCCATCCTCTCACATCCCCTCCCCTCCCTGACCTGTCTCCTTGTTGCCGTCCACCTCCCAGGCGCGTCTGGAAACGAAAACCAAGAGTCAGCAGTTTGGTTAGGCACCCAACGACGCTGGTGATCCGGATCCCGCTCGGAGATGGATCGTGTGAGGCTTGAGAACACGTAGATGGGTCCTGCACGGCTAGAGAACATGGAATCTCATTCAAGTATGGAGAGCACAGAGGAGAACAAAACAGGGGAAGGGAAAGCGAGGTGTAGAGCTTTGGAGGTATGGAGCCCGGAGAAGGTGCCGTACGTCCCCATTGAAGGGTAAGAACTGTGATTCCTTTTCTGCATACCCCAATTAGCATTTCTAGTACCATGGTGATGGCAAGGATATGTGTTGGTAACCGCAGGACGTCTGTACAGCTTGTCCTTGAGCATGATGCTTTGTCAAGCGAGCAGGAAGACACTGAAATGTGTGGCGGTGCATATGATGATGAGAAAGCATATCCAGACGTGGCTGCTGGCCCAGATAGGATGGAGAGTAGGGAATATTTGGTTGATTCGAACTTTAGGCCTGACTATGGGACTGATGAGGAAGAGGAATGTGAAGATGTGGAAATGGGATGTAGATACGACGACGAAGACGAGGAAATGCCAGTGATACACTTTGACAGGGACAATCCTACAATTTATGAGGGGACTGTCTTTGAGAATGTGGAGGACTGCAGATATGTAGTTGCAACCTATGCAATTAGAGTTGGGTTCAAATTTATCATTGAAAAGAGCGGCCAAAAGAGATTTAGGGTGCATTGTAGGGAAAGTAATGGGTGTAAATGGATATTACATGCATCTCCAATGCGGGGTGGACACCCATTTCAGGTTGCAATAGCTACATTTAGTTTTAGTCTTTTTCATATTTATTCTGCTGATAATTAGCTCTGAATTATTTGGATTCTTATCAAATGCATATCAAAGTAAACATGAAGAAACACAACTGCCCTAATACTTCTTTTTGTTATAAAATTAGACCGATGACTACCAAGTGGATTGCTGCTACTGTACTTGACTGGGTGAGGCGGGATCATAACATTGGACCTGCTGAACTCAGAGCAAAGATTAGCAAAAAGTTAAACGTTCTGATTCCTTACCATAGAGTCTTTGATGGCAAGGAGATGGCTCTAGACTTCATTCAAGGCAAGTGGAATGACAATTTTCACATGTTGTATAATTTCAAAGCTCAGGTAGAGAAAACATCACCTGGTAGGGTTGTTGACATCGATTACAAGGTTGTGAAAGGAAGAGAAAAGTTCTCAAGGGGGGTCAGGTATAAGCAGGCAGATAAGAAATGATTCAGGACATGTTTTGTCTGCCTGAAGGGGTTCCTAGACGGCTACAGACCATACTTGGCAATAGGCGCAACTTCTTTAACAGGGAAGTTCAGGGGACATGTTGCTTCTTCTTGTGCTTTGGACATGCATAATTGGCTTCTACCCGTAGCTTATGCTGTTCTTGAGGGTGAATCAAACAAAAGCTGGACATGGTTCATGCATAGACTACGGGCAGTAATTGGTCACCTTGAAGGCTTGGTGATACACACTGGTGCATGCAAGGGTCTTGAGAATGCTGTTGATGCTGTGTTTCCTAGGGTTGAGCATAGGGAATGCAGGCGGCACCTTGCTACTAACTTCACGAAGAAGTCCAAAGGAAAGATCTTTGAAGAGGACTTGTGGCGATCAGGATAAACATACACCCCAAGGACGCATGCTACTTACTTGCAGAACATGTATGTAGTGCCAAAGGTGAAAAAAAATACCTTGAAGAACATCACACCAAGCTATGGGCCAAAAGCAAGTTTGGTGAGTTAAGCAAGGTGGATTTTGTTTGCAATAATTTGGTAGAGAGTTTCAATGCTAAGATTTCAGGCATGAAGACACTTGGAATTGTAATTTTTTTGGATGCAATAAGACAGTGCATAATGGTAAAGATAGATTTAAGGCAATGAAATTGTGCAAGAAATTTTTTAGGCCATAAAATAGTTCCAAAGGTGGTTATGTTATTGAATGCAAGAACCAGGGCAATGAGAACGATAAAGATGAGGACAGTTAGAAGATTCAGAACATTGGCTGAGGTTTATGCAGAATACAAGCGTGGAACTGAACAGAGGTACATTGTAGACATTGGAAACAAGACTTGTTCATGCAGGCAGTGGCAGATTACTGGTCTGCCATGTCACCATGTACTATACTTCATCTTAAAGCTTAAAGGTAGCATAGCTGAAATAGAGAACTATATTGACAACTATTTCTCCATGGACAAGTTTGTTGCAACTTATCTAGAAAACATACCACCTATGGCTGATGAAAATGATTGGGAGATTGTCGGTCCGGGGTTCAAACTTCAACCACCAGTTCTTAGGAGGCCACCTATGAGGCCTAGAAAGCTAAGGATCGAAGCCTCCACCGATAAAGGTTCAAGGCTAGGAGCTAGGAAAAGGAAATGCAAACGTTGTGGAGGATTCAGCCATATCAAGAGGTTGTGCAAAAACCTAGTTACACATGATCTTGTCTCTGTTCACACTCCGGTGGTAGAAAATGAGGCTTCTCAGCCAGAACTGGAGGAAGAGCAACACGAAGACGAAGAACTTGAGGAAGTGCAGGAGGTGGAGGAAAACGATGATGAGCACTTGGAGGAAAACGTAGGTAAGCAGCAAATTTATGAAGAAGTGGAGGTGCCAACGAGAAAAGGGTGTGAAAAGAAACAAAAGGGTAAGCGGAATAGGGAGGAAAAGGCAAATAATGGAGGTGTATTAGAATATGAAGAAGTTGCAGGGGTGATTGAGGATGTTCTTGAGGATGTTTCGGCTAATTGCAGGAGAAATAATAAATCCCTGCCAATTTCATCATTGTACGATTCTCCAGATGAAAGGTAAGCTTAAAAATTGTTTTATTTGCCATTTTATCATTTTTATCCTCATCAACTGTTGCTTAATGCAGCATGGGCTACTAGACTAATATGATGAGCAGAAAGAAGCGGGCACAATAATGTCGTATGTTGAATTATCATTGAAACTAAACTAGTCGTGTCATCTTTATTTATATCTGGCACGTGCAACGTGTCTATGATAGGGTCATGTGGACCAGATTACAATTTTTTTAATATTATTACATTAATTTTTTACCTGCGTATGGACGCAGCTACTAGTTCCCATCTCCCTTGGATTCCCATATCCTCTGGCGCACTCTCTAATTATGGCTATGTCATCAAGTGCTAGTAGCAGAGTCAGCGTATTGTCCCATTAGATGTGAATGCAATGAATTTGTTTGTTCAGAATTTGATGAATTTTGATTAGTTTGAAAGACAAAGAAACCTAAAACATGGCCAATATATGCCATCAGAAACTATTCCTCAAAAAATATTATTACTCCCTCTGTCTAGAACTAAGTGACTTGAATTTGTGTAGATTCATATGTATATAGACATGTTTTGGGTATAGATACATTTAAATATCTAAAAAAAAAGCTAATTCAGTTATATCTGGACAGAAGTAGTACAGTATTACAACACGCTCGACCCCTTCTCCTCTGGCGGACTCCAAATTATGGGTGTGCCATCAAGTGTTGGGAGCACAGTCAGCGTATTGTCCCATCCGATATGCCAGGAACGCACAAACTTTCTTTTTAGGATCAGACGAGTTTCGACTAGTTTTAAAGACAAAGACACATAAAACATGGCCAACATATATAGATTATGACGCTAATCGACCATGACTCAAGTGACCCGGATCCGAGAGAGGGCATTAAGATACCGTACATAGATTTAATTTATGCTTAAGTGGCCCTAATCGACTATGATGCTCCCGCAGTCTCCATCATCGACGATGTTGTCCGCGTTGCCGTCAGCCTCCTCCACATCGGAATCGATGCCGCATTCCCGGCAACATTCCTCCTCCTCATGGATTCTTCATGGCGCACCACATCGATAATGGTGGAGGTCGTATGCCCAGGCACTGCCCAGAAGCGCTGCCTCCCTTTGGGGTTACACAGATCCGGGTGGATCTCCCACCGGTGGGTTCCGCACAACTCAATCAACGCCATCTGCTCCTTCTTGAACAAATTTCACCAGTACGCGCTCGTGCGTGAGTACCGTGCCATTGACCTCTACCGCTCCGGTAGCTAGCGGCGACGCTCCTCGATCTGCCTCGCCAACGCGTTGTCGCGCAAGAGCTGCGCGATAGGAACCCCAGCGTAGCTGAGCTCGAAGCCGGCCGGAGGCCTCGCGAACAGCGACGCGAGTATGTCGTAGTGGGTAAACATCTGAGCCACGTGCAAGCTGAGTTTGGGCCTCTCCCTCTCCATGGCGATGAAGGAACACGATCTGAGCATCGGCCCCGAGGTTAAGGGGATAAGGGCAAGGACGTAGGCCCAGTAGTGGATGCCACTGCCAATCAGTTCGCAGAACAGACTTCTCGTGGATCGCCCTCACGAAGGACATCCTTATTGTCCATGCACCCTGATCCACCGGTGTAACACCCTCGAATCAACCCTATGCAAGTTTTAGCCCTTTCCGCCAAACCCGCATAGAAACGATTCAAGGACGCCCACCAGGAACTTTCGTGCGGGTTGAAAACAAAGTAATACCATTACACAATAGTCCTCGATAGGACCCACATAATAGATATATATATACAACAGCGACTCAACGAGTCTAGAATACAGATATACAATACAAAGATCCAAATCACCTTGAAAACGATGGAGCGTCCGACTACGGACAAGATGCAAATGGGGCTAAGAGCCCTGAAGAATAACCAATGGCGTCCATAACCCTGCACAGGTCAAGCCGGAAGGGTAACCCTGCTAACGACGTCGATCTCAAACCTGCTAAAACAAAAAGGGTGCCGACAAAGGGCAAAGGAAAAAGAGGAGCATCAGTACTGAGGCCAGTACACGGCGAGGCTAGAATTCGGCGGCTCTCACCTACATAGGTATGATGGACTGAAGCGGTAGCGCAGCAGCACTAAACAACCTATAGACACTTAGTAAAACTGGCGGCTATTAGAGATGGATAAGAAAGACCTATTCAGATCCAACCTGATATTAACACCAAACATACCCATCCTGGCATTTTCCCCTCGGTACCGAACGAGGAAGTCAAAACCGAGGAACTCACACGGTTGGCAGTTTTATTCATTCCATTATAGTTGAAGCACTTACTAGTCAGATATAGGTAGCATGATTCATCCTGATAGCATAAGTAGTGGGCTGTTTTAATCACCATTCCGTTGTAGTTGGAACATTTGCTAGTCAGATATAATTGTCCTGAGGAATCACAAAACCCAGCAGTTGTTGGCACTTTTATCACATTCCATTGGAGTTGCAATACTTACTAGGCAGGTATAGTATGACACAGATCACCAAAGATCCACCAGTTGTTGGCATTTTTATTATCCATTCCATTGTAGTGAAGCTGAATTACTAGTCACATATTAAGTCAAATTTATAACACTACTTTAGTTAGGTTTGTCTATGATCGAAATACAGTGCTCCAAGTCATCCATAACCGCGGACACGGCTTTCAGAAAGATTTACCCTGCAGGGGTGCACAAATAGCAACACACACACGATCAACCTCGGAAAAACCAAATCAAAACCCAACGAGGCTTTCATGACAAAACGATCACAAGATTCATAAAATATTTCGGGGGGCCACCCCACTAAGCTACCCGCAATGAAGTTGGCCAGCTCCGAGACGGACCCAGGGTTTGTGACAATGGTTGTAAACGACTGGGACCGGAAAGTGTGACTGGGCTTGTCGATACCTTGAAAACATTCCACGTTCCAAAACAGTACAAATAAAGAAGTAAGCATGGCATAAGTACAAGATAGTAATAAAGCCCCAAACTACTTGTGGCCCCAAGAAATAAGAAATGAATCAAGCTCTAGCTAAGGGGGATTCATAGAGTCTCCCGTATGTGGGTAGTGCGAATAGTCAAGGAACAGGTATCAAGTACTCGGGGCCTATGGGACACAAGTGGGCATAAAAACCAAATAGCATATATTGCCCACTGGTGCCTCTGTCATTAGTTGTCCCAGCAATTTAATAGTTGTAAATAAAGACATGATCATCTCCACCACTAAGCATCTCCACCATTAAGCATGTGTCAAACTTCCAACAACGGTGGAACAACAACGACGCGAAGTAGCACCTGAACAAGCAACTACGACTCGCAAGGCTGACTATTTATCAAACAATAGGCAATAGGATGTGTCCAAGGCAATATAGGGACTACAAGGAATATAAATGGTGCACAGAAACTAAAGCAACGCAATACGGGTAGCAATAGATCAACATGAGGAAATAAATAATATAAATGCAAAATAGGTAGAAGGGGGAGAGATGCTCGCCTAGGAAACACTGCCGACGGATCATATCCGGAGAACTTGTCGATACTCGCATCAACTCATCGGCCTAATCCGCGAAGAGGCAAACACTAGAAGAAACACCGGATGCAATATTTAATACTACGACAGAAGATCCGGCATGATTATGATATGATGTAGATGCGATGCAATTAGGTAGTATTAAGCGGAACCGGGGTCCTGACAATTAATTAAACGGTTCATGTTGTTTAGATACCCCGCAATTTAAATGTTGTCTTAACAGGACTAAACAAGGTATCGGTTCGCTACACAAATTTAAATGGAGTCTGGAATAGGACAAATAGCCCGCATATAGACTCCATATTTAATTTAGATGAATCGACTATTTAACCCAACCCACCAAATGACATGTATGCAAGCATGATGATTTAATGATGCGACAGGTATATGTCATATTGTAAAAATAGAGGCTTAGGGTCACACATCTGGGTTCAGAAGATCTTGGTTTCGGGAGTTCGGGTCTGGGTCTCAGGGTTCAACGGGGACGGCGAGGTTCAGATACGTGATGGAGAACTTGTCGCATCCGTGGAGATCTTGGTTCGGCCTCGGTCAAAGCGTTCGGAAGGAGATCTTGGTGTTCCGGGCATCTTCCGGTCGGGTCTCGGCATCCATGAAGAAGATCATGTCGATCCATGGGGTTCGGTCTTCGGGGCCGAGAAGATCTTGGCGCTCGGCGTCCTAGGATCTCCGGTTCCGTGTCGGAGGCCTTGGGGGTTCCGGCTCCATCCATCAATGGCAAACTTGCATGAACGCCGCAGTTCATCGGGTTAATCTAGGTCACTGTCGATCTTGTGGTCGGGAGGGTAGCACTCAACATCTTGACAACACCACCACATCAACAGTCCAGAGCACACTGCCTCACATCGAACCATAGCCCACAGACGTGCATAGGCAGAGAAATAGCAAACAAAAATAGAGAGCAACAGCAGTACACACGGGTGTGCATGACAACGCACACATGACCACCTGCTGACAAAGGAAGGCAGGAAGAGGAGGCGTTGACAGCGGCGTGGCGCAACCAGGCCGGGGTCGAGCTGGGCCTCGGTGGCGCGCGTCACTACAGAGGGGAAGGCGTCTCGGGGAGGAGCTCGGGTGGGCTCGCGCGCGGTCCAGGTCAGACCCCGGCGAGGCGGGCGAGTTCGGCCTGCGTAGGAAGGGCCCGACAAGGCGAGGGCAGACTCGGGCTCGAGAAGGGATGTTGAGCGCCGGAGAGGAAGCAGTGTGTAGAGGGCGACGCTGGCGCGCGTGGCCTTGGGAGGCGAAGAAGGCGACGCGGCGGCGGGGTTAGCGATGTGGAAGACTGGCTGCGAGGTGGTGGGAAACGCGAGTGGGAGCGGGTGGTGAGCGAGGAGAGAGGCGGGGAGAGGTGATGCAGGAGGAAGAGCGTGGTGGTGTCGGCGGGGATTGCGGCCGGGGGAGGCGGCGGCGACCGGGAGATGGGGTCGTGGAGGCGGGCCAATGAGGTTGAGCAGGAGCCCGCAGGAAGGTGGAGGAGGCGGCGGTGGCCGGTGGCGGCGAGGCGGACGGGGAGCTTGGGGGCCAAGGCTGATGCAGGGGAAGAGGAGGAGGAACGGCGTGCGAGGGGAGGAGAGAGAGAGGGGCGGCCCCGGCGGCAGGCCGGCGGGGTGGTTGGCGAAGCAGAGGAGGACGAAGGGGAAACCGAGGAAGAGAGAGAACGGGGAAGGCGCGCCTGGGGGACGGGCTACCGCGGGGTGGGCCCGATGGCAGGGGAGAAATAGGTGGGGATGGACCGGATCGGGAGGCGCGCGCCGGTGGGGTGGGGCCCGCATGGCAGGGACTGGGTGCGGGCAGGGAGACATGCGCGGGAGGGCGCGGGACAGCGTGCGTGCCCGGGGGAGGTTGTCGGGAGTTGGTGGAGGTTACCTGCGGGAGGGTTGCGTACGTGTGTGTTGTGTGCGTGTGTGGGCTGGCGATGGGTGGTGGGGGTTGCGCGCCCAGGTGGCGGCGGCTGGGAGGGAAAAAGGTAGGAGGAGGGGTAGGTGGCTGGGTGGTTAGCTAGGGTTAGGATAGGTTAGATTTTGGGTGTTTTTATTGGGGGTGGTCGGCTGGGCCGGTTTGGCCTAGTTCGGCTGCCCCCTAAAAATAATATAAATATTTTATTATTTAAAAATGGGGCTTTTGCAAACTGTTTTTAGACCAAAAAAGTTAATCCGAAAGACTAGTGTTTTATAGTTTGAATAAAAGACGGGGCTTTTAGAAAATAAAAATAGACTTTTCAAAAATAGTTTTAGACAAAACCATGCATGATGATGACGATGCTCAAATGCAATGTGGCATGATGACATGAGCATGCGGTCATGATGATGCAATGCACAAAAACATAGCGATTTTCTAGTAGTGGTTTTAGCGGGGTGCTACAATTCGACACCACTAACAATGGATCTCGCCCTCGAGATCCGCCTCGTGGTACCGGGAAGAAGGTCGGCGATCTGAATCTTCTCGCTTCGTGTAGGTGCTCGCGACACCACTAACAAGAGGTCGTTGTCCATGATCGTCGAGAGGACACTCCGGGAACAAAGGCGAAGGTAGATGTATCAACAAATAAAGCCACCTCTAGCTCCGATAGACGGAGAGAAAAGATGCAGTCTTATCCACTCCAATGTACAAGAGCAAATAGAATGAGTAGTCGGCATGGGGGCCAATCCAGCACGCACCCAAACTATTACTCCGCACAATCAGTAGAAACCGTGCAACCGTTCTCGGAATCAGACTGAAGATCTCAACAATCGAGGTTCGGAAACAAAGGACCGATGCAGGCTCTGCATCGGATCTGGCATAGATGATGTCATCGCGTCGGAAAACACCGAAAGGCGCAAACAAGGAACAAAGAATGGTACCACAGATAAAGGATTACTGGGATAGCATGAAGTCCGGAGGTAGAAACACCGTTACCAAAGGAGGAAGCGACACCCTGAAGGTACGACGGAAACCCAACCACGAGAATTCCTGGACTCGAAGAAAAGATAAGAGAGCAGATTCAAAACACGCAGAGGTAAGAGGAGAAGAGCAGAGGGGTAAGAAGTAAAAGCAGACCTAGTCGGATCTATCCAACCGATTTTTTTTTGCAAAAATAGTTTTGACACTCTACTTCGGCCGTTAGCTAGGTTATCCTACAGGCTGGACTTGTGGGGTATCGTAACTGCTGAGCTCTGATACCACTCTGTAACACCCTCGAATCAGCCCTATGCAAGTTTTAGCCCTTTCCGCCAAACCCACATAGAAACAATTCAAGGACGCCCACCAGGCACTTTCGTGCGGGTGGAAAACGAAGTAATACCATTACACAACAGTCCTCGATGGGACCCACAGAACAAATATATATACAACAGCGACTCAACGAGTCTAGAATACATATATACAATACAAAGATCCAAATCACCTTGAAAACGATGGAGCGTCCGACTACGAACAAGATGCAAATGGGGCTAAGAGCCCTGAAGAATAACCAATGGCGTCCATAACCCTGCCCAGGCCAAGCCGGAAGGGTAACCCTGCTAACGACGTTGATCTCAAACCTGCTAAAACAAAAAGGGTGCCGACAAAGGGCAAGGAAAAAGAGGAGCGTCAGTACTGAGGCCAGTACACGGCGAGGCTATAATTAGGCGGCTCTCGCCTACATAGGTATGGTGGACTGAAGCGATAGCGTAGCAACACTAAACAACCTATAGAGACTCAGTAAAACTGGCGGCTATTAGGGAGGGATAAGAAAGACCTATTCAGATCCAACCTGATATTAACACCAAACATACCCATCCTGGCATTTCCCCCTCGGTACCGAACGAGGAAGTCAAAATCGAGGAACTCACACGGTTGGCAGTTTTATTCATTCCATTATAGTTGAAGCACTTACTAGTCAGATATAGGTAGCATGAGTCATCCTGATAGCATAAGTAGTGGGTAGTTTTAATCACCATTCCGTTGTAGTTGGAACATTTACTAGTCAGATATAATTGTCCTGAGGAATCCCAAAACCCAGCAGTTGTTGGAACTTTTATCACATTCCATTGGAGTTGCAATACTTACTAGGCATGTATAGTATGACACATATCACCACAAATCCACCAGTTGTTGGCATTTTTATTATCCATTCCATTGTAGTGAAGCTGGATTACTAGTCACATATTAAGTCAAATTTATAACACTACTTTAGTTAGGCTTGTCTATGATCGAGATACTGTGCTCCAAGTCGTCCATAATCGCGGACACGGCTTTCAGAAAGATTTACCCTGCAGGGGTGCACAAATAGCAACACACACACGATCAACCTCGGAAAAACCAAATCAAAACCCAACGAGGCTTTCACGACAAAGCGATCACATGATTCATAAAATATTTCGGGGGGCCACCCCACTAAGCTACCCGCAACGAAGTTGGCCGGCTATGATACGGACCCGGGGTTTGTGACAATGGCTGTAAACGATTGGGAACCCGAAAGTGTGAACGGTCTTGTCGATACCGCGAAAACATTCCACTTTCCAAAACAGTACAAGTGCTCCACGCACAATCATAAATAAAGCAGTAAGCATGGCATAAGTACAGGATAGTAATAAAGCCCCAAACTACTTGTGGCCCCAAGAAATAAGAAATGAATCAAGTTCTAGCTAAGGGGGATTCATAGAGTCTCCCGTGTGTGGGTAGTGCGAATAGTCAAGGAACAGGTATCAAGTACTCGGAGCCTACGGGACACAAGTGGGCATAAAAACCAAATAGCATATATTGCCCACTGGTGCCTCTTTCATTAGTTGTCCCAGCAATTTAATAGTTGTAAATAAAGACATGATCATCTCCACCACTAAGCATCTCCACCATTAATCATGTGTCAAACTTCCAACAACGGTGGAACAACACCGACGCGAAGCAGCACCTGGACAAGCAACTACGACTTGCAAGGCCGACTATTTATCAAACAATAGGCAATAGGATGTGTCCAAGGCAATATAGGGGCTGCAAGGAATATAAATGGTGCACGGAAACTAAAGCAACACAATACGGGTAGCAATAGATCAACAGGAGGAAATAAAGACTATAAATGCAAAATAGGTAGAAGGGGGAGAGATGCTCGCCTGGGAAACACTGCCGATGGATCATATCCGGAGAACTTGTCGATACTCGCATCAACTCATCGGCCTAATCCACGAAGAGGCAAACACTAGAAGAAACACCGGATGCAATATTTAATACTACGACAGAAGATCCGGCATGATTATTATATGATGCAGATGCGATGCAATTAGGCAGTATTAAGCGGAACCGGGGTCCCGACAATTAATTAAACAGTTCTGTTGTTTAGATACCCCGCAATTTAAATGTTGTCTTAACAAGACAAAACAAGGTATCGGTTCACTATACAAATTTAAATGGAGTCCGGAATAAGACAAATAGCCCGCATATAGACTCCATATTTAATTTAGATGAATCGACTATTTAACCCAACCCACCAGATGACATGTATGCAAGCATGATGATTTAATGATGCGACAGGTATATGTCATATTGTAAAAATAGAGGCTTAGGGTCACACATCTGGGTTCAGAAGATCTTGGTTTCGGGCGTTCGGGTATGGGTCTCAGGGTTCGACGGGGACGGCGAGGTTCAGATACGCGATGGAGAACTTGTCGCATTCGTGGAGATCTTGGTTCGGCCTCAGTCAAAGCGTTTGGAAGCAGATCTTGGTGTTCCGGGCATCTTCCGGTCGGGTCTCGATGTCCATGAAGAAGGTCATGTCGATCCATGGGGTTCGGTCTTTGGGGCCGAGAAGATCTTGGCGCTCGGTGTCCTACGGTCTCCGGTTCCGTGTCGGAGGCCTTGGGGGTTCCGGCTCCATCCATCAATGGCGAACTTGCATCAATGCCGCACTTCAACGGGTTAATCTAGGTCACTGTCGATCTTGTGGTCGGGAGGGTAGCACTCAACATCATGACAACACCACCACATCAACAGTCCAGAGCACACTACCTCACATCGAACCATAGCCCACAGACGTGCATAGGCAGAGAAACAACAGACAAAAATAGAGAGCAACAGCAGTACACACGGGTGTGTATGACAATGCACACATGACCACCTGCTGACAAAGGAAGGCAGGAGGAGGAGGCGCCGACAGCGGCGCGGCACAACCAGGTCGGGGTCGAGCTGGGCCTCAACGGCGCGCGTCACTGCAGAGGGGAAGGCGTCTCGGGGAGGAGCTCGGGTAGGCTCGCGCGCGGTCCAGGCCAGCCCCCGGCGAGGCGGGCGAGTTCGGCCTGCGTAGGGAGGGCCCGACAAGGCGAGGGCAGACTCGGGCTCGAGAAGGGATGTTGAGCGCCGGAGAGGAAGCAGTGTGTAGAGGGCGACGCTAGCGCGCGTGGCCTTGGGAGGCGAGGAACGGCGACGCGGCGACGGGGTTGGCGATGTGGAAGGCTGGCTGCGAGGTGGTGGGGAACGCGAGAGGGAGCGGGTGGTGAGCGAGGCGAGAGGCGGGGAGAGGTGATGCTGGAGGAAGAGCGTGGTGGTGGCGGCGGGGATTGCGGCCGGGGGAGGCGGCAGCGACCGGGAGATGGGGTCATGGAGGCGGGGCGGTGAGGTCGAGCGGGAGCCCGCAGGGAAGTGGAGGAGGCAGCGATGGCCGGTGGAGGTGAGGCGGACGGGGAGCTCGGGGGCCAAGGCCGATGCGAGGGAAGAGGAGGTGGAACGGCGTGCGACGAGCGGAGAGAGAGAGGGGCGGCCCCGGCGGCGGGCCGGCGGGGTGGTTGGCAAAGCAGAGGAGGACGAAGGGGAACCGAGGAAGAGAGAGAGCAGGGGAGGCACGCCTGGGGGACGGGCTACCGCGGGGTGGGCCCGGTGGCAGGGGAGAAACATGTGGGGATGGACCGGATCGGGAGGCGCGCGCTGGTGGGGTGGGGCCCGCGTGGCAGGGACTGGGTGCGGGTAGGGAGACATGCGTGGGAGGGCGCGGGACAGCGTGCGTGCCCGGGGGAGGTTGTCGGGAGTTGGTGGAGGTTGCATGCGGGAGGGTTGCGTGCGTGTGCGTTGTGTGCGTGTGTGGGCTGGCGATGGGTGGTGGGGGTTGCGCGCCCAGGTGGCGGCGGCTGGGAGGGAAAAAGGTGGGAGGAGGGGTAGGTGGCTGGGTGGTTAGCTAGGGTTAGGATAGGTTAGATTTTGGGTGTTTTTACTGGGGGTGGCCAGCTGGGCCGGTTTGGCCTGGTTCGGCTGCCCCCTAAAATAATATAAATATTTTATTATTTAAAAATGGGGCATTTGCAAACCGTTTTTAGACAAAACAAAATAATCCGAAAGGCCAGTGTTTTATAGTTTGAATAAAAGACGGGGTGTTTAGAAAATAAAAATAGACTTTTCGAAAATAGTTTTAGACAAAACCATGCATGATGATGACGATGCTCAAATGCAATGTGGCATGATGACATGAGCATGCGGTTATGATGATGCAATGCACAAAAACACAACGATTTTCTAGTAGTGGTTTTAGCGGGTTGCTACAACCGGTGCCTAACACTACAAGAAAAGTTGGCTTTTACAACGGACGATTTTCGTGGTTGAAGGCCCTTTTTTGTGGCTAAAACGTTTTCTACGATTGATGCCCATCGTGGTAAAAGCCCCGTCACAAAAGAATCTACCACGGTTTTTTTTCTAACCGTGGCGGATCGCACCCTTCAGCCACGAAAACGTGTTCCGTCATAGATCTGTTTGTCAGCCGCGTTGACTGCTGACATCATGCAAAATTCCACGTGGCAAACACCGTTAACGCCTAGTTACCACCATTAATGGCCACAGAAACCGTGGTAGAAGCCAGGCTCAGCCAGGGCCTAGTAATAATTAAGTGGGTCGGCTCATAAAGGGATCCCAATAAGATTATGGCCCGTTACTGTTTCGTCCTGCACTATTTGAAATGGGCCCAAAACAAGCGACCCGTAGCGGCCCGAGAATGCTAGGCCCATTACTATTACGGCCTATAGAAGCCCACACTGTTCAAATACTCTGCGGCCCATTAAAAGCCTGCGGTAAGTAGGCCCGATACTATTAAGGCCCACGGTCAGCACATCACTGTTCGCACAACTCCTGGGCCACATACGAACGTCCCACTTTTGAGGTCCGATACTGTTCTGGCCTTTTACTATTCTGACTCGTTACTGTTCTTGTTGTCTCCTATTCATGTCCATTACTATTGCTATCCTTTACTGTTCTGGCCCATTATTGTCCTAGTTGCCGCTATTCTGGCATGCTACTATTCAGGCATGTTACTATTCTTCCCTGTTGCTTTTCTGGTCTGTTACTGTTCTGGCCTGTTACTGTGCTGGGTTGCTATTGTTCTGGTCTATAGGTGTTTTGGCCTGCTACTGTTTTGGCCTGTTACTATTTTAGACTGTTACTGTCCTGGCCTATTACTGTTCTGGCATGTTATTGTTCTGGCCTGCTGCTGTTCTGGCCTGTTACTGTTTTGGCCTATTACTGTTTTGGCATGTTACTGTTCTACCTAGTTGCCGTTACTGTTTCGATAATTCTGAAGGTCATGCAAATATTATAAATGGAGTATAATTAGCTATCATCTTTTACTGTTCATGGAAAACACAATAAAAGAAGGGTAAATAACAAAACCCTATACAGTTACCTGATCGACCTGGCTAGCGTAGTTATTGTACCGCCATTCGTGGACAACGTCAACTAAATGCCTACATGGCCTATGCGAGTTATCTAGATATTACATCAGCTGCAAACTTCTTAAAATATTACATAATATGAACAAAAGGGAAAAAAATTCAGCATTTCAGTTGCCAATCAAGTTGATAGCAGAGTCCTCAATTTTCTTTCTCAATCCATCAACTGCATCTCCCTTTGAGTGTGACAGTTACATTGGAAAACCACCTTGAGACATGATCTTGCAGTCCCCTCTTTGGTGGCGATAGCAATACTTGCAGTCTAAAACTAACTAATAACAAGTTAATACAGCAAAGAAGAAAAACTACTCATATCTAAGAATGAACCAGATATGAATTATAACTGCATAATACGAACATGTAGAGTAGGAATGCAAACCATGAATTAACTATATAGTAGAGGATAGTTATGTCGTTGCCTAGGATGAACTAGAACTAGATACAAGATATAATGGTGTGGATTGTGAACCTATAGAACAGGACAAACAAACATTAGACAAGTATGCGAACAATGAAATGAGCAATCAAACAAAGTGTTTCTTAGAATTTCAGTATAAACTAGCCAGGTCATTTCAGCAAATATATATGGAAGTAGTGGTATCTACTGGAATGCAAGAGTCGTTGGGTGACTCGAAATTTGCGGTGAGCTACACAATGACATGCAGTTACTATCGTAGCTAAGAATGAACCACATAGAAATTATAACCACAACATACCAGAACTTGTGAGCAGGAATGGAAAACATGAATGAACTATATAGTAAAGAATAATTATACCGTTGATTAGGACGAACCAGCACCAGATACAGAAAATATATAATGACATCGATGGTGGACCTGTAGGCTGTGCAAACCAACATGTTCAGTGTTGCCTTTTTGAGCTCTACGCAAAGAAAAAGAAAATAGTTAGTGTTGCAGCTTTTGAAGAACCAGATGGCAACACCAAAATTATAATCGAACTAGTACGAAGAGTTTGAACGGGTACTACAGGATAGCAGAACGATGCTAGTGAGGAAATAATAGCAGAAACTTAGCTCAGGAATAACCAGATAGAGTCAGTAACTATGGAGCAGGGAATCCACACTAATATTTTCCACTCACATTACATTTTCCAAGAACTACACAATAGCAGGCAATTACTGGTGTACGGAGCAGCTAAGATAAGAACATGTGCATGACAATATAATAGACATGTGCATGACTTAAAATTTGTAGAGCGACGAATGCAAACCAACATGTCTAATGACATTGTATGTACTAGCACGAAGAACAAACATGCCTAGTGACTTGCATGTACTAGCATGATTACAAAAATGCAGTTCACTCTTACAGGCTTGAACCTACTATACTGCTGACAAAACAAAAATGGGTTGGAGATTTGGTTACCTTGGTCGGAGAGGCGTCTAAGCATCGTCGGTACGGTGCGAGTGACGTCCAGGTCACCGAGGGTGCTGCGGTTGCTGTGGCTGTTGGCGTCGGGGAAGTAGATCTTGGGCGGTCGATGCCGGTGCAGTCAACGGCAATGACCGTGTAGCTGGTATAGAGTAGTGAACATGGAACTTGTTGAATTAGATCCCGTTTGGTGGAGAACGGTGAAGCTGCTCCGGTACGGTTCAGTAGCTTTCGGTATCGGGGAAGAAGAGCGTGGGAGGTTCACGATGCCATAGGCGCGGTTAGCAATACCACAACTCTGGTGGAGTGGCAAAGAGACCCGGTGAACTAGATCCGATGTGGTGGGCATCGATGAAGCGGCTCCGGCAGGCGTGGAATTGCCACCGGGCGGTGCGCATGGTGGTCGTGGAGGTGAGGGCATGGGAGAGAAGCCTGGTATTTTGGGAGGGCCAGCTGGAAAAACTGCACGAATCGGGACTATGGAGGTGAACAGAAAAATAATTATGATCGTGCCCCCAAGCTACCGACTTTAGCATGCCCATAGGGCATCTGAACAATGGGTAGAATGGGAATTTTAAAGCCAAAAGTTTTTAAAATGGAGGAGCGTGAAATGCTTCAAAGTCGGTGTGTTATTTTGCCGCTCGATAGAGATTTTGAATTTGGCTACCGGCCAAATAATAATAATAGAAATGTGGTACTCCCCGGTGGGAGATTTTGGCTCAAAGTTTTTGAAACAGTGGGGCGAGAAATGCTTCAAAATCGGTGTTTGATTTTGCCGCTCGACAGAGATTTCGAATTTGGCTACCAGCCAAATAATATTTAATAGTAAAGTGGTACTCCCTAGTGGGAGATTTGGGCTCAAAGTTTTTGAAACAGTGGGGCAGGAAATGCTTCAAAGTCAGTTTTTGATTTTGCCGCTCGACAAAGATTTTCAATTTCGCTACCGGCCAAATAATAATTAATAGAAAAGTGGTACTCCCTAGTGGGAGATTTGGCCTCAAAGTTTTTGAAACGGTGGGGCGGGAAATGCTTCAAGGTTGGTGTGTGATTTTGCCGCTCGACAGAGATTGTGACTTTGTCTACCATCCAAAATAGAAAATGGTACTCCTCGGTAGGAGATTTGGCCTCAAAGTTTTTGAAACAGTGGGGCAGGAAATGCTTCAAAGTCAGTGTTTGATTTTCCCGCTCGACAGAGATTTTGAAATTGGCTACCGGCCAAATATTAATAATAGAAAAATGGTACTCCTCGGTGGGAAATTTGGCCTCAAAGTTTTTGAAATGGTGGGCGGGAAATGCTTCAAAGTTGGTTTTTGACTTTGCCTCTCGATAGAGATTTTGAATTTGACTACCGACCAAATAATAATTAATAGAAAAGTGGTACTCCCTAGTGGGAGATTTGGCCTCAAAGTTTTTGAAACGGTGGGGCGGGAAACTCTTTAAAGTCCCTGTTTGATTTTGCCGCTCGGCAGAGATTTTGAATTTTGCTATCGGGCAAATAATAATAATAGAAAAATGGTACTCCCCGGTAGGAGATTTGCCCTCAAAGTTTTTGAAACGGTGGGGCGAGAAATGCTTCAAAGTCGGTTTTTGACTTTGCCGCTCCACAGAGATTTTGAATTTGACTACCGGCCAAATAATAATTAATAGAAAAGTGGTTCTCCCCGGTGGGAGATTTGGCCTCAAAGTTTTTGAAATGGTAGGGCGGGAAATACTTCAAAGTCAGTGTTTGATTTTGCCGCTCGATAGAGATTTTGAATTTGGCTACCGGCCAAATAATAATAATAGAAAAATGGTACTCCCCGGTGGGAGATTTTGCCACAAAGTTTTTGAAATGGTTGGGCGGGAAATGCTTCAAGGTTAGTGTGTTATTCTGCCGCTTGATTGAGATTTTGAATTTGGCTACCTGCCAAATAATAATAACAGAAAAATGGTACTCCCCGGTGGGAGATTTTGCCACAAAGTTTTTGAAATGGTGGGGCAGGAAATGCTTCAAGGTCAGTGTGTGCTTTTGCCGTTCGATTGAGATTTTGAATTTGGCTACCGGCTAAATAATAATAGAAAAAGCAAGTAGACCGTACGCTATCCGTCCAAGAATTCAAGTCCTAGAGTCACATCAACTAATCATCCATGAGCATAATAATTGTCTAGACTGATATTTTGAATTTGGCTAGCGTCCAGGCAACATTTGGATAAAAGGTGTACTCCCTATTCAAGAATTGAAGGCCGAGAGTGACATTAACTGATCATCTATAATGAAAATTGGATAACTCCGATTCAAACAGGGTTGGCTGCAGGTTTTGCCGCTCGACTGAGATTTTTTAATTTTGTTAATGGTACTCCCTCAGTACGAATTTAAGGCTAATTCACATCAACTGATCATCAGAATACTTACCATATTGGCAAAGAAATTGGATACATAATCTCAGATTTAAACGGGGTAGGCGGTAGGATTTGTTGATGGACTGAGATTTTGAATTTGGCGGTTGTCCAAAGAAAAAAAACCTTTGTGAGGTTCATGAATCCAAGGCTGAGAGAGTGAGGTTGGGGCACAAGATTTTTGTGCATCGAGCATATGGTAAAGAGATAAAAGAATGATGCGAAATAAATACTCCCTCCGTTTTTGTTACATGGCCCCAAACACAACCTAGGCTCTGTAGTAGGAACCATTTCACAGGACCATTGTACTCACCTGTCATTGTCAAGGTTCATCTTCAATTTAGACAAGTCTCTTCATCTATGGGCTCTCGAGAATTCTGCTGATCTCATAACATCTTCAACTCTGCATCACATGCTAATGCTTTCTGTCTCATATCATCGATTGCTCGTCTATGCACTTCATGTTCAGCCCGTAGTGCTACAATTTCTTCCTGACTAGACAAATACGATGACTTGGACTTGGACTTGCACTGCCACAACCCAACATTACGCAGGAACATGCTTTTACGATGACCTTCACCTTTTAGTACCATTTTAAATGTTTCCAGACATTCTTCTTGGGTTTGTTCTAGACCATCTTTCCCAGGTTTTGCCATCTCATCATTCAATTTAATCTATAAGTTTATCAGTTGGTAGACATGGGTGAGAGAAGAAAAGCTAATACAGAGAAACATGCACACAACACATTTAACCTATATATGAACAAATCTTACAAGTTGGCATTGCTGATTACACATCATATATATTGTAGTAAAGTATAGCTATCTAATCATATTGATAAGAATTTTATCACTAGCACGCAATAACAGGACTATGCCAACATGACATTTGTCTGTTTCTTCATCGTCGGGTGCATGATATACACAAGACAACTCTTTGTACAGCTGAAAACTGAAACTCACACTAGTTGGAAATCATCTAGTACTTAAATTAAAAAGAAAACTGGACAGAAGTTCAGGCAGCGTTGCACATCTAACTATACATATAAATCACTGCAGGTGTGTCATCACAAAATATCAATCGAACAGAAGACTTACAATAACACTATCAGTGGAGGGATTGAGCCCTTCTTTTTTGCTCGTGTGGCATGCCTGCAATTTTTGCTGCAGACTTACCGCACCTTTCTGCAAAGTGGGCGGAACACATTACCAAATTATAAGAAGCACAAAGTATGTAGAAGATTTAAAACTAATTATTCTTACTATTGCGCTCAGGTGGCCAACCAATGGACGAGATCTAGTTCGGTTTTTTAAGCGTTGTGCGGCACAATTTCTCTTGTTTTTCTCAGTGTTCATCTTCAAAAGGAGACTAGTGATACAGATGTGCAAATAGGAATTTTGAATGTGATATGGTATCAGTCTTCACAAACCATACCGTAATCTTTGGATCAAACCAGTGGTCAAGAAGATCTATCGAGTGGTGGTCAGTCATAGTGTGTTCCATAAGAGTCGTTCTTTGAATATCCTTGCTTGCCTTACCATCAAAGTATTTACTCTTTAGCCTATGGCGCTGCTGGCGGAAAGAACAGAAGAACATGTCCATGAGAACATACTCTACATCCTCATTATCCTGATCGAAGTTGAATTTTGTATGTCGGCAAGAATGGAACATTTTATGTGTTATGTGACTTAGAATATAACCAAGAGCAAGCTTGAATGCATGGGACAGAGAACCATGACTTACATGTAACTTCTGCAATAATGAATTGTAATGGTCAGGGGTCTGTTGGTGGAGTTTGAACGATGCGAAGATGGGAAATATCATTCCTGGCAAAAACGCCTATTTCGGATGCTAGAAAAGCAGATTCTTCTGGATCTTCTGGCCTTCGCCTGCTAGGCACAATAGAATTGATGCAATCTCGAGATTGCGTTCTGGAAATTTTAGCTTTAAGCTTTTTTCCTACCGTTGGCCCCCTTTTCTTAAATCTTCGTGTAGCTACCAATTCAACCATTACATCAAGCTTGCACAGTATATATAAGGAAGCATGCATCAATAATCCTTGGAACACATACCTTGTTTCGCGACGGGCTGATCAACAGGTTGGTGATCATCGCGAGCTTGTTGGTGTTGTGCCAGCAGTGTTAGGCAATTAGAGGTCAAAACTGGTTCAGCTGTCAATTGTTGCTGGGTATCTTCATTGGCAATTGGTGATTGTGGAATGTGTGGGATGGTATTTGCTGCATCTACTACTGTTGGAACCTATGGTGTGCCGCCAAGACGACATTTTTTAGCCATATGTGAGTTTCCTAATTTTTGTTTATTGTATTCACGGCGTGTGTTTGTGTTCCACCGATAGCATTAGCAGGACTACTTGTCGATGCTTCGCGTTTGGTACCTGAACATGTCTTACATGAACCAGTTGATTCCTGACACCCATAAACAATACTTCAATCTGTTATAGTTCTATATGTAATGAGATGCACATGGAACAGAAGAATGGTAAGGCAAAATGTACTCTATATATATGATGCATGAACTAGGCAGAGGGCATTGCAAAATATTTTGTGGGATTGAAATACAAAACATGGAAAATGCAACAGATATCACAATTAAAAAATAGATCAAGCACCTTGGGGGGTGGACAAGCTGGCGGACTAGTAGGGAGGTCCTCGACGGGTCCAACTTCCTAAGTCAAGTCTCCCTCGAAATATTGTTCATCAATAGAAACTAATGCTAAATCGGATACTTGCCGATCATAGTTTTTCTCCCGGGTGGTACCTAGAAGGGTCTTACGTGAACCAGCTGATTCCTGATACACATAAGCGATACATTAATCTATCAAAGTCCTATGTAAAATGAGACGCGGGTAGAACCGATAAACAGTAAGGCAAGATATGTTGAACATATATGATGCATGAACTAAGCAGATGGCATTGCACAACATTTTGTGGGAATTGAGGTACGAAACATGGAAGATGAAACAAATATCACAATGACAAGAAAGAGCAAGCACCTTAGGCAGTGGACAAGCAGGCGGATTAGGGAGGGGGTTCTCGACTGGTCCATCTTCCCGAGTCAGGTCTCCCTCGGGGTTTTGTTAATCTTGAGGATAAAATTCTGCATCAGAATCCTGGACTTCATGATTGTTGGTGGTATCTACGAAAGATCTAACTCTCTGCGGGCCGAGCGACCTTGCATATTTGGAATTCTTTAATAATCTATCTTCCCTAATCTTCCGTTCTTACTCATCAGTTGGCCGCAAATCACCTTACATGCATCAGCAAAAAGTATATCTTATGAGATTTAAGAGCGAGGTGTGTGTAGAAGAGCAAGTTAGTATAGTGCTAGCAAGAAGTTGAAAGCTCTGAAGGAACAATGACAAACATATGCTTATACGATGCCTCAAAAAGAAATGTCGGAGTACAAGATAAAAAACTTAGTGTGAGAATGCAGTGGAACAAGCGATGAACTACTTTTAGACATCAAATGCGTAAAGAGCATATGAAGTGTATGGTGGCAACCTTTGTGACCACGATTACGCGATTTCCTTCCCGTGCCTTTGCCGGACTTATGGTGAGCTACGACCTCGCCGTTCGCCCTTGAGTGGGTTTGCCTCCCCATCTCTCCGGCGCCAAGGACAAGGTTGAGGAAGCAGATCTAGTGCCGTGGAGTCGGGGAAGTGGATCCAATGAAGCTGCGACATTGTTGCTGAGCCAGCTCCGGTGCCGTGGACCTCGTGTACAGAGGAGCTGATCTGGTGTGGGCTGGCGTCGGGAGCTGGTAAAACATCTTCGCGGTCACTATGGTGGCATGTCGGTGGAGAGGCTGTGAAGGGGAGATGGGACGAAGGAGCACGACTGTGGTCATGCAAGGTGATCTCGAGGGATTCGGCCCGAAGGGCGCAGGTGGTACTAGTATGTTTGAAACTTTGAATTGTGTGGCACGTGGGAATTTACAAGAGAAACCATTTTCAGGAATGGTCTTTGGCGCATTGTTTCTGGAACAAAGGGCGAGATGAAACTTTTGTATCGTTTGAATTTTGGACGCAGGAGCCCACTGCGGCGGGTGTTTCTGGCGCACTACTTGGTGGAAGAGGTGATTTCGGCTTGTGGTTTGTTGCTCAGTTGATTTTTTTTTGTACTCGATCTACTACTGCAGTCTAAAAGTTTGACTTTAGGGCCACACAAGTATATAGTGCGCGAATTTATTCACGGTAATGGGCACGAACTACCTTTCATGGTAATGTGTTAATTTTTGGCAAAATATGTTTCTACAGATCTAAATGAAAGTGCAAAATAAGGTTTCAAGTTTATCACGGGAAAATGTTGCGTTTCCATTTTCCAAATGGCTAGAATGAGACTGGGATATATTGTCTAGATGCAGAAATTAGGTACAGTACAGTTTCATACAACATGCCAAAGAAAATATCAGGCTGACAACACAACGAAAGTCATCCTCATTATTCGAAATAACAATCTATTCGCATGGCAGCTCTTTCATCACCTTTCGAAAATCATCTGCCTACAAAGATGCGCGGGGAATCTCTGCTCATGCTTTCACCTGTTCCAAAACTGTCACGTTGATCTCATTGACATCTGCATCAGCCGAATTGGGAACATGATTTTCAGCGAGTAACTTCTAAATATCAGCGGCAGCATCAAAGCCATCTTCAATAGTAGAAATCCATCCTCAGTTCAATTCTCTGATCCGCCGAGTGGTTGTGTCCAAATCCTTTTGGAGAAGCCTAATCTAAGCTTCGTCCATGCACCATACTTCGGTTTGGTTCGTAGAAATGGCTGTATCACTGGCACGCTGAATATCTGTGCTGCGAACCTCCTTGGCAGGTACATGATCATGCACTTGCTTCTGCAAAATTGCAATGCAGAAAATCAATCAGTAAATAACACGCAAGATGCAACAAATAGCCATGTTTAGGGTACTTGACCAGGCCATGTTTCTGTACTAGGTGTGTTGTGCCGAGCAGGGTTAGATCCGCATGTCCAAAACTCTTCAGGATTCCTTGGCAAGACAGGGCATGTTTCGTCAGTACACCATCTTCCATGCCTTACAAAAAATATATAATAGTATGACAAGACAGGGCAAGCAAAGGCTGAAGAACTCTCAAAAATAAAATGCATAATGACAGTGCGCGTATATGCAAAATGGAGGCAAACCATTGTCTGGGGAGGATTGTTGGGGGTTATCATTGGGCCGGCGAGGCTTCGTACTAGTGCGAGATAACCAATTTGGCTTGATGACTAGCAGTTGCCTTCTTTTCACTTTGAACCGATCCCGCAGTACTACAACTAGCATGCATTATAAATAATTGGTAACGAGAAGGCACAACAAGGAAGCGATGAACTACATTCAGAAGTAGTAGTAAAGTGCAAGGAAAGCAAGCATAGTAAGTGTGCAACAACCTTCATCTCGGTTGTACGGAGTTCTAACCATCGCCCTGGTGAGGGGTCCGCGTGGCATACGCATCTCTCGGTTGGGGTGGTGGGGAAGCTGACACTCTGAGTGGGGGAAGCAGATGTGACAAAGCAACGACGGTAGCGTGGATGACGGCGTCGCTGAGTAGACTTCGGCGACCTGGAAGTCAGCTAAGGAGGGATGGGATAGAGGATGATGTGAGTATGGATTGTAGAGTCGGCAGGCGAGCGAGCGAGAGACCCTGTCAGTATGGAGGTAGCTAGCGTTTGCCGAGAACTGAGAAGTGAAGGAAGGGTTAAATTTTGGGAAAGGTAGAAGGGAGGGTCCCGCCAATAATCCACTAAAATTTTGAACTAGAAGATCCCACCAATATCACGCGAAAATTTAGTGCTGAATCGCGCTTGGCTCACCTCCCAAGTAGTATTAAAAGGAAGGCTCGAAAAGCAGCACACATAAAATGTGATGGGACGGTGGCGTGTGCAGCTTGTGAAGAAAATTCGGAGTCTAGTACAGTGGCTAATAGATGAAAAAGAAAATTGGGGTGGTGCTGGCTACCAGCCGTGGCCCTCATAAAAAATAAATAAATATTTCAAATTTGTGTAAATACATCAAATAATTGATCCAACGGTTAGCATTCAAAGTTATTTGTATGAATGGGGCCCATATATTGTAGTGAGCAAAACAACTGAGTGAACTTGGGTTTCTTAGCTAAACGGTGCGCATATGCATATGCCTACTCATTTGAACTAATTTAGGCAGACAACACTGTAATTTAAGTGGTTTAATTTAGCTACGAATCATAAAAACTCATAGAAACTAGGAATCACAAGGAAAATATGCATGCTCCGCAATGTCCGGAAACATGGCGCGCTTGTCGTGTTTCAAGCCAAAATCTTCTGATTTTATTTACTAGTATGAAACATCCTTGTAATCACTTGTAGAAGTGAAAAATGTTCTTTCATAATTGTCCAAAACTCCCACGGTCAACATTGTTTACTATGCCAAGACGCACCCATCTACCCGATGTGAGAACCGTATCATAAAGTGTAGCCAGGGTATCGATATATATGGCCATGACCTTATTGGTCCTTCGGACTGAACCCAAGAATGTCGATACATTGTGGGCTAATAGTAAATTGCACGTGCCATGCATGTGAGACTCAGATAATAGACATATGATATATCATCATTTTATAAAATTATAATAGGTAAAGCACACAAAATTATATATTTGATCAACATATATAAAGTATGGGTTTATATTTGGTTCTTGTACTTTGTATCATCATGTAGAAGTCAAAGATTATTAACCACCTAGCACTTGAAATTTTTCATGACATGGTCTAGAGAAACGAGGGAGAGGATTCTAGGAGTATGATGGAGAAGTGTGTTTTGAGGTTTGTGCATAACATTCATTCTGCTGAAGATATCTATAGAATATTCTAAATGCTCGAATGGAAAAGAAGATCCAACGGTTGGAAATATTGGGATTCACGAGTATTGATCCAATGGTCATCATTCAAAGTTATTCGTATCTTACTACTATTAGTAAATTGCACATGCCCTGCACATGATACTCAGATAATAGCCGCGTGACATATCATCACTATATAAAATTATCTCGGATCCATAGCACCAATCTTGACCATTGGGCTGTTAGATCCAATGGTTCAAAGAAGCTAGATTCGTGTTAAATAGTACCTAGAGCAAACTCCACCATGTTCCAGAACCATCATTTCACCACCCCCAAAATTTGATAGCGCAGTAGGTTGTATTCTCAATATGTGTAGATAGTTATTATTAATAAACTTATTTTATGTATTTTGGGGGTGGTGACATGATGGTTCTAGAACATGGTGGAGTTTGCTCTAGTTCTGTATTATATATTCAACACGAAACTAGTTGCTCTGAACCATTGGGTGTAACAGCCCAATGGTCAATATTTGTGCTATAGATCCAATTCAAAACTGCTCCACTACAGTAGTAGAGAGAATACAGCCTACTATGCTATGAAATTTTGGGGGTGGTGGCATGATGGTTCTAGAACATGCATGGCGGAGTTTGCTCTAGGTACTATTCAACATGAATCCAGCTTCTCTGATCCATTATTGGATCTAACAGCCCAACGGTTAGGATTGGTGCTATGGATCCAATTCAAAACTACGCATGAGTCCACCTGTTTTTTTGGCCTATTTCTCTCTCTTTTTTCAAAGCAGGGCCAACTTTGCCGGCATGCAAAGTCTAGAAAGAAGTTGAATCTTTGAAAACTCTCGGTCGTGTTCTCCATATATTGGCTGTCTGGTGGGCAACTTCAAAAGATTTTTGTGGAATTTAAAGAGCAATTGGCAGCTCACATGTGGTTTGACATAATTTGACATAATTTCGGCAGACTCCCTCCGATCCATATTAATGTTCATAGATTCATCTAGATTCAAATGTATCTAGTCATGTTTCTGTGCTAGATACATATACCCGAATCTAGAAAAATCTAAGAACATTAATTTGAATCGGAGACAAATCAGATAAGAGATGTCTGACATATCATCACTATATAAAATTATAATAGGTAGAGCAGAAAAATATAAATTTGATCAACATATATAAAGTATGGGTGTATATTTGGTTCTTCTACTTTATATCGTCATGTGTAGAAGCCAAAGATTATTAGCTACCTAACACTTGAAATTTTTGGTAGTAACATTGGTCTAGAGAAACGAGTGATAAGATTCTAGTATGATGGAGAAGTGTGTTTTGAGGTTTGTGCATAGCATTAATTATGCCGAAGACTATCAATAGAATCTTCTAGATGCTAGAATGGAAAAGAAGATCCAACGGCTGGAAATGTCGTTCGGATTCGTGAGACTTGATCCAACGGTCAATATTCAAAGTTATTTGTATTTGTACACTATATAGTACTTGGTAAGATAAGATTGTACGAATAACTTTGAATACCGAACATTGGATCTCAATACTCGTGAATCCCAATATGTCCAACCATTGGATCTTCTTTTCCATTATAGCATCTAGAAGATTGTATAGATAGTCTCCAGCATAATGAATGATATGCATAAATCTCAAAACACACTTCTACATCATACTAGAATCTTCTCCCTCGTTTCTCTAGACCATATTACCAAAAATCAAGTGTTTTGGATAGCTAATAATCTAAGACTTCTACATAATGATACAAAGTACAAGAACCAAATATACACCATACTTTATGTATGTTGATCAAATTTATATTTTTTTGTCCTTTACCTATTATAATTTTATATAATGATGATATGTCATACGTCTAAAATCTGAGTCTCACATGCAGGGCACTCCTCTCGCTTCTCTTGCGCTGCCTACCTTTTGGAGTAGCAGTACGGAATGAGGTGGAGTACTTTGCTTTATAGAAAAAAATATTTCCATCACTTAGTAGAGTTGTTACTTTTCCTAGTATTTGGAAACTCGCGTTGGCAAAGTTGTTTACCAATACCAAGATGCACACATCTACTTTCTCGTAGTACTACCAAATTACCATAAACTATGATGTGGATATGTCCATGACCTTGCTTGGTCGCTCGTCCTGAAACCTGTTCATACTTATACATGGTAGGCCATTTTTGTGAAGCGGGTTTCTTCAAAAGTTGTGAAAACTCATGTTTATTATTTTTCATGGCAGGCAATACAAGAAAAAGGACACCATGCATGAGTCCCCCTTTTTTCTTACCTATTTCTCTCTCTTTTTCCAAAGCAAGGTCAACTTTGCCCGCATGCAAAGTCTAGAAAGAAGTTGAATCTTTGAAAACTCCCGGTCGTGTTCTCGATATATTGGTTGTCTGGTGGGCAACTTCAAAAGATTTTTGTGAAATTTAAAGAGCAATTGGAAGCTCACATGTGGTTCGATATAATTTGACCTAATTTTGACAGACTCCCTCCAATCCATATTAATATTCGTAGATTCATCTAGATTCAAATGTATCTAGTCATGTTTCTGTGCTAGATACATATATCCGAATCTAGACAAATCTGAGAATATAAATTTGAATCAGATATAGTAGTGTAATTTGATTGGATTAATTTATCTACGAACCTTGAAAACTCAAAGAACATAGGAATCGTAAGTAAAACATGGATGGTTCGCTATGTCCGGAAAAATGGCATGCTTCTCGCATTCAGTGCCACATTCTTCTGATTTTATTTACTGCTAGTACAAAACATCCCCATAATCAGTTGGAAAAGTGAAAAATGTTTTTTCCTAATTGTTCGAAACTCCCACGGGCAACATTGTTTACTAGGCCAAGACACACCCATCTACCCAATGTCAGAACCCTATGTAAAGGTGTAGCTAGGGTATACATCGATATAGAAGGCCATGACCTTATTGGTCATTCGGGCTGAAAACCAAGAATTAATAATATTACATCATGGAGGGCTATAATGTGAATCCGTTTTCCCTAAGGTTGTCGAATCTCATGTTTATCATTTTTCTTAGCAATTAATAATACTACTAGAAAAAGTACCCCAATCGTAATGACGTCTCATGTTTTTTTTACGCTTTATTTTGTTTAATTGTTTTCCATGCGTGGTCAAATTTGTCGGTATGCAAATACTAATCAGTAATGGCATTTCTCAAAACTATTGTTGGACCATGATATATTGGCTGCCTGGGTACCTTCAAAAGAATTTTGGATATTTTTAAGAGTAATAGTCTATCACGCTCACATGTATTCAAGTTTGACCTAATTTCGTTTAATCGAGTTAGAGTCATGCATTTAAGTGCACGTGGAACTTTAGCTTGGAAGTTTGAAAAATAGTTAAACTTGGGAACTGTAAGAAAGAATTGTTCACTTTGTACGAAAATTTGGTGGGGCCATTCTTTCTTATTTTTCTACCAGTAAAAGTACTTGAAAAACTCACACTTCTGGTATTGCCTACTATATCATGTACTACTATGTATGAACTTTCTTGGGTTTCAAGCCAAATTACCAAGTTCATGGACATACCTTGTCTTCATCAAGATAATGACCGTGTGCCCATATTTTGGTATACCTAGGTCGGTGCATGTTAGCATGCATGGTAAAGAAGTAAAAGTATTTTTTTGGAATGAAGTGCGATCAATATGGCTTAGAGTTCATAGCATGTGCCATTTATTTACTATAGTACATAAAGTGGTTGGATAAATTACATGTTATATTTTTCAAGCTTAATTTTCTAGCTAATTTCACCCACTCAGACGACTTTCTGTCGATTTGTCGAATTAGGTCCAAATTAATATTCTACAAGTGCATGAGAGCTAGTTCAATAGTATAACTGAGTGTTAGGTATAACAAAGTGACACATCATCTATTGCCGGCTTTATACCAACATGTACAATACCTAACATTTGAACTATAGAACAACAAGCATTATATACAGCAACCTCATCAAAAAGCAAGAAGATTAAACAGGAATAAAATGAAAAACATTTCTATGCCCCCTTGAAAAATCCTAAAACTTGGGAATTGTACGAAAGCATGGTACACTTAGTCTGAAAATTGGGGCAGTGGCATTCTTTATTTATTTTTTGGACCTGGGTACCATAGGTCCTGAAGGAGCGAGACACTCCAATTAATGCACTAGGGTTTGTAGTTGTCACAATGTGATATGAGGACCTTTCTGTAATTATTATTATTACTTTTGAGACCTTTTGTATTGGTGTAGATGATTATTAATTCAGTAGATGGCTTGAATTTCGGGGGGGGGGGGGGGAAACGGTTGCTGGAAGTAGATCAGTATGCCGTACCAAGTCACACGTGCGCAGCGCCACGCTGTGGATGAGGAAGAGACAAGCCGGACTGTGCACCCGCGGCTGCAGAGAAGAGATTGATGGAGGATGGATGGTCAGAGCCACCGAAGGAGAGAGAAAACACAACTTGTTTTGCTTGCATATTACTACTAGTAGGTCCATATATTTACTACTAGTAGAGTGTACCTTGTGTCAACAGCCCATCATAGCTTTGCTCTTACATCGCACCGCCTTTCGACTCCTCCTCCCGCTGCTCTCGCGCTGCCTCCTTTTTTTTGGAAGGAGCCGCCTCCCTTTTCGAGTAGTACTAGTAGGGAAGTGGAGTACTTTGCTTTAAAGAGAAAAATATTTCCATCGCTTAGAAAATTGGAGTTGTTACTTTTCCTAGTATTTGGGAACTCCCATTGGCAAAGCTGTTTACCAACGCCAAGATACACACATCTACTTTCTTGTAGTACTACTACGAAATTCAAATAAACATGGATATGTTCATGTCCTTGCTTGGTCGCTTGTCCTGAAACTTGTTCATACTTATACATGGTAGGCCATTTTTGTGAAGCGGCTTTTTTCAAAAGTTGTGAAGAACTCATGTTTATTATTTTTCATGGCAGGTAATACAAGCAAAAGGACGCCATGCATGAGTCCCCCTATTTTTTGGCCTATTTCTCTCTCTTTTTTCAAAGCAGGGTTAACTTTGCCGGCATGCAAAGTCTAGAAAGAAGTTGAATCTTTGAAAACTCTCGGTCGTGTTCTCCATATATTGCCTGCCTGGTGGGCAACTTCAAAATATTTTTGTGGAATTTAAAGAGAAATTGGAAGCTCACGTGTGGTTCGAAATAATTTGACATAATTTCGACAGCTCCCTCCGATTCATATTAATGTTCATAGATTCATCTAGATTCAAATGTATCTAGTCATGTTTATGTGCTAGATACATATACCCGAATCTAGACAAATCTAAGAACATTGGTTTGAATCGGAGACGGTAGTGTAATTTAAGTGGGTTAATTTATCTATGAACCTTGAAAACTCTAAGAACCTAGGAATCACAAGTAAAACATGGGTGGTTCGCTATGTCCAGAAACATGGGAACCTCAAAACACTTCCCCATCATTCTAGAATCTTCTCCCTCATTTCTCCCGACCATGTGAGCTAATAATCGTTCACTCTACATGATATACAAAGTACGAGAACCAAATATACACCCGTCTATTATAGATGTTGATCAAATTTACATTTTTTCTGCTTTACCTATTATAATTTTATATAGTGATGATATACCAGACGTCTATTATCCGAGTCTCACATGCAGGACATGTGCAACTTACTAGTTTACTACTGGTACTACATGAATTTGTTGGATAAATTCCATGCTATATTTTTCAAGCTTAATTTTGTACTCCCTTCGATCCAAATTAGTTGACTTAGTTTTATCTAGTTTCGAATGTATCTAACACTAAAATAAGTCTAGATACATGAATCTAGACAAATCTAAGTCAACTAATTTGGGTCGGAGGGAGTAGCTAATTTCACCCGAAAGTGCATTATGCTTCAATCAACATGTTCGGTGGAATTAAAAGGTTACATCAAAAAATAGAAAATTACATCCAAGTCCATACAATTGGCACAAAGGCCCCTAAAAATTAGCTTGGAAAGGTAGTCGGGTCCGGCTCAATTTCAATCGAGCAGCTGAGCCATACTCTTGCTACTACTGTTTTCTTCACACACGAAAGACAGCGCGCACCTGCATGTTGATCATTGTCAAAGGGACGAGATTGCTCGGAATGAGTAGAGGAGCACACTGCCCCCCTACCGAGTCGATTCCCCCAGCCGCACCTTCGTCGGCCGCAGGTTCCTCGTGCTCGAGCTCGAACTTGAGCATGTCCTGATGGTGATCAAGGGCGAACATAGGATCGATAGGCTCGAGGGGACCAAGGATGGCGCCGTCTGCCATGGCCACGGTGACCTGGCGCCCACCCGAGTTGCCTGCCCCGGTCGCATGCTCGCTTCCCGCAGGTTCCTCGCGCGCGAGCTCGAACTCGATCATGTCCTGATCGTAAGCAAGGGCCAGCATAGGATCGATAGGCTCTAGGGGACCCAGGACGGCATCGGCCATGGCCACGGCAACCTGGCGCCCACCCGAGTTGTCAGCCCCGGTCGCATTATCGCTGGCTGCAGGTTCCTGGCGGAAGGATTGAACGTTGTCTCGCACGGGCTTAACTTGGCCACGGTTGATGTCCAGCCAACGCGCCTGCCTGGACTCAGCTTTGTCACAGTCGAAAGGGAGGCACACCGGGACCGGCGCTTTGTTTTAGAGGTCCACTTTTGTTTGCATGCCGTGTTGACGCCTCTGTGACGCGGCCAACGCATGATCGGTAGCCTCGAGTGGGCCCAAAATCGCGTCGTCGGCTGGCAGGGCCAATGCATGTTTACCGCGGGTGACCAGGCGCTCTACAGAGGTGGCTCCAACGGCGGCTCCAACAACGGCATGTTCCCGTTGGATGAACTGTTTTGGAGCCTAGCTTCAAGCCGCAGCAGACCTCTGAGGACGACACAGCCAATCCACCGGGATTCCTTCAAGTATTTGTGAGGGTGACATGCCTTTGGTGGACGAAAGAAATTTCCCCGAAGAGTAGAATGAAGGAGAAAGTATAGTACTAGTAGTACTACTAGCGGTGCTACTCAGTTTTGACCCAGCATTTCTCCAAGGAGTATGTAGAGTGACCGCTTGGCGCCGCGTGAGTTTTTTCGCAGTCGGTGGTTGTCCGGGGCATTAACTCACAAGAGAAATGTCATATCGGTACTTGTAGCGGATGTACTTTCAGCTGGCCATAGTCTAATCGGATAGTAGGAGTAGTAGTACTATACACTCTCAAAATAGAGGTGGCGAGCAGCTGGCAGCTCGAGCAACGAGTCTGGTAAATTATTGGAGTATGTACTCCAATATACAGTAGTAATAAGTGGCACATGCCTTAGTGCTCTGGCATGTGATAGAACTATAGAAGTACAGTATATCATATTATCTCTACTACTATAATGGAGCAGTTTTGAATTGGATCTATAGCACCAATCCTGACCGTTGGGCTGTTAGATCCAATGGTTCAGAGCAGCTAGATTCGTGTTGAATAGTACCTAGATCAAACTCCACCATGCATGTTCTAGAACCATCATGTCACCACCCAAAAATTTCATAGCACAGTAGGTTGTATTCTCTCTACCACTATAATTGGGCAGTTTTGAATATGAATGATCCATAACACTAATTCTTATTGTTAGGCTGTTAGATCCAATGGTTTAGAGCAGCTGGACTCGTGTTGAATAGTACATAGAGCAAACTCCACCATGTTCTAGAACCACCATGTTGAATAGTATCCATGATATGTCATACGTCTATTATCTGAGTCTTACGTGCACGGCATGTGCAACTTTCTAGTAACTATATAGAAGTACTCTGGCACGTAAGACTCACATATTCATATTTTTTGAGCTTTACCTATATTGTATAATCTTATCACACTATATTGTCTACGCAGTACTTTGAAATTTGAAAAATCGTTCAAGCCTGGCAATTCCTAACATTGCAAACCGCTGGATCTTCTATCCATGCTAGCATATAGAATATTACATTGTTAGTCTTTAGCACAGTGAAAGCTATGCACAAACCTCAGAACGTACTTCTCAATAATTCTAGAATCTTCTTCGTCATTTCTCTTGAGAATAACGAGTAATAGATAGCTAGTAGTAGTAGGTTGATTTCTACATGACATGATGTACAAGAACCAATTATACACCCTATACTTTATGAACGTGGCTCAAAATTATAATTATTTTTTAATGATACCAACACAATCTCTTTCATTATTATAGTAGGTTGATTTCTACATGACACAAGGTACAAGAACCAATTATACACCCTATACTTTATGGACATGGCTCAAAATTATAATTATTTTTCAGTGATACCAACAAAATCTTTTTCATCATTAATTGTCGTGACATATAAGCATTTTCCATGCATGTAATAAGGTCTTTAACAATGGGGGAGTCTCTTAGTGCGGCATACTAGAAAAAATGCTTTTGTGGCATGTCAATTAAGGAGGAGAGAGAGGGTGTTGTTGTATATCACTAGTACGTAGTAGCTAAGATACACCCCTTGCACCAATTATAGGCAAAAAGAGTTGATTGCCCAATAAAATGCATGCATGAGAGAAAAATATTAAATTAAGATACAACCTCTAAAATACAATGCATTGGAGAGGTTGTCTATTAGGTATTTATAACTCCTATGGTAACGTGCTAAGCTACACCCCATTGTGAAAGGCCTAATGCATGATACAGTACGTACCACCTGATACCCCCATTGGGGCTAGTCTCATACTCTCATCCCAAATAGAGATAGAGTAGTAGTACTAGTACCTCCATCCTAGAGTAGTACTTGAGTATAGTATTTATTCTTCCACGTAGCCCTAGGTCATCAAAGCGACATGTACACCGGGTCAGAGGGAGATAATTAATCGGGAAACACAACGCTTCCCTAGTTTATTCCACGCAGGTCTCTTGCCAAAGAGATAAGGTATCGGTTCATGTCCGTTGAATTTGGATGGACGGACGATATTGCCTACAGTGAGATGAGGAGTCTAGTACTCCTAGTATTTAACTATTGTACCAGTCTCTCTCTCGCTCCCATCAACCCTCTTAGATCTACGCTCCTCCCTCTACTCTCTCACTCGGTATCAAAATCCCTCTTAGATCTGCCGCAGTTGAAGAACGGCTCTATGGTGGACGAGTGGTTTGAAGCTATGATTGACATGAGTGCAATGAGGTGGGTCTTCAACTACAGATTGTGTTCTCAAATTGTTCGTCGTCCAGTGTACATGGTTATTACTACTTCTTTCTTCATAATGTTTTCCACACTAGTTCGATACAACTCTTGTTTTTGGGCTAAATCTCTTTTCTTGCATGAGAAGTGCTTTGGCAAGGCCGCAACGCACATTGCATGCGCACAATGTGTTGGAAAATTGTCCGATGGCCAGTGCCCGGGGTGTGAATACGGAGGGGTCTTCGAACCAACCACTGTCGTGGATCAGATGTCCTCGGGAATGAAGCTCAAGTGCAGCAACAAAGGTTGTGACATGGCTGGCAGCTTCCTCGAGTTCATCGAACACTAGACGGTGTGCCCGCACGGGCAGAGGGCGACATAGGTTCTTGACAAAAAAGAACCGTATGATATTCAGGTGTCTATGTGTGTGCTGATTCTGTGTAGAGTATGGTTTAGTTTCTGCCATGGTTGTGTTGTACCTATACTAGTTATGTTATGTACAAATTGAATCATCATCGCATCCACATAGTTTCTCTCTTTTACCGATAGCAAGGGGAAGTACCACCAGCCTGTGCATCTACATAGTTGCTCTCTTTTAGCTAAAAAGCTTGGAAATCCGTAGAACTTGGGTGTCCCTCAACAGCGTATGCAAATATCGGTGCCCAAACCACTTCTCATCCATCCAGCACCGGTGCCTACGCTACATAGACGATGCCACAAAAAAATCAAGGATATGTTAAATATTGGTCTTCCCTGTCCAGCTCCACTACCCTACCTCTATTTAACGTAGAGACAACAGCTATCCCTCTCGTCACGTGGGAGCAGTAACTTGCATGTACATGCAATGCCAACTAAGCAAATTGGTGACATGACATGATAATTAATGATGAAAAAGAGGGAGGTATTACCATAACATCACACATTTATATGAGTCTAGAACCTAATTAATTAGGTCTTGCATGACACCACACACATGTTATCACCCACTATGATGACAGTAACATATGCAAGTTACTATATTTAGGCTGGTCATGGTGGGGAGTAACTTAGAGTAGTAACATGCATATGTTACTAGTCTAAGTTACTACCTCCATTTTCGCAAAATAAAATAAAATAAGATACTGCCTCCATAGTGGAAAGTAACATAGGTGTGGTATCATGCAAAGTCCCATTTATTGCAATGTAGACTCATTTTGTCTTGAAATTCTGCCGGAAGCGCACTGTGTAGTGAGGAGAGAGAACAATGACTTTCTAGTTCTTATGGCCGGGTCGTACTGGTATGGTCGACCGCAAGGTTTCTTACCTTAAGACTGAGTGCTACTGACGAGGGTTTAACTCATCAATGCCCATTGTTATGGACTTGGGTTTTGGAGAAGGAGGACGCGCTGGAGATCTTGGTACGGCTAGCAAACAAGCACATAGGGACGCAAGGTTTACCCAGGTTCAGGCCTCGTAGAGGACCCTACTCCTTCTTGTCTGCTCTTGATTGATGATGATCCGAAGGATTACAATGTCGCCGATGGCGGTGTTGCGCAGATTAGATCTGGCGTATGAGAGATCGTAGATCTATCTATTGGGGGAGTCGCGATGTCTAGATCTATTGTGGTGTAGCGTGTTGCGATTGAGAGGTCGCCTGTTGGGGGAGAGGATAGAAGTTATCTCGTGTCCCCCTCGTTGGACCCTCCTAGCCTTTATATATGGGGAGGCTAGGTCTCAGGTACCAATACGAGTTGGTTACAAGTTAGATTACAACTCTAGTGTTGAGCTTTCCTTGTCTTGTGCGTTTGGGAGTCCGTGTCCATATGGGCTTCATACCAGTCGAACCGTCATAGGCGTCATGGACCTTGGCAATTTGTCGAGTGCGCCTTCCGTCGAGCCGCACCAGGTAGGCTGTAGTCGAGTGCCTATTGAGCATACCCATGTCAGTAGCCCCTGAGTGTCCATGTGAATCGTAGTTAGGATGGAGACTCAGAAGTCTTGAGTCTTGTATTAGGATGTCGGAGTCGACAATTGTATCGAGTGTGAAGCACTCACCCGGAAGTTCATCGGGCCAGTCGAATTTTGTAGTACTTCATAGGGATGATGGTAAACGTGCCTGGTGCGCTCGATGGATTGAGACCAGTTAATTTCTCTAGGGCAAAAACAACGCCACCTACTCAAACTCGAGTCCCCGGACTCGAATCCGGAAATTGCTGGCGTAATTCGACTCAGGCCACGGAGGTCTTATAGGAGTCGAATTCCAGTGAACAACTGTGAGCACTTGACGCGTCCGTCCAAGCAATTCATCGTACCTGCAGGAACAGATATATCTCTGGTAGTGCACAGCAGATGCGTTGCCAGGCCTTATTCAGGTCTTATCTTCACGCTATAAGCGCGGTATCCGAATTTTTTGTCATCGCGGAGATGATTCGGGTGGCCCAGGAGACGTAATATCTTTGTAGGGAAATTATGAGGCGGAGTCGCCATAGCCTTCGAGTGTGGATGTTATCGATACACAGTACGATGTACGAGGAAGAAAATAATCATAGGGTGCGCGGCCAGTGCTCCCTATGGGAGTAGCCCCCAAGTGCCTGCTTGAGTCGAAGCTCAAGTAGGGACTAAATAACTTTTGCGACTGCTGTCGACTTTTGTTGCTTGTTTCAGTTGAAGATTCAGGCAGGGACTAAATAACTTTTGCGACTACTGTCGTCTTTTGTTGCTTGTTTCAATCGAATATGCTTTCAGCGCTCCCTATGGGAGTAATCCTCGAGTGAAGGGTTTTCATGATGCTTGGATATCTTCACAAATTTCTTCGGGTGCGCGGACAGCGCTCCCTATGGGAGTAGCCCCCGAGTCCTTAGTCGAATCATGGATTCGAGTGAGGACTCAGAGCGTGTCACTCGAGGATCTCGTATATGCGCCACCAGTGCTCTAGTTTGGAGTAGCCCCCGAGTGTCTGGCGGAGTCATAGACTCGGGCAGAGACTTGAGTCTTGTATCTTTGTAGATGTAGTCGCCAATCATGCGAGAAGAAAACATGGGTGAGTCGACGATGCAGATGGAGTCGATGCAGTCACTTTTGTCGGGTGCGTGGCCAACGTCGCATGTGTGTAGCATCAAGCGATGTAACCATCCGAGGAGGGACTCGACTCGGGTCTTGAGTGTATGTCATAGCCAGTTGTTTTGTCGACTCCTGTTGGAGGACCCGATAGAATAGCTCGACACAGTCGACATCCTTATAAGCTGCATAAAACATTAAGAAATTGTGAAGTACTTGTATCTTGTAAAGGATATTTGCATGTCAGTTTGCAATGTAAAATTCTGGTGCCAATCGAGTCGACACTTTTGCACTGCATGCTAGGCCTTTTCGTTAGCCTGATTACCCTTAGTCTCAGTACCTTGCCGAGGTGCTCGGAGTTCAAGGATTCGACGATCAGGCAGAATCATCTACTCGGGCTGTCGCGTATGAGGTGCTTGAGTGCGTGGAATCGATGGCACATTACGTTACTCGAAGAAGGCATAGCCCCTGAGTGTTTCGAGTGCGATTAAAGTAAGAAAGAAAGCATCTCTAATAGAAGGTAACTTAGCTTTATTGGTAGTCGTTGTGGACGAAGTCAATGCAATCGCGGACGTAGTCGATGCGGCAGTGGGTCGCGTGAAGGAGTCGAAGACACATCAGGTCGGCAAAGTCGAAGACCATAGCACGTTACCACAGCCGAAGACTGCATCAGGTCGCATGCTGGAGTCGAAGATAGTAGCGGCTCGCTATCGCGGGAGTCGAGGGAGTCCTCGAGTCACCCGATATGAAGACCACAGCCAGTCGTTGAAGTTGAAGACTGCGGCGGTTGCCGAAGCAGAGGGAGCCCCCGAGTCGCTGGAACTGAAGATCATAGCGGATTGTCGATGGAGTCGAAGACGGCAGCAGGTTGCGTGATGGAGTCGAAGACTCAATAGGTCGGGGGAGTCGAGGACCATAGCGAGTCGCTAGATCACCGGAGTCGAAGAAGTCCTCGAGTCGAATATCGTAGCGGGTCATTGAAGTCGAAGACTAGAGTTGACGTGGCAGCGAGTCACGCGGCGGACGTAGTCGACGTGTCGGATCGGAGTCGCGTGGTGATGACGAGTTGCCGTATATGAAGACTGTAACGGGCCACATCAGTCAAAAACCGTATCAGGTCACCTCACCCGAAGACCGCAGCTGAAGACCGCAGTAAGTCGCGTGATGGAGTCGAAGACTCAGTAGATGGACGGAGTTGGAGACCGTAGTGAGTCACCGTAGCCGAAGGCGGTAATGGGCCTTGCGGCGGAGTCGATGGAGCCCCCGAGTGTAGATTCGATGTTGTTGATGTAGTCGAGGCGGTGTTCGAAATCCGATGCGGCAGACCAGAGTCGACGCGGCAGCAGGTCACCAAAACCGATGATGGCAGCGTTTTGCCACAACCGAAGATTGTGGCGGGTCGCTGGAGCAACGAGCCCCCGCGTCGCCGAAGCAGAAGGCCGCAATGGGTCGCTGGAGTCGAAGATCGCAGAGTATCGCTGATGTCGAGGAAGCCCCCGAGTCACAGTCGCTGAAGCCGATGTGGCCGGTTGCTGCAATCAAAGATCGCATTGGGTTGCCACATCCGAAGGATGCAGCGAGTCACCGCAATTGAAGACCGTAGAGGGTCATCGCAATCGCAAACCACAGGTCGATAGTCGCGATTCGTATGACCAAGTGGGCGGAGCCCCCGAGCGTGGAGTTGAGGAACGAAGTGGGAGGCACGTCGCCGGAGACGATGGGCAGCGGGTCACCGCAGCCGAAGGCCATAGAGGGTCACCACAATCGAAGACAGTAGTGGGTCGCAATCGATGGAGTCGTCACAGTAGGGTCATCGGATTTTTGTTTAGAGGGAATCGACACGGCGGCGAGTGGCGCGGTGTGGACTCGGTGCAGCCCACGAGTGTGAAGTTGAACGTTTTGATCAGGCTGCCATCGTAACGTAGCGGCGCCATTTAGTGTGTGGTTGAAGAGCTAAGAAAGTCTGGACTGAATATTGTTTGCACGAGCATCGTGTTGAATCCTGTTTGCATGAGTATTTTTTTTCTTCTGATCGATACGATCTGAAAACTTTCTTTTTTTTCTCCTTGTCATTACGTGACTTAGTAGCACGTCTCCATGTGCAGTCCTCTGGCTGTCGCCTTTTCCTTTGGAAATTGATCCCAACTTGAAGGTTCGATTGTCTTCCGGGACTTGTTCTAGTTGGCCGGCTGCCGTGTTGGTGTAGGACTTTTATATTGCGTTGTCCATCTTTGAAAATTAAATCATGCTCGTGTACGTATAGCTCAATTGGAATCGCACAGTGGCGGACGCCACATCCCATGGTTGCGCGCCATGTCCAACTAATCTTTTATGCGCTTCGACGAAAACTTGATGTAGTCCATGACATGGTGTGGCGGTTTCTGCTGGCTCGGCCAGATGCGTGAGGGCTTGTAGACTGTGCGGCGACGAAAATCGTTTTCATTGTTGATGAAGAAATCGAGCGCTTCGAAGCGCATGATCTGACCAGACGCGATCGGTCGATGACGGCGATGGTCGAGTGATCCCGCCCATATGAAGAAGACGCATGGGAGTCGAAGTAGATCTGGCCTCCAGTAGACGATGAAGCGTAGAGTGCTGGTGATGGGGCCATCGAGATCGCAACATCAGCACTCCCAGTTCCCACAGACGGCGCCAATAGACGAGGGTTTAACTCATCAATGCCCATTGTTATGGACTTGGGTTTTGGAGAAGGAGGAAGCGCTGGAGATCTCGGTACGGCTAGCAAACAAGCACATAGGGACGCAAGGTTTACCCAGGTTCAGGCCTCGTAGAGGAACCTACTCCTGCTTGTCTGCTCTTGATTGATGATGATCCGAAGGATTACAATGTCGCCGATGGCGGTGTCGCGCAGATTGGATCTGGCGTATGAGAAATCGTAGATCTATCTATTGGGGGAGTCGCGATGTCTAGATCTATTGTGGTGTAGCGTGTTGCGATTGAGAGGTCGCCTGTTGGGGGAGAGGATAGAAGTTATGTCGTGTCCCCCTCGTTGGACCCTCCTAGCCTTTATATATGGGGAGGCTAGGTCTCAGGTACCAATACGAGTTGGTTACAAGTTAGATTACAACTCTAGTCTTGAGCTTTCCTTGTCTTGTGCTTTTGGGAGTCCATTTCCATATGGGCTTCATACCAGTCGAACCGTCATAGGCGTCATGGACCTTGGCAATTTTTGGAGTGCGCCTTCCGTCGAGCCGCACCAGGTAGGCTGTAGTCGAGTGCCTATTGAGCATACCCATGTCAGATACAATGTTTAAATTCCACTAAGGTCGACCACAGGTGTCTTATATCCGACCTTATTTTCACATTGGAGATGCTGTTATGGTAACATAGCTAGTTACCCTAAGGATCTCTCTCATCATTTAATTGCATGCCATGTCATCTAAATGCTTAGTTGGCAATACATGTAGGACTATGTACTACCCAAATTACTCCCAGTAGCACTATGACGAGCCTAAATAGAACCTTGAAGAGAGGACGAGCCAAGAATGATGTTGGGGAGTGACGAGGTAGTGCGTCCCCGCCTTTTGTTCGAGTAGTCCACTATCAGGGTCCATTTGATTCCAAGGATTTGCCTAGGAATTTTGTAGGATTAAATCCTATAGGAAATTTTCCTATGACGATTGTTTGATTTGTAGGATTGATTCCCATAGGATTTTTTTCCTAAGGATTCCTTTGTACAGTACTAGTTTTCGTAGGAAATCAAACATTCACCCATACCTCTTTTTTAGATTCCTATGGTGGAATCAAACACACTTTGGTGCATATGAATTCCTATAGGATTGGAGTGAACATGACAATGCAATCCTACATTTTTCATATTCCTACAATTTTCCTATCCTACAAATCAAACAGGCCCTCACCCATTTCCCCTAGCCTCTTCCCCCTCATCCACACCAGCACCATGGACTAGGCCCCTCCCCCTCCTGTCCCCATCCCCTCCCCCCACCCCCCAAAAAAAATCCCCAAATGGCGACGCCACCAGAACTAGAGCGCTCCTCATAGGAGTGCATCATCGAGTCTGGCCCCATGTCTTCCGTGCTTGCCACGTCTCTGTGGCCACAACCGACTTCTCCATCTTTGCACCACAATTAGTTAACGAGGCGATGCCGTACACAATGACACCGAAGATCTTCTTCTCGAGGACGTACGAGCTCAGGAGGATACCTGGCTCCATCCCAGCCCCTCTAGAGGAGGACGATGTCGCGACCACACCCTGCGAAGAGGAAGTGTTGAATCTTTGCCTGCCTCCCAACAAGCTGCGAAGAGTGAACAAGGTCGTGGGAACTATGCGCAAGGTTCTTGGCCATGTATGGCTGCTGAAGAACCTGCAACTCATGGCGGAGGAGTGGGACATCATCAGGCCGTACGACATTCTGCACCAGCTCTGGCTTGAGGCGTGTATGTGGGTCAACGGGTTCCACTTCGACCTAACCCTTAGCCTGAATCTCTGTCTCATCGTCAACTTGCTGGCACATCAAGACAATTGGTACCTGGTTGAGAAGGAGGATGGCCACTACAGCATATGCATGCAGGCGATGTCGAAGCGCACAATGGTACGTCTCCGGGGATGCAACCATCCGTACCACCACAAGTGCATCTTCACTTGGTTTGGGACCAACGCCAGCTGCCCTATCTGCTGAGACAATGTGCCCGCCCATCTCTACTGACACGAGGTGCATATGCCCCCTTCTGTATGAAACTGGTCCTGTGGTTGATAATTAATTAATGTACTGAACCAATGTTTCTGCTGCACGGCAAGTGAACCTATTCTATATATGTTTGCACTTGTCAAATTAAGCTTAATCCAATTTAGACAGGGAAAACAATTAGTCTAGGAATACAATCCAATAGGAAATTGTCATCATGTCTCATACATTTTACAAAGAGAAAACCAATACGAATCATTGTTAATCATATCACTGCATAATATGAAACAATAGTTAATCATCGTCACCAGCATCGCTTTCTGCACTGCCACGTTCTAGATCCACATATTCCCACTGGGTTGGATCTTCTTCCCCTTGCCATTCATCATACATGTCCTGGGATTCATCAGGTAGAACTAGTTTATTCCTGTCTTTGTCGACTACACTAACCTCGACAGTGAAATCTACTTGTCTATCATGCGCAGAGCCGCCTCTGGCAATCAAATTTTCATCGACGTCAACCAGTTCAGTTACCATACAACCATTGAGATCATCTTGGTGGGCAACATCTGTGGTGACTGGCTCGTCATACTCATTCACATCATAGGTGCTCCTTACCTCAAACTTTTGCACATATTGCCAGTCCTTATTATCTATGTCATCCAAGAAAATTACCTTGGAAGCTTGAGTTACCAAAATATAAGGTTCCTCCTTGTACCACTCACCAGTAGTATTGATCGATATGAAATTCCCATCATTTTTGGGGCCTCTTTTCTTGTTCGGATCTTGGTCATACCAATAACACTTGAATAGAACCATAGATCGACCACTAGTCTTGTCGTTATAATTCAACTCAATAACTTATTTTATGCAACCATAATGATCATAGTCATCCGACTTCTTCATTTTGGCTGTCAAGTGCTCTCCACTGGTCGTGATGCCACAGTTTTGTGTCTTTAGATGCTTCTCACGCTCATAAGTGTTGTAGTGGATACCATCGTCATTGCAAGCTGAAGCTGTCTACGCCCTCTTTGCCAGACCACATGATAGGGCATAGAGACCATCACTAACATCGCCTGGATTCTCTTCACACAGCTTCGTGATCTACGGTTATACAAAATAATCAAGAGGTCATCTCATGTGCACAATTCGTATGCAATTCAAAGTTCAGTTGACCATCTTACATGATTCCTAAACCATTCCTGAAACCCACCCCCACATACTGGTGTAGCATAATCTTTTCCTTTGGTTGCTTTAAATAACCTACAAAAACGATACTCAAGTAAGACATCTGAACATATCTTGCTACAAGTTTCATTTCAAAGATGTGAGTATATGTATGAATAGTGCTCACGCAACAAAGTTTTCAGCCTCATTAGCGTTATTCAGCACATACCAAGTAAGTTGGTCATATTCGTGCTGCATTAATGTTCTATGTTCCTTCTTTCCTACTAGGCGAACACCATGGTTAAAAACAGATTTTTCAACTTCTTTAATTCTGCCACCCATACCGGATCTCGTTTTACAATCAGGAATGTATCTTGAGCAAAATGCAAATGCTTCAGCAGCCGTGTATGCCTCTGCAATGCAAGCCTCTGCTCTAGCCTTGTTCTTGACAGTACCCTTGAAAGTGCAAAGTTGACGTTCTATATGGTACATCCATCCATACTGTACGGGACCTCTATAAAGTGCATCTTCAGTCAGATGAACAACCCAATGCACCATCACATCCAATAAGGCTGGTGGATATATTAGCTCAAGCTTGCACAGGATTTCTGCTATGTCTGTCTGAAGACGCGCTACAACTCTTCTGTCCAGAGTTTTGCTACAGATTTCCCTAAAGAACTTTCCCAACTCTGCAAGCACGTTGTACAAATCCTTGTTCACTAAAGCTTTAATGCCAAGAGCTAAAAGCCTTTGTAGTATGATGTGGCAATCGTGAGTTTTCAACCCTTGGAGCTTGTTCCCCTCTGCATTGATACAATTTGCAATGTTGGAAGCAAATCCAGATGGGAACTTCACACCTCGAAGGAAGTCACAAAATAATACCCTTTTATTCATCGGCAAGGTAAATTCTGCACCTCGAAATTTGTAATATTTTTCACCGCCCTTATCAACTGTATCTTCAGGATGCGGCTTCAAGTTGTTGTTAACGTTGAGTTTTTCATAGTCAAGCCTAGCATTATAGCTATCTTTTGTCTTAGATGGAATGTTGAGTAATGTGCCTATAATGTTGTGACATATATTTTTCTCCATGTGCATGACATCAATATTATGTCGAATTGTCTTACCAGCCCAATACGGCAAGTCCCATAGAGTGGATCTGCGCTTATAAAATATTCTCGGTTCCTTTTCCTTCCCTTGGGAATCTGCTAGTACTTCTTCCACTCTCTTCCTTTTGGATGTTGCTCCTATTGTTGGTGCATCTTCTATATTCTTTCTTTTACCTCGTCTGGCAGCTGGTTGTTTTCCTGGTTTGACATTTCTGCCCTTTTGTAAACGCGCCTGCAACTTAGCTGCAGTGAACTTTTGTGGTGTAGTGCCATATTCAGTCCTCTTTCCATAGAACTGCAATTTTTTCAAGTTTTTTCAGAATTTGTGGCCTTGAGGAAGAAAAACCCGGTGGCCAAGGAAACCAGTCTTATTTTGTAGCCTCACTGTGACCTGTTTTGTCTCACAACGAACACATGCGTTATAACCTGCTGTCACTCTGCCTTATATAGTGCCAAGAGCTAGAAAATCATGGGTGTATAATAACACAGCAGCACGCATAGGGAACTTGGCATCTTCATGGTTGCTGGCAAGGATATCAGGAGTCATGACACCCTTCCATAGTTCCTGCAGGTCTCATATAAGAGGCTGCATGAACAGATCAAAATCCTTCAAAGGTGATTTGGGACCTGGGATGAGTAAAGCCAGCAAGCAGTTCAACTAATCAGTGCATGCCCAGGGAGGCAGGTTGTAAATTGTAACAAGTACTAGCCACATGTTGTACGAGTTACTCATGTTGCCAAATGGGTTAAATCCATCTGTAGCTAGGCCAAATCCCAGGTTCCTTGGATCCGCTGCAAATCCTGGATGGGCCTTGTAGAAGTTCTTCCATTCATCGCCATCAGCTGGATGTCTGAGTTAGTAATCACCTGGCTTGAGAATCTCTTTGTGCCATCTTGTTTCCTTAGATGTTTGTTCTGACTAAAACAATCTCTTTAATCTATCTATAATTGAAAAATATCTCAGAACCTTACAAGGATCTTTCTTCTTTTTATCACCATTTTTCCATCTTGATTCGTTACATACTTGGCATTCATCGAGGTTTTTATAATCCTTCCAGAATAGTACACAGTTATCTGGACAAAAATGGATCTTCTCATATGATAGTCCAAGTACCTTGATGTACTGTTTCATCTCATAAAAGGACTTTGGCAGTCCTTCCCTAGGGATTGACTCGCTGTACACCTTAATCACTGAATCGAAAGCTTTGTTGGTAATTTTGTTGAATGACTTCTCCTTTAGTAATTTCATTACCAGTTCGAATCTTGAGATACCAGAATTAGGGTCCACTGAACACTTGGCATCTTCTATCAGGTCAGAGAAAAGTGATCTTTTAAGAGAAGGAGCGCCTTTTTTGCTTGCAGTGGGGTACATGTCCCTTAACAAACCAGAAAGGTCCTCATCATCGATCTGATGAGCTTCAGGCGGCTCAGCATCAGCTAGAGGATCAAGAACAGGCTGATCATATGGTTCACCATGTTTACTCCAACTAATATATGTGTGTTGCATCCCATTAACAAAAGTATGGTCTGCGATTGTGCTCTGACTCGGCTTTTTATAATTAAGGCATTGTCGGCATGGGCAGAACTGTAGGGGTTCCACGTATGAAAACAATAAAATTTTACCCTGCGCCCTGAACCCCTGAAGCTTCCAGGACCTATCTATTAGTAATACAGTAACGGGATGGGCTTTTCACGAACTTACCCTTGAAGACCGAAAAGTGTTGTCAACGCTCAGGAGAGCGTGGTTGATGTACACGAGCCGAAGCCGACCTCAAGGTCGTGATGAAGTCCTTGCGCTCCCTTGGCTCCAACGACTTGAGTGCCTCAAGTGCGACACCTCGCGGGGAGTTACACACGTCCGGTGCTTGACGATGACTCTATCTTCCCCGATCCAGCAGTAGTTATGGAAGTAGAGCTCCCGGATCTGAATCCCGCAGCGCAACGGCGCTCCGCGGTGAAGATGTCTCTCGTTTGCACAGTCCAAACTCGGGACCACGGTCACGAGAGAGAGGGGGAGAGAGATAATATCAATTAGAGGTCCTCCCAAAAGTGAGAAGACCTTTATTGATTATTGGTGTATTTTATTTGGCCAAATACCCCCAATATATATAGGGGGAGGGGAGGTACTACCTCCCTCAAAGTCCCGGGGTGGGACTAAAGGAGAGGAGGAGGGAGGGGTGGCACCGCCGGCCACCCCCATGGGCCCCACGCAGGGGGGAGGGCTGGCCCACTAGGGCGCCGGCCACCCCCTTGGCCCCCTTCTCCCTCTCTCCTTTCCCTAATGGGCCTTCTCCCTCCGGGAATTGGCCCATTAAGCTTTTGACCATTTAAATTGATTCTCTCTTTATTAAATAATTGTGAATAAATGATTAAATCAATATTTAACATTCATTCACATATTATTCAATCTCCGTGGCTATGGAACAATTCCACCTCCACTCCGGACATCCTCCGGACTTACCGAAACCCTTCCGGTTTTCTCTCTACTATTCTTCGGTGATTCTACCGATCCTATAAACACTCTCTAAGCATCATCAAGCCCTTAAGCGTGATACCCCATGGTTCGGGAACACTCCAGACATGGTCGGGACACTCCCGCACCAATGATCGACAAAGGGACCTGGATGGCCATGTGACCCCAGTGCGTTCCACGAAGATCTTTCATCGTTTCAACCGGGACAGTCGTGTCTTATTCCCTTTGTCTCTCGATACTTGCATTGCCCGAGATCTGATCAATTACATCACCATTTCATGTTCAATCTTGTTACCAAACAATGCTACTTGACTTGTACCGACAAGTGATATCCCCGTGATCAAATCACACGCTGCGCAGCTATTGGATATAACTTCTCCGAGTGGGTACTTTGAGTATCTTCACATCACATGGACAGACAAATCCCGCTCTTGCCATTTATTGCCTCTACGGTTTCCTCCGAGTAACAGAACACACCTTTATAACCACTGTATTACCAAGTGCCGCTTGATGCTATCTAAGCACTCTCGGGAGACAGTGATTGATATAGCCTCACGGTCTAAGGAATAGTCTACAAGCATCCATTTCTAATCATCATAACTTGAACTACCTGACATGATCGGGTCACGATGTTTAGGTTGGTTATCGGTGTTGGGTTCGCAGCATAGAAAACAAAAAAATTCCTACGATGGGAACTATACGCCAAGATCTATCTACTAGATACAAGCAACGAGTGGATATACATCCATAGAGAACTTACCCTCTAAGACAACAAACCTTTGTTAACGAGTTGGAAATCGTGGATGATGTAGTCGTACACTTTCCGATCTCAAGATCGTGATGAAGTCCAGCAGGTCCGGCTCCAGCACGTCCTTCAGATCCAGCTCCAACAAGTCTAGCACCACCAAGCAGAGGTGTATCCGTGATCACACACACATCCGGTACCCCGACAACCTCCATCCCTCGCTCCAGCAAAGTAGCGGAAGCAGCAACTCCTTTCTAGATAAAGCCACCAGGAACATGTATCTCGCTAATCCGAGACCATGGGGAATAATACTAGAGGGGGAGAGAGATCCTTCACGAGGAGGTGTGAGTGTGAAGGTGTGAGAGGGGGGCCTTTCATAATAGGAGGGGAGGGTACCCGTCCCATGGCCGGTGCCCATGGAGGGTGTCCCTTCACCTTCCCCATTCATGTGGTGGTAATCCCCTCCACATTAAAATGCCCTTTCACATTCTCTTTTAAAGTCTCCACTTTAAATGCATTAAATTTCTCCAAATTTAATGCTCTCTCATTTAATAAAACTCTTTTATTATTGTTATTCAGAATTTTGTTAATTACTTTATTTAAAAAACATTTACATAAACCCCATGTAACATTTCAATATTACATGCAGAACCAATTTCAGCAATTTCACCCGAAATAGTTTTGGTGTCTATTGAAATAATTCCAACGCTTTCTTAAATATTTATCTGAAACATATTTGCTCCAAATGGTGTCGGTATCCCTTAAGTGTGCCACCCTACGGTTCGTGAATAATGCAGACATGATCGAGACCCCTCTCAGATCAATAATCAGACATGATCGAGACCTGGAGATCCATACTGACTCCTACACATTCAACGATGACTTCTGTGATCGTGAGAACCTTTAACGCTAGTAACTAAATCCCTTTGTCTCACGATATATTACATGTCCAAGATTCGATCATCGGTATCTCCATACCTAGTTTGATCTCGTTGCCGACATGCACTCTATTCTCGTTCCCGTGATATAACATTCTAGTGATCACATCACTTGCTTGCAAGCTATCTTAATGTGATATCACCGAGAGGGCCCAGAGTATATCTACCCGTCATCAGGATGGAGAAATCCCACTCTTGATCCATGATCCTCAACATAACACCTTTGTAGCCTTGAACCCACCTTTATAGTCACCCTGTTACGGTGTGACGTTTGATGTTATCAAGATACTCTTCCGGTGTCAGCAATTAACATGATCTCATGGTCTAAGGACTAATATTACTTTGTATGATGTTATAGCAATATAAACATAATGACTTTGATCGTAATGCTATACTTCGGATGAATGGTCATCACATCATTCCACCAATGTTGTGACCTTGTTATTAACAACATCCAATGTCCATGATCAGGAAACCTTGATCATCTTGTTAATCAACAAGCTAGTTTATATGAGAGGCAGTACTAGGAACTTTGTATTTTGTTTATTAAACACACATGTATTAACGTTTCCAATCAATACAATTATAGCATGCAAAATAAAAATTTATCATAAATATGGAATAAGATAATAACCACTTTATTATTGCCTCTCGGGCATATTCCCTTCAGTCTCCCACTTGCACTAGAGTCAATAATCTAGTTTGTAAACTTGTATATACAACACCTAGGTGTTAAATATACGCGTTTGCTAGTTGTTAACATAATCTCCGGATCTAGCACTTTCAGGTCCGTGTGTATTTGCATGTCTTTACGTCTCTACGCATCACTCATTCTCAAATGAGATGGCATTGTATAAATTTGGTCCTTTGGTGAGACCTTTAGTTCGTTCGGGTTAAAAAATGTTGATATTATTGTCATACAATACATCTTCATAGTATTAGCCCACTTTAAACCACACCTAGTTTTATAAAAAACTTCTGGACACAAATGCCCTCCTTTGCTGCTACTGTAGCAGTCATATATTTAGCCTTTTGTTGTAGTATCCGTCACAATGTTTCAACTTTGGAACTTATCCAAATCCATCATGGAACATCCTTTCCATTACATTGTGACACACATAGTCTAAATTGAGATAAATTTAATTTGTATCTTGTGACAAAACTAGTATCAATGTAACACTTTACAACGAACTACCTTTAACTATTTGTCACTTATACATGATATATTCTTAGTTCTTCCAAAGCTCATAATATCTTTACTATTGTCCAATGATCATCTTATGAATCATTCTGGTATGTGATCATAACATTTAGACCATAGAACATTCTGGATATATACATATCACGGTATAATCGATCAAAATCTTCATGTGATTTCACTCACCAAGTGTTGAAACACTTGAAACTTGATACAATCCTTTCCATGTAGCAAGAACCTTTCTTGTTGTTTCCATATTGAACCCTTTCAATATCTCATATATGCACGTCTGGCACAACCATATTAGCGCCTCAATCTATCCATATAGATATTGATGCCAAATATTCCGGTTTTGCCCAATTCTTTCATCAAAATCTTATTTTAATGAAATTCTTAACTTGTGTCAATACAAGATACATCATTTCCAATCAACAATATGTTCTCTACATAATGTATTAGAAATATGTCTCAGCGCTCCCACTTAATTTCTTGCAAATGCAAGTATCTTCAGCATCTCCGATGAATTTAAACTCTTTTAACAGTTTCATCATGGTGAAGATTCCAACTCCTATATGCTTACTTCAACTATTGAAGTTTGCATGCCCTTTTAGCACCCTTTGAATTAACAAAACCCTTCGGACCATGTCTTGTACACGTCCTAGGTAACCATTCTATTAGAAGAACATTGTTTTGTTTGTTCAACTACCATACATCAAATTATATGTAGTGGTTGCTACATTAATCCGTCAAGACTAAATATCACTATGAAAGATCAAATCTTTTCATAGTCAACTCCTTGAACATTGTCGTAAACTTGTTTCTGACATGTCGGCTATTTCATAGATATTAAACATCCATGTCTATTTCTTTATAGATCCAAACACGACCGATAGGCTTTACGCCTTTTTAGAGGGTCTTCCAAGTTCAGAAACTTGATTTCTCGTGTATGGATACTATCACGGATTCTATGACTTCTAGTCATTTTATGGAGTCAGGGCCCATCATCGCTTCTTTGCATGTAGTCGGTTCATCATTGTCAAAACAATAACGACTTGTTTATCAAATCTCACTATTTGATTCTTGCCGACCCACACGGTTCAATAGGAACTCTAATCTCCGATATCACAACCTTTGTAATCACGGGAGCCATGCGCGTTTTAGCCGCCTCCGGGACACTTTCCGACGCTGCGCTACTTAGCACATATAGCTAAGGTTCAACAACCTTATCAAAGTTCTATTGTCCTCCCACTTAACTTTTCGCGAAAAATTCCTTCTCAAGAAACTTGACGTTCCAAGCGACAAACTATTTTGTCCTCGGTGGTATGGAGAAATTCCCAACAAATTCTTTGGGATAACATAAAAATACGTGCTTATCTGACTTTGGTTGTAAACATTTTACTTATGCATAGCATACCAAAACTTAAGAAAAGACAATTCGGGTTTTATCCTAAACCATAACTTATATGGTGTCATTTCAACGGATCACGATGGTGCTCTTTTCAGTGTAAAAGCGGTAGTCTCTAAAGCTTCAATCCTTAAAACATAATGAAAGTTTTATAAATGACACCTTTGATCTTACCATGTCAAACATGGTTTGATTTCATCTCTCGAACATACCATACTCATGTGGTTTATCGGGAAATGCAAATTCATGGAACAATTCCTGAGATCTTAGGTGTTTTACTAAACCTGTAACTCAAATATCTTCCTTTATGATCAAATCATAAAATCTTTTATTTTCTTGTTACAATGATTTTTCACTTCATCTTGAGAGTCTTTGAACAATTTTCAAATGTTTCACACTTCTTCCTTATTAAGTAAATATATAGATATATTCACTCAAATTTCTAGAGAAAGCATATGAAGCAAAAAGATCCATCGCATATGGCTACACATAATGGACTATATACATCAACATGCATAATATCCAATAAGTTAGTCATTCGTTCCTCTTTGTCCTATGGATGGAGTTTCAATTATCTCGAGGAAAGTTTCACAAGCGTCAATTGATCAAAATCAAAAGACTCAAAAAGTCCATCAACATGGAGTTTCTTCATGTTTACTTTCAGTATAATTTAAACTGCGATGTCACTTCATAAGTGATCCTCCAATCATTTGTCCTACGACATTTTAGCAATAATGTTTATGGATGTGATTTCTCCAACTAGACTTGTAAAAGTTCATCCATCCTTTATGGAATACGGTAATTATTTGAACAACCATTGTTCTCGTAATACCGGAACAAAATAAAAATTATTAAAAACAAATCTTGAAGGCTAGGTTTGACGACAACGAAAAACATAATAACACTTGATTTGTTTTCGATGAACATCATCACATATTCTTTTGCTAGTTACTTTGGCCGTTGCAGTTCATGAATTGTGTTGTTCTGTATGACACTTCACACCAACCAATTCGGTATCCAATACCTAAGAACCACATTGTCTAACAAGAAAAGAATACTGCCATAACATGTATATCTTCTATATACCTAAGTTGGACATCTCCAACCTTTTCTTTTCTGCCAAATATTTTATAGATTCTCTTTCAGCAATTCCTTTTCTTTTAAAAGAATCTATCAACATAAATAGTGGTGTCATTCACATGAAACATAGTACAAAGTGTGTATAGTCAAATACTAATACCTTTGGACTTGCACTTTGAAGTGGATCACCATCATCAAATGTTTGGTGTTCTTTCAAAAAAATCATTCTTTAGTAATCTATTAGTGTAGTAAACATTTTACTTACATCTTCTATTCATCCTTATCATGAAAACTTTCATGATCAAGCTACTATAGCCTATAAGAAAGAATCACGAGTATAATGTTAGTTCCCAAAACCTTTTTGGGAGATCTAGATGCCTAACATCTCCATCCTTCACAAATTCTCATACAATATGAGAACATGTATTTTGCTAAATTATACTCTCTCATAATGCAACCAAAAACATTGTTTTGGATATCACAATATCTTCCACACACGATGGTTTCTGAAACAAGTTTTCAGCTCCTAGATAATCTTGATATTAAAACAACTTTTGAATATCAATAATCATGGAGGCAAACATGATACTTTAGATACTAACATTGGAATTTTTACTCTTGATTTAATACTACTTATTAAACTTCATGGAGTAAATAGAGTTTGCTGAAAGTTTGCAATAGGACTTCTAAACTTTAAATTGACATTCAAAACAATACGATACTAGTCCGTAAAGTAAATATCCAGAATTCTATAGTTCTATTATCTCAATTAAAACTAAGCATAAGGTAGTGAACAGATGCCAATGACTACAAAAAATTATGCAAATTCACTTTGATTTAGTTTATGACAAATTGAGTTCGACTAATCCAAATTAGAAATGAACTCCCACTCAAAAACGACATTCCTCGTGCCCTTTTGGTGATTACATGAACCAAATCCACTACACCAAGTCCGATCATCACGTGAGTCGGCGTAGCTTCAAATGCGAGCATCAATATGGGCATCACATCAACTATATGACTCATGCTTAACCTTTCGGTCCGTGTTCCGAGGCCATGTCTGTACATGCTAGTCTTGTCAAGTAAGAACCTTAGTATTCCGCGTGTGTAAAACTGTCTTACACCCGTTGTATGAAAGCGCGGAGTCGAGTACACCCGATCATCACATGATGTCTCGAAACACGATCCATAGGATGGTGCATACTCAAGGAATAACACATTTTATCTTGATATCTAAATGAGGGATCATCTTAAAATGCTACTAAAACGCTAAACTAGCAATATAAGATGCAAACAGCATATGTGTAAAGTGGAATGATATGGTCCATGCATTTGATCACCATCATATGCATCGTGCTATGATCTCTATCATTCCTTTATGTGTAAGGCCGAGGTCTATGGAACTTACATGTTAGGTGTGTTGTAAGAGTATCTATCATACATCTACTTACAACATTACCATATCATGACATTAGCCCATCAACTATCTAAACTAGACGCCTCTAATTTATCCATTGCAAGTTTTACGTGACTTGGGGCTCTTGGAGATAGAACCGGTCTTACCTACGAACATGGAACCACAACGATGATAACCAAGTTATTAGCAACTCGTTGTAAATCAGATATTGACTATAGTAGGAGAGACAGACACCCGCCAGCCACTTATGCAAAAGTAGTTACATGTCAGTCGTGGAACCGGCGTCTCATGTGCGATGACATGTAAGGTTGGTCCGGGCCGCTTCATCCCACTATGCCACCAATATCCAAAATACATGAAAGAAGCAATAACATGATCATCATCGCCCACATACTCTTATGTGTTCTACCCGTGCAAAGCACCTACGCATAGATCAGGCTCTAATACCACTGTTGGGTTCGCAGCATAGAAAACAAAAAAATTCCTACGATGGGAACTATACGCCAAGATCTATCTACTAGATACAAGCAATAGGTGGATATACATCCATAGAGAACTTACCCTCGAAGACAACAAAGCTTTGTTAATGAGTTGGACCTCGTGGATGATGTAGTCATACACTTGCCGATCTCAAGATCGTTATGAAGTCCAGTAGGTCCGGCTCCAGCACGTCCTTCAGATCCAGCTCCAGAAAGTCCAATACCACCAAGTCCAGCACCACAAAGCAGCGGTGCATCCGTCATCGCACACACGTCCGGTACGTCGACAACCTCCGTCCCTCGCTCCAGCAAACCAGCGGAAGCAGCAACTCCTTTCCAGATAAAGCCACCGGGAACAAGTATCTCGCTAATCCGGGACCATGGGGGAATAAAACTAGAGGGGGAGAAAAATCCTTCACGAGGAGGTGTGAGTGTGAAGGTGTGAGAGGGGGGACTTTTATAGGAGGAGCGGAGAGTACCCCTCCCATGGCTGGCGCCCATGGAGGGTGTCCCTTCACCTTCCCCATTCATGTGGTGGTAACCCCCTCCACATTAAAATGCCCTTTCACATTCTCTTTTAAAGTCTCCACTTTAAATGCATTAAATTTCTCCAAATTTAATGCCCTCTCATTTAATAAAACTCTTTTATTATTTTTATTCAGAATTTTGTTAATTACTTTAATTAACAAACATTCACATAAAACCCCCTGCAACATTACAATATTACATGCAGAACCAATTTCAGCAATTTCACCCGAAACAGTTTTGGTGTCTTTTGAAATAATTCCAGCGCTTTCTTAAATCTTTACCTGAAACATATTTGCTCCAAATGGTGTCGGTATCCCTTAAGTGTGTCACCCTACGGTTCGCGAATAATGCAGAAAAGATCGAGACCCCTCTCAGATCAATAATCAGAAGCGGGACCTGGAGATCCATACTGACTCCTACACATTCAACGATGACTTCTGTGATCGTGAGAACCTTTAACGCTAGTAACTAAATCCCTTTGTCTCGTGATATATTACATGTTCGAGATTCGATCATCGATATCTCCATACCTAGTTTGATCTCGTTGCCGACATGCACTCTTTTCTCGTTCCCGTGATATAACATTCTATTGATCACATCACTTGCTTGCAAGCTATCTTAATGTGATATAATGGAGAGGGCCCAGAGTATATCTATCCGTCATCGGGATGGACAAATCCCACTCTTGATCCATGAGCCTCAACATAACACCTTTGTAGCACTAAACCCACCTTTATAGTCACCTTATTACGGTGTGACGTTTGATGTTATCAAGATACTCTTCTGGTATCAGCAATTAACATGATCTCATGGTCTAAGGACTAAGATTACTTCGTATGATGTTATAGCAATATAAACATAATGACTTTGATCGTAATGCTATACTTCGGATGAATGTTCATCACATCATTCCACCAATGTTGTGACCTCGTTATTAACAACATCCAATGTCCATGATCAGGAAACCTTGATCATCTTGTTAATCAAGAAGCTAGTTTATATGAGAGGCAGTACTAGGAACTTTGTATTTTGTTTATTAAACACACATGTATTAACGTTTCCAATGAATACAATTATAGCATGCAAAATAAACATTTAGCGTAAACATGGAATATGATAATAACCACTTTAGTATTGCCTCTCGGGCATATTCCCTTCAATTGGTTCATTATCTCATTCTCGGAATGAGATGACTCCATTTCCAACTGGCATAAATGCCACATGATCAGGAAACATGATCATCTATTGACCAATGAACAATGACAAGAGTTTCACTGGGAACCCCTGGTTGTTTGTATATCACACGTGTATTGATGTTTCCACTCAATACAGTTATAGCATGATACAAAACTTAATCATAAACTATATGAAATATGATAATATTCCTTACTACTATTTGTCTCTAGGGCATATTTCCAACAGTCTCCCACTTTCACTAGAGTACAAATACACTAGCTGCATCTGTTCCTTAATCATTGGCACCATATATCTGGTACCCTGAACATGCTTGCTCATGGAAGAGGTTGAGTATTGGGTCTGTACTTTAGTCCCAAATCCTTTGCAACTTACTAACGTCACCTTGATTGACTTTAATACTTTATCATCACATGATATCATCTATGTGTATGCATCATCGCTATGGCAGCAGAACGAGGCATGATTCCAGGAGCCTACAGTGACTTTAGATCAACCTCGACGGCTTTCTCATGGGCACTATGCCCCGGGACACATCATTCTACGTTAAAAGCGAACTAGCCCCGCCATAACATTATACAACACTTTAGATGGTACCCTTTTCTATTATTATAAATGTATTCATCGAAACACTAGTGGACTCTGTGCAACTTTTGATGTTTTTGTTCACCTCGCTTCCTACTTGACTTTGATCAATATTTACAGGAGTTTCCAACATATTCCCTTATAACATAACCCTTTATGTTTTAAGATATGTCATCCTTTATGGATTTGGAAAACATGTCTACAGTTATCTATTAGACACTACGGATAAACTTAGCTTAAAATTTTGTGATTCGAACTTAATCACTTTCAAACGTTCCTTATTGGATCATATATTATGTTAAGTTATCATCATGGTTTTCTAAGATGAACCTATGTCTTAACATAGTGGATGATGATCATCCTTTTCTTAATTTCAAACATTGATGTTAAACTTAATACTATTCCTAATTTGAGTTATTAAGGACCAGTTCCTTAATCAACTTCTATTCTGAAACCCTTTTCAGAATCCCTTAAGGAATACTACATAATATCATAATACACCTATTATCAACTCCTACACCTTATAAATCATTATTTATAAGTATTTGCGGTTTTATTCTTAACACACTTAAGAATCACTGTATAAGCTCCCACTCAAAAATATGTTATTCACATATTGTTTTAGAAAGACTTTCATTGCTCCCACTCAATTTCATGCAAATTGCATATCCACTCACTATTTTGAATAACTTCAAAATCCTTTGATCAAATATCAAACTTGGAGTTTTACTATGAGATACTAACACTATTACTAGTTTTAAATCCTCTAGACATTCAGCACACTTGAATCAAATTCATTTGAATTCGACCAATACTTGACAAATTGTGCTTTTGTCATTCACCCCCTTTTCCACTATGGCTTTGCAGTCATTTTGGGAAAATTCAAGTAACCCCTTTTACTTGTGAGATTCAGCGACGAATTTCTTTCTAATCTCAAGTAACCCCTTTTAATTGTGCTTTTAGGATTTCTCATAATTCTAGTTTACCATTATTTCCTTAGTAGTTCATAGGTATGTCATATTCCAATAATCATGAAAAATGATTCACAAATGTCTCCATACAAGATATGGGTTACATTTTGAATCCTACTTCATGTAGTGAAAACACCAGTGGGGAAAACACAATGATCATTATCATTGATTCTTTCCTTTTGTGAAGAGAATGGTTCAGGAACATTTTCCGTTGCGCTTCTCAACACTCTGATGCAGGGATTTGCATCCTCATCGTGTTTTACATTATCTTCCATTTGCTCCATCATCGAGAAATATCACTAAAAGTGAGCTTTCTCAAGAATGCACCAAAATTCAAGCAATACAAGTTTTACTGTTCTTTCGGTTTAGCTATGGATTTCGTATTCAGAGTTTCCAATGAATACACTACAAGGACTTATTCGCTATTGTTTTGGTTATATCAAATAACCCCAAAACTTTCACGACGATCCATACTAGATATGGAGCCGCTTTCACGAATTCAAATGGTTCACTATTTATTCTAATTGAGTGCTAACTATTTCTAATTAATGGTCTCTACATCTACACTACAACGATTTATTTGGTGCCATCTATTTACCCACTTTTATATCTAATATCACATTGTGATGCTTTGCATTTTGACGTTTCAAAACGCTTTGCATTCCACAATTTCTTTTATGCCATTCTTATAAAGTCGAATTTCATTACTATTGATCAAATCATAGTAATTAGATTCTCTTTTATATTTATAAGTTTTTTTGATGAAACACTTTGATCAAATCGAATAGTTTCATATTCATGTTTACTTTGGTAAACTTCTTTACACATTTAAACAATCATATAATGATAATTACCATTTTCGTTAAAACACAATACATCGAATATGTATTTACTTTTAACAATTCATTAAACACTTTGTATTCAAGTAATACACGGTGTTCAAGTTATTTTGCCGAACTTAGGCATGATTTATATGTGATAAGAAATCGAATGTCTTTCAAATATTATCACATAACTTTGAATTTAAACAATGGTTTTCATTCAGTAATGAATATCATTTAGGTTGGGTATTTTTGAGGCATTACGATATTTTACAAATGTTCATGTATTATCAATTAGTTTCAAACCACAAGGATAATTCACAAGTAATCAAACAAGATATGAATGCAAATAGAAATCATTCATAAAAGTAGAACAACTGTTTGTTACAAACTGATATGAATAACCGTCTCACAAAGTGTGAGACACACTAAAGAAGTTCATAATCTATTAATTACAATAACTACCCAAAACATAAACTAAGTGATAAATGTCGAGGGAGAGTGTCTTCGGCCATCATCATCATGCTCGCCATCAACATGCAACGTCACCTCCTCTCCAGCAAGCACCTCTCATGTAGAAGGACTTGTTTTCAGCAAAACAGAACAAGTATCAAATATACTTAACACTGCAAATGTGTTTGCAAGATTATAACATTTATAAAATTGTATATCAAATATATACCTTTGTCATCGATGACCTCTCCGGTGATTGGTTCAACCTTTACGTTCCTGAAACGTAATATGAACTCCTGGAAATCCAATGTTTCTGTATCACCACTCATGATGCTACTCCGGACATGTCCTTCGAAGCTGGGAGGCAACGGTCGAAGCAGTACGACTATCACAAATGGATCATCCATCCAGTAATCCACAAAGTAAACCAATCTCATGTGTGCATCAAGCATGCACTCCAAGTGACCCTTCAGACATGTATGTTCCTCCATCTGTATGGAAAGGAACTCTCCAAGCAGCTCGTGCTTCCACATGCGCACATGGCCTATGAACTCTGCTCTCAGTTGATCCACCATTGAATATGGATCAAGATCATCCATGAGCGGATGGAGTTCATCCACCATCCCGTAACGCATTATTATCTGAATGTAGGTGGACATGTCTTGATGATAGTAGCGGTCTGCCAGCTCTTGTGTGGTCTCATAGTGGTCTGACTCAGTCAAATCCATCGTGTAGTGTATGTAGTCTACCACATGGTTCCTAGTTAGGAGATCATTCAGGCTCACAAGCCAACTAGGGAAGTTGGATCCATCAAGTCTAAGTTTCTCACCCTTTACCCATTCCTCAATGACAAAGTAAGCTTCACGGTGATCCATCTCTACATTTATAATTGCAAAAGGAATTTAGACTAAGTTTATAATTAAATGAGTTAATAATAACTCCACTCAGAAACAGCTATCCCCACAAGGGTTCCTAGTGATAACACGACCCCTATCAGCCACATCTCTCCCGATCGTCACGGCCATCAATGTGGGTTCAAGGGTGGACGCTAAACGTCGGTCACATCATTCATGCGGCTCATGCTCGATCTTTCGACCATCCACGTTCCGAGGCCATGTTTGCACATGCTAGGCTCGCCAACTCAACCTTAGTGTATTCGCTCAACATGGCTTACACCCACTGTATGCGAACGTAGATACGTCTGACACCCATGCCTGTACCATGGATCGCCTCATACCGAAGAACTTTCTTGGTGGTGCACACTAAGGGGAAACACAATCGTTGGTAATTTTAACAGGGATCATCTTATTAGGCTACTGTCGAGTATCTAATACTAGCACACAATAAGATATACAAACAACAACATTGAATGTAAATGCGATGTGATATGGTCCTTCATGTTGTGATCTCCATCCGTCGTCACCGGATTCTGGCGCCAGGGTTCCGGCACCGTAGACACCAGGGTACCAGTGTCATTCCGGCGTGGTAGTCCATCACCTCCGTGACTATCTACTACTACGTAACAAAAGGTAATCACTTTACCTTTGCCACAACCATATCACAAAGCAATGCCCCCTGCAAAACAAAGTTAGATGCATCTACTTTATCTTTGCATGTTTTACGTGGTTGAATGGGCTTTCTCACAAGAACCGTTCTTACCTACGAACTTTCAACACAATGCTGATCAAGTGGTTGTCTCTACTACACCCCTTTCGGGGACCTCCATTGCAAATGGTATACCACCTAATGCGAGAGAGACAGACACCCCCCTAAGCCACTTTATACGGTACAAGCCATATGTCAAGCGTGGACTAGTCTTGCAAATGAACGTGTAAAGTTTGTTGGGGGCCGCTTCATCAAGCGTTACTACGGTATGCACAAGTACACGTGAGAGGGTATCAACTAAAAGATCAACGCCCACACGCTACATCTCGTGTGTTCTACCTGTACTAGCATTACTACGCATAGATCTAGCTCTGATACCACTGTAGGGGTTCCCAGTATGAAAACAATAAAATTTTACCCTACGCCCCAGAACCCCTGAAGCTGCCAGGACCTATCTATAAGTAATACAGTAATGGGAGGGGGTTTTCGCGAACTTACCCTTGAAGAACGAAAAGCATTGTCAATGCTCAGGAGAGTGTGGTTGATGTAGACGATCGAAGACGACCTCAAGGTCGTGATGAAGTCCTTGTGCTCCCTTGGCTCCAACGACTTGAGTGCCTCAAGTGCGATACCTCGTGGGGAGTTACACACGTTAGGTGCCTGACGATGACTCCCGCATCCCCGATCCAGTAGCAGTTGTGGAAGTAGAGCTCCTGGATCCGAATCCCGCTACGCGACGGAGCTCCATGGTGAAGATGTCTCTCGTTCGCACAGTCCAGACTCGGGACCATAGTCACGACAGAGAGAGAGGGGGAGAGAGAAAATATCAATTAGAGGTCCTCCCAAAAGTGGGAAGACCTTTATTGATTATTGGTGTATTTTATTTGGCCAAATACCCCCACTATATATAGGGGAGGGGAGGTACAACCTCCCTCAAAGTCCCGGGGTGGGACTAAAGGAGAGGAGGGGGGAGGGGTGCCACCGCCGGCCACCCCCATGGGCACCGCACGGGGGTGGGGGCTGGCCCACTAGGGCGCCGGCCACCCCCTTGGCCCCTTCTCCCTCTCTCCTTTCCCTAATGGGCCCTCTCCCTCCGGGAATTGGCCCATTAAGCCTTTGACCATTTAAATTGATTTTTCTCTTTATTAAATAATTATGAATAAATGATTAAATCAATATTTAACATGCATTCACATATTATTCAATCTTTGTGGCTATGGAACACTTCCACCTCCACTCCGGACATCCTCCGGACTTACCGAAACCCTTCCGGTTTTCTCTCTACTATTCTTTGGTGATTCTACCGATCCTATAACACTCTCTAAGCATCATCAAGCCCTTAAGCGTGATACCCCACGGTTCGGGAACACTCCAGACATGGTCGGGACACTCCTGCACCAATGATCGACAGAGGGACCTGGATGGCCATGTGACCCATGTGCGTTCCACGAAGATCTTTCATCGTTTGAACCGGGACAGTCGTGTCTTATTCCCTTTGTCTCTCGATACTTGCATTGCCCAAGATCTGATCAATGACACCACCATGTTGCGTTCAATCTCATTACCAAACAATGTTACTTGACTTGTTCCGACATGTGATATCCCCGTGATCAAATTACATGCTGCGCAGCTATTGGATATAACTTCTCCGAGTGGGCCCTTTGAGTATCTTCCCCTCACATGGACGGAAAAATCCCGCTCTTGCCATTTATTGCCTCTACGGTTTCCTCCGAGTAACAGAACACACCTTTATAACCACTGTATTACCAAGTGCCGCTTGATGCTATCTAAGCACTCTCGGGAGACAGTGATTGATATAGCCTCACGGTCTAAGGAATAGTCTACGAGCATCCATTTCTAATCATCATAACTTGAACTACCTGACATGATCGGGTCACGATGTTTAGGTTGGTTATTGGTGTTGGGTTTGCAGCATAGAAAACAAAAAAATTCCTACGATGGGAACTATACGCCAAGATCTATCTACTAGATACAAGCAACGAGTGGATATACATCCATAGAGAACTTACCCTCGAAGACAACAAACCTTTGTTAACGAGTTGGAAATCGTGGATGATGTAGTCGTACACTTTCCGATCTCAAGATCGTGATGAAGTCCAGCAGGTCCGGCTCCAGCACGTCCTTCAGATCCAGCTCCAACAAGTCTAGCACCACCAAGCAGAGGTGTATCCGTGATCACACACACATCCGGTACCCCGACAACCTCCATCCCTCGCTCCAGCAAAGTAGCGGAAGCAGCAACTCCTTTCTAGATAAAGCCACCAGGAACATGTATCTCGCTAATCCGAGACCATGGGGGAATAATACTAGAGGGGGAGAGAGATCCTTCACGAGGAGGTGTGAGTGTGAAGGTGTGAGAGGGGGGCCTTTCATAATAGGAGGGGAGGGTACCCGTCCCATGGCCGGTGCCCATGGAGGGTGTCCCTTCACCTTCCCCATTCATGTGGTGGTAATCCCCTCCACATTAAAATGCCCTTTCACATTCTCTTTTAAAGTCTCCACTTTAAATGCATTAAATTTCTCCAAATTTAATGCTCTCTCATTTAATAAAACTCTTTTATTATTGTTATTCAGAATTTTGTTAATTACTTTATTTAAAAAACATTTACATAAACCCCATGTAACATTTCAATATTACATGCAGAACCAATTTCAGCAATTTCACCCGAAATAGTTTTGGTGTCTATTGAAATAATTCCAACGCTTTCTTAAATATTTATCTGAAACATATTTGCTCCAAATGGTGTCGGTATCCCTTAAGTGTGCCACCCTACGGTTCGTGAATAATGCAGACATGATCGAGACCCCTCTCAGATCAATAATCAGAAGCGGGACCTGGAGATCCATATTGACTCCTACACATTCAACGATGACTTCTGTGATCGTGAGAACCTTTAACGCTAGTAACTAAATCCCTTTGTCTCACGATATATTACATGTCCAAGATTCGATCATCGGTATCTCCATACCTAGTTTGATCTCGTTGCCGACATGCACTCTATTCTCGTTCCCGTGATATAACATTCTAGTGATCACATCACTTGCTTGCAAGCTATCTTAATGTGATATCACCGAGAGGGCCCAGAGTATATCTACCCGTCATCAGGATGGAGAAATCCCACTCTTGATCCATGAGCCTCAACATAACACCTTTGTAGCCTTGAACCCACCTTTATAGTCACCCTGTTACGGTGTGACGTTTGATGTTATCAAGATACTCTTCCGGTGTCAGCAATTAACATGATCTCATGGTCTAAGGACTAAGATTACTTTGTATGATGTTATAGCAATATAAACATAATGACTTTGATCGTAATGCTATACTTCGGATGAATGGTCATCACATCATTCCACCAATGTTGTGACCTTGTTATTAACAACATCCAATGTCCATGATCAGGAAACCTTGATCATCTTGTTAATCAACAAGCTAGTTTATATGAGAGGCAGTACTAGGAACTTTGTATTTTGTTTATTAAACACACATGTATTAACGTTTCCAATCAATACAATTATAGCATGCAAAATAAAAATTTATCATAAATATGGAATAAGATAATAACCACTTTATTATTGCCTCTCGGGCATATTCCCTTCAGTCTCCCACTTGCACTAGAGTCAATAATCTAGTTTGTAAACTTGTATATACAACACCTAGGTGTTAAATATACGCGTTTGCTAGTTTTTAACATAATCTCCGGATCTAGCACTTTCAGGTCCGTGTGTATTTGCATGTCTTTACGTCTCTACGCATCACTCATTCTCAAATGAGATGGCATTGTATAAATTTGGTCCTTTGGTGAGACCTTTAGTTCGTTCGGGTTAAAAAATGTTGATATTATTGTCATACAATACATCTTCATAGTATTAGCCCACTTTAAACCACACCTAGTTTTATAAAAAACTTCTGGACACAAATGCCCTCCTTTGCTGCTACTGTAGCAGTCATATATTTAGCCTTTTGTTGTAGTATCCGTCACAATGTTTCAACTTTGGAACTTATCCAAATCCATCATGGAACATCCTTTCCATTACATTGTGACACACATAGTCTAAATTGAGATAAATTTAATTTGTATCTTGTGACAAAACTAGTATCAATGTAACACTTTACAACGAACTACCTTTAACTATTTGTCACTTATACATGATATATTCTTAGTTCTTCCAAAGCTCATAATATCTTTACTATTGTCCAATGATCATCTTATGAATCATTCTGGTATGTGATCATAACATTTAGACCATAGAACATTCTGGATATATACATATCACGGTATAATCGATCAAAATCTTCATGTGATTTCACTCACCAAGTGTTGAAACACTTGAAACTTGATACAATCCTTTCCATGTAGCAAGAACCTTTCTTGTTGTTTCCATATTGAACCCTTTCAATATCTCATATATGCACGTCTGGCACAACCATATTAGCGCCTCAATCTATCCATATAGATATTGATGCCAAATATTCCGGTTTTGCCCAATTCTTTCATCAAAATCTTATTTTAATGAAATTCTTAACTTGTGTCAATACAAGATACATCATTTCCAATCAACAATATGTTCTCTACATAATGTATTAGAAATATGTCTCAGCGCTCCCACTTAATTTCTTGCAAATGCAAGTATCTTCAGCATCTCCGATGAATTTAAACTCTTTTAACAGTTTCATCATGGTGAAGATTCCAACTCCTATATGCTTACTTCAACTATTGAAGTTTGCATGCCCTTTTAGCACCCTTTGAATTAACAAAACCCTTCGGACCATGTCTTGTACACGTCCTAGGTAACCATTCTATTAGAAGAACATTGTTTTGTTTGTTCAACTACCATACATCAAATTATATGTAGTGGTTGCTACATTAATCCGTCAAGACTAAATATCACTATGAAAGATCAAATCTTTTCATAGTCAACTCCTTGAACATTGTCGTAAACTTGTTTCTGACATGTCGGCTATTTCATAGATATTAAACATCCATGTCTATTTCTTTATAGATCCAAACACGACCGATAGGCTTTACGCCTTTTTAGAGGGTCTTCCAAGTTCAGAAACTTGATTTCTCGTGTATGGATACTATCACGGATTCTATGACTTCTAGTCATTTTATGGAGTCAGGGCCCATCATCGCTTCTTTGCATGTAGTCGGTTCATCATTGTCAAAACAATAACGACTTGTTTATCAAATCTCACTATTTGATTCTTGCCGACCCACACGGTTCAATAGGAACTCTAATCTCCGATATCACAACCTTTGTAATCACGGGAGCCATGCGCGTTTTAGCCGCCTCCGGGACACTTTCCGACGCTGCGCTACTTAGCACATATAGCTAAGGTTCAACAACCTTATCAAAGTTCTATTGTCCTCCCACTTAACTTTTCGCGAAAAATTCCTTCTCAAGAAACTTGACGTTCCAAGCGACAAACTATTTTGTCCTCGGTGGTATGGAGAAATTCCCAACAAATTCTTTGGGATAACATAAAAATACGTGCTTATCTGACTTTGGTTGTAAACATTTTACTTATGCATAGCATACCAAAACTTAAGAAAAGACAATTCGGGTTTTATCCTAAACCATAACTTATATGGTGTCATTTCAACGGATCACGATGGTGCTCTTTTCAGTGTAAAAGCGGTAGTCTCTAAAGCTTCAATCCTTAAAACATAATGAAAGTTTTATAAATGACACCTTTGATCTTACCATGTCAAACATGGTTTGATTTCATCTCTCGAACATACCATACTCATGTGGTTTATCGGGAAATGCAAATTCATGGAACAATTCCTGAGATCTTAGGTGTTTTACTAAACCTGTAACTCAAATATCTTCCTTTATGATCAAATCATAAAATCTTTTATTTTCTTGTTACAATGATTTTTCACTTCATCTTGAGAGTCTTTGAACAATTTTCAAATGTTTCACACTTCTTCCTTATTAAGTAAATATATAGATATATTCACTCAAATTTCTAGAGAAAGCATATGAAGCAAAAAGATCCATCGCATATGGCTACACATAATGGACTATATACATCAACATGCATAATATCCAATAAGTTAGTCATTCGTTCCTCTTTGTCCTATGGATGGAGTTTCAATTATCTCGAGGAAAGTTTCACAAGCGTCAATTGATCAAAATCAAAAGACTCAAAAAGTCCATCAACATGGAGTTTCTTCATGTTTACTTTCAGTATAATTTAAACTGCGATGTCACTTCATAAGTGATCCTCCAATCATTTGTCCTACGACATTTTAGCAATAATGTTTATGGATGTGATTTCTCCAACTAGACTTGTAAAAGTTCATCCATCCTTTATGGAATACGGTAATTATTTGAACAACCATTGTTCTCGTAATACCGGAACAAAATAAAAATTATTAAAAACAAATCTTGAAGGCTAGGTTTGACGACAACGAAAAACATAATAACACTTGATTTGTTTTCGATGAACATCATCACATATTCTTTTGCTAGTTACTTTGGCCGTTGCAGTTCATGAATTGTGTTGTTCTGTATGACACTTCACACCAACCAATTCGGTATCCAATACCTAAGAACCACATTGTCTAACAAGAAAAGAATACTGCCATAACATGTATATCTTCTATATACCTAAGTTGGACATCTCCAACCTTTTCTTTTCTGCCAAATATTTTATAGATTCTCTTTCAGCAATTCCTTTTCTTTTAAAAGAATCTATCAACATAAATAGTGGTGTCATTCACATGAAACATAGTACAAAGTGTGTATAGTCAAATACTAATACCTTTGGACTTGCACTTTGAAGTGGATCACCATCATCAAATGTTTGGTGTTCTTTCAAAAAAATCATTCTTTAGTAATCTATTAGTGTAGTAAACATTTTACTTACATCTTCTATTCATCCTTATCATGAAAACTTTCATGATCAAGCTACTATAGCCTATAAGAAAGAATCACGAGTATAATGTTAGTTCCCAAAACCTTTTTGGGAGATCTAGATGCCTAACATCTCCATCCTTCACAAATTCTCATACAATATGAGAACATGTATTTTGCTAAATTATACTCTCTCATAATGCAACCAAAAACATTGTTTTGGATATCACAATATCTTCCACACACGATGGTTTCTGAAACAAGTTTTCAGCTCCTAGATAATCTTGATATTAAAACAACTTTTGAATATCAATAATCATGGAGGCAAACATGATACTTTAGATACTAACATTGGAATTTTTACTCTTGATTTAATACTACTTATTAAACTTCATGGAGTAAATAGAGTTTGCTGAAAGTTTGCAATAGGACTTCTAAACTTTAAATTGACATTCAAAACAATACGATACTAGTCCGTAAAGTAAATATCCAGAATTCTATAGTTCTATTATCTCAATTAAAACTAAGCATAAGGTAGTGAACAGATGCCAATGACTACAAAAAATTATGCAAATTCACTTTGATTTAGTTTATGACAAATTGAGTTCGACTAATCCAAATTAGAAATGAACTCCCACTCAAAAACGACATTCCTCGTGCCCTTTTGGTGATTACATGAACCAAATCCACTACACCAAGTCCGATCATCACGTGAGTCGGCGTAGCTTCAAATGCGAGCATCAATATGGGCATCACATCAACTATATGACTCATGCTTAACCTTTCGGTCCGTGTTCCGAGGCCATGTCTGTACATGCTAGTCTTGTCAAGTAAGAACCTTAGTATTCCGCGTGTGTAAAACTGTCTTACACCCGTTGTATGAAAGCGCGGAGTCGAGTACACCCGATCATCACATGATGTCTCGAAACACGATCCATAGGATGGTGCATACTCAAGGAATAACACATTTTATCTTGATATCTAAATGAGGGATCATCTTAAAATGCTACTAAAACGCTAAACTAGCAATATAAGATGCAAACAGCATATGTGTAAAGTGGAATGATATGGTCCATGCATTTGATCACCATCATATGCATCGTGCTATGATCTCTATCATTCCTTTATGTGTAAGGCCGAGGTCTATGGAACTTACATGTTAGGTGTGTTGTAAGAGTATCTATCATACATCTACTTACAACATTACCATATCATGACATTAGCCCATCAACTATCTAAACTAGACGCCTCTAATTTATCCATTGCAAGTTTTACGTGACTTGGGGCTCTTGGAGATAGAACCGGTCTTACCTACGAACATGGAACCACAACGATGATAACCAAGTTATTAGCAACTCGTTGTAAATCAGATATTGACTATAGTAGGAGAGACAGACACCCGCCAGCCACTTATGCAAAAGTAGTTACATGTCAGTCGTGGAACCGGCGTCTCATGTGCGATGACATGTAAGGTTGGTCCGGGCCGCTTCATCCCACTATGCCACCAATATCCAAAATACATGAAAGAAGCAATAACATGATCATCATCGCCCACATACTCTTATGTGTTCTACCCGTGCAAAGCACCTACGCATAGATCAGGCTCTAATACCACTGTTGGGTTCGCAGCATAGAAAACAAAAAAATTCCTACGATGGGAACTATACGCCAAGATCTATCTACTAGATACAAGCAATAGGTGGATATACATCCATAGAGAACTTACCCTCGAAGACAACAAAGCTTTGTTAATGAGTTGGACCTCGTGGATGATGTAGTCATACACTTGCCGATCTCAAGATCGTTATGAAGTCCAGTAGGTCCGGCTCCAGCACGTCCTTCAGATCCAGCTCCAGAAAGTCCAATACCACCAAGTCCAGCACCACAAAGCAGCGGTGCATCCGTCATCGCACACACGTCCGGTACGTCGACAACCTCCGTCCCTCGCTCCAGCAAACCAGCGGAAGTAGCAACTCCTTTCCAGATAAAGCCACCGGGAACAAGTATCTCGCTAATCCGGGACCATGGGGGAATAAAACTAGAGGGGGAGAAAAATCCTTCACGAGGAGGTGTGAGTGTGAAGGTGTGAGAGGGGGGACTTTTATAGGAGGAGCGGAGAGTACCCCTCCCATGGCTGGCGCCCATGGAGGGTGTCCCTTCACCTTCCCCATTCATGTGGTGGTAACCCCCTCCACATTAAAATGCCCTTTCACATTCTCTTTTAAAGTCTCCACTTTAAATGCATTAAATTTCTCCAAATTTAATGCCCTCTCATTTAATAAAACTCTTTTATTATTTTTATTCAGAATTTTGTTAATTACTTTAATTAACAAACATTCACATAAAACCCCCTGCAACATTACAATATTACATGCAGAACCAATTTCAGCAATTTCACCCGAAACAGTTTTGGTGTCTTTTGAAATAATTCCAGCGCTTTCTTAAATCTTTACCTGAAACATATTTGCTCCAAATGGTGTCGGTATCCCTTAAGTGTGTCACCCTACGGTTCGCGAATAATGCAGAAAAGATCGAGACCCCTCTCAGATCAATAATCAGAAGCGGGACCTGGAGATCCATATTGACTCCTACACATTCAACGATGACTTCTGTGATCGTGAGAACCTTTAACGCTAGTAACTAAATCCCTTTGTCTCGTGATATATTACATGTTCGAGATTCGATCATCGATATCTCCATACCTAGTTTGATCTCGTTGCCGACATGCACTCTTTTCTCGTTCCCGTGATATAACATTCTATTGATCACATCACTTGCTTGCAAGCTATCTTAATGTGATATAATGGAGAGGGCCTAGAGTATATCTATCCGTCATCGGGATGGACAAATCCCACTCTTGATCCATGAGCCTCAACATAACACCTTTGTAGCACTAAACCCACCTTTATAGTCACCTTATTACGGTGTGACGTTTGATGTTATCAAGATACTCTTCTGGTATCAGCAATTAACATGATCTCATGGTCTAAGGACTAAGATTACTTCGTATGATGTTATAGCAATATAAACATAATGACTTTGATCGTAATGCTATACTTCGGATGAATGTTCGTCACATCATTCCACCAATGTTGTGACCTCGTTATTAACAACATCCAATGTCCATGATCAGGAAACCTTGATCATCTTGTTAATCAAGAAGCTAGTTTATATGAGAGGCAGTACTAGGAACTTTGTATTTTGTTTATTAAACACACATGTATTAACGTTTCCAATGAATACAATTATAGCATGCAAAATAAACATTTAGCGTAAACATGGAATAAGATAATAACCACTTTAGTATTGCCTCTCGGGCATATTCCCTTCAATTGGTTCATTATCTCATTCTCGGAATGAGATGACTCCATTTCCAACTGGCATAAATGCCACATGATCAGGAAACATGATCATCTATTGACCAATGAACAATGACAAGAGTTTCACTGGGAACCCCTGGTTGTTTGTATATCACACGTGTATTGATGTTTCCACTCAATACAGTTATAGCATGATACAAAACTTAATCATAAACTATATGAAATATGATAATATTCCTTACTACTATTTGTCTCTAGGGCATATTTCCAACAGTCTCCCACTTTCACTAGAGTACAAATACACTAGCTGCATCTGTTCCTTAATCATTGGCACCATATATCTGGTACCCTGAACATGCTTGCTCATGGAAGAGGTTGAGTATTGGGTCTGTACTTTAGTCCCAAATCCTTTGCAACTTACTAACGTCACCTTGATTGACTTTAATACTTTATCATCACATGATATCATCTATGTGTATGCATCATCGCTATGGCAGCAGAACGAGGCATGATTCCAGGAGCCTACAGTGACTTTAGATCAACCTCGACGGCTTTCTCATGGGCACTATGCCCCGGGACACATCATTCTACGTTAAAAGCGAACTAGCCCCGCCATAACATTATACAACACTTTAGATGGTACCCTTTTCTATTATTATAAATGTATTCATCGAAACACTAGTGGACTCTGTGCAACTTTTGATGTTTTTGTTCACCTCGCTTCCTACTTGACTTTGATCAATATTTACAGGAGTTTCCAACATATTCCCTTATAACATAACCCTTTATGTTTTAAGATATGTCATCCTTTATGGATTTGGAAAACATGTCTACAGTTATCTATTAGACACTACGGATAAACTTAGCTTAAAATTTTGTGATTCGAACTTAATCACTTTCAAACGTTCCTTATTGGATCATATATTATGTTAAGTTATCATCATGGTTTTCTAAGATGAACCTATGTCTTAACATAGTGGATGATGATCATCCTTTTCTTAATTTCAAACATTGATGTTAAACTTAATACTATTCCTAATTTGAGTTATTAAGGACCAGTTCCTTAATCAACTTCTATTCTGAAACCCTTTTCAGAATCCCTTAAGGAATACTACATAATATCATAATACACCTATTATCAACTCCTACACCTTATAAATCATTATTTATAAGTATTTGCGGTTTTATTCTTAACACACTTAAGAATCACTGTATAAGCTCCCACTCAAAAATATGTTATTCACATATTGTTTTAGAAAGACTTTCATTGCTCCCACTCAATTTCATGCAAATTGCATATCCACTCACTATTTTGAATAACTTCAAAATCCTTTGATCAAATATCAAACTTGGAGTTTTACTATGAGATACTAACACTATTACTAGTTTTAAATCCTCTAGACATTCAGCACACTTGAATCAAATTCATTTGAATTCGACCAATACTTGACAAATTGTGCTTTTGTCATTCACCCCCTTTTCCACTATGGCTTTGCAGTCATTTTGGGAAAATTCAAGTAACCCCTTTTACTTGTGAGATTCAGCGACGAATTTCTTTCTAATCTCAAGTAACCCCTTTTAATTGTGCTTTTAGGATTTCTCATAATTCTAGTTTACCATTATTTCCTTAGTAGTTCATAGGTATGTCATATTCCAATAATCATGAAAAATGATTCACAAATGTCTCCATACAAGATATGGGTTACATTTTGAATCCTACTTCATGTAGTGAAAACACCAGTGGGGAAAACACAATGATCATTATCATTGATTCTTTCCTTTTGTGAAGAGAATGGTTCAGGAACATTTTCCGTTGCGCTTCTCAACACTCTGATGCAGGGATTTGCATCCTCATCGTGTTTTACATTATCTTCCATTTGCTCCATCATCGAGAAATATCACTAAAAGTGAGCTTTCTCAAGAATGCACCAAAATTCAAGCAATACAAGTTTTACTGTTCTTTCGGTTTAGCTATGGATTTCGTATTCAGAGTTTCCAATGAATACACTACAAGGACTTATTCGCTATTGTTTTGGTTATATCAAATAACCCCAAAACTTTCACGACGATCCATACTAGATATGGAGCCGCTTTCACGAATTCAAATGGTTCACTATTTATTCTAATTGAGTGCTAACTATTTCTAATTAATGGTCTCTACATCTACACTACAACGATTTATTTGGTGCCATCTATTTACCCACTTTTATATCTAATATCACATTGTGATGCTTTGCATTTTGACGTTTCAAAACGCTTTGCATTCCACAATTTCTTTTATGCCATTCTTATAAAGTCGAATTTCATTACTATTGATCAAATCATAGTAATTAGATTCTCTTTTATATTTATAAGTTTTTTTGATGAAACACTTTGATCAAATCGAATAGTTTCATATTCATGTTTACTTTGGTAAACTTCTTTACACATTTAAACAATCATATAATGATAATTACCATTTTCGTTAAAACACAATACATCGAATATGTATTTACTTTTAACAATTCATTAAACACTTTGTATTCAAGTAATACACGGTGTTCAAGTTATTTTGCCGAACTTAGGCATGATTTATATGTGATAAGAAATCGAATGTCTTTCAAATATTATCACATAACTTTGAATTTAAACAATGGTTTTCATTCAGTAATGAATATCATTTAGGTTGGGTATTTTTGAGGCATTACGATATTTTACAAATGTTCATGTATTATCAATTAGTTTCAAACCACAAGGATAATTCACAAGTAATCAAACAAGATATGAATGCAAATAGAAATCATTCATAAAAGTAGAACAACTGTTTGTTACAAACTGATATGAATAACCGTCTCACAAAGTGTGAGACACACTAAAGAAGTTCATAATCTATTAATTACAATAACTACCCAAAACATAAACTAAGTGATAAATGTCGAGGGAGAGTGTCTTCGGCCATCATCATCATGCTCGCCATCAACATGCAACGTCACCTCCTCTCCAGCAAGCACCTCTCATGTAGAAGGACTTGTTTTCAGCAAAACAGAACAAGTATCAAATATACTTAACACTGCAAATGTGTTTGCAAGATTATAACATTTATAAAATTGTATATCAAATATATACCTTTGTCATCGATGACCTCTCCGGTGATTGGTTCAACCTTTACGTTCCTGAAACGTAATATGAACTCCTGGAAATCCAATGTTTCTGTATCACCACTCATGATGCTACTCCGGACATGTCCTTCGAAGCTGGGAGGCAACGGTCGAAGCAGTACGACTATCACAAATGGATCATCCATCCAGTAATCCACAAAGTAAACCAATCTCATGTGTGCATCAAGCATGCACTCCAAGTGACCCTTCAGACATGTATGTTCCTCCATCTGTATGGAAAGGAACTCTCCAAGCAGCTCGTGCTTCCACATGCGCACATGGCCTATGAACTCTGCTCTCAGTTGATCCACCATTGAATATGGATCAAGATCATCCATGAGCGGATGGAGTTCATCCACCATCCCGTAACGCATTATTATCTGAATGTAGGTGGACATGTCTTGATGATAGTAGCGGTCTGCCAGCTCTTGTGTGGTCTCATAGTGGTCTGACTCAGTCAAATCCATCGTGTAGTGTATGTAGTCTACCACATGGTTCCTAGTTAGGAGATCATTCAGGCTCACAAGCCAACTAGGGAAGTTGGATCCATCAAGTCTAAGTTTCTCACCCTTTACCCATTCCTCAATGACAAAGTAAGCTTCACGGTGATCCATCTCTACATTTATAATTGCAAAAGGAATTTAGACTAAGTTTATAATTAAATGAGTTAATAATAACTCCACTCAGAAACAGCTATCCCCACAAGGGTTCCTAGTGATAACACGACCCCTATCAGCCACATCTCTCCCGATCGTCACGGCCATCAATGTGGGTTCAAGGGTGGACGCTAAACGTCGGTCACATCATTCATGCGGCTCATGCTCGATCTTTCGACCATCCACGTTCCGAGGCCATGTTTGCACATGCTAGGCTCGCCAACTCAACCTTAGTGTATTCGCTCAACATGGCTTACACCCACTGTATGCGAACGTAGATACGTCTGACACCCATGCCTGTACCATGGATCGCCTCATACCGAAGAACTTTCTTGGTGGTGCACACTAAGGGGAAACACAATCGTTGGTAATTTTAACAGGGATCATCTTATTAGGCTACTGTCGAGTATCTAATACTAGCACACAATAAGATATACAAACAACAACATTGAATGTAAATGCGATGTGATATGGTCCTTCATGTTGTGATCTCCATCCGTCGTCACCGGATTCTGGCGCCAGGGTTCCGGCACCGTAGACACCAGGGTACCAGTGTCATTCCGGCGTGGTAGTCCATCACCTCCGTGACTATCTACTACTACGTAACAAAAGGTAATCACTTTACCTTTGCCACAACCATATCACAAAGCAATGCCCCCTGCAAAACAAAGTTAGATGCATCTACTTTATCTTTGCATGTTTTACGTGGTTGAATGGGCTTTCTCACAAGAACCGTTCTTACCTACGAACTTTCAACACAATGCTGATCAAGTGGTTGTCTCTACTACACCCCTTTCGGGGACCTCCATTGCAAATGGTATACCACCTAATGCGAGAGAGACAGACACCCCCCTAAGCCACTTTATACGGTACAAGCCATATGTCAAGCGTGGACTAGTCTTGCAAATGAACGTGTAAAGTTTGTTGGGGGCCGCTTCATCAAGCGTTACTACGGTATACACAAGTACACATGAGAGGGTATCAACTAAAAGATCAACGCCCACACGCTACATCTCGTGTGTTCTACCTGTACTAGCATTACTACGCATAGATCTAGCTCTGATACCACTGTAGGGGTTCCCAGTATGAAAACAATAAAATTTTACCCTACGCCCCAGAACCCCTGAAGCTGCCAGGACCTATCTATAAGTAATACAGTAATGGGAGGGGGTTTTCGCGAACTTACCCTTGAAGAACGAAAAGCATTGTCAATGCTCAGGAGAGTGTGGTTGATGTAGACGATCGAAGACGACCTCAAGGTCGTGATGAAGTCCTTGTGCTCCCTTGGCTCCAACGACTTGAGTGCCTCAAGTGCGATACCTCGTGGGGAGTTACACACGTTAGGTGCCTGACGATGACTCCCGCATCCCCGATCCAGTAGCAGTTGTGGAAGTAGAGCTCCTGGATCCGAATCCCGCTACGCGACGGAGCTCCATGGTGAAGATGTCTCTCGTTCGCACAGTCCAGACTCGGGACCATAGTCACGACAGAGAGAGAGGGGGAGAGAGAAAATATCAATTAGAGGTCCTCCCAAAAGTGGGAAGACCTTTATTGATTATTGGTGTATTTTATTTGGCCAAATACCCCCACTATATATAGGGGAGGGGAGGTACAACCTCCCTCAAAGTCCCGGGGTGGGACTAAAGGAGAGGAGGGGGGAGGGGTGGCACCGCCGGCCACCCCCATGGGCCCCGCACGGGGGTGGGGGCTAGCCCACTAGGGCGCCGGCCACCCCCTTGGCCCCTTCTCCCTCTCTCCTTTCCCTAATGGGCCCTCTCCCTCCGGGAATTGGCCCATTAAGCCTTTGACCATTTAAATTGATTTTTATCTTTATTAAATAATTATGAATAAATGATTAAATCAATATTTAACATGCATTCACATATTATTCAATCTCTGTGGCTATGGAACACTTCCACCTCCACTCCGGACATCCTCCGGACTTACCGAAACCCTTCCGGTTTTCTCTCTACTATTCTTTGGTGATTCTACCGATCCTATAACACTCTCTAAGCATCATCAAGCCCTTAAGTGTGATACCCCACGGTTCGGGAACACTCCAGACATGGTCGGGACACTCCTGCACCAATGATCGACAGAGGGACCTGGATGGCCATGTGACCCATGTGCGTTCCACGAAGATCTTTCATCGTTTGAACCGGGACAGTCGTGTCTTATTCCCTTTGTCTCTCGATACTTGCATTGCCCAAGATCTGATCAATGACACCACCATGTTGCGTTCAATCTCATTACCAAACAATGTTACTTGACTTGTTCCGACATGTGATATCCCCGTGATCAAATTACACGCTGCGCAGCTATTGGATATAACTTCTCTGAGTGGGCCCTTTGAGTATCTTCCCGTCACATGGACGGAAAAATCCCACTCTTGACATATATTGCCTCTACGGTTTCCTCCGAGTACCTGAACACACCTTTATAACCGCTGTATTACCAAGTGGCGCTTGATGCTATCTAAGCACTCTCGGGAGATAGGGATTGATATAGCCTCACGGTCTAAGGAATAGTCTACGAGGATCCATTTATAATCATCGTAACTTGAACTTCATGACATGATCGGGTCACGATGTTTAGGTTGGGTATTGGTTCATCATCTCATTGTCGGAATGAGATGACTCCATTTCCATCTAGCTTAAATGCCACATGATCAGGAAACATGATCATCTGTTGACCAATGAACCAGTGACTAGAGTTTCACTGGGAACCCATGGTTTTTTATATATCACACGTATATTGATGTTTCCACTCAGTACAGTTATAGCATGATACAAAACTTAATCATAAACCATATGAAATATGATAATAGTCCTTACTACTATTTGTCTCTAGGGCATATTTCCAACAAAAACACATCCGAGTCGCCGTTATGCTATCTAACAAACTTCATGAAGTCAGTAACACCCTCCCAATATGAAGGTGTTGCTTTTTTCCATTCAATAACCAATATCTGTCCATCTATTGAGGATAGAGATGGTTATACACTTTCAAGATATTTTACCGAACAGGTTGATTACAGATCTAATTAAGCAAAGATATCTGGGCAACCTGATTGAATATAGAACTATAAATGCCACATAATTTTAGCTTATTTCAGAAATTGAGTGCAGAACTATGTTACATATTTGAGAGAACAAATGGACCGAGCACAAAATGACAACCAATTCGAACAAACAGATCAAGTGCAGAACAATGTTAAACGAGCAGATCGAGTATGAAACTACTTCTAGTGAATGGTTGAGCGAACTAAGGATATTATAAGCGTACCGTGGGGATCGACCAGATGACCACCGGCCTGTGTGCGTCTCGAAAAGAATGGCGCCGCCAGTAATGGTGTCAGGCCGCCCCGGCTGATAGACGGAGTGTGAATGTTTTGTTGCGCGGCTTGTGGTTTTGACCGCATGCGCGTCTCCAGAAGAATGGCGCAAAGAGACAGTAGCTGGCTGCTGGAGTAAAGGCGCGAGTGGGAAAGTTTTGGAGCACACGGGGTATGTGTCCTGGTTGTCAACAATTTTCATGCAAAAATATCGGCCAAAATTTTCTCCCTCATTTTTTCTTCCTTGTTGAGGTCTGGAATTTTTATTACTAAGCCCATGAAATTAGCCTATCAGGCCCAATCATAACCCAAAACCTTCAATTTGGCCTTTTCATTGTATTGTGGCCGTCGACCATAGAGAATTCAGTTTCGGAATGAGCCCATGAAGAATAGGGCATCCGCCCATAGTTATCCCAGAATCTTTTTAATCCGGCCTTCATGGTTATCCCCTTCCCTAGCCCCCCCCCCCCCCCCGAAAAAGCTCCGCCTACCTATGTTGTTTTGTTGAAACTACTGTATTACTAGTAAGTTCCACGTACGCTGCACGTGAGAACCAGATAATAGACATATGACATATCATTTCTATATAAAATTATAATAGATAATTTTCAAAAAATATATAATTTGATCAACATCTATATAGTATGTGTGTATATTTGGTCCTTTATTTTGTACCATGTATATTTAGACCTAGCAACGGATCAATGTCAAAACAGCGGACGGGGCTGAAAAAAAGTCCATCATGTGCATGTTTCATTTACAGAGAGGCTGGCACATGGGACCCAGCAGTGCGGCCTTATAGAGATGCTGCATCGAGCAACATTGCCAAGTTCAAAATAGGGAGGCGCGAGCGAGAAAAAAGTCCAACGTGGTGAGAGGCTAACATGGAGGACCCAGCAACGTTATCAAGTTCGACCCGAAAAAACAGTCCAACATACACACACGCCTTTTTGAGGTCCGCGAACAGTTTTTTAGCGCAGGGTCAAGGAACTGTTGAGCACAGGCCAGTGAAATTTGAGAAAGGATCCCATGGAGCATAGGCAAGAACATTTTTATTCGTCCTTGTCAGGGTCAAGGGACTCCTTAGCACAGCCTAGTGAAATTTAAGAAAGGAGCCCATGGAGTATAGTGCATGTAGATGGACCATGTAGAATAGCCCAAAATATTTTTAATTTGGCCTTTTGAGCATTGCCGCCCACCTCTTAAAAAAACTCCGCTATACTTTTAAGAAACTAGTCCATAATATATGTGGAATTTTATAAATTGAAATGCCAGGAAGCTGCCCTTTTATTTTTAAAAATATAAATACGGACACACAACATCTTTTTCAAAACATTATAACATAACTTGAAGGTACTAAGGAATGTTTAATAATATAATTTCTATAAATATCTTTGGCATAGTGGCGACACATACAGTTTAAATCTATTGGAAGTCCAAAACAGCAGACGCGGCCGAAAAAAGGTCTAGCATACATACACACATTTCATTTAAAGATAGACCGACATGTGGGCCCCACCAGCGCGGCCTTATACAGGTGATGTATCGAACAATGTTGCCAAGTTCGAAATAGGGAGGCGCGAGCGAGAAAAAAGTCGATCATGCACACGTTTGTTCTAATGAGAGGCTGACATGGGGGGACCCAGTAGCCTGAAAAACGGCTGATGCAGCGAGCAACGTTATCAAGTTCGAAACACGGAGCACGAGCAGAGAAAAAAATTCAATCATACAACTGATCCTTCTAATGAGAGGCTGTCATGTGGGACCCAGCTGTGTGACTAAACAGCAGATTCGTCAAGCAACGCTATCTGGTTAGGAATAGGGTGGCGCTAGAGTAGAGAAAAAAAGGTCTGTCATACCCATGATTCTTCTAATGTGAGACTGACATAAGGAACCCACCAGCACGGCTGATGCAGCGAGCAACGCTATCAAGTTTGGAACACGGAGGCGCGACCGAGGGGAAAAATTCTATCATATACACGTTTCTTCTAATGAGAGGATGACATGTGGGGCCCAGCATCATGATTAAACGGTAGATGCATCGAACAACGCTATCAAGTTCAGAACAGGGTAGCGTGAGCCAAGGAAAAAAAACCATCATACACACGTGTCTTCTAATGAGAGGATGACATGTGGGGCTCAGGAGGTTGGTTAAATGGTAGATGCATCGAGCAGCGCTATCAACTCGAAATGGGATAGCGCCAGCGAAGGAAAAAATTCCATCATACACACGTTTCTTCTAATGAGAGGATCACATGTGGGTCCCACGAGGTTGATTAGACGGTAGATGCATCGAGCAGCGCTATCAACTTTAGAACAGGGTAGCGCGAGCGAAGGAAAAAAATCCATCATGCACACGATTCTTCTAATGAGAGGCTGACATGTAGGACCTAGCAGCCTAACTAAACAGCAGAAGCCTCGAGCAACGTTATCAAGTTCAAATCAGGGAGGCACGACCGAAAAGTATGGTCCGCTAGAGACACTTGTTGGCTCGTGGTTGATGTCGATCTCGTTGGGGAACCCCAAGAGGAAGGTATGATGAGCACAGCAGTAAGTTTCCCTCAGTTATGAAACCAAGGTTATCGAACCAGTAGGAGCAAGGAAACACCTCCAAGGTGTTGTTTCCAACTTGGAATCCTGCACAACACAACCATAGAACTTTTCCCCCAACTTATAGTGAGGTTGTCAACCTCACCAGTTTTGCTGAAAACAAAGCATTAAACATATTGTGTGGAAGAAAGTAATAGCTTGCAGAAATTAAACAGTAAATAGTTGTAGATTGATGGTAAAAGAAAGGACCGGGGTCCATAGTTCACTAGTGGTGGTTCTCCTTAAGATAGATGACATGTTGGGTGAACAAATTACAACGGGGAAATTGACAAACATTGAGAAAGCATACATGCATATACTAATCATCTTGACTCCTTTGAGATTTGATTGGGAATTACAACATTATACATAGACTGTAATCCAACTTCATCTATGACTAATAATTCACCTTTAGGTTATCATCTGAACCCCCGCCAGTATTAAGTTGCAAGCAACAGATAATTGCATTACGCATTGCGTGTAAAGTAAACAATACGATTGTTCTATGAACAAAGGATTGCTGTTTTCTTCCTAGTAGCAACAACACATCTAGTACCTTAGAGATTTTTGTCACTTCCCCAGATTACTAGAGGCATGAACTCACTATCGAGCATAAATACTAACTCTTGGAGTTGCTAGCATCTACTTGGCGAAGATAGCTACTAACAACGGAAAGCATGCAAGATCAAAAATAACAAAGACATGATAGAATCAATAATCAATCTGAAATAGCATCTCAATATCCATCGGATCCCCGCAAACACAACATGTATGATTACAAATAGATGATCTTGATCATGAACGGAGCTCACAAGATCTAAACATGGTAGCACAAAGGAGAAGAACCAACCATCTAGCCACTACATGGACCCGTAGTCCAAGGATGAACTACTCACGCATCACACCGGAGGCTTGCATGGTGATGAAGAAGGCCTCCAGGGTAAATTCTCCCCTCAGGCAGGGTGCCGGGAAGAGCTTCAGATCCCTCCTGATCTAGGGATGGAGATGACAGCGGCTATAGACTCTTTCCTGGAATTTTGATCGGGTTCATAGGGTTTCTGTATCGGAGGCATCTTATAGGCGAAAGGGGAGGCCGAGGGGGTGCCCTAGACGGCCACACCACCCCCTGGCGCGGGCCAGGCCTAGCCACGCGGCCAGGTGGTGTGGCGGCCCTCTGGCCCCTCTTCGTATCGTATTCTGGCTCCATGTCCCCCTCGGTGAAAAACTGACTTTGGCTTTTGTCCCGTCCAATTCCGAGAATATTCATTTTCTGACTCTCCTGGAACCAAAAACCGCAGAAAATAGGCAACTGGCACTGTGGCATCTTGTTAATAGGTTAGTCCTAGAAAGTGTGTAAAAAGTACTCCAAAGTGTGGGCAAAACATAAGAAAGTAGGTACAACCAAGCATGGAACATCAAAAATTATAGATACGTTTGTAACGTATCAACACTGACGTCCGGTACCCACACGCCTCAAAATACTTCGACGAGTCAACATCGCACGAGGAAACGAAAATCTTGCTTTTGCCATGCGCCAGCCGAGCTTCCTCGATGTTTTTAGAAGATCCGTCGTAGTAGATGGCCGCGAAATTGGAAACAAAAAGTTTTCCATCAGCCACGGTCGAGCCGAGAATTTCGTCACGGAAGACGCACCTTCTAGAACGACCGTTGGGCTAATTCGTTCCAGAAGGAAACTTTTCTTGTAGTGTAACAATCGGGAATCGGGTCTTGTAGAAGCCCGAAGGGGTTGCTGGTTAGTTCTGCGTCACGATTGTTTGTCAACAATGACTGTCATTAAAAGAACACACATGCAAATGTATCTGGTGGATCCATGTGGTTTATGGAAAGAACACACATGAAGTGACACTAGTGGTGGTTTAGGAAAAAAAGAACACACATGCAAAGACATGCAATTACAACTGGTGGATCCATGTGGTTTATGAAAAGGACACACATGCAATGACATGTAGTGGATCCAAGTGGTGGTTATGAAAAGAACAAACATGCAATGACTCTGGTTGTTGTTTATGAAAAGGACACACATGAAATGACATGTAGTGGATCCATGTGAAAATAACAAACATGCAATGACTCTGGTTGTGGTTTATGAAAAGAACAAACATGCAATGACTCTGGTTGTGGTTTATAAAAAGGACACACATTGCAATGACATGCTACGACACTGGTGGATCCATGTGGTTTATCATAAGGACACACATGCAATGACAAATGGTGGATCCATGTGGTTTATGAAAAGAACACCACATACTGGAGTGGCATCATTGCATGTTTGTTCTTTTAAAAAACCACAGTGATGCACACTGACACACATGCACACACACACATTCAACGACTCTAGTGGTGGTTTATGAAAAGGACACACATGCAGTGACTCTGGTGGATCCAGGTGGTGGTTTATGAAAAGAACAAACATGCAATGACTCTGGTTGTAGTTTATCAAAAGGACGCACATGCAATGACATGTAGTGGATCCAAGTGGTGGTTTATGAAAAGAACAAACATGCGATGACTCTGGTTGTGGTTTATGAAAAGGACACACCTGCAATGGAATGCAGTGGATCCAAGTGGTGGTTTATGAAATGAACAAACAGGCAATGACTCTGGTTGTGGTTAAGGAAAAGGACACACATTTCAATGACACTAGTGGTGGTTTATGAAAAGAACACACAGGCAAAGAAATGAAATGACACTGGTGGATCCATGTGGTTTAGGAGAATGACATGCATGCAATTACAATTGGTGGATCCATCTGGGTTATGAGAAGGAAACACATGGAGTGACTCTGGTGGATCCAGGTGGTTTATGAAAAGAACACACATGTAGTGACATGAAGTAGATCCAACTAGTGGTTTATGAAAGATGAACATTCAATGACATGCAATGGATCCAAGTGGTGGTTTATGAAAACAACAAACATGCAATGACTCTAGTTGTGGTTTAGGAAAAGGACACACATTGCAATGACACTAGTGATGGTTTATGAAAAGAACACACATGCAAAGACATGCAATGAGACTGGTGGATCCATGTGGTTTATGAGAAAGACACACATGCAATGATAATTGGTGGATCCATGTGGTTTATGAGAAGGAAACACATGGAATGACTCTGGTGCATCTGGGTGGTTTATGAAAAAGACACACATGTAGTGACATGTAGTGGATCCAAGTGGTGGTTTATGAAAAGAAATGCAATGACTCTGGTTGTGGTTTAGGAAAAGGACACACATTGCAATGACACTAGTGGTGGTTTATTAAAAGAACACACATGCAAAGACATGCAATGACAATGGTGGATCCATGTGGTTTATGAGAAGGACACACATGCAATGACAACTGGTGGATCCATGTGGTTTATGAAAAGAACACCACATGCTGGAGTGGCATCATTGCATGTGTTCCTTTCAAAAACCACGGTGATGCACACTGACACACACACACATGCAGTGACTCTAGTGGTGGTTTATGAAAAGGACACACATGCAATCACTCTGGTGGATCCAGGTGGTGGTTTACGAAAAGGACAAACATGCATTGACTCTAGTGGTGGTTTATGGAAAGGAAACACATGTAGTGACTCTGGTGGATCCAGATGGTGGTTTATGAAAAGAACCAAGATGCAATGACTATGGTTGTGGTTTATGAAAAGGACACACATGCAATTGCATGAAGTAGATCCAAGTGGTGGTTATGAAAAGAACAAACATGCAATGACTCTGGTTGTGGTTTAGGAAAGGCCACACATTGCAATGACACTAGTGGTGGTTTATGAAAAGAACACACATGCAAAGACATGCAATGACATTGGTGGATCCATGTGGTTTATGAGAAGGACACACATGCAATGACAACCGGTGGATCCATGTGGTATATGAGAAGGAAACATATGGAGTGACTCTGGTGGATCCATGTGGTTTATGAAAAGGACACACATGTAGTGACATGTAGTGGATCCAAGTGGTGGTCTATGAAAAGAACAAACATGCAATGACATGCAGTGGATCCCAGTGGTAGTTTATGAGAAGAACAAACATGTAATGACTCTGGTTGTGGTTTAGGAAAAGGACACACATTGCAAGGACACTAGTGGTTGTTTATGAAAAGAACACACATGTAAAGACATGCAATGCCACTAGTGAGTCTCCATCGACAAGAATTAAGGATGAGGAAGTTAGTGAAGTGATCAAGTGTGTCAAATTTTAAGTAGTAGTTGTAAGAAGTTTGAGGAACATGTATTTTTTGAGAAAGAATGAATTCACAAGGATAAGAGAGGAGATAGTTTTTCATAGATACTCACTTTGGTTTTGAAACTGAGTTTTTGTTCGGACGTCCATTCTAACTAGGGTCTCCTATGGTCAGGATGGCTCTGATACCAACTTGTTAACACCCGAATTTTTAATCCCAGATGCCTGTTATGTCATCCATCGCAATCCCAGGATTACCATTTTTGCGAGACATAATAGATTGGATATCACAGTACATCATCCATTACAAACCATACATATGGTCTTACACAAATAAGGATCTCATGATCTAGTCTTAATACAACAAGCAGCGGTAATAAAAGATAAGCGTAGCGGTGGGGTCCATCTTCAGGGGCACAAGCAATGTTGACGAAGGCAGATAGTCCTAGTTATCATAGCCGTCCTGCTGGCCATCATCTTGGTAGTCTCCTTCATAGTCTGGCCATGAGAATAGCCAGGGACAAAAGCCATGAGTACTCTTTAAGTACTCGCAAACTACCACTAACAAGTAGTATAGTTCTAAGTTAAAGTGCTAACTCTAAGTTTAACTATAAAGTTAAGTTTGAAACCAAAGCTGAGTTCAGAAGTAAAGAAAGATAAAATAAAGTTCTAGAATCACTTAAGTGGGGAAGATATTGTCATAAACACAACCCTGTTGTGGTCAAGTCAAGATTCATCATTCATTTCATAAGTTGTTTTGAAAACATCTGACAACGAAACAGTATGGCCATTCCAACTGTCCATAACCGCGGACACGGCTATTTGAATAGTTTGACACTCTGCAGAGGTGGTACACTTTCACCACAAGATTCGATACATCTTTCAGGCATAACCCTGAATCATCATACTTAGTATGCAGATAATCAAACATAACATTTCCTTTACACACCCTTGTATAAGCACCTCTCCTATGAGCATGGCCTCCCAACCATGACCATCAGTCATCTTGGGCATTGCATAGGTGGACAACATTGAGAGGTAACCTCAGCTCCACCTCTCCCGCGAGGGAACTAATGCATATAAACTTCCGGCTAAGCCTTACCCAATTCAGGTAATTTGGTTGTATGGTAAATTTGGAATGGTATTGCATCCGAATCCAACCATCAGTTTCGTAAAAGGGTTAAGGCTCATGCCTCAACATTTTCATCATCATAAACCATTTGTGTTTCTCAACACATGTCAAAACATCTCAATAGAATGACTCATCATTCTAAGGTTTTCATAATTCATTTTCACCAAGTGTTCCCATCTAAAGTGACTCAAGTTTTATCTACTCTAAACTACTAAGTTAAGAGTGTTCACTAAGGTGGCAATGATGGGATCAATCTCATGCCATAGAATGACATCTAAAGTTATCTCTATAGGTCAAGTTTTATACTCGTTATGCTACCTTCAAAATAAGTAAGGAACTTTGTGTAAAGTAAAGGAAGTAAAGCTGGAAAATAATACTTGGGGTAATTAATAGTTAAAGTGGTATAACTCAAGCATGCCTAAAGCATCCTTGCTCAAGTCATCTAGCTTTCTAACAATAGCTTGCATTGTTAATGGTGGCTTGCAAGTACAACTTGCAAGGGTTAACTTGGATAGTGCTAGCTTGCCTTGGTTAGTGCAGTGTTTGAAGTTTTCTTCCTCCTCTTGATAGAACTCCTCCTCCTCGAAAGATTGGTCGGTACTATCGTCTATAAATCCATACGGAGTACACAATCACCAAACAATACTTAACTAGTCCAATTAGCACTCTAAGGCACACATATTATGATCTATTATCATCACAAGCATCACAAGTTTTATTCAATAGTTTCCTCCTTTTATTTTAGAAAAGTAATTTCTACTCATTGAAAATTAACTAAGATTTAATATTCACCACTTCAAATATGGGATCATGTGAACACATGTCATCACCACATATTCTAACATGTGGGAATGTGATTTAAGGGTTGGATCATAATTACTTTGGTTTAAGTTCATTATTTAATGATTTAAAGTGACTAGAAATGCCTATATAGCATTATTTTGGTACTAGTCCAAAGTCACTACATGTAAACCTTAATATTATTACATATTCAGATAGGTATGGTGAAATGTGATTTTTGAGAGTTGGAATCAACTCAAAAGCTAACATATTTGATTTCATAAAAATGTTGCAAGGTGCAAATGCTTCTGTCTTATTATTTTTACTAGGAGAGATCTCTAACTCTAATTGAATTAAATCCAACGGGCTTGGGTAGATATTTTTAGTATCTTTCTAACAAAGTTGGGATCACTCCATTTGCATTTGTAAATCTCTCTGAATTGAATTTCAAACTAGGGGACAGAACTAGGTTTAAACTAAAATAGAAAATCCTAATTCAAACTAAATGGGTCGCGCGGGAAAGCTAACGGGCCGGCCCAGTGACACTACGCGGTGCGGGGCATAGCTGACAGGAGGGGTCCACCGGTCAGAGGCTCATAACACGCAAAGCGGTACGGGGCGATGTGGGCCATTAGATTAGAACGGGGATCAACAGCTAGGGCTCGTCGTCAACGACGAACAGGTCGCCGGCGAACTCTAACCCTAGCGGCTCGGTGGGGGTGCTCAGGGGGCGTACCAGGGCTCCAGGGATGACGGCGAGGTGGGCAAACAGACTGGTAGATGACGACGAACTCAAGGACGGTCGAGGCAGCTCCGAGGGTGGTCACAATCAGCAGGCCCCTTCTCCTTCAGAGGCGGCCAGCTCCGGTGAAATTCCGGCGAACAAGTGCTTGCGCTGCTCCGGCTAGAGGTGGGGAAGGTCCAGTGAGGTGAGGGGAGGTGACTGGTGTGCAGAAAATGGCTGGGGGTAACCTCCTTTTATAGCTCGACGGTGCGACCGAGAGTGATGGGCGGGCGGCTCCGGCGAGGGCTGCACAGCGTGCTAGCGGCGTGGCTCAAGGTAGGGGATGGTGGCTGGTCTCCTGGTGGTGTTGTAAGGAGTGAATGTGGGACTAGGGACGGTGGTATATGGTCAGGCGGTGCGCACGCTCTGAGGGCAGAGGCAGCGGCTTCCACGGCGAGCGGTGGCTGTGGTGCATTGGGCGGCGAATGGGCATATCTGCGGTGTTCCTTGGGTCGTGGCGGAGCAGTGGACGTGGGTTGCGGTCGAGGGGCGGCGTGTACACACGTGTCGGGCGCGGTGCTCTGGCACGTGCTCGGCATGGTGCGGACGCACTAGGCGCGGCGCATTAGCGGTGGTCCATGGTTTGGCTCGGCTCGGGGAGGGGATAGAGGGTGGAGATGAGGTGTGAGATAGCTACTAGACATGGTGAGGGGGAGAGGGGTGGTCTGCTGCGGCGATGGCATGGTCGGCCGGCAAGCATGTGCTCGGCATGGCTTGGCATTACCACTAGGCGGTAGGAGATGGGGTTTAAATGGCATGGTTAGATCACTTGGGGACAGAGGGAGGGTTTTGAGGAAAATTGGGTGCAAAACCCTATTGCAAATAGTGAGCTAGGTTTAGAGTTTAAACCCTGCCTACCATGTGTTTGAGAAAATGGCCGCAAGAAAAGTACTTTTGAATTTTGAAAAGATTTTTGGTGGGTGTGCTAGGTATAAGCTTGAGACTCTGTGGGTGCTTGGGTTTTGAAATTTTAGCTCATTTGAGTGGTTTTTGAAATAGTGTGATCTTCTCATATGAAATAGATTCAAATTTTCAAATGCCATTTAAAAATAGTGTTTGAATGTTTTTGGCAGATCACAAAGTGGGCCTTGGTACATCATTATGTGTACTAGCAAGGGGTGCAAAGATCCATATTTGTTTCTGTTAGGTTTTGAGTACAAATGACCATTTGCTTCTGTTATTTATTTTGATTTGTTTTTCTTTGGGATTTGTTTGGGAATGATCTAGAGGATGTTTATTTCACCTAAGAATCATTTTACAAGCAATGGATCACTTAATCATGGCAATTCAAATCAACTCCTATTTTAAATTCACACACATATGAATGCTTTAATAATTTTAATTGGAAAAGTTTTTATTAACCCTAATTTTGATGATTTGGATCTTAATAACCTTGGATTAAAGTTTTGGGATGTTACAAACCTTCCCCCCTTAAACAAAATCTCGTCCCGAGATTTACAAAGAAAACTAGGAACTAAAGAGATCTAGGAACTCTGTCCTAATGTAATCTTCTGGCTCTGAAGTGGCTTCCTCTTCGGTATGGTTGCTCCATTGAATCTTGAGAAACTTGATACTCCTGGTCCTAGTGGTTCTGTAAGCTTCTTCTAGGATACGAATGGGCACTTCACGATATGTCAGGTCATTGTTGATCTCCACAGCTCTGTGATCGATGTTCTTGAAAACTTCAGTCTTCTCTGGCACTTCCAGGCATTTGCGAAGTAACGAGATATGGAACACATTGTGGATGGCTGACATCTCTTCAGGCAGTTCCAGTTGATACGTTACTTCTCCTCGGCGGTTCAGAATCTTGAATGGTCCGATATATTTTGGGGCTAACTTTCCTTTCAGACTAAAGCGTTGGGTTCCTTTCAATAGTGAAACCTTGAGATATACAAAATATCCGACATTGAAAGTCAGGTCTCTCCTTTTCTTGTCAGCATAACTCTTCTGTCTGGATTGGGCGGTCTTGAGGTGCTCACGGACTTTGTGAACCTTCTCTTTGGCTTCTCAGAGAATGTCGGGTCCAAAGATCTGACTCTCTCCTACTTGCGACCAATTCAAAGGGGTACGGCACTTTCTTCCATATAGGAATTCAAATGGTGCCATTTGCAAACTAGCTTGATAACTGTTGTTACATGAGAATTCTGCGAAAGGCATGGAGTCTTCCCATTTCGATCCGTACTCTACCACACAAGCTCTTAACATATCCTCTAGGATCTGGTTAACTCTCTCAGTCTGTCCATCAGTTTGCGGGTGATAAGCGGTACTGAAGTTCAACTTGGTTCCCAATCCTTCTTGGACTTTCTGCCAAAATCTTGAGCTAAACTGGGTTCCTCGATCTGATACTATGGTCTTGGGGGTTCCATGCAGACTAACAATCCTAGCAATATACAGCTCTACTAACTTCGCACTCTGGTAGGTAGTCTTGACAGGTATAAAGTGAGCTACCTTGGACACTCTATCAACTATGACCCAGATTGAGTCATTTCCCCTTCTGGAAGTAGGCAAACCGGTGATAAAGTCCATTCCGACGGAATCCCATTTCCATTCTGGAATCTGCAATGGTTGCAACAGTCCTGCAGGTCTCTGGTGCTTTGCTTTCACTCTTTGACAGATATCACACTTGGCGATGTAGCTTCCGATTTCTCTCTTCATCTTGTGCCACCAAAATTGCTCTTTCAAATCTTGATACATCTTCGTTCCTCTAGGTGGATAGAATAAACAGTATCATGAGCTTCCTTCATGATAACTTGCTTCAACTCTGAATCTGCTGGCACACAGATACGTCCTTTGTACCACAGTACTCCTTCTTCGTCTTTAGTAAATCCAGGTACCTTTCCTGTACCAATACGACGTTTGATTCTGTCGATACTTTCATTTCCCTTCTGGGCTTCCTTGATTTTCCTAATCAAAGTAGGTTGAAGTTCAATGCTAGCTAACAATCATTTGCTAACTAACTCAGTCCTAAACTGCTCCAATTCCTCATACAAACTTGGTTGCTTCTCCTTGATCATGGTGTTTAGCCTACACGGTAATCTGCTAAGAGCATCCGCTACCACATTGGCTTTACCAGGGTGATAGTGAATGTCAAGGTCATAATCCTTGATTAACTCTATCCATCTCCTTTGCCTCATATTCAGCTCCTTCTGAGTGAAAATATACTTTAAGCTCTTGTGATCTGAGTAAATCTCACAGCGATTACCCATCAGATAATGACGCCATGTCTTCAATGCCAAAACTACGGCTGCTAATTCAAGATCATGGGTCGGATAGTTCTGCTCATGCTGCTTCAGTTGTCGAGACAGATACGCGATGACTTTGCCTTCTTGCATCAATACACATCCGAGACCAATCTTGGATGCATCACAATATACATCAAATGGCTTCTTGATGTCTGGCAGGATCAATATTGGGGCTAAAATCAATCTCTTCTTCAGCTCCTGGAAACTAGCTTCACATTTGTCTGTCCATTCAAACTTCTTACCCTTCTTCAACAATTGGGTCATGGGCCTGGCGATGCTCGAGAATCCTTCTACGAACTTGCGGTAGTATCCCGCTAATCCGAGAAATGCACGTACTTGGGTTTGAGTGGTTGGGGCTTCCCATTCTTCGACATCTTTGATCTTGGTGGGATCAACAGAGACTCCTCTGACAGACACAATATGTCCTAGGAATCCTACTTCTTTCAGCCAAAACTCACACTTGCTGAATTTGGCATATAACTGATGCTCTCAGGGTTTCTAGGATGATTCCCAGATGTTGCTCATGCTCTTTTTCTGACTTGGAGTAGATAAGGATGTCGTCGATAAACACAACTACAAACTTAGCTAGGAAATTCATAAAGATCTTATTCATGAGATTCATGAAACAAGCAGGGGCATTGGTTAATCCAAAAGACATAATCGTATACTCGTATAAACCATAGCGAGTAGTAAAGGAGGTCTTCGGAATACCCGTTGCACGAATCTTAAGTTGGTGATAACCAGTCCTAAGATCAATCTTTGAGAATACCTGGGCTCTAGTCAACTGATAAAATAGATCCTCTATCTTTGGCAAAGGGTACTTGTTCTTGATGGTGACGTCATTCAACTTTATGTAATCTGTGCACAAACAGTTGCCTCCATCTTTCTTGTCGACGAATAACACTGGTGATCTCCATGGCGATGCACTTGGTTGAAGCAAGCCTTTTTCTAACATGGCATCCAACTGCTTCTTCAGTTCCACTAACTCTGAGGGGTTCATGCTATAGGGTCTCTGGGCTATGCGTCCGGTTCCGGGGATTAGTTCGATAATGAACTCAATATCCCTATCCGGGGGCATACCTGGCAATTCATCTAGGAATACGTCGAGGTATTCACAGACTACTCTTACTTGGTCTATGGTGGGTAGGGCTAGACTCTTGTTGCACTTGAATTGACGAGGTAAGGTTTCAGAGATATGCTCTACTGTTACTCCAGAACTACTGGTCATGGTGATGGCTTTCTTAGCACGGTCTATCAGTCCTTTATACCTTGACATCCAGTCCATACCTAGTACTACTTCTAATCCTTTGGTTCCAAGTACAATTAGGTTGGCATAAAAATCTATCCCATGTATTCTGACAGGCACAACTTTGCAAATTTTTCTAGCTTTGGTTGTTGAACCGGGGATTTGAACTATCATGACATGCTTCAAGTTGGTTGGGTGAATCTTACTAGTGCATGCAAATTCTTTGGTGACAAATGAATGCGATGCTCCCGAATCAAACAACACTCTTGCTAAAACTGAGTTGACAGAAAACATACCTAGCACTACATATGGCGCTTCCTGGGCTTCTTCGACATTCATGTGGAAGAGACGATCGTTGCGGTTGTGAGGGTTCCATGGGGCAAATCTTCTTCCTGGTTGAACACGACGCTGCTATTGAGCTGGGGCATTCACATTGGCATTGGCGCCAGTCTTCTTGGGACACTCATTGGAATAGTGGCCCTTCACTCCACACTCGAAACAAGTGATCTAGGACTTGTCCTTTGTTGCAACAGGCACAGCATTGCTACCAGTTCTGGGTGCAGTGTTGTTGTTGTTGTTGATCTTGGGAGGTGCACGGTTAAAATTGTTGGCATTGCCGGAGTTGTGATTGTTTCCTCCGGACTTCACATTGCCTCCGCTACGGTTGGGGTAGCTTGGGAGAGACATTGGGGGTCGATTGTTCCTTGGTGCATATCCTGGTGAGGGGTTGGGACGGTACTTCTGGTGACTGCTGGATCCAGACTACTGCCTCATACGACGTTTGCGGTTGTCGTTTGCCTGATTAATCTTCCCTTCCATTTGAATGGCAGAGTCGACTAGCGCTTCGAGATCCTCGAAGCGGATGTTGACAAGGACAGTCTGCATCTCATCATGTAGTCCGTTCAGGAATCTTTCCTTCTTCTTGGCCTCCGTGTTGATCTCATCAGGTGCATATCTGGCAAGTGATAGGAATCTTTCATGGTATTCCACCACAGTCATTCTGCCTTGCTTCAAGTCACGGAACTCATCCCTCATTTTGTTGACTAGACCCTACGGCACGTGGGTGCAGCTGAACTTGACTTTGAATGCTTCCCATGTGATCACTTGACCATGGTTCATATTACGGATACTAGTCCACCAAGCTCTTGCATCTCCCGCTAGATAGTGGGTGGCGAAGAGAAGTTTCTCGTTTTCATCAACTCCTGCAACTTCTAAGTTGTTTTCCATAGTCTGTAACCAGTCATCAGCATCTAGTGGGTTTTCAGCTTGGTTAAAGATTGGGGGATTGGTATTCTGAAAGTTTTTGAGTTTAGATCCATGGTGATCCTGGTTTCCATGCCCTTGGTTGTTTTGGGCCATCTGAGCTATCTGCTGCAATGTTGCTAAGTTGGCTTGGCGCTCTGCCCTGCTTGCTTCACGGTCTACAACTAACATCTGCATAATCTGCAGCATTGGGTCTTGCGACGAGCTGCTCCCTCCTTGGTTTCCATGAGTCATCTGAAGATTGAGATAGATACAGGGGTAAGAGGGGAAGTTATAAGGTTCATGGTTCTGGGTTTCAAATCTAAAACTTTGAGTTAGACTCAGGTTTTTCAACTAACTCCATTTCATTCATGCAAACAAGCACACGATACAACACACACCACAACAATCAAAAGAAAACAGATGGTTTGAAGAACCATTCTACAAGCTACGATACAGTGGGACCGATACATCTCATGCTACGACAGTGTTCTAGTGCATCTACTCATCGTCGATGAAGTCAAGTCCTCATCGTCAGTGTAGAAATCCACATCATCCTCCTCTAGAAAGTCATCATCATTGCTGAGGTAAGAATCCATGTCTCCCTGGATGTCTTCACCCTCTTCTTCTTCCTTTGCTGCAAGCTGAGCTTCCTACTCCTTGACGGTCTTCTCGAGGTCAGCCACCTTCTTGCGAAGACGGGCTATGGTGCGATCCTTCTTTGCACACTAGCGGTGAAGAGACTGGCGATCCTGGACGAGCAGTGCGAAAGTCTGGGCCTTCTGGTCGGCAATGGCACGGTTCTGGTTGGCTAACTCTCTAGCATTGTCCAGTTCCTGCTGTCTGTCGTACATCAAGAAGTCAAGATTCTCCACTTGACGCCTCAACTCTAGGTGACTTGGCATCTCCATCGGCATTCCCATGAAGTCACGTCTTGCATAGTGAGCAAAACGGGTTCCTTGGATTTGGTTGACGCTGAGGGCACATAGACGTGCGAGAGCTTCATGCATTGCCCTGGCTAATCCATCTAGCCAGTTGTTCTCTCTCACGGAGAACTGGATTCTCCCGGAAGTTGGTGCTTCGATGCTTCCTCTAAGATCCGTGATGACTAGCCACTATAAGTCTCCTCCCGGGGGTCCTGGAAGTTGAGCTCCAAGAAACTCCGGATGTGGGCGTCCTAGTAACTCCGACAGTGAGTCCAGATCCCTCTCGAAGATCAGCTGACCTCTGTTTCCCAACTGACAGAACTTGCTGAACTGAGTCTCCATCTACAAGAATTAAGGATGAGGAAGTTAGTGAAGTGATCAAGTGTGTCAAATTTTAAGTAGTAGTTGTAAGAAGTTTGAGGAACATGAATTTTTTGAGAAAGAATGAATTCACAAGGATAAGAGAGGAGATAGTTTTTCATAAATACTCACTTTGGTTTTGAAACTGAGTTTTTGTTCGGACGTCCATTCTAACTAGGGTCTCCTATGGTCAGGATGGCTCTGATACCAACTTGTCAACACCCGGATTTTTAATCCCAGATGCCTGTTATGTCATCCATCGCAATCCCAGGATTACCATTTTTGCGAGACATAACAGATTGGATATCACAGTACATCATCCATTACAAACCATACATAAGGTCTTACACAAATAAGGATCTCATGATCCAGTCTTAATACAACAAGCAGCGGAAATAAAAGATAAGCGTAGCGGTGGGGTCCATCTTCAGGGGCACAGGCAATGTTGACGAAGGCAGATAGTCCTAGTTATCATAGCCGTCCTGCTGGCCATCATCTTGGTAGTCTCCTTCATAATCTGGCCATGAGAATAGCTAGGGACAAAAGCCATGAGTACTCTTTAAGTACTCGCAAACTACCACTAACAAGTAGTATAGTTCTAAGTTAAAGTGCTAACTCTAAGTTTAACTATAAAGTTAAGTTTGAAACCTAAGCTGAGTTCAGAAGTAAAGAAAGATAAAATAAAGTTCTAGAATTACTTAAGTGGGGAAGATATTGTCATAAACACAACCCTGTTGTGGTCAAGTCAAGATTCATCATTCATTTCATAAGTTGTTTTGAAAACATCTGACAACGAAACAGTATGGCCATTCCAACTGTCCATAACCGCGGACGCGGCTATTCGAATAGTTTGACACTCTGCAGAGGTGGTACACTTTCACCACAAGATTCGATACATCTGTTAGGGATAACTCTGAAACATCATACTTAGTATGCAGATAATCAAACATAACATTTCCTTTACATACCCTTGTATAAGCACCTCTCCTATGAGCATGGCCTCCCAACCATGACCATCAGTCATCTTGGGCATTGCATAGGTGGACAACATTGAGAGGTAGCCTCAGCTCCACCTCTCCCGTGAGGACTAATACTAATGCATATAAACTTCCAGCTAAGCCTTACCCAATTCAGGTAATGTGGTTGTACGGTAAATTTGGAATGGTATCGCATCTGAATCCAACCAACAGTTTTGTAAAAGGGTTAAGGCTCATGCCTCAACATTTTCATCATCATAAACCATTTGTGTTTCTCAACACATGTCAAAACATCTCAATAGAATGACTCATCATTCTAAGTTTTTCATAATTCATTTTCACCAAGTGTTCCCATCTAAAGTGACTCAAGTTTTTATCTACTCTAAACTACTAAGTTAAGTGTGTTCACTAAGGTGGAAATGATGGGATCAATCTCTCACTAAGGTAGAATGACATCTAAAGTTGTCTCTATAGGTCAAGTTTTATACTCTTTATGCTACCTTCAAAATAAGTAAGGAACTTTGTGTAAAGTAGAGGAAGTAAAGATGGAAAATAATACTTGGGGTAATTAATAGTTAAAGTGGTATAACTCAAGCATGCCTAAAGCATCCTTGCTCAAGTCATCTAGCTTAATTCTAGCTTGCTAACAATAGCTTGCATTGTTAATGGTGGCTTGCAAGTACAACTTGCAAGGGTTAACTTGGATAGTGCTAGCTTCCCTTGGTTAGTGTTGTGGTTGAAGTTTTCTTCCTCCTCTTGATAGAACTCCTCCTCCTCGAAAGCTTGGTCGGTACTATCGTCTATAAATACATACGGAGTACACAATCACCAAACAATACTTAACTAGTCCAATTATCACTCTAAGTCACACATTTGATGATCTATTATCATCACAAGCATCACAAGTTTTATTCAATAGTTTCCTCCTTTTTATTTTAGAAAAGTAATTTCTACTCATTGAAAATTAACTAAGATTTAATATTCACCACTTCAAATATGGGATCATGTGGAAACATGTCATCACCACATATTCTTACATGTGGGAATGTGATTTAAGGGTTGGATCATAATTACTTTGGTTTAAGTTCATTATTTAATGATTTAAAGTGACTAGAAATGCCTATATAGCATTATTTTGGTACTAGTCTAAAGTCACTGCATGTAAACCTTAATATTATTACATGTTCAGATAGGTATGGTGAAATGTGATTTTTGAGAGTTGGAATCAACTCAAAAGCTAACATGGTTGATTTTATAAAAATGTTGCAAGGTGCAAATGCTTCTATCTTATTATTTTTACTAGGAGAGATCTCTAACTCTAACTGAATTAAATCCAACGGGCTTGGGTAGATGTTTTCAGTAGCTTTCTAACAAAATTGGAATCACTCCATTTGGATTTGTAAATCTCTCTGGATTGAATTTCAAACTAGGGGACATAACTAGGTTTAAACTAAAATAGAAATATCCTAATTCAAACTAAATGGGTCGCGGGGGAAAGCTAACGGGCCGGCCCAGTGACACTACACGGCACGGGGCACAGCTGACAGGAGGGGTCCACCGGTCAGAGGCTCATAACGCGTGAAGAGGTACGGGGCGATGTGGGTCGTTAGATTAGAACGGGGGTCAACGGCTAGGGTTCATCGTCGATGACGAACAGGTTGCCGGCGAACTCTAACCCTAGCGGCTCGGTGGGGGTGCTCAGGGGGCGTACCACGGCTCCAGCGACAATGGCGAGGCGGGTAAACGGACTGGTAGACAACGGCGAACTCAGGACGGTCGAGGCAGCTCTTGGGGTGGTCGCAATCAGCAGGGCCCTTCTCCTCCAGAGGTGGCCAGCTTCGGTGAAATTCTGGCGAACAAATGCTCGCGCTGCTCCGGCTAGAGGTGGGGAAGGTCCAGTGAGGTGAGGGGAGGTGAGTGGTGTGCAGAAAATGGCTGGGGATGCCCTCCTTTTATAGCTCGACGGTGCGATCGAGAGTGATGGGCGGGCGGCTCCGGCGAGGGCTGCATAGCGTGCTAGCGGCGTGGCTTGAGGTAGGGACGGTGGTTGGTCTCCTGGCGGTGCTCTACGGAGTGAATGCGGGCCTAGGGAAGGTGGTATGCGGTCGGGCGGTGCGCACGCTCTGAGCGGCAGAGGCGGTCGCTTCCATGGCGAGCGGTGGATGTGGTGCATTGGGCGGCGAATAGGCATGTCTGCGGTGTTCCTGGGGTCGTGGCGGAGCGGTGGACGCGGGCTACGGTTGAGGGGCGGCGTGTACACGCGTATCGAGCGCGGCACTCTGGCGCGTGCTCGGCATGGTGCAGACGCACTGGGCGCTACGCATTGGCGGTGGTCCATGGTCTGGCTCGGCTCGGGGAGGGGACAGAGGGTGGCGGTGAGGTGTGAGCTAGCTACCAGACATGGTGAGGGGGAGAGGGTGGTCTGCTGCGGCGATGGCATGGTCGGCCGACAAGCATGTGCTCGGCATGGCTTGGCATTGCCACTAGCGGTAGGAGATGGGGTTTAAATGGTATGGTTAGATCACTTGGGGACAGAGGGAGGGTTTTGAGAAAAATTGGGTGCAAAACCCTATTGCAAATAGTGAGCTAGGTTTAGAGTTTAAACCCTGCCTGCCATGTGTTTGAGAAAATGGCCGCAAGAAGAATACTTTTGAATTTTGAAAAGATTTTTGGTGGGTGTGCTAGGTATAAGCTTGAGACTCTGTGGGTGCTTGGATTTTGAAATTTGAGCTCATTTGAGTGGTTTTTGAAATAGTGGGATCTTCCCATATGAAATAGATTCAATTTTCAAATGCCATTTAAAAATAGTGTTTGAATGTTTTTGGCATATCACAAAGTTGGCCTTGGTACATCATTATGTGTACTAGCAAGGGGTGTAAAGATCCATATTTGTTTCTGTTAGGTTTTGAGTACTATGAATAGCCAAAGTAGGCATGGTAGTTAATTTGGCACAAATGACCATTTGCTTCTTTTATTTATTTTGATTTTTTTTCTTTGGGATTTGTTTGGGAATGATCTAGAGGATGTTTATTTCACCTAAGAATCATTTTACAAGCAATGGATCACTTAATCATGGCAATTCAAATCAACTCCTATTTTAAATGCACACACATATGAATGCTTTAATAATTTTAATTGGAAAAGTTTTTGTTAACCCTAATTTTGATGATTTGGATCTTAATAACCTTGTATTAAAGTTTTGGAATGTTACTCACACGCAATGACTCTAGTGGTGGTTTATGAAAGGACACACATGCAAAAGACTCTGGTGGATCCATGTGGTGGTTTATCAAAAGAACAAACATGCAATGACTCTAGTTGTGGTTTATGAAAAGGACACACATGCAATGGCATGAAGTGGATCCAGGTGGTGGTTTATGAAAAGAAAAAAAACATGCAATGACTCTGGTTGTGGTTTAGGAAAAGGACACACATGCAAAGACACTTGTGGTGGTTTATGAACAGAACAAACATGCAATGACTCTGGTTGTGCTTTAGGAAAAGAACACACATTGCAATGACACTAGTGGTGGTTTATGAAAAGAACACACATGTAAAGACATGAAATGGCACCGGTGGATCCATGTACGTTATGAGCAGGACACACATACAATGACAACTACTGGATCCATGTGGTTTATCAGAAGGAAACACATGGAATGACTCTAGTGGATTCATGTGGTTTATGAAAAGAACAAACATGCAATGACTCTGGTTCTGGTTTAGGAAACGGACACACATTGCAATGACACTAGTGGTGGTTTATGAAAAGAACACACATGCAAAGACATGCAATGACACTGGTGGATACATGTAGTTTATGAGAAGGACACACATGCAATGACAACTAGTGGATCCATGTGGTTTATGAAAAGAACGCCACATGCTGGAGTGGCATCATTGCATGTGTTCTTTTCAAAAACCACAGTGATGCACAATAACACACATGCACACACACACATGCAAATACTCTAGTGGTGGTTTGTGAGAAGGACAAACATGCAATGACTCTAGTGGTGGTTTAAGAAAAGGACACACATATAGTGACTCTGGTGGATCCAGGTGGTGGTTTATGAAAAGAACAAACTTGCAATGACTCTAGTTGTGGTTTAGGAAAAGGATACACATTGCAATGACACTAATGGTGGTTTATGAAAAGAACACACATGCAAAGACATGCAATTACAACTGGTGGATCCATGTGGTTTATGAGAAGGACACACATACAATGACAACTGGTGGATCCATGTGGTTTGTGAGAAGGACACCACATGCTAGAATGGCATCATTGCATGTTTGTTCTTTTCAAAAACCACACCCCTACACACTGACACACATGCACACACACACGCACACACACACATGCAATGACTCTAATGGTGGTTTATGAAAAAAGGACACACATGAAGTGACTCTAGTGGATCCAGGTGGTGGTTTATGAAAAGGACACACACGCAATGACTCTAGTGGTGGTTTATGAAAAGGACACACATGCAAAGACTCTGGTGGATCCATGTGGTGGTTTATGAAAAGAACAAACATGCAATGCTGGTTGTGGTTTATGAAAAGGACACACATGCAATGGCATGCAGTGGATCCAAGTGGTGGTTTATAATAATAATGAAACATGCAATGACTCTGGTTTTGGTTTATGAAAAGGAAACACATTGCAATGAAACTAGTGGTGGTTTATGAAAAGAACACACATGCAAAGACATGAAATAACACTGGTGGATCCATGTGGTTTATGAGAAGGACACACATGCAATGACAACTGGTGGATCCATGTGGTTTATGGAAAGAACACCACATGCTGGAGTGGCATCATTGCATGTGTTCTTTTAAAAAACCACAGTGATGCACACTAACACACACACACAAATACATGTAATGACTCTAGTGGTGGTTTATGAAAAGGACACACACGCAATGACTCTGGTGGATCTAGGTGGTGGTTTACGAAAAGGACAAACATGCAATGACTCTAGTGGTGGTTTATGAAAACGACACACATGTAGTGACTCGGGTGGATCTAGGTGGTGGTTTATGAAATGAACAAACATGTAATGACTCTGGTCGTGGTTTATGAAAAGGACACACATGCAATGGCATGTAGTGAATCCAAGTGGTGGTTTGTGAATAGAAAACATGCAATAACTCTGGTTGTGGTTTAGGAAAGGCCACACATTGCAATGACACTAGTGGTGGTTTATGAAAAGAACACACATGCAAAGACATGCAATGACACTGGTGGATCCATGTGGTTTATGAGAAGGACGCACATGCAATGACAACAAGTGGATCCATGTGGTTTATGAGAAGGAAATACATGGAGTGACTCTAGTGGATCCAGGTGGTTTATGAAAAGGACACACATGCAGTGACATGCAGTGGGTCCAAGTGGTGGTCTATGAAAAGAACAAACATGCAATGACATGAAGTGGATCCAAGTGGTGGTTTATGAAAAGAACAAACATGCAATGACTCTGGTTGTGGTTTAGGAAAAGGATACTCATTGCAATGACACTAGTGGTGATTTATGAAAAGAACACACATGTAAAGACATGCAATGGCACTGGTGGATCCATGTACTTTATGAGAAGGACACACATGCAATGACAACTACTGGATCCATGAGGTTTATGAGAAGGAAACACATGGAATAATGACTGTGGTCGATCCATGTGGTTTATGAAAAGAACAAACATGCAATGACTCTGGTTGTGGTTTAGGAAAAGGACACACATTTCAATGACACTAGTGGTGGTTTATGAAAAGAACACACATGCAAATACATGCAATGACACTGGTGGATACATGTGGTTTATGAGAAGGACACACATGCAATGACAACTAGTGGATCCATGTGGTTAATGAAAAGAACGCCACATGCTGGAGTGGCATAATTGCATGTGTTCTTTTCAAAAACCACAGTGATGCATAATAACACACACACACATATAGTGACTCTGGTGATTCCAGGTGGTGGTTTATGAAAAGGACAAACATGCAATGACTCTAGTGGTGGTTTAAGAAAAGGACACACATATAGTGACTCTGGTGGATCCAGGTGGTGGTTTATGAAAAGAACAAATATGGAATGACTCTTGTTGTGGTTTAGGAAAAGGACACACATTGCAATGACACTAATGGTGGTTTATGAAAAGAACACACATGCAAAGACATGCAATGGCAACTGGTGGATCCATGTGGTTTCTGAGAAGGACACACATGCAATGACAACTAGTGGATCCATGTGGTTTGTGAGAAGGACACCACATGCTGGAGTGGCATCATTGCATGTTTGTTCTTTTCAAAAACCACACCTATGCACACTGACACACATGCACACACACACACATGCAATGACTCTAGTGGTGGTTTATGAAAAAAGGACATACATGAAGTGACTCTGGTGGATCCAGGTGGTCGTTTATGAAAAGGACACACCCGCAATGACTCTAGTGGTGGTTTATGAAAAGGACACACATTCAAAGACTCTGGTGGATTCAGGTGGTGGTTTATGAAAATAACAAACATGCAATGACTCTAGTTGTGGTTTATGAAAAGGACACACATGCAATGGCATGCATTGGATCCAAGTGGTAGTTTATAAAAACAAAAAAATGCAATGCCTCTGGTTTTGGTTTATGAAAAGGAAACACATTGCAATGAAACTAGTGGTGGTTTATGAAAAGAACACACATGCAAAGACATGAAATGACACGGGTGGATCCATGTGGTTTATGAGAAGGACACACATGCAAAGACAATTGGTGGATCCATGTGGTTTATGAGAAGGAAACACATGGAGTGACTCTGGTGGATCCATGTGGCTTATGAAGAGGACACACATGAAGTGACATGCAGTGGATCCCAGTGGTGGTTTATGAAAAGAACAAACATGCAATGACATGTAGTGTTTCCAAGTTGTGGTTTATGAAAAGAACAAACATGCAATGACTTTGGTTGTGATTTAGGAAAAGGACACACATTTCAATGACACTAATGGTGGTTTATGAAAAGAACACACATGCAAAGACATGCAATGACACTGGTGGATCCATGTGGTTTATGAGAAGGACACACATACAATGACAACTAGTGGATCCATGTGGTTTATGAGAAGGAAACACATGGAGTGACTCTGGTGGATCCAGGTGGTTTATGAAAAGGACTTACATGAAGTGATATGTAGTGGATCCAAGTAGTGGTTTATGAAAATAACAAACATGCAATGACTCTGGTTGTGGTTTAGGAAAAGCAAACACATTGCAATGACACTAGTGGTGGTTTATGAAAAGGACACACATGAAGTGACTCTGGTGGATCCAGGTGGTGGGTTATGAAAAGAACAAACATGCAATGACTCTGGTTGTGGTTTATGAAAAGGACACACATGGAATGGCATTAAGTGGATCCTAGTGGTGGTTTATGAGAAGAACAAACATGCAATGACTCTGGTTGTGGTTTAGGAAAGGCCACACATTGCAATGACACTAGTGTTGGTTTATGAAAATAACAGACATGCAAAGACATGCAATGACTTTGGTGGATCCATGTGGTTTATGAGCAGGACACACATGCAATGACAACTGCTGGATCCATGTGGTTTATGAAAAGAACACCACATGCTGGATTGGCATCATCGCATGTGTTCTTTTCAAAAACCACAGTGATGCACACTGACACACACACATGCGGTGACTCTAGTGGTGGTTTATGAAAAGTACACACATGTAATGACTCTGGTAGATTGAGGTGGTGGTTTATGAAAAAGGACAAACATGCAATGACGCTAGTGGTGGTTTATGAAAAGGACACACATGTAGTGACTCTGGTGGATCAAGGTGGTGGTTTATGAAAAGAGCAAACATACGATGACTCTGGTTGTGGTTTAGGAAAAGGACACACATTGCAATGATACTAGTGGTGGTTTATAGAAAGAACACACATGCAAAGACATGCAATGACAACTGGTGGATCCATGTGGTTTATGAGAAGGACACACATGCAATGACAACTGGTGGATCCATGTGGTTTGAGAAAAGGACACCACATGCTAGAGTGGCATCATTGCATGTTTGTTCTTTTCAAAAACCACACCGATGCACACTGAAACACATGCACACACACACATGCAATGACTCTAGTGGTGGTTTATGAAAAGGACACACACGCAGTGACTCTGGTGGATCCAGAAGGTGGTTTATGAAAAGGATACACATGCAATTACTCTAGTGGTGGTTTATGAAAAGGACACACATGCAAAGACTCTGGAGGATCCAGGTGGTGGTTTATGAAAAGAACAAACATGCAATGACTCTGGTTGTGGTTTATGAAAAAGACACACGTGCAGTGACTCTGGTGAATCCACGTGGTGGTTTATGAAAAGGACAAAAATGCAATGACTCTAGTGGTGGTTTATGAAAAGGAAACACATGCAGTGACTCTAGTGGATCCAGGTGGTGGTTTAGGAAAAAGAAAAAACATGCAATGACTCTGGTTGTGGTTTAGAAAAAGGACACACATTGCAATGACACTAGTGGTGGTTTATGAAAAGAACACACATGCAAAGACATGCAATGACAACTAGTGGATCCATGTGGTTTATGAGAACGACACACAGGTAATGACAACTAGTGGATCCATGTGGTTTGAGAAAAGGACACCACATGCTAGAGTGGCATCATTGCATGTTTGTTCTTTTCAAAAACCACACTGATGCACACTGAAACACATGCACACACACACATGCAATGACTCTAGTGGTGGTTTACGAAAAGGACACACACGCAGTGACTCTGTTGGATCCAGGAGGTGGTTCATGAAAAGGATACACATGCAATGACTCTAGTGGGGGTTTCTGAAAAGGACACACATGCAAAGACTTTGGTGGATCCAGGTGGTCGTTTATGAAAAGAACAAACCTGCAATGACTCTGGTTGTGGTTTATGAAAAAGACACACGTGCAGTGACTCTGGTGAGTCCACGTGGTGGTTTATGAAAAGGACAAAAATGCAATGACTCTAGTGGTAGTTTATGAAAAGGACACACTGGAAGTGACTCTAGTGGATCCAGGTGGTGGTTTATGAAAAAGAAAAACATGCAATGACTCTTGTCGTGGTTTAGGAAAAGGACACACATTGCAATGACACTAGTGGTGGTTTATGAAAAGAACACACATGCTAATACATGCAATGACAACTGGTGGATCCATGTAGTTTATGAGAAGGACACAGATGCAATGATAACTGGTGGATCCATGTGGTTTGTGAAAAGGACACCACATACTGGAGTAGCATCATTGCATGTTTTTTCTTTTCTAAAACCACACTAATGCACACTGACACACATGCACACACACATGAAATGACTCTAGTGGTGGTTTATGAAAAAGGACACACATGAAGTAACTCTGGTGGATCCAGGTGGTGGTTTATGAAAAGGACACACATGAAATGAGTCTAGTGGTGGTTTATGAAAAGGACACACATGCAAAGACTCTGGTGGATCCAGGTGGTGGTTTATGAAAAGAACAAATTAACATTCAATGACTCTGGTTGTGGTTTATGAAAAGGACACACATGTAGTGACTCTGGTGGATCTAGGTGGTGGTTTATGAAAAGGACAAACATGCAATGACTCTAGTGGTGGTTTATGAAAAGGTCACACATGCAGTGACTCAGGTGGATCCGGGTGGTGGTTTATGAAAATAACAAACATGCAATGTCTCTGGTTGTGGTTTAGGAAAAGGACACACATTGCAATGACATTAGTGGTGGTTTATGAAAAGAACACACATGCAAAGACATGCAATGAAACTGGTGGATCCATGTGGTTTATGAGAAGGACACACCTGAAATTACAACTGGTGGATCCATGTGGTTTGAGAAAAGGACACAACTATGTTGGAGTGGCTTCATTGCATGTTTGTTCTTTTCAAAAACCATAATGATATACACTAACACACATGCAATGACACTAGTTGTGGTTTATGAAAAGGACACACATATAGTGACTCTTGTGGATCCAGGTGGTGGTTTATGAAAAGTACACATGTGCAATGACTCTAGTGGTGGTTTATGAAAAGGACACTCTTGCAAAGACTCTGGTGGATCCAGGTAGTGGTTTATGAAAAAAAAACATGCAATGACTCTTGTTGTGGTTTATGAGAAGGACACGCCTGCAATGTCATGTAGTGCATCAAAGTGGTGGTTCATGAAAATTAGATACATGCAATGACTCTGGTTGTGGTTAGTGAAAAGGACACACATGAAATGACATGAAGTGGATCCATGTGGTTTATGAAAAGAACAAACATGCAATGACTCTGGTTGTGGTTTAGGAAAAGGGCATACATTCCAATGACACTAGTGGTGGTTTATTAAAAGAACACACATGCAAAGACATGCAATCACACTGGTGGATCCATGTGGTTTATGAGAAGGACACACATGCAATGACAACTGGTGGATCCATGTGGTTTTTGAAAAGGACACCACATGCTGGAGTGGCATCATTGCATGTTTGTTCTTTTCAAAAACCATAGTGAAGCACATTAACACACATGCACACAGACATGCATTGACTCTAGTGGTGTTTTATGAAAAGGACACACATGCAATGACTCTAGTGGTGGTTTATGAAAGGGACACACATGCAAAGACTCTGGTGGATCCAGGTGGTGGTTTATGAAAAGAAGAAACATGCAATGAATCTGGTTGTGGTTTATGAAAAGGACACACATGCAATGACATGAAGTGGATCCAAGTGGTGGTTTATGAAAAGAACAAACATGCAATGACTCTGGTTGTGGTTTATGAAAAGGACACACCAACAATGACATGTAGGTGATCCATGTGGTTTATGAAAAGAACAAACATGCAATGACTCTGGTTGTGGTTTAGGAAAAGGACACTCATTGCAATGACACTAGTGGTGGTTTATGAAAAGAATCACACATGCAAAGACATGCAATGACACAGGTGGATCCATGCGGTTTATGAGAAGGACACACATGCAATGACAACTGGTGGATCCATGTGGTTTGTGAAAACGATACCACATGTTGGAGTGGCATCATTGCCTGTTTGTTCTTTTCAAAAACCACAGTGGTGCACACTGACACAATGCACACACACATGCAATGACTCTTGTGGTGGTTTCTGAAAAGGACAAACATACAATGACTCTGGTGGATCCATGTACTTTATGAGAAGGACAAACATGCAATGACAACTACTGGATCCATGTGGTTTATGAGAAGGAAACACATGGGATGACTCTAGTGGATCCATGTGGTTTATGAAAAGAACAAACATGCAATGACTCTGGTTGTGGTTCAGGAAAAGGACACACATTGCAATGACACTAGTGGTGGTTTATGAAAAGAACACACAATCAAAGACATGCAATGACACTGGTGGATACATGTGGTTTATGAGAAGGACACACATGCAATGACAACTAGTGGATCCATGTGGTTTATAAAAAGAACGCCACATGCTGGAGTGGCATCATTGCATGTGTTCTTTTCAAAAACCACACCTATGCACACTGACACACATGCACACACACACATGCAAATACTCTAGTGGTGGTTTATGAAAAAAGGACACACATGAAGTGACCCTGGTGGATCCAGGTGGTGGTTTATGAAAAGGACACACACGCAATGACTCTAGTGGTGGTTTATGAAAAGGACACACATGCAAAGACTCTGGTGGATCCAGGTGGTGTTTATGAAAAGAACAAACTTGCAATGACTCTGGTTGTGGTTTATGAAAAGGACACACATGCAATTGCATCCAGTGGATCCAAGTGGCGGTTTATAAAAAGAAAAAAAACATGCAATGACTCTGGTTTTGGTTTATGAAAAGGAACACACATTGCAATGAAACTAGTGGTGGTTTATGAAAATAACACACACATGCAAATACATGAAATGAGACAGGTGGATCCATGTGGTTTATGAGAAGGACACACATGCAAAGACAATTGGTGGATCCATGTGGTTTATGAGAAGGAAACACATGGAGTGACTCTGTTGGATCCGGGTGGCTTCTGAAGAGGACACACATGAGGTGACATGCAATGGATCCAAGTGGTTGTTTATGAAAAGAACAAACATGCAATGACATGCAGTGGATCCAAGTGGTGGTTCATGAAACGAACAAACATGCAATGAATTTTGTTGTGGTTTAAGAAAAGGAAACACATTTCAATGACACTAGTGGTGGTTTATGAAAAGAACACACATGCAAAGACATGCAATGACACTCGTGGATCCATGTGGTTTATGAGAAGGGAACACATGCCATGACAACTAGTGGATCCATGTGGTTTATGAGCAGGAAACACATGGAGTGACTCTGGTGGATCCAGGTGGTTTATGAAAAGGACTTACATGAAGTAATATGCAATGGATCCCAGTGGTGGTTTATGAAAATAACAAACATGCAATGACTCTGGTTGTGGTTTAGGAAAAGGACACACATTGTAATGACACAAGTGGTGGTTTATGAAAAGGACACACATGCAGTGACTCTGGTAGATCCAGGTGGTGGGTTATGAAAAGAACAAACACGCAATGACTCTGGTTGTGGTTTATAAAAAGGACACACATGGCATGGCATGTAGTGGATCCTAGTGGTGGTTTATGAAAAGAACAAACATGCAATGACTCTGGTTGTGGTTTAGGAAAGGCCACACATTACAATGACACTAGTGGTTGTTTATGAAAAGAACAGACATGCAAAGACATGCAATGACTCTAGTGGATCCATGTGGTTTATGAGAAGGACACACATGCAATGACAACTGCTGGATCCATGTGGTTTATGAAAGAACACCACATGCTGGATAGGCATCATCGTCTGTGTTCTTTTCAAAAACCAGAGTTATGCACACTCACACACATGCAGTGACTCTAGGTGTGGTTTATGAAAAGGACACACATGTAGTGACTCTGATGGATTGAGGTGGTGGTTTATGAAAAAGGACAAACATGCAATGACTCTAGTGGTGGTTTATGAAAAGGACACACATGCAGTGACTCTGGTGGATCCAGGTGGTGGTTTATGAAAAGAGCAAACATGCAATGACTCTGGTTGTGGTTTAGGAAAAGGACACATATTGCAATCATACTAGTGGTGGTTTATAAAAAGAACACACATGCAAAGACATGCAATGACAACTGGTGGATCCATGTGGTTTATAAGAAGGATACACATGCAATGACAACTGGTGGATCCATGTGGTTTGAGAAAAGGACACCACAAGCTAGAGTGGAATCATTGCATGTTTGTTCTTTTCGAAAACCACACTGATGCACACTGAGACAGATGCACACACACATGCAATGACTCTAGTGGTGGTTTATGAAAAGGACACACACGCAGTGACTCTGGTGGATCCAGGAGGTGGTTTATGAAAAGGATACACATGTAATGACTCTAGTGGTGGTTTATCAAAAGTACACACATGCAAAGACTCTGGTGGATCCAGGCGGTGGTTTATGAAAAGAACAAACATGCAATGACTCTGGTTGTGGTTCATGAAAATGACACACGTGCAGTGACTCTGGTGAATCCACATGGTGGTTTATGAAAAGGACAAAAATGCAATGACTCTAGTGGTGGTTTATGAAAAGGACACACATGCAGTGACTCTAGTGGATCCAGGTGGTGGTTTATGAAAAAGAAAAAAACATGCAATGACTCTAGTTGTATTTTAGGAAAAGGACACACATTGCAATGACAATAGTGGTGGTTTATGAAAAGAACACACATGCAAGTACACACAATGACAACTGGTGGATCCATGTGGTTTATGAGGAGGACACACATGCAATGCTAACTGGTGGATCCATATGGTTTGTGAAAAGGACACCACATGCTGGAGTGGCATCATTACATGTTTGTTCTTTTCAAAAACCACACTAATGCACACTGACACACATGCACACACACATGAAATGACTCTAGTGGTGGTTTATGAAAAAGGACACACATGAAGTGACTCTGGTGGATCCAGGTGGTGGTTTATGAAAAGGACACACATGAAATGACTCTAGTGGTGGTTTATGAAAAGGACACACATGCAAAGACTCTGGTGGATCCAGGTGGTGGTTTATGAAAAGAACAAACATGCAATGACTCTGGTTGTGGTTTATGAAAAGGACACACATGCAATGGCATGTAGTGGATCCAAGTGGTGGTTTATAAAAAGAAAAAAACATGCAATGACGGTGGTTTTGGTTTATGAAAAGGAAACACATTGCAATGAAACTAGTGGTGGTTTATGAAAAGAACACACATGCAAATACATGAAATGACACAGGTGGATCCATGTGGTTTATGAGAAGGACACACATGCAAAGACAATTGGTGGATCCATGTGGTTTATGAGAAGGAAACACATGGAGTGACTCTGTTGGATCCAGGTGGCTTATGAAGAGGACACACATGAAGTGACATGCAATGGATCCAAGTCGTGGTTTACAAAAAGAACAAACATGCAATGACATGCAGTGGATCCAAGTGGTGGTTCATAAAACGAACAAACATGCAATGAATTTTGTTGTGGTTTAACAAAAGGAAACACAATTCAATGACACTAGTGGTGGTTTATGAAAAGAACACACATGCAATGACACTCGTGGATCCATGTGGTTTATGACAAGGACACACAAGCAATGACAACTAGTGGATCCATGTGGTTTATGAGAAGGAAACACATGGAGTGACTCTGGTGGATCCAGGTGGTTTATGAAAAGGACTTACATGAAGTAATATGCAGTGGATCCAAGTGGTGGTTTATGAAAATAACAAACATGCAATGACTCTGGTTGTGGTTTAGGAAAAGGACACACATTGCAATGACACAAGTGGTGGTTTATGAAAAGGACACACATGTAGTGACTCTGGTAGATCCAGGTGGTGGGTTATGAAAAGAACAAACATGCAATGACTCTGGTTGTGGTTTATGAAAAGGTCACACATGGAATGGCATGTAGTGGATCCTAGTGGTGGTTTATGAAAATAACAAACATGCAATGACTCTGGTGTTGGTTTAGGAAAGGCCACACATTACAATGACACTAGTGCTTGTTTATGAAAAGAACAGACATGCAAAGACATGCAATAACTCTAGTGGATCCATGTGGTTTATGAGAAGGACACACATGCAATGACAAATGCTGGATCCATGTGGTTTATGAAAACAACACCACTTGCTGGATAGGCATCGTCGCATGTGTTCTTTTCAAAAACCACATTGATGCACACTCACACACACATGCAGTGATTCTAGTGGTGGTTTATGAAAAGGACACGCATGTAGTGACTCTGGTGGATTGAGGTGGTGGTTTATGAAAAAGGACAAACATGCAATGACTCTAGTGGTGGTTTATGAAAAGGACACACATGCAGTGACTCTAGTGGATCCAGGTGGTGGTTTATGAAAAGAGCAAACATGCAATGACTCTGGTTGTGGTTTAGGAAAAGGATACACATTGCAATGATACTAGTGGTGGTTTATAAAAAGAACACACATGCAAAGACATGCAATGACAACTGGTGGATCCATGTGGTTTATGAGAAGGACACACATGCAATGACAACTGGTGGATCCATGTGGTTTGAGAAAAGGACACCACATGCTAGAGTGGCATCATTGCATGTTTGTTCTTTTCAAAAACCACACTGATGCACACTGAAACACATGCACACACGCACATGCAATGACTCTAGTGGTGGTTTATGAAAAGGACACACACGCAGTGACTCTGGTGGATCCAGGAGGTGGTTTATGAAAAGGATACACATGTCATGACTCTAGTGGTGGTTTATCAAAAGGACACACATGCAAAGACTCGGGTGGATCCAGGCGGTGGTTTATGAAAAGAACAAACATGCAATGACTCTGGTTTTGGTTCATGAAAAAGACACACGTGCAGTGACTCTAGTGAATCCACGTGGTGGTTTATGAAAAGGACAAAAATGCAATTACTCTAGTGGTGGTTTATGAAAAGGACACACATGCAGTGACTCTAGTGGATCCAGGTGGTGGTTTATGAAAAAGAAAAAAACATGCAATGACTCTGGTTGTGGTTTAGGAAAAGTTCACACATTGCAATGACAGTAGTGGTGGTTTATGAAAAGAACACACATGCAAGTACATGCAATGACAACTGGTGGATCCATGTGGTTTATGAGAAGGACACACATGCAATGATAACTGGTGGATCCATGTGGTTTGTGAAAAGGACACCACATGCTGGAGTGGCATCATTGCATGTTTGTTCTTTTCAAAAACCACAATAATGCACACTGACACACATGCACACACACATGAAATGACTCTAGTGGTGGTTTATGAAAAAGGACACACATGAAGTGACTTTGGTGGATCCAGGTGGTGGTTTATGAAAAGGACACACATGAAATGACTCTAGTGGTGGTTTATGAAAAGGACACACATGCAAAGACTCTGGTGGATCCAGGTGGTGGTTTATGAAAAGAACAAACATGCAATGACTCTGGTTGTGGTTTATGAAAAGGACACACATGTAGTGACTCTGGTGGATCCAGGTGGTGGTTTATGAAAAGGACAAACATGCAATGACTCTAGTGGTGGTTTATGAAAATGTCACACATGTAGTGACTTAGGTGGATCCGGGTGGTGGTTTATGAAAAGAACAAACATGCAATGACTCTGGTTGTGGTTTAGGAAAACACTACAAGGAATGTGTTATTCTATGACCTTCTAATAGTGACCGTGGACAAAATCGTCATAGAGTTATGACGATTTCATACCAAATGGTCGTAAGCCATTCGGGAGGTTCAAACCCATAGAAAATTACGACGATTTTGCTCAGAAACGTCATAGTTTCATTAACTGAAATCGTCATAACCTGGCATATGTAGCCTACGATGTTATTTTCAGCTCACTACGACGATTTTAAAATCGTCATAGCATCCAAATTAGGATAGGTTGAAATGGTTAGTGGGCCACATCAGCGGTTGCACCTAAGTATCTTGTCTATGTGTCAGCTTTTTGACTACGTGTCATATCCATGTGTCAATATCTGCTTATGTGGCACATGATTACCCAAACTGACACGTGGGGCCTAAATCTGACCTCACACAGAACACACCAAACTAACATGTTGGTCTCAAATCTGAGATGAGAGAAGGACCCCACCAAACTGACATTCGGGGCCATCTCATCTTGGACCGGCTACCCAAATTTTTATGCCTTGTTGATTATTTCCGCAAAAAAGGAACTGCCAGGGACTCGAACCCGCGACCATCAAGAGAATCAACTTGTGCATGACCACCACAGCAGCCGATCGATCGTGTCAATCCAACTGAGCTCGCTCCTATTATTTCTCTTCTTGTAGTTGGGCCTGGGCCATAACGGATGAAGCACCGGATGGCCAATAGTGGATGGAGCACCGGATGGGCCTCGGCCCAGAGACCATTACAGAGTTGCTATTGAGGCCAAACATGGCCTATCGGAACTTTGGTCCTAATAGGTTTTAGATTATTACTATTTTCAAACTTGTAGAACGTTTTGAGTAATTTCATCATATATTTTGCATACAATCTCGGATTGAGGGGATCCAAAAATCAATTTGGTTCATCTAGATGAGATAAAAACTACAGTGTTGATGAATTCTCATGTTTACATTGTTTGGTTGACTTTTAATTTTTTTTCTTATGTTGATTTAAAATCCAGTCAAAACTGAGGGTGTGATCGTTCGTTGGTAGGGCTGAATCTTGCAAAACTCTGAGTGAATATCTAATAAAACAACATATTATGAGTCTAAAAATTATTTTTGAAAAAAATTATGAGAAATATATCATGTACCTGTAGTTTAAACCGGACCCACTTCCTACCGATTCTACAGGCATTTGTCTTTTTCACCAGGAGTGGACGGAAAGGTTTTCGAATCTCCCGATTAGGACATTGTTCATGTAAGGTGGTCTAGTATTTCTCAAAAATGGGGTGGTAGCATTTTTGTATTCACCTTTTGGTGTTGCTTCACAAAACGCCCCAGATTTTGACACTCAAAAAATAGAAAATAGATTTTCGATGCGACGAAAAAGAAAACTTCCTCCTGCAACATTATTCGCCATCCCAAGGTGCACACTGCGTGCACAATACGAGCTTACTAGTGACAAACTATGCCCTGATTCTAGCCATAACACTCGTCGTTTGCCCCGAAAGTCATGAAACCTCGAACATGATAGGTCATTTCTGAGAAGGTTTTTTCGAGACGCAATCAATTTACCAAGTTTGATATTTTCCTTGTAAACTATGTCACATAAGATGACGCACGCGAAGGATTCATATAGTTGGGACCGTTTTTTTCATTTTTTTATGCCCGTTTCAAATAACTGGTCAAAACGGCGGGCATGAATGTTCTTAGCTAGGGGATGAGCCTCGCTAAACTTGCATTGGATCTCTGAAGAAACAACATACTGCGAGTCTAAAAATGATTTTTGCAAAAAATCATGGGCATCAGATAATGTACATGTAGTTCAAATCGGACCCACTTCCTACCGATTCGGCAGTCATTTGTCTTTTTCACCAGGGATGGACGAAAATGTTTAAAAATCCCCGGCTGAGACATTGTGAATGTAAGGTGGTATAGTATTTTTGAAAATGGGGTGGTACCATTCTAAAACTGTCATTTGGTGGTTGCTTCACAAAACTCCCCGTTTTTTGCGCTCGAAAAATAGAAACTGGATTTTCCGTGCGACGAAAAAGAAAACTTCCTCCTGCAACATTGTTCGCCATCCCAAGGTACACACGCGTGCACAATACGAGCATACTATGACAAACTATTCCCTAATTCTAGCCATAACACTCGTCGTTTGGCCCGAAAGTCATGAAACCTCGAACATGATAGGTCATTTCTGAGAAGGTTTTTTCGAGACGCAATCAATATACCTAAGTTTGATATTTTTCCTTACAACTATGTCACATAACATGACGCCACGCGAAGGATTCATATAGTTGGGACGGTTTTTGCATTTTTTATGCCCGTTTCAAATAATGGTCAAAACGATGGGCATGAATGTTCTTAGCTAGGGGACGAGCCTCGCTAAACTTGCATTGGATCTCTGAAGAACAACATACTACGAGTATAAAAATGATTTTTGCAAAAAATCATGGGCATCAGATAATGTACATGTAGTTCAAATCGGACCCACTTCCTACCGATTTGGCAGTCATTTGTCTTTTTCACCAGGGATGGACGAAAAGGTTTTAAAATCCTCGGCTGAGACATTGTTCATCTAAGGTGGTCTAGTATTTTTGAAAAATGGGGTGGTACCATTCTAAAACTTTCATTTGGTGGTTGCTTCACAAAACGCCCCGTTTTTTGCGCTCGAAAAATGGAAACTGGATTTTCCGTGCGACGAAAAAGAAAACTTCCTCCTGCAATATTGTTTGCCATCCGAAGGTGCACACGCGTGCACAATACGAGCATACTATGACAAACTATGCCCTGATTCTAGCCATAACACTCGTCGTTTGGCCCGAAAGTCATGAAACCTTGAACATGATAGGTCATTTCTGAGAAGGTTTTTTCGAGACACAATCAATTTACCAAGTTTGATATTTTTCCTTACAACTATGTCACATAACATGACGCCACACGAAGGATTCATATAGTTGGGACCGTTTTTGCATTTTATGCCCGTTTCAAATAATGGTCAAAACAGCGGGCATGAATGTTGTTAGCTAGGGGACGAGCCTCGCTAAACTTGCATTGGATCTCTGAAGAAACAACATACTGCGAGTCTAAAAATGATTTTTGCAAAAAATCATGGGCATCAGATATGTACATGTAGTTCAAATCGGACCCACTTCCTACCGATTCAGCAGTCATTTGTCTTTTTCACCAGGGATGGATGAAATGGTTTTAAAATCTCCTGGCTGAGACATTGTTCATGTAAGGTGGTATAGTATTTTTCAAAAATGGGGTGGTACCATTTTTGTATTACCGTTTGGTGTTGCTTCACAAAACTGCTCCGATTTTGGCCACTCAGGAAAATAGAAAATGGCTTTTTTGAGAATATATTTTCAAGATTACATGAAAAAATTGTGCACACATATGTATTTTGGAATGACGAACAATGTAATCAGAGGAACTTTTCATTTTAGTTAGACAAAAAAGCCTATTTTCTATTTTGCAAGTGCAAAAATTGAGGTGTTTTCTGAACCAACCAATCAAAACACAGGAAAATGCCTCCCATGGATCAGCCTTATGTGCCTTATCTGGACCGTTCAGAGTGGATCCAGTGGCTGGTAGGTCACCTGAAGAAGCACATCAACCCCACCGTGCCCATGGCCTCACCAACCCTAACCTAACCTAGATCTCTCCCCTCGCGCTGCCCCTTTCCTTGCCCTATCTCTGCGCCGCCGATTCTCTCCTCTCGCCGATTCAGAACACGGCCACCACCCTCTCCCCTCCAGCCGATCCACCCCCTCCCTCCTCTCTCCCCGGCTGAGCCCAGCTCTGCCTACCCCCGGCACAACCTCGGTGGAGGAATCTGACGGCATCACGGTGGGACAGGTCCCGCTTCTCGTCTACGCCATCGATGGCAGCCCTGTGCAGGGGTGCTCCGGCGACGGCGGCCCTGACGATCGGGGCTCTGGCGGTGGCGGCCCCAACAATGGGGGATCTGGCGGTGGCGGCCCCGACGATGGGGATCTGGCGGTGGCGGCCCCGACGATGGGGGCTCTAGCGTTGGCGGCCCCGACGATGGGGGCTCCGGCGGTGGCGTCCCCGACGATGGGGGCTCTGACGGTGGTGGCCACGACGATGGGGGCTCTGGCGGTGGCGGCCCCGACGATAGGGGCTCTGGCGGTGGCGTCCCCGACGATGGGGGCTTTGACGGTGGTGGCCCCGACGATGGGGGCTCTGGCGGTGGCGGCCCCGACGATGGGGGCTCTGGCGGTTTTGGCCCCGGCGATGGGGGCTCTAGCGGTGGCGACCCCGACGATGGGGTCTCTGGCGGTGGCGGCCCCGACGATGGGGGCTCTGGCGTTGGCGTCCCCGACGATGGGGCATCTGGTCGAGTCCATCAAGGAGCGGCTCTGCCCCATTAGCGTCGGATGCCTTGAGGAGATCATCGACGAGAGCCACCCCATTGTCTTCTGGAGCCTGGGTGCTCCATCCGCTCGCACAGCAAGGTAAGTTGCTGGTGCCCATGACATGGATCCATCTCCATGTGAGTCTGCTCTGTCGATGCACATATTCTATGACGGTAGGGTTTGGATTTTAGTGGGATTTCACCAACCATAGCAAGTCGATTGAAGCCTGGTCATATTAGGATTCTTAGGTTGCTTAGTTCATGTCATCAAGCCTTATCTCTCGGCATGCATCTGATAGGTGTACTATTTTCGTTGGTGTGATATCAGCTGATATTTTTGAGCATGAGCTTTTTGGTAGCATTACTATTGTTATAATGTTGTTGCTTTATTTGATACAAGCAAGTGATACCTATGTGTGTATGCTTGGCATGGAAGAGATGTGACAAGGTTTTTGATACAAGCACAACTGATACCTGTGTGTGTATCCTTGCTGTATCTGTGGGGATTTAATATTATTGATGAAATTCTTGTGTTTTGAACATGGGTGCATTAGACTCAATGTCAGTATTTCTTGTGTGGAAGAACAAATACCAACTGTGTTTCAGCTTTGCGTCAACATTTCTTCCAAACTGAATGTCTGGTTCATTATGTATGCAGCACTGTACTATAACTTGTGCTCCTTAATGAAAAAATTCCCTAATATCCATCATGTTTGAACTAGTCTGTGGTTAGCTCTATACATTACTTTCTATGAACATTTTGATTCTGTACATAAAAAATATCAGCTAAAAGATATGCCAAAACACCTTCAACTAGTATATGTGTTGTGCAATTATGTAGAGCTACTAGTTGTACTTTTGAAGCAAATTGGATGTTTGATTAACTATGTTAGTGCTCGTTGTGCCTGTTTTGCTGCCCGCTAGTTCCTGAATAGTTCATATTTTATTATTAGTCCAAGTGATTCCCTCTACAAGTATGGATAAAAGATGTCTCAGTAGTTCCTGTTTTGATGTCCAAACAATATTTGGTTCAGTTAATGATTGGAACTGTCAATATCTAGGACTTGTTGAACTGTCGATGCTGCCGCGTATGTGCTCCTGATTAGTAGCATTAGAATGTTGGGGTTGATTGAACTGTCGCTGTTGCGTAATGCTGCTGCTACAATGCTGCTTCTAAACTAGTACTTTTTCTAATCATCCTGAAGGCTGAGCCTTTGTGATTAGTGATGTGGAGTAGGACAATTGAGTGAGTAGTGATGTGAAGATCAGGTTAGCACAAGCACTGGATCGGTAGCTTTAGCCAAAATCGTGCTTTTCCTGTCCTGGCGGCAACTATCTAGCTAGCCATGCAGGCTGCAGCTCTTCTACTACCCACTAATAAGCTCACATGACACATGACCATACCAATGCTGCTGTTGCACTTGAAAATTTTATTACACTTGATGCACTCTTATTTCCTCATGTTACTTGATATAGACTAGGATTTACCGATTTGTAGGGCTGCCAAGTTCGCTAATAGAATGGAAGCTGATGCACTAATGTAGGCATGGCAGAAGCGGAATGCTAGGTTCCTGGCTAGCTTTGTATTAAGATCTGGTTGAGTCACTATAATTTTTGAATATGTTGGCCTTTTGCTAGTCAGTATGAGTTCACCTGCTGCTACTATGATTCAAAATCATTTAATAACCCTGTAATGCATTATTTTGACTTGCAGGAGTAGCATTCTTGATGCTTAATGACCCAAACCATTGTTCTCGCAGACCCAATGGAGCTAGACCTGCTGCTTGTGTGCTAAAGCGCATCATCCTTTGCCATGTTACCACATTTGCAGCATCGAGATAAGCACGCTGCAACCGCAAGGGTGTTCCCTTCTATGGATTAGATAAGTCTCTGGTCTCTCCCATCCTCTTCCTTTATTACTTGGTTGATAGGCCAAGGTGCCATGACATATTATTTTGTTGAGTTCCTATGTGATGTGGAAAGGTATTGTCTGAATAGCGTTTTATTAGGATCCTGTTTTTGTTGCCCGCTTAACCTATGGAATAAACCTATGCAGTATTTCCTGTGCTACTCTTTTCGTGTACATGGAGTATTTCCTGGAGCTTAATATGTGCTAGTACATTTGTTCTATCTAGTACTTGTAGTGTCCAAGTCGTCCATTTGATGACCTACATGTGTATATTTGTGTGCTAGTAGCGATTAGTTTGTGATCTTCTAGTCCCATGGTACTGTAATCTGTTGATTTGGAGCTGGGTTCTTGTAAATCTATTATTTATTGTGTTTCCAATTTTCTATGTTATTGTTAGAAGATATGATTTCATTCTGACTCAATGGCCATCATTTTCTCTCTTATACTATATACAGGAGCTCAAGGATGAAGTTAGAAGAAGGGAAGATTCTATTGCATATTCAACAAAGTGTAGAGTAGACAGTCCTGTTTTCTTGCTAGTTATACATGATCTTGGGTGGTCTGATCTATGAATGTTTGTAATATACTACATACCCCCAACTGTTTTGTATTCCAGGTTATGTAATCTGGATTGGTTGAAATATATATTATAATTTCCGATGTCATTTGTGAAAATTTATTTGATTTGGGCTCTTGACTGCTCGGTCGTAAGAAATGATCCAAATAATGTTTGGGCTTTAAAATAGCCGCGGCCCAAACAAAATTAGATTGTAGCAGTGATCAACTCAAAAAAAATGCAGAATAAAATTGTTGTAAAAAAGGCCAGGACCTAGAAATAAAAAGGCCAATATGCTGGGCTTGACCCATGTAGCTGAATGGAATAAATTAGAAAAGTTTGTCTGAATATTGGGCTTGGCCCACATAAATGACTGAATGGACTGGGCTGAATTCAGACTACGACGATCTAATTTCTTCACAATTTTGCCACGTAGGATCGACCACGTAGGATCTAACCTGGCCTGGCTAGATGGTCGATGACGATATTAGATCGTCATAGAGGTTATGACGATCCAATATCGTCATAGTTGGTTATGACGATTTTACCAAAATCGTCGTTATAGTTCATTTGCGACGCTCAGCTTTCGACGATCTCAAAATCATCATAGAATCGTCATAACAGACTATAGTGACGATTTTGTGACGAAAATGGAGGGTCATATACAGCCAGATTTCTTGTAGTGAAAGGACAAACATTGCAATGACATTAGTGGTGGTTTATGAAAAGAAGGCACATGCAAAGATATGCAATGACACTGGTGGATCCATGTGGTTTATGAGGACACACCTGCAATGACAACTGGTGGATCCATGTGGTTTGAGAAAAGGACACCACATGCTGGAGTGGCTTCATTGCATGTTTGTTCTATTCGAAAACCATAATGATACACACTGACACACATGGAATGACTCTAGTTGTGGTTTATGAAAAGGACACACATACAGTGACTCTGGTGGATCCAGGTGGTGGTTTATGAAAAGGACACACGTGTAATGACTCTAGTGGTGGTTTATGAAAAGGACACACATGCAAAGACTCTTGTTGATCCAGGTGGTGGTTTATGAAAAAAACATGCAACGACTCTTGTTGTGGTTTATGAGAAGGACACACATGCAATGTCATGTAGTGCATCCAAGTGGTGGGTTATGAAAATAACAAACATGCAATGACTCTGGTTGTGGTTTAGGAAAAGGACACACATTGCAATGACACTAGTGGTGATTTATGAAAAGAACACACATGCAAAGCAATGCAATGACACTGGTGGATACATGTGGTTTATGAGAAGGACACACATGAAATGACAACTAGTGCATCCATGTGGTTTAAGACAAGAACGCCACATGCTGGAGTGGCATCATTGCATGTGTTCTTTTCAAAAACCACAGTGATGCACAATAACACACACACGTGCAGTGACTCTAGTGGTCGTTTATGAAAAGGACACACATGCAGTGACTCTGGTGGATCCAGGTGGTGGTTTATGAAAAGTACAAACATACAATGACTCTAGTGGTGGTTTAAGAAAAGGACACAAATATAGTGACTCTAGTAGATCCAGGTGGTGGTTTCTGAAAATAACAAACATGCAATGACTCTGGTTGTGGTTTAGGAAAAGGACACACATTGCAATGACACTAATGGTGGTTTATGAAAAGAACACACATGCAAAGACATGCAATGACAACTGGTGGATCCATGTGGTTTATGAGAAGGACACACATGCAATGACAACTGGTGGATCCATGTGGTTTGTGAGAAGGACACCACATGCTGGAGTGGCATCATTGCATGTTTGTTCTTTTCAAAAACCACACCTATGCACACTAACACACATGCACACACACATATGCAAATACTCTACTGGTGGTTTATGAAAAAAGGACACACGTGAAGTGACTCTGGTGGATCCTGGTGGTGGTTTATGAAAAGGACACACACGCAATGACTCTAGTGGTGGTTTATGAAAAGGACACACATGCAAAGACTCTAGTGGATCCAGATGGTGGTTTATGAAAAGAACAAACATGCAATGACTCTGGTTGTGGTTTATGAAAAGAACACACATGCAATGGCATGAAGTGGATCCAAGTGGTGGTTTATAAAAAGAAAAAAAACATGCAATGACTCTGGTTTTGGTTTATGAAAAGGAAACCCATTGCAATGAAACTAGTGGTGGTTTATGAAAAGAACACACATGCAAATACATGAAATGACATTGGTTGATCTATGTGGTTTATGAGAAGGACACACATGCAAAGACAATTGGTGGATCTATGTGGTTTATGAGAAGGAAACACATGGAGTGACTCTGGTGGATCCGGGTGGCTTATGAAGAGGACACACATGAAGTGACATGCAGTGGATCCAAGTGGTGGTTTATGAAAAGAACAAACATGCAATGACATGAAGTGGATCCAACTGGTGGTTTATGAAAAGAACAAACATGCAATGACTTTGGTTGTGGTTTAGGAAAAGGACACACATTTCAATGACACTAGTGGTAGTTTATGAAAAGAACACACATGCAAAGACATGCAATGACACTAGTGGAACCATGTGGTTTATGAGAAGGACACACATGAAATGACAACTAGTGGATCCATGTGGTTTATGAGAAGGAAACACATGGAGTCACTCTGGTGGATCCAGGTGGTTTATGAAAAGGACACACATGCAGTGACATGCAGTGGGTCCAAGTGGTGGTCTATGAAAAGAACAAACATCCAATAACTCTGGTTGTGGTTGAGGAAAAGGACACACATTGCAATGACACAGGTGGTGGTTTATTAAAAAGACACACATGAAGTGACTCTGGTGGATCCAGGTGGTGGGTTATGAAAAGAACAAACATGCAATGACTCTGGTTGTGGTTTATGAAAAGGACACACATGGAATGGCATGTAGTGGATCCTAGTGGTGGTTTATGAAAAGAACAAACATGCAATGACTCTGGTTGTGGTTTAGGAAAGGCCACACATTGCAATGACACTAGTGGTGGTTTATGAAAAGAACAGACATGCAAAGACATGCAATGACTCTTGTGGATCTATGTAGTTTATGAGAAGGACACACATGCAATGACAACTACTGGATCCATGTGGTTTATGAAAAGAACACCTCATGCTGGATAGTCATCATCGCATGTGTTCTTTTCAAAAACCACAGTGATTCACACTAACACACACACATGTAGTGACTCTAGTGGTGGTTTATGAAAAGGACACACATGTAGTGACTCTGGTGGATTGAGGTGGTGGTTTATGAAAAAGGACAAACATGCAATGACTCTAGTGGTGGTTTATGAAAAGGACACACATGCAATGACTCTGGTGGATCCAGGTGGTGGTTTATGAAAAGAGCAAACATGCAATGACTATGGTTGTGGTTTAGGAAAAGGTCACACATTGCAATGATACTAGTGGTGGTTTATAAAAAGAACACACATGCAAACACATGCAATGACAACTGGTGGATCCATGTGGTTTATGAGAAGGACACACATGCAATGACAACTGGTGGATCCATGTGGTTTGAGAAAACGACACCACATGCTAGAGTGGCATCATTGCATGTTTGTTCTTGTCAAAAACCACACTGATGCACACTGAAACACATGCACACACACATGCAATGACTCTTGTTGTGGTTTATGAAAAGGACACACACGCAGTGACTCTGGTGGATCCAGGAGGTGGTTAATGAAAAGGATACACATGCAATGACTCTAGTGGTGGTTTATGAAAAGGACACACATGCAAAGACTCTGGTGGATCCAGGTGGTGGTTTATGAAAAGAACAAACATTTAATGACTCTGGTTGTGGTTTATGAAAAAGACACACGTGCAGTGACTCTGGTGAATCCACGTGGTGGTTTATGAAAAGGAAAAAAATGCAAGGACTCTAGTGGTGTTTTATGAAAAGGACACACATGCAGTGACTCTAGTGGATCCAGGTGGTGGTTTATGAAAAAGAAAAAACATGCAATGAATCTGGTTGTGGTTTAGGAAAGGGACACACATTGCAATGACACTAGTGGTGGTTTATGAAAAGAACACACATGCAAATACATGCAATGACAACTGGTGGATCCATGTGGTTTATGAGAAGGACACACATGCAATGATAACTGGTGGATCCATGTGGTCTGTGAAAAGGACACCACATGCTGGACTGGCATCATTGCATGTTTGTTCTTTTCAAAAACCACACTAATGCACACTGACACACATGCACACACACACATGAAATGACTCTAGTGGTGGTTTATGAAAAAGGACACACATGAAGTGACTCTGGTGGATCCAGGTGGTGGTTTATGAAAAGACTCTAGTGGTGGTTTATGAAAAGGACACACATGCAAAGACTCTGGTGGATCCAGGTGGTGGTTTATGAAAAGAAAAAACATGCAATGACTCAGGTTGTGGTTTATGAAAAGGACACACATGTAGTGACTCTGGTGGATCCAGGTGGTGGTTTATGAAAAGGACAAACATGCAATGACTCTAGTGGTGCTTTATGAAAGGGTCACACATGCAGTGACTCAGGTGGATCCGGGTGGTGGTTTATGAAAAGAACAAACATGCAATGACTCTGGTTATGGTTTAGGAAAAGGACACACATTGCAATAACATTAGTGCTGGTTTATGAAAAGAACACACATGCAAAGACATGCAATGACACTGGTGGATCCATGTGGTTTATGAGAAGGACACACCTGTAATGACAACTGGTGGATCCATGCGCTTTGAGAAAAGGAAACCACATGTTGGAGTGGATTCATTGCATGTTTGTTCTTTTCAAAAACCATAATGATACACACTGACACACATGCAATGACTCTAGTTGTGGTTTATGAAAAGGACACACATACAGTGACTCTGGTGGATCCAGGTGGTGGTTTATGAAACGGACGCACGTGCAATGACTCTAGTGGTGGTTTATGAAAAGGACACTCTTGCAAAGACTCTAGTGGATCTAGGTGGTGGTTTATGAAAAAAACATGCAGTGACTCTTGTTGTGGTTTATGAGAAGGACACACATGCAATGTCATGTAGTGCATCCAAGTGGTGGTTTATGAAAATAACAAACATGCAATGACTCTGGTTGTGGTTTATGAAAAGGACACACATGAAATGACATGAAGTGGATCCATGTGGTTTATGAAAAGAACAAACATGCAATGACTCTGGTTGTGGTTTAGGAAAAGGATATACATTCCAATGACACTAGTGGTGGTTTATTAAAAGAACACACATGCAAAGACATACAATGACACTGGTGGATCCATGTGGTTTATGAGAAGTACACACATGCAATGAGAACTGGTGGATCCATGTGGTTTTTGAAATGGACACCACATGTTGGAGTGGCATCATTGCATGTTTGTTCTTTTCAAAAACCATAGTGAAGCACATTGACACACATGCACACACACATGCATTGACTCTAGTGGTGGTTTATGAAAAGGACACACATGCAGTGACTCTAGTGGATCCAGGTGGTGGTTTATGAAAAGGACACACATGCAATGACTCCAGTGGTGGTTTATGAAAGGGACACACATGCAAAGACTCTAGTGGATCCAGGTGGTGGTTTATGAAAAGAACAAACATGCAATGAATCTGGTTGTGGTTTATGAAACGGACACACATGCAATGGCATGTAGTGGCTCCAAGTGGTGGTTTATGAAAAGAACAAACATGCAATGACTCCGGTTGTGGTTTATGAAAAGGACACACATAAAATGACATGTAGATGATCCATGTGGTTTATGAAAATAACAAACAGGCAATGACTTTGGTTGTGGTTTAGGAAAAGGACACTCATTGCAATGACACTAGTGGTGGTTTATGAAAAGAACACACATGCAAAGACATGCAATGAAACAGGTGGATCCATGTGGTTTATGAGAAGGACACACATGCAATGACAACTGGTGGATCCATGTGGTTTGTGAAAAGGACACCACATGTTGGAGTGGAATCATTGCATGTTTGTTCTTTTCAAAAACCACAGTGATGCACACTGACACACATGCACACCCACATGCAAAGACTCTTGTGGTGGTTTATGAAAAGGACACACATGAAGTGACTCTGGTGGATCCAGGTGGTGGTTTATGAAAAGGACACACATGCAATGACTCTAGTGGTGGTTTATGAAAAGGACACACATGCAAAGACTCTGGTGGATCCAGGTGGTGGTTTATGAAAAGAACAAACATGCAATGACTCTGTTGTGGTTATGAAAAGGACCGACATGCAATGACATGTAGTGGATCCAAGTGGTGGTTTATGAAAAGAGCAAACATGCAATGACTCTGGTTATGGTTTATGAAAAGGACACACATGAAGTGACATGTAGTGGATCCAAGTGGTAGTTTATGAAAGAACAAACATGCAATGACATGCAGTGAATCCAAGTGGTGGTTTATGAAAAGAACAAAAATGCAATGACTCTGGTTATGGTTTAGGAAAAGGACACACATTGCAATGACATTAGTGGTGGTTTATGAAAAGAACACACATGCAAAGACATCCAATGACACTCGTGGATCCATGTGGTTTATGAGAAGGACACACATTCAATGAAAACTGGTGGATCCATGTGGTTTATGAGAAGGAAACACATGGAGTGACTCTGGTGGATCCAAGTGGTTTATGAAAAGGACACACATGCAGTGACATGCAGTGGATCCAAGTGGTGGTTTATGAAAAGAACAAACATGCAATGACTCTGGTTGTGGTTTAGGAAAAGGACACACATTGCAATGACACTAGTGGGGGTTTATGAAAAGAACACACATGCAAAGACATGCAATGACACTGGTGGATCTATGTGGTTTATGAGAAGGACACACATGCAATGACAACTGGTGGATCCATGTGGTTTATGCAAAGGACACACATGAAGTGACTCTAGTCATAGTTTATGAAAATAAGACAACATGCAAATGACACTTGTTGGTCCATGTGGTTTAGTATGAAACATGAATTTTCCATTTCTGAAAGGAACACACATGCCTGCTGATGACCCTCAAGTATAGGGGATCGCAACAGTCTTCGAGGGAAGTAAAACCCAATTTATTGATTCGACACAAGGGGAGGCAAAGAATATTTATAAGCCTTAATAAACGAGTTGTCAATTTAGCTGCACCTGGAAACAATCTTGCTTGCAGTAGTTTATCAGTAGCAACAGTTTTGTAGTAGCAATAGCAAAGTAATAGCAGTAGTAAAATAAAGATAGTAGTAACAATTGTAGTAAACAGTAGGATTAAAGTGTGGTAGGTGATACATTGCAAATATATCCATAATTTTTGATGTTCCATGTTTGATTTTTTCCACTTTCTTGTGTTTTGTCCACACTTTGGAGTACTTTTCATATGATTTCTTGGACTAACCTATTAACAAGAGCCATAGTGCCAGCTACCTGTTTTCTGCTGTTTTTGGTTCCAGGAAATTCAGAAAATGAATATTCTCGGAATTGGACGGGACAAAAGCCAAAGTGCCTATTTTTTCGGAAGACTCACGGAGCCAGAATACGAGACGGAGGAGGGCCAGGGGCTGGCCACACCCCCCAGGCACGGGTCCCCCCAGGCTGCACCAGGGCATGGTGTGGCCTCCCAGGCACCCCCTCGGTCTCCCTCTTCGCCTATAAGAAGCCTTCTGACCTAAAAACTCCGGGTGTTCGACGTTTTTCCAGAAGGAGTTCCGCTCTGCCGCCACCACCAGATTCCATGAAACAGCACCAGAAACTCCGTTCTGGCACCCTGCCGGGACGAGGAATTGGAGGAGATCATCGCCATCATCATCACCATCACTTCTCCATCGACCATCCATGTTTCCCCCCATCTATGAGTGAGTAATCCCCCGCTGTAGGCAATAGGGATAGTAGGGATTGGATGAGATCGTTCATGTAATGGCATCAGATTGTTAGGGCATGGTGCATAGTATCTTTTATTAGTGCTTTATGACTTTGTTGCAACTTGTTATGCTTAATGCTTGTCACTAGGTCCCGAGTGCCATGATTTCAGATCTGAACATGTTATTGATTCATTATGATATTATTGTTTTTGGTCTTATCTACAAGTTGTATACACACGTTGTTATCCGGAACCAATGGCCCCAAAGTGATAGAAATCGGGATAACCCGAGGGAATGGCTTTGATGTGAGGATCACATGTGTTCACGGAGTGTTAATGCTTTGCTCCGGTGCTCTATTAAAAGGAGCACCTTAATTGCCAGTAGTTCCCTTGAGGCCCCGCTGCAAACGGGTTGGCAGGACAAAAGATGTTGTGCAAGTTCTCATTGCGAGCACGTATGACTATATATGGAACACATGCCTAGGCTTATCTAGTACTTGGATGCTTTATCTTATTTATCTGCAATTGCCCTATGTTCTGATTGCTATGTGAATCGTCTTGTCCATGAAACGCCCGTCCATTCATCCCTATGCCTACCGCACTCGAATCCCACTATTACTGCTATTGCAACTGCTATCTTTACTTTACTACTGCTGCTACTTTACTATTCCTATTACAAAATTGTTGCTACTGATAAACTGATGTGAGCATGATTGTTTCCAGGTGCAGCTGAATTGACAACTCAGTTTTTAAGGCTTATAAATATTCTTTGGCTCTCCTTGTGTCGAATCAATAAATTGGGTTTCACTTCCCTCGAAAATACTATGATACACCCCCTATACTTGTGGGTCATTAAGACTATTTTCTGGCACCGTTGCCGGGGAGCATAGATTTATTTATCAAGTCCACTTGGAATCACTATTGTTCAAGCTTAGTTTATTTCTGCCTTGTTTGCTTGTTTCTTTATCAAAAATACAAAAAAATTAGTTCCTACTCTAGTTGTTATTTTCGTTGGTCTGTTATTGTCTTGCTTTATCATGCTCTTTATCAATGGTTAGTTTCTTTGAAACTGAATCTTATTGGCAAGGTGGGTTCACGGAAGATCAAAAATACTATTATAAGGAACACCGCTTGTCACAAAAAGGGAAACACTTATGGGAACAAATTGATAAATTGTATACCATTGCTAGAAACGTGTGCTCTACTTATAATGTTACTTATTGCTTTGATAAATCTTGTTGCGGTAAGAGGTATAAACACCTCCCTTTTCAATGTGAGTACAATGATAATGTTACCATATCTTCTTATGTTAAAGGAATTTATGACTTTTATGATGTGGAACAAATTGAAAAATTTATTGCTTGGAAGGGTGCTTTTGAACTTGCTAGTTTGCTTGAAAATATTGATGATTCACCTTACAAATATGAGGTTTATGGTATACTTAAATTTTGCTTTGATAATTACAAGGAAGAAAATGGCTATATTCTTGAATATATTAATTGATGCTTTCCACAAATGGAAGAGACTAATGCCTTATAGGATCCTATGGAAGAAGAAATTGATGAACCCGAAATCTCATTAGATGAAAAAGAGGAGGAGAGTGATGAACAAAAGGAGGAAGAATGGATTAGCTACTCGTGCCTACCTTCTAATGAGAGTAACTCTTTATCCCTCACATTATTTGATTGTCCCCCATTCTTACTAAAGGAGGATGAATGTTATGTTCCTGAGGATTCCTTTGAAAATGTTTATCATAAAGCTCTAGTGCTTGTAGATCATGAAAAGCATGCTTTATGTGATAGTTATATTGTTGAGATTATTCATGAGGCTACTAAAAATTATTACGAGAGAGGAAAATATGGTTGTAGAAGTTTTCATGGTATTGAAACACCTCTCTATGTGCTGAAAGTTTTGAAGTTACTCTTGTTTTATCTTCCTATGCCTATCACTTTGTTCTGTGTGAATTTATTTGCATACACGATTCCTATGCATAGGAAGTGGGTTAGACTTAAATGTGTTTTGAATTTTCTTCTTTATGCTCTCTTTTACTTCAACTCATATTTCTTATGTGAGCATCCTCTCAAACAATTGTGCCTAAATATGATAATATGTCTATTATTCTTGGGAGACCTTTTCTTAAATACTGCAGGAGCTGTTATTAATTGTAATCAAGGAAAGGTGACCTTTAATGTTAATGACAAGGAACATACTGTCTATTTCCCCAAAAAGATTGAAAGGACTTATAGTTTGAATTCAATTGAACATGTTGAGGGCATTCAAGTTGGAGAAATATATTGTCTCATACCAAGAGAAAAATTTGAAACTATTATGACTGGGACCATTCCTATCAAGGTTGAGGTAACATAATCATTAGTGGAATACAAATTTTTGTCGCATATGGAATTGTTTTGGTAACAAGACCTGATCAACCTTGTTAACAAAAGGATTTCATTGAACAAAACAATGTTTTCACCGTGATTATCTCCGCTTACTTCTATTCTATCCATTTTAGTTTTTCCTTATGCCTAACTTAAAGGTGTTAAAGAAAAGTACTTATTGGGAGATAACCCAAAAGTTTAAGATGAGTCTTGGAAGTTATTACTTTAGTAATAACCTCTCCTTATCCTTTTTATTTGCTTTTTGTGCCAAGAGTAACCTCTAATGAGAGAGAAGTAATGGTTGGGAAAGTTGCTGTCCTGAAACAGATTTCTGTGCTTCACCGTAAAAATTCGTGTAAAATCTTTCTACGTCCTTTTCAGGTGTGAATGTTTGTGCTTCTGCCCCAGGTTGTTATCTAACTTTCGTTAGTTCAACACTTTTCAATTTGAGGAACAGAAGATCTTCGAAAAAATTCGTCTTTACCTGCTAGTCTATTTCGACTGATTTCTGCCATTATTTGCATTTGCTTTTTGTTGGTTCCTTTTTGAGTTCTTTTGGGGAATTGAGCTTTTTGAGGGAAGTGCTACAGTAGCTTGTGTTTTAATGGAAGTTTTATTGTTGTTAGAACTGAACCTAAAGACTTATTATCTTGAGTGCACTAATGTTGCTAATAAAGATTGTGTGAAGTTTTGTATGAAGAAAATTTCAGGTGTATGGAAGGAATGAGTAACGAGATGAAGGATGGACTAAGGCTCAAGCTTGGGGATGCCACACGTGTCACCCCAAGAAATATCCAAGAAGTACAAGCGTCAAAGCTTGGGGATGCCCAAGGGATCCCGCTCTTCATCAATAAAAATCCCAGGTTTCTTCCAAATGCTTTATTTTTATTGTTTCATGCATAGTTGTGTTGTTCTTGGAGCGCCTTCTTTTTCGTTTTCATTCTGGTTTTTTGTTTGCTTTGTTTTCTTAGTTTGCTGAATAAATTGGTTGGACCCCCTCTTTCATACATTGGTATTCAAATAGTTTGGTTTGGTTTGGAAAAGAGTAGGAAAGCTCATGCTTAAGTGGTAAAGAGAGCTTGTTTTTGACTGTGGCCTATGCTTTGTCATGCCATGCTTGATATTGTTTTGGCTTTATGCTTAGGATTATTTGCTATAGCATGACTTGTTATAAACAATTGAGATTGCTTAATGTGCCTTGAAAGAATCATGCATTGTTTTAGCATATTAAAGCATAGTATTGTGGTATTATCTTTTGATGCTTTATTTGGGTTGACTTGGCACATGCTCACACCATGTTATGACTATCCCAAGTCACCATAAGCCTTTATGATCCTTTAGTTTTCAACTTGTAGTATCACTTTATGCTTTGATCAATGATGTTTTGTTGCTCTGCATGATTATGGCCATTATTGCTCTCTCGTTTGTCGCTCCCTTACTATTGCTAGCCTTCACATTCACTGAGTATGTTTTATGCATGTTTCCAACTCCCTAAAACCAAATATTGCCAAAGTGTCCACCATACCTACCTATTAGCATCATTTTCTACTTCCGTGCATATTCAATATGCCTTGTTTTCTTCCGAATAAAATGTTTGCTTGTTATGAGAAAGTTAGTTAGTAAAGCTCTCACGAACTTGATGGCACACTTTATTTTCTTGCATTTAATAAACTTGAACCATTGCGTCCTTCTTTGTTGCGTATATCCTTGCGCTTTATAAGTTGAAGTTAGCAGAACCATGTATCATGGGGAACGCTTTCAACATTGCATTGGTACTTAGTACCTCGTTGATATCATGTTCTTTTGCTTATGGATCCCGGCGGTGTGAAATAAAAGTGGAACTTGTAAGATCATGGAGTTTGTATGTATGTTAGAGAAACACATGGGCCGCTAGCCTAATCCATGCCTAATCATGGTGGAAACTTGCAGCATAACCATAATGAGCATTCTATGAAGCATCCTCAATAAAAATCTATGCACATAGTAAATAAAAAGATCGCTGAGATGCTCATTGTCTGCTTGCCTTGTCATTTTGATTATGGGATAGCTCCTGTATCATGTGCAAGGGGTACCCCGTGGGTGGTTCTCTATGATACGTATATACTTATAATGACAAGAGCTTACTCATGACTGATGTTGAGTAGCATGAGGATCGGTCTTCATAAGTAAGGGGCATGAGACTTCGATTTATAACTTGTCAAGCATATCCTCTTAGTTGTGTCACTTTCACCTTAACCACATTAAAGATGGTTATGATAGGGGCAATGAGAGCTCAAAGCTAATGAGTACCATACTTTCAGCATTTGGAAGCCTTTCAAACTATTCAAAACCTTTTCTTTTCCTTGTTGAGTCTCCAGACATTCTATGAGCACTTTCTTGAGAACATAGTGGCCATTCTTAGTTCTATGTGCATTGTCCCAAGACTTGTTGATTGATGCATACCTTGATACTGATTGTTTTAAACTATTTGTATCTAGTCACTCTTATAAACTTTGAAGGTGTCCAATGCATTTATGTTTGCCACTCTATGAGGGACAAGCGGGATACTACTATGCTATGTTTTCTTTATGTGAAACAAACAAACGTCTTGCAAAGCATTGTTATTCATGAATCTTTTGTTTGTTCCTTTTCATGTTGCATCATAGTTCTTTGTCTTATTGCTAGAACTTTGTCTTCCATGTTATGATTGAAGTACTATGATCCCAGCTTTGAATGTTTTACAAATACTTTGATCAAGTCTTTGATGGTGCATGTCACCTCAAAAATTATTCTTTCTTTTTATCACTTACCTACTCGAGGACGAGCAGGAGTTAAGCTTGGGGATGTTGATACATTGCAAATATATCCATAATTTTTGATGTTCCATGCTTGGTTTTATCCACTTTCTTGTGTTTTGTCCACACTTTGGAGTACTTTTCATATGATTTATTGGACTAACCTATTAACAAGAGCCACAGTGCCAGCTGCCTGTTTTCTGCTGTTTTTGGTTCCAGGAAAGTCAAAAAATGAATATTCTCGGAATTGGACGGGACAAAAGCCAAAGTGCCTATTTTTCCGGAAGACTCATGGAGCCAGAATACGAGATGGAGGAGGGCCAGGGGCTGGCCACACCCCCCCGAGGCGCGGGTCCCCACAGGCCGCGCCAGGGCATGGTGTGGGCCCCCCAGGCACCCCCTCGGTCTCCCTCTTCGCCTATAAGAAGCCTTCTGACCTAAAAACTCAGGGGCATCGACGTTTTTCTAGAAGGAGTTCTGCTCTGCCGCCACGACCAGATTCCACGAAACAACACCAGAAACTCCATTCTGGCACCCTGCCAGGACGGGGAATTGGAGGAGATCATCGCCATCATCATGACCATCGCTTCTCCATTGACCATCCATGTTTCCCCCATATATGAGTGAGTAATTCCCCGTTGTAGGCTATGGGGATGGTACGGATTGGATGAGCTCATTCATGTAATGGCATCAGATTGTTAGGGCATGGTGCCTAGTATCTTTTATTTGTGATTTATGACTTTGTTGCGACTTGTTATGATTAATGCTTGTCACTAGGTCCCGAGTGCCATGATTTCAGATCTGAACATGTTATTGATTCATTATGATATTATTGTTTTTGGTCTTATCTACAAGTTGTATACACACGTTGTTGTCGGAACTAATTGCCCTAAAGTGACAGAAATCGGGATAACCGGAGGGAATGGCTTTGATGTGAGGATCACATGTGTTCACGGAGTGTTAATGCTTTGCTCCGGTGCTCTATTAAAAGGAGCACCTTAATTGCCAGTAATTCCCTTGAGGCCCCGCTGCAAACGGGATAGCAGGACAAAAGATGTTGTGCAAGTTCTCATTGCGAGCACGTATGACTATATATGGAACACATGCCTAGGATTATCTAGTACTTGGATGCTTTATCTTATTTATCTGCAATTGCCCTATGTTCTGATTGCTATGTGAATTGTCTTGTCCATGCAACGCCCGTCCATCCATCCCTATGCCTACCGCACTCGAATCCCACTATTACTGCTATTGCAACTGTTGTCTTTACTTTACTACTGCTGCTACTTTACTATTCCTACTACAAAACTGTTGCTACTGATAAACTGCTATGAGCAAGATTTTTTCCAGGTGCAGCTGAATTGACAACTCAGTTGTTAAGGCTTATAAATATTCTTTGGCTCCCCTTGTGTCGAATCAATAAATTGGGTTTCATTTCCCTCGAAAATACTGCGATACACCCCCTAAACTTGTGGGTCATCAGTAGGCACAGGGATGGATGGACGGGTGTTGCATGGACAAGACAATTCATGTAATAATCAAGACATAGGGCATTTGTAGGTAAATAAGACAAAGTATCCAAGTACTAAATAATCATAGGCATGTGTTCCATATATAGTCATATGTGCTTGTAATGAGAACTTGCACAACATCTTTTGTCCTGCCAGCCCGTTGCAGCGGGGCCTCAAGGGAATCTACTAGAAATTAAGGTGCTCCTTTTAATAGAGCACCGGAGCAAAGCATTAACACTCCTTGAACACACGTGATCCTCACATCATAGCCATCCCCTCTGGTTATCCTGATTTCTGTCACTTCGGGGCCTCGGGTTCTGGACATTAATATGTGTATACAACTTGTAGGTAAGATCATAAACAATAATATCATCATGAATCAATAACATGTTCAGATCTAAAATCATGGCACTTGGACCCTAGTGACAAGCATTAAGCATAACAAGTTGCAACAATGTCAAAAAGCACTAACAATAGATACTAGGCACCATGCTCTAACAATCTGATGCAATTACATGAACGATCTCATCCAATCCCTACCATCCCCATAGCCTACTGTGGGGGATTACTCACTCATGGATGGGGGAATCATGGATGGTTGATGGAGAAGCATTGATCATGATGATGGCGATGATCTCCTCCAATTCCCCGTCCCGGCAGGGTGCCAGAACAGAGTTTCTGGTTCCGAATCGCGATTTCTGGTGGTGGCGGCGCAGCGGAACTCTATCTGGAAAAACATCGAACCCCCCCCCCCTTTGTTTTTAGGTCAGAGTGCTTATGTAGGCGAAAGGAGAGGTCGAGGCGGAGACCGAGGCGGCCACACCACCCCCTCGCTCGGCCTAGCCTGCCCTGCACCACCAAGTGGTGTCCGCCCCTCATGGCCCCTCTCCGTCTCGTCTTCTGGCTCCGTGAGTCTTCTGGTAAAATAGGAGTTTTGCGATATTTTCTGGGATTTTTCGTGAAAGTTGATTTCCTGCACAAAAACGAGACACCAAAGCAATTCTGCTGAAAACAGCGTTAGTCCGCATTAGTTGTATCCAAATCACACAAATTAGAGAAGAAACAATAACAAAAGTGTTCAGGAAAGTAGATATGTTTTAGACATATCACCTACTCTTTCTGTTTTCTATTTGAATCCCTTATTCTGTCTTGCCCTTGGTTTTTTGATACTACTCAGTTTTGCCCTCTCTCTCGGCCACAAATCTCACAAAATCCCAAATGTGTGCTTACTCTGGGTGCTACGCCATGATTGGCTGACACAGATGTCACGCGGATCGTGTCCACCAACCGTTGATCCTCTGTGATCCAACGGGCAGGATAACCCATCCCTTCTCCACTTTTTTATGCAGGGTCTATCTGTGCCACCTCTCTTTTCGTGCCACCGATACTTTATCTCCATAAACAAGTGAAAATACATCTAAATAAAATAAATGATCATATTTCAAAGAAGCTATCGTCTTCGTCTTCCGGTTCGTCCTCGTCTTTGTCAACGCCATGGTCCTTGCCATCGCCGCCATCGATGTCCTCCTCTGATTTTTTTCCATACAACCCCCATCGCATAGGAGTCGGATTCCACTATCAACTAATACCGGAACAAAAGTCACCAACATACCATGACCTCAGGTTCATGCTCCTAGGAGCCACTATACATCAACACTACTTACCCAAACTACTACCATCAAAGATGTTTTCTCCAGCTAGAGACAAAAAAGAAAAAGATAGAAAGAGAAGGAGACGCAAGATCACCGCCATAGATGAGGCTAGTGTTTTTAAGATGCCACAACTAACATCATATTACCAGACCAAAGTAAAACGATCATACGACAAAAGGCCCCTCCACACTGAAACCACGAGAGATTCTGCAAATGGAAGTTGGCTCCCCTCAGTCTTCTTCCTGCTCATCATATGGGGATCTGGGTTGCTTGCGGCTAATGGATGGTAGCCCCAGCAGAGGCACCCTTGCCCTATCCATGCCTTCTGCGTCCCCCAGTGCATTTCTCTGCAGTATATCCACTCCTTCCCATAGCATCTCCCCTTCCTCAGCATCATGAAGACCTGCCCAATGTTTCATAAAAACACAAGCATACATCACTAGATCAACGGGGGACTTGATTAGTTTATGTTCAAAACAAGCTCTGTTTCTGAACTTCTAGGTAGCCCAACAAATAGCAGCAATAGCTGTTATCTGAATATTACGACTCACAGCCAAAAACCTAATTATCCACCGAAAATATTGGGAGAAGGATCCAGGCCTGGTATCAGCACCCACATATCTTGCCACCACACTCCAAACATATTTGGCTGCAGGACAGGAGAAAAACAGATGGCCAATCGACTCCTCTTGGTCACAAAACCTGCATAATGTGCCACCCTTCCACTTCCTTCTCTCGATATTATCTTTGGATGGAATTGCATTATGCCAAATAAGCCACAACCAAATTTTGATTTTCAGAGGAATTTTTGCCTTCCACAAATGTTTAAAGCTTCTGTCTACTCCCCCATTCGCCAGATGATTATACATCGACCTAACACTGAACATCCCTGACTTTGTCCCCAACCATCTTGGTTTATCATCTTGTTCAGATAGAGAAATGTCAGCCAATAGCCCCTGCATATTTCTGTATTGCACCTGATTATCCCTGTCCAGCCATCTTCTAAAAGAACATTGCCAGTTTCTTCTAGCCATCTCAGCAACAGTCACACTTTGCTGTCGACATATCTCGAACAACTCAGGAAATTTACTTTTCAAAGGTATATCTAGGCACCATGCCCCCTCTGATGAATCGACATCACCCCCTTCTTCATATAAACGCACTATCTCCTCGTCGGAGTCCTCCTCCTCCTCTTCGTAGTCCCACGGGTCCACATCACTCTCCTCCACTTCTACCTCCAACTGATCGATGAACGCCTCCTAGTTGGCCAAGTCGTACTCCTCCAAATATATGTCTCCTCTCTTCTTCCTGGTCTTCTTCTCGTTCCTCTTCTTGTCCGTACTCGCCGGTGTAACACGTGCCCCCGTCCTGGCTGCTGCTTTGCGCTCGCATGTCGCTGCAGGTACCCCACGCTCCTCATGCACGGCTGGTACGAGCTTTGACATCACGGTGTCCTCGAGTGCCGATGTCGATGGATCCTAGCGCCGTCATACACGACGTGCTACCTCAGTAGGCGACTCGCGAGCGCGAACGATGCAACGAAGAGAAGGGGACGCAGGACGGTCAGTGGATGGCTTGGACCTGGCATTGCCACGACAAGGGGGCATCGTGCTCGAGGAAGTTGTTCAGAATGATCGATGGAGGGTACAGAGAGTTGAGTGCCGATCTGATCAAGGACGAGCAGAGGTTTCGTGCGTCATGTCCACGCATGCATTTGTTGATTATTAAAGAAAATGTAATATCTCGCGTACTAAACATAATTTGATCACAACAAAAGTGGCACAGTGTATTCTAGACTCGTAAATATCCTGTGCGCGCATGTCGGCATGGAGTTCAACAAAGTTGGATGTGCCGACGTGATCGTGCAGCAGTTGCGCACGTCCTTGCCCCATCAACACGTGACACACGCACGTGGGACTTGCAGGCCGATACCCGTGAGTACCACCCGGCTCCACTCATTTTTATGGGTAAGCTCGCACTCCTCTTATTATATACTGGATTTTAGGCGGCGCCGAAGACCATTGGACTATCCATCGCAATAAAGACACGTCCCATTGATTCCCTATCCCTGCCTCTTCTTTGAGAAGGTAGACCGTACACGGTGGTCTTGTATAATACTAGTAGTACTACTGGACCACGACCTGTACTCTTTGACTCTTCTCCCATACTAATCACTATCTTCTTCCTCATGTCGCCACCTCCCTCCTCCTGCAAGCCATGGCTCCCCTAAGGAGAGGCCGGTCGACCATCCTCACGGAGAAAAAGGACAGAGCTTGCCGCGAGTCAAATCTTGCTCTACCAGCCCCTCAAGCCGGGCTTGTTGGTTTGCAACCCGAAAGTTCCTGGGCGAGTGCATTGCGGTACCCAAGTTGCCTGTAATTGCCGCGTTTCGTAAAGTTGGGCTGCCAACTATTGAGAGGGGCCATTTCGAGGAAAACTCATATCACCCCTACCAAATTCTAACATTCCGTTAAACTGCCCCGTGAAGTAGACGGTCGGGACCCACATGTCGGTCATCTGTCCGTGACATGAGGGCTAGCACGGTAACCTCTTAAGAAAATCGAGGAACTAAGTGGCTTGGATGCGTTGACCAATTTCACAAATCCATTCCCTCCTTTCCCCTAGCACCAGCGGCGTCAAAATCCACCCTCTAGGCAGAACGATCCCTTTGGACATTTGACTTCTAGCGCCCAATTGATGCGCCCATTCGCTGATCCCGAGCTCCAATGGCACATGACATAGCCGCCGTTGCGAGGCTCTAGCTCTCGCCGCCAACGAGCTGAGTAGCTCGGAAGAGGCAGATCCTACTACCAAGGAAGAAGTTCTAGCTACATGCGGGTGAGCTACCCTTCTCTTTGCTATTTACACTAACTATAACTGCTAGCTGGCTAGTGAACCAAAAATTGTTTGTTAGCCCAACGATGACAAACATATTTTGTCCACAATTTTCTGTCAAGTGGGATCTCTGCAGACCACCCTTACCTGGTTACGGTAGCTCTCTTCAGGTATGACTCTAAATCATCAAGGGTGAAGGGCAAGTGGTATGGACACCATTGTATCACGATGGAAGTAGAGCCTGCGCAGATCTGCACTATCCTTGGTATGGTTGCTGCTCTGCGTAATCATGATGAAATATGGACGAAGCAGACTGCAAAGTTTAGCTTCATTGATGAACGAGGCATCATGGTTCCTGCAACGCGCCTATGCGATTTCATAAAGCAGTTGGAGCGAGAGTTTCCCATTATCCACGGTAACGCGGATGTGTGGAAGTCAAAGGCTAAGAAGGCCAGTGCTCATGAGAAGTATCTCTTGGATGAAGTTGCACAGTTGAACGAGCAATTTAAATGTTAGCTCTCTATCTTCTTATCCTTTTATTTAGCCATTTGCGGCGATGCTCTATCTTATGCTCTACTCTTGCTTCGTGTAGTTGTTAGCGCTCGTCATCCGTAGGATGGGAGGGACCGGGGTGCCATTCGAATGAATGACTTGACCGAGGAGGGGCTGCAGGCTAGTGGGTACTTCTGGGTGGACCACGATCATGCGGTCGCGTTGGCGATGCTGCAGGATCGTGCATCACAGGTGCTTCAGTGTTTGAAGAAAGCGTAGTCGTGTCTCAGGTATATTTTTTAGGCGATGTTCTTCTGGACACTATGCCTTCAAGCTTGTTATCTCTACTGGCGAAGTTTCAAGATATCAGTGCGGTCCGCGAGTGCATGCACCAATAGCTGGTCACAGGTGCCAAGGCTGCATTGGTGCTTGTTCGACTGCATCGGCCAGATGTGGATATCGCGGCTATTGATGATGGACTACCGCTACCGCCAGAAGGGATGACCTAGAATAAGGTGCCACACTATCTAGCGGTTGACCGCCAACTAAGGATATTGTAGATTTCTTTGAAGAGCAAACAAATGTTCTCCTTTTGCGGCAGTAGTGTGGTTTTAGACCTTCACATAGGTGTATAAGTGTTGTAAAATTCATACAATTGTGATGGGTGTGTTCGATACCCGTTAATGTGTAAATAGCTTGCTAGCTTGTGTATTTTTCGGGTGTATTGAAATCTACAGTTCCTTTTCGTTATCCTGACATATATTCATCTCAGCACCTTGTCAACCTGTCAGATGCGCTGCAGCTGGGTTGGTGTTTATCATGGGTTCGATTGGTAGTGCGTCAGCTACTCAGGATACTGTGTTGTTCATAGAACAAAGTGTAAAGGGTGGCGCAGCCCCCGAGTGATATAATTGCAAGTAAAATAGAAAAGACACAAGGTTTGGGGCACTTAGCTTCATTTATTCGCAGAATATCACGACGTACAATGTGCGGCTAAGTAGCCTGGCTGAATAGCCTTATTTGTAAAGTAAAAACATCTAAGGGTAGAAACGACGCAGCTGCACGACATTCCAAGGATTGGAGTATGCGACTCTGCTCTCTAATTCTTTAAGGCGATAGGCACTACCTATGATTACTTCGGTAATCACATAAGGTCCTTCCCAAGGGGACTCGAGTTTGAGGTTCCCTTGCTACTGCAGTCGCAGGACCAGGTCTCCTTCGACGAAGGATCTGGGTCGTAGCCTTCTGCTGTGGTAGTTGCGGAGGTTCTGCTGGTAGATCATGTATCTCTCCGCTATAATTTCACGTGCCTCATCGAGGAGGTCAAGGAGTCTTCGAGTGCGAGAGTTGATTCTGTCTTGCTGTATGCTACCACCCGTGGGGCTTTGTAGCGCACTTTTGCGGGTAGTACCGCCTTGGCACCATGTACCATGAAGAACAGAGTGTAGCCTATAGTGTTGTTTGGAGTTGTGTGCAGGCTCCATAGTACTGATTGCAGCTCATCGGGCTAGCACCCTGCAGCTCTTTCGACTGACCGAAGGAGCCTTTTCTTGATTCCTTCGCATACGAGGTTGTTGGCCTTTTCGACTTGACCCTTGGTCTGAGGATGTGCCACGGAGGCGTAGCTGATATTGATCCCCAGTTTCTCGCAGAAGCGTTGGAATTCGTTCGAGGTGAAGTTTGTTCCGTTGTCTGTGATGATGATGTGTGGCACCCCGAACCGGAAGATGATGGACTCGAAGAATTTAACGGCGCTGCCTCCTGATTGATTCGTCACCGGCATGGCCTCAATCCACTTGGTGAACTTGTCGACTACGACGAGGAGTAGATGTATCCTCCAGGTGAGGACTTCTGGAGCTTACCGACCATGTTGAGTCCCCATTGTGCGAAGGGCCAGGCCACATGTATTGGCCTGAGTTCCGCGCTAGGTGCGTGTGGTTTATCCGCGAATCGCTGGCAGGCATTGCAACGCTGGACGATGTCCTTGGTGTCACGCATTGCCGTTGGCCAGTAGAATCCAGCTCATAGAGCTTTGGCGACAAGGGCATGACTACCGGTGTGGTGCCCGCAAGTGCCTTTGTGTATGTCGAGGAGGATAGATCGTCCGTCCCCATTGGAGATGCACCGCTGAAGGACTCCTGTGATGCTATGCTTGTACAGTTCGCCATTGATAAGGGAGAATGCCTTGGATTGTTGTGCTATATGACGTGCATCAGTTGGGTCATCAGGCAGCCTTTTTCTGAGCAAGTATGTGATGTATGGATGTATCTAGGATGGCTCGATCATCATGACCTCCATGGAGCCTTCGAGTCCTGTGTCTGGCTCCATGTTGTCGAGTGTCATTGGCTCACTAGGTGGCATAGCCCCCGAGTCCTTTGTCATGATAGCTTTAGGCTCTGCAGCCTTTGGCTTGATGGAGCGCTCGCAGATGCACTCTAGAAATACTCCAGGTGGCACTTGGGCGCAGGTGGAGCCAATGTTGGCGAGTATGTGTGCCTCTTCATTGCTCTCGCGGCCGACGCGTTGTAGCTTGCAGCCGTCGAAATCCCCCTCGAGTGCGTCGTAGAGGTCGCGGTAAGCGATCATGTTGTCACTTAGAGCATCGCACTCGTTCATTGTTTGGTTGACCACCAGTTTGGAGTCGCCATAGATGACGAGTCGCTTGGATCCACAGGCTTTTGCCATATGCATCCCATGGAGCAAGGCTTCATATTCAGCTTCATTGTTGGAGGTTGTGAAATGCATTCGCAGAACGTACCTCATCTTGTCACGTTGAGGCGATGTCAGGATGACGCCTGCGCCAGTTCGTTCCTTGCGCTTGGACACATCGAAGTGCATTGTCCATAGGTAGGACATGTCTGGCTTGTCGGGGAGCTGGTTTTCCATCCAGTGCACAAGGAAGTCTGGGAGAACTTGTGACTTGATCACGTCGCGCTTCTCATATGTGATGTCTCGTGGAGACCGTTATATTCCCCAGAGCACAACTCGTCCAGTGGCATCGGGATTATTGAGTATGTGCCCAAGTGGTGGATCGTTCACCACTACGATTGGGTGCTCTTGGAAGTAGCAACGGAGTCTCCTGGCTGTCATGAAGACACCGTACGCCAGCTTCTGATAATGCGGGTACCGCTATTTTGTTGGCGTGAGCACCTCGCTGAGGTAGTAGACTGGGCGTTGCACCCCATGGACTTTATTTTCTTCGGCTCTCTCCACCACGATCACAGTGCTGAACACCTGGTTGGTGGCGGAGATGTATAGCAACAACGGCTCCTTTTCATCAAGGTGTTACCAACACCGGCGAGGTGGACAGCTAATTAGGTTGATGAAAAGGTATGCTTTGGCTTGCATGTTTGAGCTATATTGTGATGTACTGGATGTGAAAGCTGCTACAACTAGGAGTCGCCCTTCTATTCTTGGACAGGATGGTCGCTCGACCCAATTAGCTCCTGGTAAGCAAAAGTCTCTTAGGGTTCGCATGTTTGTGTTGAATTGTAATTTTTGTTTTATTTACTCTGTAGATATTAGGTAGTTATGTAACAGTCCTGTTTCTTTGACAGGAAGCGCCATAAGGTTAGAAACATGACTGCCGGTCAGTCATTTTGCTGCCGGCAGAAAATAAAAACGAGTGGAAAGATGATGCTGGACACGATTCTGGTGCTGACTATCTCGGCGATGCAGACCACGTGAAACTAAGAAAATTGGCACCGAGGAACAGGAAGAAGGTAGGAAATGAAGAAGCCAGTGGACATGAAGGCTTGGCACCCAGACGGGAGAAGAAGGTTGCTGGCAATGAAGATACATAATAATGTGTTGAACTTGAACCTATATATGTAATTCGGTTAAATTCTGGAGCTCTGTGCGTGGAACTTGTTGGGAAAAACAATCTACACAAATTCTCGGAGTAAAATATACCGTGACTTAGGGTTTAGAAATGCATGAGTCAGTAGTTGAATCCGAAATTGTGATTGTGCCACTACTATCTGAAAACACGCAGCACCGGTTCCATGATTGCCCAGGGCAGGAGGTCTCCAAATTCGATGGAATGTAAGTGGCATAGAAATAAATTATTTAAGCTGCTACACTCCACGAAACAGCAACTTGTTTCAACTGCTGCACAACGACATGGCAACATAAACAGTAATTGCAACCGATAATGCCCAGATGATGAGGAAATCGGTACCACTTTCTGGCCTAATCTTGAGCCCGTCTATCTCACCGCCTCCCTGCTCCTGCATCCCCTGCATCTGGCGAAGCTCCCGGATCTCCAGTAATAGGGTGCATGTGCTTCCACATTATAAATTGTGGTTGTGCCATTTGCATGCGGCACAATCCATGTAGATTACGTTTAAACAAACCACCAATGTCAGAGTACCACCATCATCAGACAAAAGGAAGTAATGCACAGTTAAGACAGATTAACGGGCGACCAATTTTTTTCTCCCAGGACTCCGGAACCACTAGTTCAGACCGCTAGTATGTACAAGTACTACTATTACAACTTAAAAAAGTATGGAGCTCAAGCTAAATAGAACTAGTTATCACACATCTCATTGATCTTCCTAATCTTAGCCCGATGCACATCTTCATGCGAGAGCAAGGATCGAATCGTCTGCTCCTTCCTTTTAGCATCTTCTTTGCACAGCTTCAATTGTTTCTCTGCATTTATCCTCATGCACTTGTCAATACTCGTAGTTGTAAATTGCAGGACTTTGGCCTAGTGAATTTCATTCCTTGCTTATGTCAGTTCTTGCTCTGCTTTAGCCTTCAGGGCCAACGCCACGTTCCTCTCCTTCTCGACTTTACTGACCTTGTCTTGCACCCTCCTGAGATCTTGGTTAAGCTTGGCTGTGTCAACTTGGTCAAATAGCCTTATCTCAGCACTGTCAAGAAGTGAGCTGACTATGGATTCTTTAACTCAACAGTCATATCCCATAGTTTGTCCAACATTTTCTACATCGATTTGGGCCACTTTGGATCTACCCATTTGATAACACCGCAACTTCTGCCATGCATCATTGCACAATGTCCTTGACACTGTAAAAACCTCTTGCCTACGCTTCGTCCTTCGAACGCTACAAATTTAGCTGGCACATATCCATGTTTACATAGCGGAGGACTGTCTTCCTCCGCTAAACCATGATAGTCGGAGTCGTACAACGTGTGGTTGGCCTAACACATCATACGTGTATGAGTAAACAGAGTAGATCTAGCTCAAAATAGATAATTGGCCACAGATGATAGAGATGAGACGACTCACATCGAAATCACCGTCCCTGTCGTCACGACGCGTTTCCTCACCGTATCCCCTTGAACCCATGGTGAGAGGGAGGTGGGGGACTAGGCTGGAGGCGCCGTCGGCTTGCGGCTATGGCAGGATGGGAGAGAAGTGGGAAAAGTGGCTTCAAGGGGAAGGAAAAGAAGTAAAGGGAACGTGATACTGGCATATGGCCCACGAAACTCGTGACACTCACAAAAGGGAAGCGCGCGGTGTTGCCAGTTTCTTCAGAGCAAGCGGATAGTAAGTGTGGCTAATCATGTCGCAGAACAGCCTACTCGCGGATCGCTCTTACGAAGAACCATCCCAATCATCCAAGTGTCCCGATCAAACGGTATGTAGAAATCGTCATGCAGAATAATTATGTTAGGGCGTGCCTTCTAGAAGACTCGGTCTAACGGCCTCCACCATTGGGGGCTAAGGTTAGGGCTCTCCTAAGGTTAGGATCCATGTGGTTTATGAAAAGAACACACATTTCAATGACACTGGTGGATCCATGTGGTTTATAAAAAGAACACACATTTGGAGAATATGCATCAGATGGTCATGCATTTCTGTTCTTGAAATATAATTCCTAATGCCCGTTTATTTCTCCCTAGTCAAATATTGCAAAGTTTGAGGGGCATGCTGGACCAGTCACTGTATGTCCTTCTAAATTTGAGGGGCATGCTGGATCGATCACTGCTATGTCCTTCTCTGAAAATGATTACTTCCTATCAGTATACATGTTTCCATAAAAAAATGTGCACAACGTTGGATGTATTTGTATTATGATATCTTCACCGTCCCCTTACAGACTGCTGCTCTTGATGGTGTCAAGATTTAGGGTCTACAAAAATTGATATTTTTTAGGACTTCCCCGCCTTGTGATTCGGACGCATCAACCTATTCTGGTAAGAAACTTTTTATGTCACTTCCGTGCTCAATACAGTAGTGAATTTTGGAGCATATAGATGAGTAAGTTTTGAATGGTGCACATGCATAGCTTTAATGCCTTCTCATTTGTTCTGCGGTGGAATATGATTTTAGAGGAAGATATGTTGCCGTTGTTGGCTCAGATATAAGGTGTATTATTGATTTCTGGCGTAGTGGCATTGCTACTAGAGGGGAATAGGTCTAGATGTGATATGTTGGCCTCCGTGGAAATGTTATCCCTCCTCTGTCGACTGTGTTATAATTTAGAATAGATATTTAGTACTCCCTCCGCTTATATTTTGAAACGGAGAGAGTATCTCCTATCTCCTGCCAGTGGTTCCATGGTTTACCAAGTAGCTAGCGTTAAGATAGAATGGTATCTTATCAGACCCTACCAGATTTTCAGGAATAGGTTTGGACCCCTCATTTGCCCTGGTTGAGTTCGGCATGTACTATGATTGAGGTGAACTAGCTTATTGTGACTACTATCCTTTGACAGGGAACTGCCCACCGCGACATTTGGAGTGGACTCTAAGTATATCACAGTTGGTTCTCTTATCGTTGTGGCACGAAGCTGTTATTTGTGAGCTAATGCAAACAAAATCATGAATTGTGCAGTTTCTATTGCCGCACCAGGAAATTCATCTCACTGCGCCAGTATGGACGCGTTCTCAGCTTATTTAAACACTAGTATCAAATAAACAGAGGAAGCATCGTCTTTTTGTCAGAGAGAATTTGTTTTCAACACCAAATATAATTTTTCCTGGTACCAACAACGGTGTGGATCTAGCCGGTAAAAAAAGTACTCCCTCCGTCCTGTAAAAGATGTCGCAGCCCTCCCGACCTCTAGTTCATTTTACTTTTTGCAAAAATATCCCTAATACATTTAGAACGTTGAATTTAGGCTTCAAAATCGAAATCCAAATTGAAATCTTTCCGTCGCGCTGTTTCCGTCGATCGACCAGTCCGTCACCGTCCCGCTGCCCTCACGCCGTCGGAAGCAAGCACAGATCCCGCCGGCCTCCCGCCGGAGCCGGCAGTCCGAGCTCGCGGACGTGCTGGAGATCGATCGCCGGGGCGCAAGAGCTCGCAGATACCAGACTGGGATGCTCGACCTGGCGGGCGGGCGGCCAGCTAGTCGCGCTGCTCTCGTTGTCGTTCTCCCCCGTCTCCGCAAATCCCTCGCCGTCCGCTGCCGCTTGACCGAGGAAGGAGGTCGTGGCCTTCTTCTTTGAGGATGAGGACAAGGCCGCTCCTGGCCGCGAGCTCCTGGCTGTGTCCTGAGTAGTATAGGTTCAGTTGTACTGAGTCTGTCAAAGTGTCGAGCCAGAGAATCAAAATCTGGATGAATTTTTACAGCAGTATAATTTCGAGTCAAAAAATCAAAATCTCAGATGAATTTTCACGACAATACTAAGTTCTGAACTTACAGGAGATTAATCCGACAGCTTCAGATATTGGTACTCCTGCACCTTAATTTTTTTTGAATTTTGACAGTATGTGTCCAGTCTAGCTTGTACCTGTGTCATACCTCTAGAGTTCTTTTGATACTGAACATGCAAGGAAACCTGAAAAGCAGGCATCAAATTGATGCACAACGTAGATCTGATGACTATCAAGTTTATTGAGAAAATTTCAGAGCACGGTTAAGTAGCACAGTCCACTAGTTATAATATTCAACAGTTCTAGTTCAAACAACACAGTGCACTACTGTTACTAGGAGTATTCAAAGTTTCAGTGCACTGTCAAGTTCGTTGAGAAACTTTCAGGAGTAATGCAGTAGAAGATGTGTTGTAAAAGGAATACTTATGTGCAGTTATCATTCTATTACTTATGTGAGTAGCAGAAGCATAAACCTAAATCTAAATCAGTAAACTAGAACTCCATTTCTTATGCCAAACAGTAGTACATATATTCTTGTTCAGCAACCATAGAAAAGATTAAATGTTCAGTGTACAATAGCACCTTTAGCAGATATAAGTGGCAAACTGAAATATATTGGTACACTGAATTTCTTGCATAACCAGTCACACATAATCAGATAACATATATCCAGTAACCAACATTTTGACTACACTGACAGATGATAACGTAGGTTCAGCTAGCTGTACTAGCAGTGCACATACATTTTGGCTCCTTGTTGTTCACAAAATACATGCACATACAAGTTATACTAGCAGTGCACATACATAAAAATCTACTTAGAAAAAGGGACGGCTCTGCCTACATGTGAAGATCTTTCAAGCTAAAATAATGGGTAGTCATGAGAAATCTTGATCGGAGAAGATATCCTTGATTTGCAACTATAGAAGCGATGCCCTGAAAATTTTACTTAAAGCAGGTATCTGCGAGCTTCGCTTAATATTTCTTGACGGAGTACTACTACCTCCAGTTCATGTTCTCAAATTTGTCCTTGGTGGTGGCAACTGGACAATTATATCAGGGAAGAATCCCGGATGTACCTGCAAACACCAAGATTATGCAATGTTGGACATGAAGAAAAAACTTCTAAGGCTGCTCCAATCTATTCCAAAATAAATAAATCATGGAGACACTAATAGGAACAATAATAAGGGATATCAGCTTCGTCTGTGCATGAAGCTAGCAATCCAATCCTCACCTTTGTGGTGAAGCAACCATCGAACAAGAGAAACCCTATGAACAAATAGGAAGAAAAAACCTTGCGCCGCCCTGATCTTCCCTGTCTGTGCAGGAAGCTAGCAATCCAATCCTTACCTTGCGCCGCCCTGGTCTTCCCCGTTGGCCACTAGGCACGGGCACGCCACCCTGCTTGTCCTCGGGCGGCGACCAGCACGCGAGCGAGCATGGCCGACGGCCGACGGGGACCTCTTCCGTGGGGGGTGGGGGTGGGGGGCGTTGTAGGAGAGGAGATGAGGGGGTGGCGGTTGGATCTTCATCGGCAGTAGTGCGGGGATCTAAAAAATCGGACCTTGGTTAGCGGAAATATCCGACTTTGGGCGTGTCTTCATCGGCAGTAGTGCGGGGATCTACACAACAGGGGAGCAAGCCGGTGGTAGCATGGCGTGGGGGAAGCTGCAGCTTGGGGCGGGGCCAGGGGAGCTGCGGCATGGGGCGGGCAGGGGACAGTCGGGGACTAGCATCGTGCGGCGGCGAGGCGAGCAGAGCGGAGCAAGTGAGGAAGACGACCGTGTCTACTGCAGGTTATGCCAGAAGTTTTACAAGGTTGTTTTTGCAAAATGACCCCTTCGACATTCTTTACGGGACAGGAAGGAAAGGTTTGATATACCCCGGTTGGGACATTGTCCATGTAAGATGGTCTAATATGTTTCAAAAAATATGATGCTACCATTTTGAAACTGTAATTTGGTGCTTGTTTCACAAAACGCCTCGTTTTGTGCGTTCAGAAAATAGAAAATAGCTAAAAAAAGGAAAACTTCCTCCTACAATATTGTTCGCCATCACATGGTGCACATGTGTGCACAATATGGGACACAGTATCACAAACTATGCCCTGATTCTAGCCATAACATTGGTCATTTGACTCGAAAGCCAAGAAACCTCGAACATGATAGGTCGTTTTGTGAAGGTTTTTTTGAGACATAATCAATTTACCAAGTTTTATATTTTTTTCTTGCAACTATGCCATATAATATGACACCACGCGAAAGATTTACATTGTCCGGACTGTGTTATAATTTTTTATGTCTATTTTAAAAAATTCTGTTTCAAACTATGGTCAAAACGGTGGGCATGAAGATATGTGACGAGCCTCACTAAAACTGGAATTGGATCTCTGAAGAAACATCATATTGTCAGTCTAAAAATGATTTTTTCAAAAATTCATGAGCATTAGATTATGTACCTATAGTTCAAATCAGACGCTCTTTCTACCGATTCGGCAGACACTTGTCTTTTTCACTAGGGATGGAAGGAAAGGTTTGAGATACCCCGGTTGGAACATTGTCCATGTAAGATGGTATAATATTTTTGAAAAATATGATGGTACCATTTTGAATCTGTCATTTGGTGCTTGCTTCACAAAACACCCTATTTATTGCGCTCAGAAAATAGAAAATAGCTTTTCCGTATGACGAAAAGGAAAACTTCCTTCTACAACATTGTTCGCCATAGCATGATGCACATGTGTGCACAATATGGGCACAGTATCACAAACTATGCCCTGATTCTAGCCATAACATTGGTCATTTAACCAGAAAGCCAGAAAAACTCGAACATGATAGGTTATTTTGTGAAGGGTTTTTTGAGACATAATCAATTTAGTAAGTTTGGTATTTTTCCTTGCAACTATGTCACATAATATGACACCACACGAAAGATTTATATTGTTCTGACCGTTTTTGAATTTCTTATGCCCGTTTCAAAAAAAAAATCCGTTTCAAACTATGGTCAAAATGGTGGGCATGAAGATATGTGATGGGCCTCGCTAAAACTTGCATTGTATCTCTAAAGAAACATCATATTTTGAGTCTAAATATGATTTTTTTCAAAAAATCCTGAGCATTAGATCATGTACCTATAGTTTAAACCGGACCCACTTCCTACCGATTCGGCAGACATTTGTCTTTTTCACCAGGGGTGAAAGGAAAGGTTTGAGATACCCGGTTGGGACATTGTCCATGTAAGATGGTCTAATATTTTTGAAAAATATGATGGTACCATTTTGAAACTGTCATTGGTGCTTGCTTCACAAATCGCCCGTTTTTTACGCTAAAAAATAGAAAATAGCTTTTTCGTATGATGAAAAGGAAAACTTCTTCCTTCAACATTATTCGCCATCACATGATGCACATGTATGCACAATATGGGCACAGTATCAAAAACTATGCCCTGATTCTAGCCATAACATTAGTCATTTGACCCAAAAGTCAGGAAACCTCGAACATGATAGGTCATTTTGTGAAGGTTTTTTTAAGACATAATCAATTTACCAAGTTTGATATTTTTCCTTGCAACTATGTCACATAATATGACACCACGCGAAAGATTTACATTGTTTGGACCGTTTTAAAATTTGTTATGCCCGTTTCAAAAAAAAATTATGTTTTAAACTATGATCAAAACGGTGGGCATGAAAATATATGATGGGCCTCGGTAAAACTTGTATTGGATCTCTGAAGAAACATCATATTGTGAGTCTAAAAACGTTTAAAAAATCATGAGTCTTAGATCATGTACCTGTAGTTTAAACTGGACCCACTTCCTACCGATTCCGTAGACACTTAATCTTTTTTACCATGGATGAAAGGAAAGGTTTGAGATACCTTGGTTGGGACATTGTCCATGTAAGATGGTCTAATATTTTTAAAAAATAGGATGATACCATTTTGAAACTGTCATTTGGTGTTTGCTTCACAAAACGCCCCTTTTTGCCCTCAGAAAATGAAAATATGTTATACAAAAGTATATGTAATGTTTTTATATTTTTTCAATAAAAATATGTAATATTTGAGTTTATTTAGATAGATCTTATTTTTCTGCAATTTTTGATATATTATATGTATTTTTCTGAATTAGAATAATTTAGTTATGATTTTTCTAGTATTAAATGACAAAAAGGGGAAATAGCTATGCCAACGGCTTTACCATCGGCGTAGGTGTGAAACCTAGGCCGACGGTTTTACCGTCAGCGTAGCATTGACGCCGTCTCATCTCCGCCACGGCCTACCTAATACGCAGACGGCCCGTCTACGCCGACAGCTTTTTTTGCATACGCTGACGGCTTTTCTAGACCGACATCCCGTTTGTCGGCCCACCCGGCTCGTGCTTCTACGCTGACGGTCCTGACATTTCCGTCGGCATAGAATATAGTCATCGGCGCTTGAGCGATTCCTATAGTGGTAGTACATCTTAAAGAAAAGAACAACTATCACCGTCCTCCACCACAGGTTGGTTCTTATCCCAAATCATATCTTCTTTGACTCTGACATCGTCCATGGTGAACTCTGCACTACGAACAACTAAATCAGTGCTCCTCTGAATAACTATCCTCCAAGTAAATCAGTCCATGGTTTGATACTCGTCCCATGGAACCCATTCTTATGCTCGGCTGAGCGTCTCTATGGCTCCCAAGTTCGTTGATCCATTGGAGGTTCTATGACTGGCCATGCCTGGCCCACCATGTGCGCACGGGCCCTTGATGCTTTCCCCTGGCCCCGGCTGGCCACCATCCTAAACATCGTGGGTCAGTCCCCATGTGTCTCTGGTCCCGGCTCCCTCCCGGCCAAAGAGCTCAGGGCCCGCCTTGTTTCTCCTCTATTTGGACGTTGTCCGTGGTCACACGGTCGCCGGTCGCGCCCAAGCTCACTCGTCCACCTCCCAGAGAGGACCCAACGTCTAGTCGCATAGCGAGAACATGTGCCGTACGCGTTCTTCAGTTCCCTTGGGGCAGCGTGTTCCCCTGTACGGATGAAAACGGAAGCTCGTGGACGTCCTTGACAACAGCAGTCATCCCCGCCCCTATCTCCCTAGACCTCAAGCCCCCTCCCCGTGCGGCCAACCATCGATCCCCGATGTGAGTCCCTCGCTTGATCCCTTCTCCGTGCCGATCGAGGCCCCTGCTCTGACCTCGCCTCAAGCTCCTAGTCATTTTATCCGCTGCCCTCGCTGTTGCACGACTATCCTCCTAGATCCCGAGCTTGCCTCCGGCCGCCGCCATCCAAGCTGATCGTCTGGCCGTCCTCCTGCTAACCCTCTTTCCGTACATGGCCGTCTTCAAAGAACCTTTGTGAGCTCGTCTCCCTGTTGTCTTACCTGCTCGAAGTCGTGAGCTCCTCGTGGAGCGAAGGCCGACGGCGGCTGCACGTCAATTGAGGGAGAGGGAGGATAAGGGGCCGCGTGCGATGGAGAAGAAAAAAGAAGAACCACTATTTTTAACTTGTCGGTGGCAATAACTGTAATATCTCCCAAACGCTAGTGGTAAAACTGTCCGAAAATGGACCAAACCAAAGAAACAGTTCTACTTTTACTAGCATTTACTATACTATGCCCATGCCTTGTAACGGTAGAGAAAATATGTCTATATAACTTGTTCCATGTACACAATTGCACCACCGGTGACTATCGTCAGTTGCACGGAGCAGGAAACATGCACGAGGAGCACCAGCCGATAGTCAGCTTGTACTTTATCTTTATACTCTTGCGTTGTCAACACCTCCTCCCAACAACATTTGGATAGTCATGGTTGTCACCTCATGGTCGCTCCAGTGGCGGCATAGGAGCAACACTTGTCGGTTCTCCAACAAAATCGAATAAGTTTCTATATCCATAGGCAGCTAATTAGATGGTATGTTAATTTTAGTACTATTATATTTTATTTTCGAGAATATTTTTTGTATTCTACTTGAAAAATGGCAATTAAAGAAAAATTAGACAAAAGAAACAAATGTGGAGGTTAAAAAAAGTGTCGTGCAAAGCTAGCACCTCACGTGATTGAGGAAAACGTTCTATATAGAGATACAAAAGTGTCTTATATATTTTTTAAAGAAATACATGCATGCAGCTAAGCTAGCACCTCACTTAATCGAATGAACACAGGAAGAAGGGATCCAGAAGCCTCTTGTATATTTGCTAAAAGAAATACATGCATGAAGCTAAGCTAGCACCTCACCTCATCGATCAAACACAGGAAGAAAATCTTGACCGGAAGATTGGCAGGTCTTCCGGAGCTCTGTCCAGAGCCAAACTTGTCGGTCTCCATGTCCTAGTAGATAGTAGTGGATGTTGGTTACAACCACAATCTTGGTTCCAGAGATCGAACTGATGATATCGCATCTGAGATGGCAAGATAGTCGATTTATAAAGGACATTAGTTTACATGGCTACCTCCGATATGCCAAAATAACAAGGTGTAACATCTGAATTGTACTCTCAACTCTGATACTCGGAAAAAGTAAAACCGTAACAATCCAAGATGAGGCCGAGGGAGAAGCACCTAGAATAGGCGCACTCCCTGCACGACAGTGTCACCTTGGTACCGGACAACCTGCCAATGGCGATCTCATGGACCTGGCCAAGGAGACCTCCTCCAACACCTCAGATTTGGATGATCTGACTCTATTTATTGATTCTCGATTTCAGTTAGAACGCTCGCCGACCTCCCCCAAGACCTCTAGGCCGCTCCTTTGCACGCCTAGTATATCAGGCACCCAGTATTGCCATCATATGTTCCTCGTCTTCTCTCCGCCATGTATCTTGCTTGATTCGTACTCCCTCCATTTCAAAATATAAGATGTTTTAGGTTTGTTAAGGAAATATATCTAGACTTTTTTTAGTGTGTAGATTCACCACAAACTTGAGTGAAACTATATACTAAAATAAGTCTAAATATATTTGATTCGCAAAGCTGAAACACCTTTAATTTTAAAACGTAGGGAGTAGTCGAGTAGCTAGCTCGCGTCATGGAATGTTGATTGATTTGTTGTCGGACAATTAATCACTCCAATATTTAAAGGCTCAAGGGTTGCACGATCGTGAAAAGGTTGGATCGGTTTGTTGTCCAACACTGTCATGGTAAAAAAATTCCACACCCTTTTGTGGTTGTGGTTTCATATTATATTCCCTTGTTTTAAAATATAAGATGTTTTAGCTTTGTGAACGGAGTATATTAATACGCCATAAAACATATATATAATTCTTGATGCTCCATGCTTGTTTTATATCAACTTTCTTATGTTTTGTTCACACCTTGATGTATTTTTATACATTTTATGGAACTAACCTATTAACAACATGCTACAGTGTCAGTTGCCTGTTTTCTGCTGTTTTTGGTTTCCGAAAAGCTAGTAAGCAAATATTCTCGAAATTGGACGGGACAAAAGCCAAAGTCAATATTTTACCACGAGGCGGCCACACCATAGGGTGGCGCGCCCTCTGGGCACGCCAGCCCCTGGTGTGGGCCCCTCGGGCGACCACCGACCTTGCCCCTTCGCCTATAAAAGTATCCCGATGCAGAAACCCTAAGGACCCGATCAAAAATTCACGAAAGAGTCTGTACCCGCCACCATCTCCATCCCTAGATCGGGGGGGGGGGGGGGGGATCCGAAGCTCTTCCCGACACCCTGGCGGAGGGGAGAGATCATCCTAGAGGCCTTCTTCATCACCATGCCAGCCTCCGGAGTGATGCGTGAGTAGTTCACCCTTGGACTATGGATCCATACAGTAGCTAGATGGTTGTTTCTCCTCCTTTGTCCTATCATGTTAGATCTTGTGAGCTCCATTCATGATCAAGATCATCTATTTCTAATCCTATATGTTGTGTTTGCGGGGATCCGATGGATATTGAGATACTATGTCAGATTGATTATTGATTCTATCATGTCTTTGTTATTTGTGATCTTGCATGTTCTCCATTGTTAGTAGCTATCTTGGCCAAGTAGATGCTTGCAACTCCAATAGGGAGTATTTATGCTCGATAGTGGGTTCATGCCTCTAGTAATCTGGAGAAGTGACAGAAATCTCTAAGGTTGTAGATGTGTTATTGCTACTAGGGAGAAAACAAGAATCCTTTGTCCATGGGGCAATTCTATTGTTTACTTTACACACTTTGCTTAATACAATTATCTGTTGCTTGCAACTTAATACTGGAAGGGGTTCGGATGATAACCTGAAGGTGGATTATTAGTCATAGATGCAGTTGGATTACGGTCTATGTATTATGTTGTAATGCCTAATCAAATCTCGTAGGAGTCAAGATGTCTAGTATATGCATTGTTATACTTTCTCAATCTATCAATTGCCCCGCTGTAATTTGTTCACTCAACATGCTATCTATCTTAAGGAGAAACACCTCTAGTGAACTGTGGACCCCAGTCCATTCCTTTACCATTGATATACCATCTACTGTTTACAATTTACAGTTTACTTTCTGTAAGAAATTACTATCTTCCACACTATACGTTTAATCCTTTGTTTTCAGCAAAACCAGTGAGATTCACAACCTCACTGAAGTTGGGGTAAAGTTCTGTGGATGTGTTGTGCAGGATTCCAAGTTGTTAGCAACACCTTGGAGTTGTTTCCTTACTCCTATTGGTTTGATAATCTTGGTTTCAAAACTGAGGGAAACTTGTTGTTGTGCTCATCATACCTTCCTCTTGGGGTTCCCAACGAGCTCTACATATTTTGAGCCATCAAGCATTTTTTCTGGCGCCGTTGCTGTGGAGTTAAGGACAACTTCAATCTCTTCCTCCTCGTCAATCACTTTTTAGGGAGAAAGAAGATTCTTGCAAGAGGAGTCTCTCACAACCAATCTTTTTTACTTTGTTATTGTTTTGCTTAGTTTCTCTACTTTATTTTCTATGCTTCTTTTTATCAAAAATACAAAAAAATAGTTCCTACTATAGTTGTTATTTTTGTTGGTCTGTTATTGTCTTGCTTTATCATGCTTTCAATCAATGGTTGGTTTCTTGAAACTAGATCTTATTGGCAAGGTGGGTTCATGGAAGAACAAAAATATCATGAGGAACACCGCTTGTCACAAAAAGGGAAACACTTATGGGAAAAAATTAATAAATTGTATACCATTGCTAGAAACGTGTGCTCTACTTATAATGTTACTTATTGCTTTGATAAATCTTGTTGCTGTAGGAGGTATAAACACCTCCCTTTTTAATGTGAGTATAATGATAATGTTACCATATCTTCTTATGTGAAGGGAAATTATGACTTTTATCATGTGGAACAAATTGAAGAATTTATTGCTTGGAAGGGTGCATTCGAACTTGTTTATTTGCTTGAAAATACTGATGATGCACCTTATAAATATAAGGTTTATGATATACTTAAATTTTTCTTTGATAATTACAAGGAAGAAAATGGCTATATTCTTAAATATCTTTGTTGGGGATAAACTTTCCGGGTATCCTCACAGTTCCTCACTGACCAGGGTGGCCCACTTCGGGTTAGAGCTTTGCTTCACGGGCGGCCCAGTCAGGGAGACAAGACGGAGTCCAATCCGGCTACGGGAAGGCCCAGAAGACTTACCGACTTAGGCCCATAATGTTACTTGTAGTTCAAGATGTACTCTATAACCAACTCTTAGTCGTAGCTGGATTGATCTCTCCTGTAAACCCTAAGCCGGATATCTATATAAGCCGGCCTAGGGAGAGCCTTTAGGGCACCCAATACTTTATACCCTCAACTCGCACAGGCGATACCCTTGTAACCCATATTCCGGCTTTGCCGTATTACTGGATTGCTAGCAGGAGTAGGATTCATCCAAAGCCGGCGGATTCGAACCTGGGTAAACTTGTGTGCTCACCGTCTCGGAATACCGTACGTCTCACACCCCTCTCCTCTACACGCCTCGAGGACCCCCTCATGGCGTACTTGTCCTCAATCCGACGACAGTTGGCGCCCACCATGGGGCAAGTGAGCTTCGGATCTGCGTTCCGAGCGGAATCTGCAAGAATCGGAATCAGCGAGACCATCGCTGTCAGTCGCATCCTCTACACCAGCGATGTCCCTCTCATCGTTCTCGACGAGACTTGGATTCCAGCAAGAGAGGCCGCGACTGCCTATACAATCATGTCTTTTGGCGAGATCGATGTTTACATCGGTTTCGCTGAACCTGCCCAACCCACCCTAGCGGTGATGATAGAGGCAGAAGAATCTTCTTGGTCCCCTTTGTCCGTGGAGGCGGCAGAGTTCTGGATCTCAGAAAACCCTAAACCCACCCAGCCCGCACCAGTTGCGGAGATAGTGGAGAAATCTGAGCCTGAAGAAGACCTCACGGTCCAAGTCGAATCTGGAGTGGATCTACCTGGAGAAGCCGGATCCCAGATCGACCCACCCGTGGAAGTCTAAATCTAGGAGGAGCATATCAACGACACTGATTCCGGCTCTGACGATGCCGGGACAGACAGGCCTTTCCTCAGGTACACGTTAAGACGTATGATACTGCAAGGCGAAAGAGCAGATGCAATCCTCGAGACCATTAAAAGTTTTGATATGGCTGATCGCGAAAGCCACAGGTACCTCAGGAAGCAGGCATCGCACTTCGTCGGATACGTGGGATCTGGATCCGGCTCTACCGATGTTGGAGAAAACACCGACTCGGTGCTGGAGGCAATTGGAATAAACACTGACGTTCCCGCATCCTCGGATGAATCTATGACGTCGGAAGATTTCCGAAAGTTCTCCGCGGAATATGAAGAGGAGTATAACTCCAAAGCTTCAGAAGAAGGAGAAGCCATGGATGAAGAATCCGGAGAACACTCTCCCAAAGCGCAGGATGACATGGACATCGGAGATAGTCCTGAAGTCCAGATGTCTGAAAGTACCGATCAGAGCTTGACTCCGAGAAACGAACCCAAAGCCGTCTTTTCTACCGGCGCTGCCAAGAAGGCAAAGAAGAGGAACAAGAAGAACAAGACCCCAGCAAAAGACCCTCTCACAGAAGAGGTGATTGCCGAGGAATACGAGGAAGACTCAGATGGAGCACTTATCCCAGACGAGCTGAAAAAAGAAGCATCGGTGGATGGACACGTGATCACAGAAGGTGCGTGTAAACTCATGTCAACCAAGGAATACATGTCTCGGTTGCATCAGAAGACACGGAAGTGTCACACCAATGATGATCAATTCCCATGTGTCTGTGCCGTCCTTTTTGGGGATGAGATGGGGAAGCCACGGAAAGACAACAAAGGAGGCTGGGTATACCCAACCCTAGTACAGAATACCGTGGCAGCCCGAGAAATTCTATCGGCTAATCCAGGACTAGAGGAGATCCGTTTGGGTATCAAGCTACTCAACAAGGGATTGGAGCAGCAGAAGGTCGCCCTGTCCGGAAGTCAAAAACTGGTCTCGAATTCTGACCAATGTCGCACAGATCCGGCATGGGCTGACGTAAGATCCCATTATGTTCGGGCGTAGTACCATCACCCCGAACGCAGGGAAGACAATTATTCAAGAATCGGATCGTCGGGACAGCATCGCAGAACTACACATAACTGGAGCAATGTCGCTCCAGCGGCCGAGAAAGACGCGATCGTTGCGCTGAATCCGAGGAATCCTCCCCGACGAGAGTTCAACGATCGAAAGGGAGAATATAAGGAGAAAGGTCGGGCGGAGGATCGTCAGAGAATGCCACCTCCTAGACATGAGAGCCGTCTGGCTGAGCCTCACCATGGTGGGAACGACGGACGAAGGACTGACGGAAACCATGTTGGAACAAGCCGGCAGGGGGCTCATCATAGTCAAGAACCTCCCCGGAACCGAAATAATGACGCTCCGGACGGAGGCCAGCGATCAGCCGGAAACAATTCAGCTGCCCACCCCCTCCACCAGGCAGTTATCACAATGGCCCCCAAGGAGGGCAAGGAGGACGACATGGCGGAGGAGGTGGTGGCAGAAGCCGAAGTCCGGCTCCAAGGCACCGCAGCCACAGCCGACATTCGGGACAATCTCTATCCCCGAATGACGCAAGGCACAGGATCAACTCCAATATAGAGGCCCGGCGCTACGAAAACGACGATTTCTACATGGGCCCAAAGTGTTTTGGACCACGCGTTAGAGCTACAAAATTCCTGGAAGGATTTGCTATCTCAAGGCACATTCAAGTCTACGACGGCATTGCTCGGCCAGATACCTGGCTACAGGATTTCTTCCAAGCTTGCTGCATCGCCAAAGGCGGAAACAGCCTGGTCGCAACCCGATATCTCCCACTTATGTTGCGGAAGATGGCGCGATCATGACTCAATGAACTTTCGGAGAACACCATCCACAACTGGTATGACATGCAAAGGGCGTTCTTTCGGAATTTCGAAGGCACATATCGGAGGCCCTGTACGGTTGGAGACCTACAGCGTTGCACCCAGAAAGCCAGAGAAACTTGCCGGGATTACCTCGGACAATGGATCGACACCAAGAACTCCTGTGAAGGAGTAAACAATTAAACCGCGATTGAAGCTTTCATCGCAGGGCTCCCAATTGGTCTACTACGACACTGCTTGAAGTGTGACAAGGTCACTAATCTGGGAGAGATGATAGAAATAGCGAGCAAGTATGCAGATGCTGACGATGATGCAAAGGGATTAATCAATGTCCTGGCTGTGCCTCAGTCGGCAAAACAACCAAAGCAACAAGCTCAGAAGCGCAAAAATACCTCGGAAGAAAAACCCAACGCGGAAACAGCAGTGGTTACTACTGTTTCTGGGTCTGGAGGACGAGGAGGACGTGGCGGAGGCCGCGGGCGTGGCCGTGGGACATCAAGGGTCCAAGGTAGAGGAGAGCAACAACCAGGCAAAACCTACACTTGGGCCGACATTGCCAATAACCCATGTGTGCATCACCTAGACGCCAATGGGGGCTCGTCCCACACCAACGCTGAATGTCTTTTTAATGACAACATCAAGAGAGACGATACCGCGGGCTACAAAGCTAAGCGGAAGAAGGGAAAGAAAAATCCCGACAAAGACAAAGAGACTAAGGAAGATTCCGACATGGAGGAAGTTGATGCTTCAAATCCCAAGTCGAAAGGGAAGAAAACTTTTCCCACCAAGAAGGACATTGACGTCACCTTCCTCGGATCTCAACCAGCAAAGGTCAAGAAAACAGTTCTCCACGAGCTCAATGGAACTGTTCTGGCTGTCCCTCAATATTTGACTGGTCGGAGGTGGCAATCACATTTGACCGCGCTGATCATCTGCCTAAGCTACCAAGGCGAGGAAAATACGCCTTAATCGTCAATCCACTTATTGACGGTTATGGTTTCTCCAAGACCGTCATGGACAGTGGTAGCAGCATCAATATTCTCTATGTCAAAACTCTATGCCAGATGAAGATCTCGGAAACACAGCTGAAACATAGCTCTGTGATCTTTCACGGAGTTGTCCCAGGAAGACATGCTAATTCCCTGGGAGAGATCACTTTGGATGTTACTTTTGGAACTCCAAAGAATTCTCGGACGGAGGCACTTTCCTTCGAAGTAGTCCCGTTCAAGAGCGCATACCACGCTATATTCGGACGTGTTACATTTACAATATGATGAAAATTTCAGGTCCCAACAGCGTGATCACCATCACGGGAGACCCAAAGAAAGCGCGAGAGTGCGAGGATGGAAATGCCGCCTTTGCCGAAGCCGTGCTGCATGCCCAGGAGTACCAGGAGATCAAGAATAGCATAGATCCGTCCGAGATGCCCGCAACGAAGAAGGAGGTGACAAAGCCAAATCCGGAATTCAAGGCATCGGAAGAGACGAAGCAGGTGCCGTTGAAGGATGATGACCCCTCCAAGGTGACCTAGATAGGCCTATGCCTAAGTAGCGCATAGGAAAGCGCACTTGTCAAGTTCCTCCAAGCAAATCAAGATATCTTCGCATGGCAACCATCTGACATGACTGGAGTACCTAGGGAACTTGCCGAGCACTCTCTAAATGTAAACCCGAACGCTAAACCCGTCAAACAGTCCTTACAACGGTTTGGCGATGAAAAGCGTAAGGCAATAGCTAAGGAACTAGCACGACTCGAGTTAGCCGGATTCAAAGAAGAGGTCATCCACACTGAGGGGTCGGCCAATCCTGTAATGGTCCCTAAAAGGACACCATTGATTTAAGGATGTGTGTTGATTATACTGCCTTGAACAAGGCTTATCCAAAAGATCCGTTCGCTCTGCCTAGAATTGATCAAGTCATCGATTCTACGGCAGGCTCGGAACTCCTCTATTTTCTCGACGCATATTCCGGTTATCACCAAATCTGGATGAAGGAATCTGACAAAGTCAAGACTTCATTCATAACCCCCTTCGGAACCTTCTGTTTTGTTACGATGCCCTTTGGACTGAAGAACGCAGGAGCTACGTACCAGCGCACGATGCAGCGTTGCCTCCATGACCAACTCGGATGCAATGTACATGCATACGTGGATGATATCGCGGTGATGTCAAAAAAGAAGGAAATGTTGATTTTTGACTTGGAGGAGACGTTCGCCAATCTACGGAAATACAACATCATGCTTAACCCGAAGAAATGCTTCTTTGGAATACCAGCCGGAAAATTGTTAGGTTTCATCGTGTCTCAAAGAGGCATAGAGGTGAATCGAGACAAAATCAAGGCTATTCTCAATATTTCCAGGCCAACTCGCCTGAAGGACGTACAAAGAATACCTGGTTGCATTGCTGCGGTCAGTCGATTTGTAAGCCGCCTTGGTGAAAGAGCCGCACCATTGTATAAACTCCTGAAAAAGACCAAGGATTTTGTCTGGACTGACGAAGGTGAAGCCGCACTACAAGATCTGAAGAAAGTACTCTCATCTGCTCCTATCCTTGCAGCACCAGAACCTCAGGAACCGATGTTGCTTTACATTGCTGCGACAAATAAGGTTGTCAGTATCGTCATGGTGGTGGAGAGACCAGAGGAAAATCAGGAACACCTAGTGCAGCGTCCGACGTACTTTGTTAGCGAGGTCCTGATAGAATCAAAGCAGCGGTATCCACACTATCAAAAATTGGCTTACGGTGTTTTTCTAGCATCTCGTAAGTTACGAAACTATTTTCAGGAGCATCCAATTACCGTGGTGAGCAAAGCTCCCATGAGAGACATAATCAACAATAGTGACTCCACAGGACGCGTCGCCAAATGGGGAATAGAGCTCTCAGCTTTCGACATTGAGTATAAACCTCGAACAACAATCAAATCATAGATCCTTGCTGACTTTGTCGCTGATTGGATAGAGACGAAGGAGAACATGGTCCTCCCTGAGTCAGAATATTGGACCCTCTTTTTCGATGGGTCCAAGGCTCGAGGGGGCTCGGGGGTAGGCGTGGTGCTCAAGTCACCCCAAGGAGATAAACTTTTATACGTATTGCAGATCCACTTTATGGCGACAAACAACATTGTCGAGTATGAAGCACTGCTGCATGGAATCCGGATTGCTAAGGGTATTGGCATCCGACGTTTGATGTGTTATGGAGATTCGGATCTTGTTGCTCAGCAAGTCTTGGATATTTGTAATGAAAATAAACACATGGCAGCATATAAAGCTGTCGTGGATGACCTATCTAAATCGTTCGAAGGGTTTGAAGTTCAACACATCCCTCGAGCAGAAAATGAGGAAGTAGACGCACTATCTCGGATAAGTTCTTCGCGGAAAGAGGTCCCGGATGGCGCTTTTTTAGAGCACCTCAAAGTTCCCTCAATAAAGGGAGTAGATGAGGAATATCCGACCAAATCCGACTCACCTTTGATAGCAGTTCTAGCTCTAATTCCCAGCTAGACTCAACCCTACCTCGATTATTTAGTAGATGGCAAATTACCCGAAGACGAGGTGCTAAGCCGGCAGATTATCCGACGAGCAAAAGCCTATACTATTGTTAAAGGTGAGCTCCATAAACGGAGTGTTTCTAGGGTCTTTCAACGCTGTGTATCTCCAGAAGAAGGAGTGGAAATCTTAAGGGAAATCCATGAAGGAGAGTGTGGTCACCACGCTGCAGCCAAATCTTTAGTGGCAAAAGGTTTTAGACACGGATATTTCTGGCTTACAGCTTAGGCAGATGCCGAACGATTAGTCAAGACGTGCAAAGCCTTCCAATAGTATGCCAAGCAAGCTCATGTTCCGGCTGATCAGCTGCGAACAATACCTATAACATGGCCCTTTGCGGTTTGGGGGCTTGATATGGTAGGACCATTTAAACGAGCTCCAAGTGGATTTACTCACCTCTTAGTGATGGTGGATAAATTCACCAAATGGATCGAGGCTAAACCTGTCACTAGTTGTGATGGAGCAACAGCCAAAAGATTTGTCAAGGATGTTATAATCCGGTATGGTTATCCGCATAGCATTATCACGGACAACGGGAGTAACTATTCCATGGGAGAATTGGCTGAATTCTGCGATGATCAAAATATCCGGCTTGACATTGCGTCAGTCGCACATCCACAGGCTAATGAACAAGTCGAAAGAGCAAATGGTTTAAACTTACAAGGCCTGAAACCGAGACTCGAAGCACCACTACGATGTGCTGCGGGGGCTTGGGCAGAGGAATTACCCTCTGTAATTTGGAGTTTACGAACAACTCCGAACAGGTCAACAGGATACACACCTTTCTCCTTGGTCTATGGCGCAGAAGCAGTTCTTCCTAGTGATTTAATTCATACTTCTCCTAGAGTGGCCGCGTATATCGAAGAGGATGCCGAGATTTCTCGACAAAATGATCTCGACTTAGTCGAAGAAGTTTGCGTCGTTGCTAAAATGAGATCTACAGCCTATCAGCATAAGTTACGCAAGTATCATAGCCAGAGAGTCTGAAATAGATCTTTCAATAAAGGTGATTTGGTTCTCCGGCTTGTGCAACAAAAAAAGCACAAACTTTCCCCAGTATGGGAAGGGCCCTTTTTAGTTAGTCCAGTATTGCACAATGGATCATACTACTTAACTGACATGAGGCCAGTCAAAGAAAGACCTGCTACTAAGAAGAGAAAGAGAGCTGGAGGCAGTACAAATCCGGATGAGTTAGACAGACCGTGGAATATTGCTCAGCTATGTCCCTTTTATTCTTAGTTTATCCTTATTTGTAATCATACATATGTACATGTTTTGAGAAATAAAAGTTTTGGTTGCCTCAAGTTTTTCTAAGAAGTTTTTACCATCTTATTTCCAAATGATCATGTCATAGTCAAAAATCCCAGAATGCTTGAAAGTACTTTATGCTCATGTTCATTCTGGTTTAGATTTCCGATTCTAAAATTGATACCTTCGGGTATAACTCTAAAATTTCTAGTCTTTACTTTGGTTATTTGTCTGATTGCTAGATGCGGGTATTTTCCGAGTAGTGAATTATTGGTACTAGAAACCGGCTTTGTTTCCAAGTTTAAATGGTTTAGCGATTGAGCTCCGTTGCTCGGCAAAGTTTTCGGCGGAAGGTTTAGCCGGCTCGCGAAAGGGACGGAGCGGAAAGCCAGATAAATGATAAGTGAAGACGGAAAAATACAAGTGCTTATGTAAACATTTCAGGCACACAAAAAAAAATCAAAGCCAAAAGTGCTGAATAGATAAAAAGCTTAGGACTAAAAAAATAAATAGTACTTAATATTTACAAACGCATCATGTTCTTTCTGGAATAATACATAAGTTTCTGGTCTATGATGCAGGAGGAGATGAAGGAGCTACCGGCTCGCTGGTTACTCCGCCTTGATATCGTTCCGAGATGTCCGGATCTAGGTGGTCCGTTCATCGTCAGAAACTTCTTCGGCTTCTTCTGGAGGAGGTGGCGGAGTAGCTACGCGGGTGAAGAAGGGGATCTCGTAGCTGGTCAGTTAGCTACGTGACACCCATATCCGGCGCAGGAGTGCATGATGGCTTGAAGGTCCTGCTCCTGGCCGTCTTCGTCTACCTTGCAGCACCCTCTGGTCACTTGCCATATCTCCATGTTTCCATGGTGGCTCATGACCATTGTAAGAGCGTTCTGCGCAGCATTCTGCGCGTAGGACATGTTCCAGTCCTGAACAAGCTACAGCATCTCCTTGGCCTTGTGCCACACCTGAAAATCCGACATGCTACGAGACTCGCCAATGTCCTCAAGGGACTGGCAGAAGTCATGAAGAAGATCACCGACTTGCGTAAGCCGGTGGGTGGGGGTTCGGAGGAGGAAGAGTCCGTCAACTTCAGAGGACCTATACACAAAACAAGTTAAGAAAAATCCGACATTGATAAAAGTTGAAGAAAAAGATAAGTCATAAAGATGGAACGTACCGAGAATGACGTCGTCAATCTTGGTCTTCTCCTCCCGGAGACTCTGGAGTTCAGCCCGGAGCACCTGGGAGATGTCCTTCTCTTTGCCAAGCTCATTCCTGAGGTCCGAGATTACTTTATCTTGAGCAGCGATCTTGCGATCATGCTCTTCAGTGGACATGGAGGAGGATTCAAGGACTTGAGCTATGCTCCTTTCATGATCCGCCTTGAGCTTATCCAGCTCTTGGCGAAGTCCCTTGTTCTCCACCACCAGGGTCTTGAGGTTCTCAGCCTCTTCAATCATAGCGATGGATTGTTTCACCAGCGCTGTAGGTCAAAAAAGAACAACAGTTCAGGAAAAATTCGACATTAAAAAAGCAAAAGACAAGGTTTGAATCTCGGAATGTTTACCTTCGGCGTCATCCTTGGCTACTTTAAGTTCGGCATTTTTAAGCCGGAGAGCCTTGATCTCTCTCCGCTTATTGCAGACATTGGTCAGTAATTCCTAGTTATAGGAACATACTTTCTGTAAGTCAGAATACCCAAAGTCAGAAAGCTACTTAAGACTCGGGCTAATATATTTTGCTAAATATCAGCACGAGCCTTGGGGGCTACACTAGTTCGTTCTTTGGCATCCTAATGAAAGCATAAACCCGGATTATATATCCTACTTCATGCTTCGGGGCTAGAGGATATGATATAACATAATGTAAAAACAAGAGTTGGAATTCCGACTTACATAAACCCGCGTGCACTTCAACTGCCACCTTCTCGACAAGAGTAAGAGGGATCACTGGGGCTGTTGGAAGCTCGACAGTCCTAATCCTCTTGTCGTGAAGGCGGACTTGAGCAAGAAGGTCAGAGAACTTGACGTCCTCTGCTTCTTGCGCTTCTTCTTCTAGAGATAAATGGCTTTTGTCTAGGACTTGTCTAGCTAGCCGCTAGATTTCCTCTGTAGATTTCTGGGACAGGCCAAACTTAGCAAGTCCCGGATTGCTGAGGAGGTTTTCAGCGAAGGTTTCAACCGAGGGATCATTACCCGAAGAGGGTTCACCCTTACCTTGATCTGACGCACCCACAGTGACGTCAGTTTGCGACCCAAGGATCGCAGGCTCTATTGGAGGAGCCAGATCTTCTGCAACCACCGGAGAAGGAATGATCGCCGGAGTTGCAGAAGGTTGAGGGGCAGGAGTCGGAGGAGCCACGACAGGGGAAGCTATGGTGAGCTTCGTCTATCGCAGGGGCTTTGCTCTGAGAATGTAGTAAAGTCGGAAACATTACATCTCAGAAAGAAATTCGAGAAAGGTACAAAGGCGGAAATTGTGAATGAAAGTTACCTCTTCACAGTAGGCACCTCCTTTATGCCAACTGCCACTGTCAGAGCTTTGCGCTTCTTGAGCGCAAGGTCCAGCAATGGGACCACTTCTGTCTCCTGACAAAACTCAGGAGGATATCCTTCGAGCGGAGCAAGCTCCGACTCGGGGAGGTCAGCAAGCTGAAAACAAGAAAACATATCAGTATTACAGTATAACTTGAAGATTGAAACACATAAAAGGTGTACTGATGGAATCTTACTGGCACCACGGGGTTTTCTGCCATGTGCATATCCAAAGAAACCTCCGGAATTCTCCTCTCGATCCGCTCCTTGATCAGCCACTTGATCTGGCTGATGTAGCCTTGAGTGGTGTAGGCTTTGGGGCTGATGCGGAGGGAGTCTTTTTTGGATGACGTGATGGAGTGCATCAGTCTATCCCCGTGGTACTGAAGTGGCTGGATCCGACGTGAGACCCAGCACTGGACCAAGTCGGATCCCTTCAGACCCTTGTGCTTGATCAAATATTTGATCCGCCTCTTCACGAGGATCAGATCATCGGTGAGAGCCGGAGCAGCCTCGTCCCAAGAAGGCTGGGCCATGGCGGCTCTGTCGACAAAAGCCGGCAAAGCAGTAGCTTTGTCGAGATCCGGAATATCCCTATGATAGAAAAAGGTGGCTGACCATTGTTTGACCGAGTCACTGGAAGAAATTTTGGGATATGCCCGGTCACGTCTAAGTGAAAAGCTAATAGTGCCGGTGATGTAAGGAACACCGTTAGTGATGGAATTTCTCCGGACATGAAAGTAGTACCGGAAGAGAAGCAAACTCGGCCTAATGCCGAGAAAGCCTTCGCAAAGCGATGCATACGCACTCATCTCTAAGAGAGAGTTGGGAGGAAGATTGTGGAGTTGAACTCCGTAATGATCTATCACCTCGGAGAAGAACTCCGAGGGAGGAAAAGACAGACCTCAGTCGAGATGGGTGCCGAAGTGGACCCGCTCGCCGTCGCGCGGGTTGGGGACGGTTTCTTCGGAGCCGCTCCGCCAGTCGCCGTCGACAAGAAGCCCCTCCTTCTCCACATTCTTGAGGCCATCCTCGTTGAGGGCGCAAGGGATCTAGATTCCCCGAAAGCTTTCCTTCTCCGCTGCTGCTTCCGCCGTCACCGCCGCCACTGCTGCCGCCAAACCGGAGGAAGAAGATGATGAAGCCATTTCTCCGGTGAGAAGATGACCTGAAAGGGGCGGCGCTGGGAGTTCTGTGAGGGAAGGACAAGGAGGATTGGGAGGAAAGGAAACGGCAAAGGACTGGTGGAAAGGAGAAGGAGAAATCCAAACCCCTTATATCCACCTAACTGCGCCAAGATTCGTGCAAATGCTACAGTGTAACCGCAACGCGTCATGGAAAGAGCTGGGAAGGACCCACGCGATGATTGCGTCTCCTCGATCTCCATGCACGCATTGAAATGGTGCCTCGGTTCCACGAACCGCGGACCCACCAACGGTCGTGCTGACGGCACGCCTGTCAGATACCTTGACTTGACCATGCTTGTGTCAGGTGGCGTTAGAGACCAAGTTCCGGCTTAGTTTGAAATCGAGTTGGAAAATTCGAGTAACATGTTGATAGGTCCGACTCACTTTTAAGACCCGGATCATATTTTTTGTTGTGAAGTTTCAGGAACCCTTCAAGATTCTGCAAGCCGAAGATCAAGCTAGACGATGATAAAATCCGACTTTGGATCTTGGAGGCCTCCAGGGGCAGCTATTGGGGAGATACTTTCCGGGTATCCTCACAGTTCCTCACTGACTAGGGTGGCTCACTTTGGGTTAGAGCTTTGCTTCACGGGCGGCCTAGTCAGGGAGAGAAGACGGAGTCCAATTCGGCTACGGGAAGGCCCAGAAGACTTACCGACTTAGGCCCGTAATGTTACTTGTAGTTCAAGATGTACTCTATAACCAACTCTTAGTCGTAGCCGGATTGATCTCTCCTGTAAACCCTAAGCCGGATATCTATATAAGCCGGCCTAGGGAGAGCCTTTAGGGCACCCAATACTTTAGACGCTCAACTCACACAGGCGATACCCTTGTAACCCATATTCCGGCTCTGCCGTATTACTGGATTGCTAGCAGGAGTAGGATTCGTCCAAAGCCTGCGGATTCGAACCTGGGTAAACTTGTGTGCTCATCGTCCCGGAATACCGTACGTCTCACACCCCACTCTTCCACACGCCTCGAGGACCCCCTCATGGCGTACTTGTCCTTAATCCGACGACAATCTTAATAGATGCTCTCCACCAATAGAAGAGACTAGAAGTCTACGAAAGAAGAAATTGCTGAAACTAGAAGCTCATTGGATGAAAAAGAGGAGGAAAGTGATGATCAAGAGGAGGAAGAATGGAGCAGCTACCCGTGTCTACCTCCCAATAAGAGTAACTCTTTAACTAATACCTTATTTGATCGCCCTCCATGCTTACCTAAGGAAAATGAGTGTGATATTCATATTGTTGAGTTTGCTCATGATGCTACTGAAAATCACTATGAGAGAGGAAAATATGGTTGTTGGAATTCTCATATTACTGATACATTGCAAATGTATCTATAATTTTTGAAGGTCCATGCTTGGTTTTATCCACTTTCTTGTGTTTTGTCCACACTTTGGAGTACTTTTCATATGATTTCTTGGACTAACCTATTAACAAGAGTCACAGTGCCAGCTGCCTGTTTTCTGCTGTTTTTGGTTCCAGGAAAGTCAGAAAATGAATATTCTCGGAATTGGACGGGACAAAAGCCAAAGTGCCTATTTTCTGGAAGTCATCAGATGCCAGAATACGAGACGGAGAAGGGATGGGGCCAGCCACACCACTTGGCCAAACGGACAGGCCTGGCCCGCGCCAGGGGGTGGTCATCAGATTCCCTCGGGACGAAAACCCTAAGTACCTGATCAAAAATCCACGAAAGAGTCTGTATCCGCCGTCATCTCTATCCCTTGATCGGGAGGGATCTGAAGCTCTTCCCAGCACCCTGCCGGAGAGGGGAATTCACCATGGAGGCCTTTTTCATCATCATGCAAACCTCCGGTGTGTGATGTGTGAGTAGTTCATCCTTGGACTATGGATCCATGTAGTAGCCAGATGGCTGGTTCTCCTCCTTTGTGCTTTCATGTCTAGATCTTGTGAGCTCCGTTCATGATCAAGATCATCTATTTGTAATTCTGCATGTTGTGTTTGCGGGGATCCGATGGATATTGAGATGCTATTTCAGATTGATTATTGATTCTATCAGGTCTTTGTTATTTGTGATCTTGCATGCTTTCCGTTGTTCGTAGCTATCTTGGCCAAGTAGATGCTAGCAACTCCAGGAGTTAGTATTTATGCTCGATAGTGGGTTCATGCCTCTGGTAATCTGGGGAAGTGACAGAAATATCTAAGGTACTAGATGTGATGTTGCTACTAGGGAGAAAACAACAATCCTGTGTTCATAGAACAATCGTATTGTTTACATTACACACAATTCGTAAAGCAATAATCAGTTGCTTGCAACTTAATACTAGAGGGTGTTCGGATCATAACCTGAAGGTGGATTATTAGTCATAGATGCAGTTGGATGGCGGTCTATGTATAATGTTGTAATGCCCAATCAAGTTCCAAAGGAGTGAAGATGATTAGTATATGCATGTATTGCTTTCTCGATGTTTTTCAATTGTCTCGTTGTAATTTGTTCACCCAGCATGTTATCTATCTTAGGGAGAGCCACCTCTAGTGAACTATGGATCCCGGTCCTTTCTTTACATACAATCTATAAACTATTTACTGCTTTGTGTGTACTTTCTGCAAACTATTACTTTCTGCAAACTATTACTTCCTTCCATTCGATACGTTTAATCCTTTGTTTTCAGCAAAACATGGTGAGATTGACCACCTCATCGCAAGTTGGGGACAAAGTTATGTGGTTGTGTTGTGCAGGTCTCCACGTTGCTACTAGCACCGGTAGTGGCCCTGCCAAGGCTCAGCTAGCAACACCTTTGGGGTGTTTCCTTGCTCCTACTAGTTCGATTAAACCTTGGTTTCATAACAGAGAGAAACTTGCTGCTGTGCTCATCATACCTTCTTCTTGGGGTTCCCAACGAGCTCTACATCAATACTGAGCCATCAAGCATTTTTCTGGCACTGTTGCCGGGGAGTCAAGGACGTCTTCACAAGGGGAGTCCCTCATAACCAATCTCTTTACTTTGTTATTTTTGTTTTGCTTAGTTTCTTTTTGCTTTGTTTGCTTGTTTCTTTATCAAAAACACAAAAACATTAGTTTTACAAGTTTGCTTTCTTTTTCAAAAACACAAAAAAATTACTACTCTTGAAAACACTAAGTTGTGTGAATTCACTAGCACCAACAACAATGATTTTATGAGCACACCTATTGCTCCACCTGTGCCTGAAGATACTTTCTTTGAGATAAAACCTGCTTTACTCAATCTTGTTATGAGAGAAAAAAATTCTGGTATTTGGTAATGAAGATGCTGCTGCCCAGCTAAATAACTTTGTTGAACTTTGTGAAATGCAAAAGCATAGGGATATAGATGGTGATATTATTAAGATGAAATTGTTTCCTTTCTCTTTGAGAGGAAAAGCTAAAGAATGGTTGAATTCCCTAACTAGGAATAGTATTGATTCTTGGACTAAATGCAAAGATGCTTTCATTGGAAAATACTATCCACCTGCTAAGATTATATCTATGAGAAGTTAAATAATGAAGTTTAAACAATCTGATAATGAACATGTTGCTCAAGCTTGGGAAAGAATGAAATCTTTGGTAAAGAATTGTCCCACTCATGGACTGACTGCTTGGATGATCATCCAAACTTTTTATGCAGGATTGAATTATTCTTCAAGGAACCTATTGGACTCTACTGTTGGAGGTACCTTTATGACCATTACTTTGGGTGCTGCAACAAAACTTCTGGACAATATGATGGTTAATTATTCTGAATGGCATATTGAGAGAACTCCACAAGGTAGGAAGGTAAATTCTGTTGAGGAAACTTCCTCCTTAAGTGATAAGATTGATATTATTATGTCTATGCTTGTGAATGGGAAAGCCCATATTGATCCAAATAATGTTCCTTTGGCTTCTTTGGTTGCTCAAGAAGAGCAAGTTGATGTGAACTTCATAAGAAATAACAATTTTGGCAATAATGCTTATAGGAATAATTTTGGTAACAACAATTATAAGCCATATCCTCCCAACAATGGTAATGCTTATGGAAGTTCCTACAACAATAATAGGAGTGCTCCCTCTGAACTTGAAGTTATGCTTAAAGACTTTATTAGTAAGCAAACTGTTTTCAATAAAACTATTGAGGAAAAAATCTCTAATGCTGAAAGAAATATAGCATCTTTGGCTCAAGATCAATCTTCTTTGAATAAAATGGCTGCTAAACCTGAAACTAATGATAATCCCTTTGCAGCTACTAATGCTATACAAGTAAGAATTGATGAAAATGTTAGACTATTAGCTGAATTACATGCTAAGTGGGAAAGAGAAGATGAAATTGCCAGAAACATTAGAGTTTCTACTATCACCACCACTAGTGTTGAGGCTAGTAATAGTTCTACTACTCTAGATGATAAATTTGATTTTGATCTTGATGGTTGCAATATCTCTGAATTTATTAAGTTCCTACAAAAGCTTGCTAAATGTCCTAATGCTAGTTCTATGAACATGGCCTTCACAAAACACATTACTGATGCTCTCATAAAGATTAAAGAAAAAAAGATGAAACATAAAGCTTCTATTCCTATAAAACAAGAAAATGGTTGGGAACCCATCATTAATATGAAAGTGAATGACTTTGATTTCAAAGCTTTATGTGATCTTGATAATAGTGTTTCTATTATGCCTAGAAGGATTTATGATATGCTTGATTTGCCTCCATTTGAAGATTGTTATTTGAATGTCCCACTTGATGATAATGCTAAAAATAAACTCATGGGGAGTCTTAATGATGTTCTTATTATGGTTAACAATGCCTATGTCCCTGTTGATTTCTATGTTCTGGATGTTGAATGCAATGCTTCTTGTCCTATTACTTTGGGAAGACCTTTTCTTAGAACTGTTGATGCCATTATTGATATGAAAGAAGGCACCATTAAATATCAACTCCCACTCAAGAAAGGTATAGAACACTTCCCTAAGGAGAGAGAGAAGATTTCTTTTGCTTCTCCTATGAAAACAAAATTTGGTCTTAATGCTTCTTCATTTGAGAACACTTAATCCTTTTTCTTGCTTCTTATGCCTAACTTAAAGGCGTTAAAGAAAAGTACTTATTGGGAGATAACCCAAAAAGTTATTACTTCAGTAATAACCGCTCTTTATCCTTTTTATTTGCTTTTTGTGCCAAGAGTAACCTCTAATGAGAGAGAAGTAATAATTGGGAAAGTTGCTGTCCCGAAATAGATTTCTGTGCTTCACCATAAAAAATCGTGTAAAATCTCTAAAAGTCTTTTTGAGGCATGAATTTTTGTGCTTCTGCCCCAGGTTGTTATATAACTTTAGTTAGTTCAACACTTTTTGATTTGAGCAACATAAGGTCTTCAAAAAAATTCGTATTTACATGCTGGTCTGTTTTGACAGATTTCTGCCATTTTCTGCATTTGCTTCTTGTTGGTTCCTTTTTGAGTTCTTTTAGGGAATTGAGATTTTTGAGGGAAGTGCTACAGTAGCTAGTGTTCTAATTGAAGTTTATTTGTTGCTAGAACTGAACCTTAAGACCTATTATCTTGAGTGCACTAATGTTGCTAATAAAGATTGTGTGAAGTTTTGTATGAAGGAAAAATTTCAGGTGTATGGAAGGAATGAGTAATGAGATGAAGGATGGACTAAATCTCAAGCTTGGGGATGCCACGTGTGTCACCCCAATAAATATCCAAGAAGTACAAGCGTCAAAGCTTGGTGATGCCCAAGGCATCCCCCTCTTCATCAATAAAAATCCCAGGTTTCTTCCAAACGCTTAATTTTTATTGTTTCATGCACAGTTGTGTTGTTCTTGGAGCGTCTTATTTTTTGTTGTCGTTTTGGTTTTTAGTTTGCTTGGTTTGCTGAATAAATTGGTTGGACCCCCTCTTTCATACATTGGTTTTCAAATAGTTTGGTTTGGATTGGAAAAGAGTAGGAAAGTTCATTCTTATGTGGTAAAAAAGCTCGTTTTTGACTGTGGTCTATGCTCTGTCATGCCATGCTTGATATTGTTTTGGCTTTATTCTTAGTATTATTTGCTGTAGAATGACTTGTTATAAACAATTGAGGTTGCTTAATGTGCCTTGGATGAATCATGCGTTGTTTTAGCATATTAAAGCATAGTATAGTGGTATTCTCCTTTGATGCTTTATTTGGGTTGACTTGGCGCATGCTCACACCATGTTATGGCTATCTCAAGTCACCATAGACTTTATGATCCTTTAGTTTTCAACTTGTAGTATCACTTTATGCTTTGATCAATGATGTTTTGTCGCTCTACATGATTATGGCCATTATTGCTCACTTAGTTTGTCGCTCCCAGTCTTTTGGTAGCCTCCACAACCAAGTATGAGTTCCACTCATGCATCCAACTCCCTAAACCAAGTTATTCCAAAGAGTCCACCATACCTACCTACTAGCTTATGCTATTCTAAGTATATTCATGCTTTTGTTTAGCTTCCAAATTAAACTTGTTATAAGAAAACTAGTGATTAAAGCTCTCACGAACTTGATGGCACACTTTACTTTTTTGCATCTAATAACTTGAACCATTGGGTCCTTCTTTGTTGCGTAGATGTTTGCGCTTTATAAGTTGAAATTAGCAGAACCATGTATCATGGGGAACGCTTTCAACATTGCACTTGTACTTTGTACCCTGTTGATATCATGTTCTTTTGCTTATGGATCCCGGCGGTGTAAAATAAAAGTGGAACTTGTAAGATCATGGAGTTTCTATGTGTGTTAGAGAAACGTCTGGGCCGCTAGCCTAAGCCATGCCTAATCATGGTTGAAACTTGCAGCATCACCATAATGAGGACTGTATGAAGCATCCTCAATAAAAACCTATGCAAATAGCAAATAAAAAGATCGCTGAGATGCTCATTGTGTGCTTGCCTTGTCATTTTGATTATGGGATAACTCTTGTATCATGTGTAAGGGGTATCCCGTGGCGGTTCTTTATGATACACATATACTTACAATGACAAGAGCTTACTTGTGACTAAAGTTGAGTAACATGAGGTTCGGTCTTCGTAAGTAAGGGGCATGAGATTTTGGTTTATAACTTGTCAAGCATATCCTCTTAGTTGTGTCACTTTAACCTTAATCACTTTCTAGATGCTTATGATAGGGGCAATGAGAACTGAAAGCTATAAGTACCATAATTTTTGGAAGCTCTTTATGAGACTTGAATCCCTACTTCCTTTTATAAAGGCCTTTCTTCCACCAGTTTCAGTGCACTGTCAAGTTCGTTGAGAAACTTTCAGGAATAATGCAGTAGAAGATGTGATGTAAAAGGAATACTTATGTGCATTTATCATTCTATTACTTATGTGAGTAGAAGAAGCATAAACCTAAATCTAAATCAGTAAACTAGAACTCCATTTCTTATGCCAAATAGTAGTACATATATTCTTGTTCAGCAACCATAGAAAAGATTAAAAGTTCAGTGTACAAATAGCACCTTTAGCAGATATAAGTGGCAAACTGAAATATATTGGTACACTGAATTTCTTGCATAACTAGTCACACATAATCAGACAATATATATCCAGTAATCAACATTTTGACTACACTGACTGATGACAACATAGGTTCAGCTAGCTGTACTAGCAGTGCACATACATTTTGGCTCCTTGTTGTGCACAAAATACATGCACATACAAGTTGTACTAGCAGTGCACATACATAAAAAACTACTTAGAAAAAGGGACGGCTCCGCCTACATGTGAAGATCTTTCAAGCTAAAATAATGGGTAGCCATGAGAAATCTCGACCGGAGAAGATATCCTTGATTTGCAACTATAGAAGCGATGCCCTGAAAATTTTACTTAAAGAAGGTATCTGCGAGCTTGGCTTAATATTCCTTGATGGAGTACTACTACCTCCAGTTCATATTAGTATTCTCAAATTTATCCTCGGCGGTGGCAACTGGACAATTATATCAGGGGAGAATCCCAGATGTACCTGCAAACACCAAGATTATGAAATGTTGGACATGAAGAAAAAACTTCTAAGGCTGCTCCAATCTATTCCAAAATAAATAAATCATGGAGACACCAATAGGAACAATAATAAGGGATATCATCTTCTTCTGTGCATGAAGCTAGCAATCCAATCCTCACCTTTGTGGTGAAGCAACCATCGAACAAGAGAAACCCTATGAACAAATAGGAAGAAAAAAACCTTGCGCCGCCCTGATCTTCCCCGTCTGTGCAGGAAGCTAGCAATCCAATCCTCACCTTGCGCCGCCCTGGTCTTCCCCGTTGGCCACTAGGCACGGGAGCGCCACCCTGGTTGTCCTCGGGCGGCGACCAGCACGCGAGCGAGCATGGCCGACGGCCAGCGGGGACCTCTTCCATGGGGGTTGGGGGTGGGGGCGCTATAGGACAGGAGATGAGGGGGTGGCGGCTGGATCAAAAAAATCGGACCTTGGTTAGCGGAAATATCCGACTTTGGGCGTGTCTTCATCGGAAATAGTGCGGGGATCTATACAACAGGGGAGCAAGCCGTTGGTAGCATGGCGTGGGGGAAGCTGTAGCTTGGGGTGGGCCCAGGGGAGCTACGGCGTGGGGCGGGCAGGGGACAGGCGGGGACTAGGATCGTGCGGCAGCGAGGCGAGCAGAGCGGAGCAAGTGAGGAAGACGATCGTGTCTACTGCAGGTTATGTCGGAAGTTTTACAAGGTTGTTTTTGCAAAATGACCCCTTCGACATTCTTTACGGGACAGAGGGAGTACACTACAGGGAACAGTCACTACGCCGACGGCTTTTACCCGTCGGCATAGGCCAAATTACCGTCGAGGCGTCGGCCTAGACTAATATGTTGACGGTGTAATAAAGTCGTCGGCGTAGTTTAGATGGGCCCCACCTAGACGGCTAAGGGCGTTAGGATACGCCGACGGCTTAGCCGTCGGCCTAGTTTTTAATTTTTATTTTTTACTTTATTTAATTATTTTTCAAAAAAATAATTTTTTTTTAGAATTTCTTTTCCAATTTTTTTGTATTATTTAACTTGTTAATCTCACAAATGATTTTTTAAACTCTAATTATGCTTAATGTTTTGGTTAAATTATACTAATGGTCAAACTTTTCAATCGGTCACTTATCCTAGAAATACTCCTGCCCCATCACGTTTAAATTTTCGGTTCCTTTCGGATGAGCTTCCGATAAATGAATTAGACCTTGGTGATAATACTACCATATCAATCCTATTAACCCTTAGATTATAGTGTCACATGTCTTTATTTTTAAAATTTCAAACAATTATTTAAGTAAACAAAAATTAATAAGTAATAATAATCTTGAATTCAAATGACAATAAAATAAATATTTTTTCTATTTAATATGGAATCATTCATATCTTTAAATTTGTAAATTGAAATCCAACAAATAATATATCTAAATCGATCAGAAAAATGCGAAAGAATCCAAACATGACTTCCATATCATATTTTTCATCATGCATCATGTATTTTTAAATAAAATTTATTTAACAGTATTCAGACTCAAAAAATCATATTGGGGTAAAGATCTGTGGTTGTGTTGTGCAGGATTCCAAGTTGTTAGCAACACCTTGGAGTTTTTTCCTTACTCCTATTGGTTTGATAATCTTTGTTTCATAACTGAGGGAAACTTGTTGTTGTGCTCATCATACCTTCCTCTTGGGGTTCCCATCGAGCTCTACATATTTTGAGCCATCAAGCATTTTTTCTGACGCCGTTTCCGGGGAGTTAAGGACAACTTCAATCTCTTCCTCCTCGTCAATCACTTTTTAGGGAGAAAGAAGATTCTTGCAAGGGGAGTCTCTCACAACCAATCTTTTTTACTTTGTTATTATTTTGCTTAGTTTCTCTACTTTATTTTCTATGCTTCTTTTTATCAAAAATACAAAAAAAATAGTTACTACTATAGTTGTTATTTTTGTTGGTCTATTATTGTCTTGCTTTATCATGCTTTCAATCAATGGCTGGTTTCTTTGAAACTAGATCTTATTGGCAAGGTGGGTTCATGGAAGAACAAAAATATCATGAGGAACACCGCTTGTCACAAAAAGGGAAACACTTATGGGAAAAAATTAATAAATTATATACCATTGCTTGAAACGTGTGCTCTACTTATAATGTTACTTATTTCTTTGATAAATCTTGTTGCTATAGGAGGTATAAACACCTCCCTTTTTATTGTGAGTATAATGATAATGTTACCATATCTTCTTATGTGAAGGGAAATTATGACTTTTATCATGTGGAACAAATTGAAGAATTTATTGCTTGGAAGGGTGCATTCGAACTTGTTTATTTGCTTGAAAATACTGATGATGCACCTTATAAATATAAGGTTTATGATATACTTAAATTTTGCTTTGATAATTACAAGGAATAAAATGGCTATATTCTTAAATATCTTAATAGATGCTCTCCACCAACGGAAGAGACTAATGCCTTGCAGGAGTCTATAGAAGAAGAAATTGCTGAAACTAGAAGCTCATTGGATGAAAAAGAGGAGGAAAGTGATGATCAAGAGGAGAAAGAATGGAGCAGCTACCCGTGTCTACCTCCCAATAAGAGTAACTCTTTAACTAATACCTTATTTGATCGCCCTCCATGCTTACCTAAGGAGGATGAGTGTGATATTTATATTGTTGAGTTTGTTCATGATGCTACTGAAATCACTATGAGAGAGGAAAATATGGTTGTTGGAATTCTCATATTACAGATACATTGCTAATATATCTATAATTTTTGATGTTCCATGCTTGGTTTTATCCACTTTCTTGTGTTTTGTCCACACTTTGGAGAACTTTTCATATGATTTCTTGGACTAACCTATTAACAAGAGCCACAATGCCAGCTGCATGTTTTCTGCTGTTTTTGGTTCCAGGAAAGTCAGAAAATGAATATTCTCAGAATTGGACGGGACAAAAGCCAAAGTGCCTATTTTTCCGGAAGTCATCAGATGCCAGAATACGATACGGAGAAGGGCTAGGGGCCGACCACACCACCTGGCCACGCGGCCAGGCCTGGCCCCCGCCAGGGGGTGGTCTAGCCGACCCCAGCACCCCTCGGCCTCTCCTTCCGCCTATAAGATGCCCTCGGGACGAAAACCCTAAGTACCCGATCAAAAATCCACGAAAGAGTATGTAGTCGCTGTCATCTCCATCCCTAGATCGGGAGGGATTTGAAGTTCTTCCCAGCACCCTGCCAGAGAGGGGAATTCACCCTAAAGGCCTTCTTCATCATCATGCAAGCCTCCGGTGTGATGCATGAGTAGTTCATCCTTGGACTACTGATCCATGTAGTTGCTAGATGGCTAGTTCTACTCCTTTGTGCTTTCATGTCTAGATCTTGTGAGCTCCGTTCATGATCAAGATCATCTATTTGTAATTCTGCATGTTGTGTTTGCAGGGATCCGATGGATATTGAGATGCTATTTCAGATTGATTATTGATTCTATCATGTCTTTTATTTGTGATCTTGCATACTTTCCATTGTTAGTAGCTATCTTGGCCAAGTAGATGCTAGCAACTCCAAGAGTTAGTATTTATGCTCGATAGTGGGTTCATGCCTCTGGTAGTCTGGGGAAGTGACAGAAATCTCTAAGGTACTAGATGTGCTGTTGCTACTAGGGAGAAAACAACAATCCTTTGTTCATAGAACAATCATATTGTTTACATTACACGCAATTCGTAAAGCAATAATCTGTTGCTTGCAACTTAATACTGGAGGGGGTTCGGATGATAACCTGAAGGTGGATTATTAGTCATAGATGCAGTTGGATGGCGGTCTATGTATAATGTTGTAATGCCCAATCAAGTTCCAATGGAGTCAAGATGATTAGTATATGCATGTATTGCTTTCTCGATGTTTGTCAATTGTCCCGCTGTAATTTGTTCACCCAGCATGTTATCTATCTTAAGGAGAGCCACCTCTAGTGAACTATGGATCCCGGTCCTTTCTTTACATACAATCTATAAACTGTTTACTGCTTTGTGTTTACCTTCTGCAAACTATTACTTCCTTCCATTCGATCCGCGTAATCCTTTGTTTTCACCAAAACACGGTGAGATTGACAACCTCATCGCAAGTTGGGGACATAGTTCTGTGGTTGTGTTGTGCAGGTCTCCACATTGCTACTAGCACCGGTAGTGCGCCCTGCCAAGGCTCAGCTAGCAACACCTTTGGGGTGTGTCCTTGCTCCTACTGGTTCGATTAAAGCTTGGTTTCATAACTGAGAGAAACTTGCTGATGTGCTCATCATACCTTCCTCTTGGGGTTTCCAACTAGCTCTACATCAATACTGAGCCATCAAGCATTTTTTTGGCACCATTGCCGGGGAGTGAAGGACATCTTCACAAGGGGAGTCCCTCATAACCAATCTCTTTACTTTGTTATTTTTGTTTTGCTTAGTTTCTTTTTGCTTTGTTTGCTTGTTTCTTTATAAAAACACAAAAAAATTAGTTTTACAAGTTTGCTTTCTTTTTCAAAAACACAAAAAAATGACTACTCTGGAAAACACTAAGTTGTGTGACTTCACTAGCACCAACAACAATGATTTTAGGAGCACACCTATTCCTCCACCTGTGCCTGAAGATACTTTCTTTGAGATAAAACCTGCTTTACTCGATCTTGTTATGAGAGAACAATTTTCTAGTATTGGTAATGAAGATGCTGCTTCCCATCTAAATAACTTTGTTGAACTTTGTGAGATGCAAAAGCATAGGGATATAGATGGTGATATTATTAAGTTGAAATTGTTTCCTTTCTCTTTGAGAGGAAAAGCTAAAGAATGGTTGAATTCCCTAACTAGGAATAGTATTGATTCTTCAACTAAATGCAAAGATGCTTTCATTGGAAAGTACTATCCACCAACTAAGATTATATCTATGAGAAGTGAAATAATGAAGTTTAAACAATCTGATAATGAACATGTTGCTCAAGCTTGGGAAAGAATGAAATCTTTGGTAAAGAATTGTCCCACTCATGGACAGACTTCTTGGATGATCATCCAAACTTTTTATGCAGGATTGAATTATTCTTCAAGGAACCTATTGGACTCTTCTGCTGGAGGTACCTTTATGACTATTACTTTGGGTGCTGCAACAAAACTTCTGGACAATATGATGGTTAATTATTCTGAATGGCATATTGAGAGAGCTCCACAAGGTAGGAAGGTAAATTCTGTTGAGGAAACTTCCTCCTTGAGTGATAAGATTGATATTATTATGTCTATGCTTGTGAATGGGAAAGCCCATATTGATCCAAATAATGTTCCTTTGGCTTCTTTGGTTGCTCAAGAAGAGAAAGTTTATGTGAACTTCATAAGAAATAACAATTTTGGCAATAATGCTTATAGGAATAATTTTGGTAACAGTAATTATAAGCCATATGCTCCCAACAATGGTAATGCTTATGGAAGTTCCTACAACAATAATAGGAGTGCTCCCTCTGAAATTAAAGTTATGCTTAAAGACTTTATTAGTAAGCAAACTGTTATCAATAAAACTATTGAGGAAAAACTCTCTAATGCTGAAAGAAATATAGCATCTTTGGCTGAAGCTCAATCTTCTTTGAATAAAATGGCTGCTAAACCTGAAACTAATGATAATCCCTTTGCAGCTACTAATGCTATACAAGTAAGAATTGATGAAAATGTTAGACTATTAGCTGAATTACATGCTAAGTGGGAAAGAGAAGATGAAATTTCTAGAAACATTAGTGTTTCTACTATCACCACCAATAGTGTTGAGGCTAGTAACAGTTCTACTACTCTAGATGATAAATTTGATTTTGATCTTGATGGTTGCAATATCTCTGAAGTTATTAAGTTCCTACAAAAGCTTGTTAAAAGTCCTAATGCTAGTGATATGAACATGGCCTTTACAAAACACATTACTGATGCTCTCATAAAGATTAAAGAAGAAATGATGAAACATAAAGCTTCTATTCCTATAAATCAAGAAGATGGTTGGGAACCCATCATTAATATGAACGTGAATGACTTTAATTTCAAAGCTTTATGTGATCTTGATAGTAGTGTTTCCGCTTCTGCTTCGCTGCCACTGTCGATCTACCTCCCCCGCCGCTCCCCTCACTCGCTGCCACGCGAAATAGACGCCATGGAGCCCGCACAGCTCCCGCCGGTAGATGTTGAGTTCACCGCAACAGCCGTCCTCCATCGCTCCAGCAGTCCACACAGGCTCGCCGGCCGCTGCCGCGTCGACCATCAAGAGGAGGAAGCGCGCGTCCGGGCAGGCCGTCCCGCCGGCCACCGCTCCCGTGACTGGTAGTGCTCACGCCATGCCTTTCTCCGCCGAAGCACAGGCACCCAAGAAGGTGCCCACCAAGCGGAAGAAGCCCACGTGGAAGACGGCGGCGGCCGTGGGCATGCAACGCCGTTGGACGGGATTGCCTCACCGGAAGCCCCCGTGATTGGCGCCCACAACTCGTTCGGCAAATTTCCACCAAGGTACGAAGAGGGATCTTCCCCGTTCTCATCATTCAAGCAATTACTCAATGATAGCGAGGTCTGTACCACCGATCCACCACTCGTTGCATATGATTTGGATGGCGATGAGGTAGAGGACGGCGAAGAAGATGCATTGGAAGAGGATGGCGAAGAGGATGCATTGGAAGAGGTTGATCAAGCCGCCTAGGATGAGGCGAAAGAAAAGAAGAGGAGGGCACTGAATTATACCGATATCGAGGACAGTTGCTTGTGTCGGGCATGGTTGAATGTGTCACTTGATACTGTCCATGGCAATGACCAAACCGGGAAGTGTTATTAGATTCAAATTGAAGATAGATTTTTGAGGCTCATGCCTCGTGTAGCAAACCCGGTAACCCGCACCTATCGTTCCCTACAAGGCTGGTGAGATGTGATCAAAGCTACTTGTAGCCGATGAAGTGGAGCGCTCGAGAAAATCCGGGCAAATCCTCCAAGTGGTGTGAGCACTGAACAATGTGTGAGTGCGCCTATCTTGCATTTCTAGTTGTGATCAAGGCTATATAGACATGATCTAACATACATTCTATTAACTTGTAGGAAAGCCTAGCAATGGAAAAGTACAAGATGGTGGCGACCTCCAAAGGAAAGCCATTTATGCTCCAACATTGTTGGAAGTTGCTTGAACATATGGAGAAGTGGAAGTTGTGCGATCAAGAAACAAAACCAAAAAAGGGAGTTTTGCTTCAATTGGATGATAGTGACGATGAGGGTGGAAGAAATGGAGGGAGGACGGGAGAAGGCAAGAAGGCAAAAGAGTGGATCAAGATTGAGAGAGAAACCATGGACATGGCATCGAAGATTGATGAAATGGTGAAGTCGAAGGAAACAATGACGATGAAGACATTAGAAGCAAAGATGATCATGAAGGAGAAGAAGAATGAGATGAAGCAAGCAAGGTGGCAATCAGTTCGTGACTTAGAGGAGAGAAAGATAACACTTGAGGAGAAAAAAGCCAATGCCGAGATATTAGCCGAGGAGAATAGGATCATGATGATGGATCCGAGCTTGATGGATGCTATCACAAAAGAGTGGTGGAATATTCGTAGGGCCGAGATCGTAGCAAGGAGGAAGCAAGTCATGGTCGATGCTGCCGGAGAGCCCATCGACGACGACGCTAGGGACGCTTCAATGCATGGTTCTTCTTCGGCTACGGCAACGGCTGCTGCTACCGGAGAGCCCATCGATGACGACACTAGGGCATGAGCTCGCCCTGCGTATGTTGTTTGCCATGTCTTTTAGTTTAGATTTTTATGCGATGATTGCTGACTTTTGCTGACGAAACTGTCGAAATAATGTTTATGGTTTTGTCTGCAGTTCACCCCGCCGAGCAGTCCCCGTAAATCCGAACTGCAAAATAGAATATTTGAATATTATGTTTTGCGGTTCGGGTTTATGGGGACTGCTCAGTGCCGCCTCCCGCGAAGCGAGCAATCGCTGATTCAGCGCACCATACTCCGACGTTTACAATTTTCTATTTACGAGCACTGCTATAGATGCTTCAACATAGTTAACCAGCATAACAACAAACTCTTCATGAGAGGCAACCCATGTGAAATAAAGTTTTTATTTGTGTTAGTTTTTTTAAAGAGTGTTCAAGAAGATCCTTTAAAAAGAGAGAAGAAATCAAGGTAACCCTCTCTATGATATTTGCTCACACATGACCAAAGAAGGTATTGCATTTTTATGAAGTATATTCGCAGTTGGTCTTTTGTTAAAATAGATATGTAAAGGTGTATGAAGTTTTCATCGAAACTTCTTAATTTTTCATGTTTACTGCATCGTGCGCATCTAACGACCACCGGTACGACCAGAGCCGGCTGTACCGTGTGCCCGTACCACATCTCGACACAAACTAATGGATTTTTTAGATTTTTGTTGCAGAGTACAGAAGAATTAACGACCTGAATGTACATACATCCTGCTGTAAAAAAACACAACATTAAAAATAGTGTGTTTTTCCCATGCTGACTCTTTTCTATGTTCCATTACGAGATCTATTTTATTCTTTTCAACAAGAGAAAAAATGATGAATTTGATACTCCATCCGATCCAAATTAATGTTCTTGGATTTGTCTAGATTCAAATATATCTAGCACTAAAACATATTTAGATACATCCGAATCTAGAGAAATCTGAGAATATTAATTTGGATTGGAATATGGTGAATTGATATTGTGTATTCCTTAGTTTTTTCCAAGTAAAAGTATGACATCATTCAAAGGTGAACCCATGGTTTAAAGATCTTATTATCAGGGAATGGACAAAAGGAGGACAAACTCTCTTTTTTCAAAATATGAAAATAATAATTTCAAGTTTCAAACTATCTGTTTTTTTAAAAGAAGCTTTTGAATATTACAAAATTGAGGCTCCATGGAGCCTGAACTTCATTTTGAGTTTGCGTTATTATCAACTTTATACACTATTTCTATACCAGTACTCTTGGCTTAAGACATAGGTGGTCTGCATTTAACCTTGTTTTTTTATAGTACAATGTTCGTTCTACCTGGAAATTGAGAAACTGAGTGCTACTTGATCATTCAGACATAAAAACTGCAGATTTGTTGATCAAAAGTCCTAAACCTACCTACATTTTTTTCAGGTGTGTTTCTTTGAAATGTATTGATCGAAGGTATTGTTTATTTAACTGATCAATTAGAAGTTTAGTAGGGAATTCAGCAAGACTGGAGCACATGGATTTGGCATACAAAGTTGTGTATTATTGTTTTCATATGGAATATAATCTGATTTTCTCATCTATACAACATATCTGTTTTTCTTTACGATCATTGTAGTCACAAAAGCATTGTTTGTTGCTGTCAAAGAATAAAGAGAGACATAGTTACTACACTATGCATATATTTCATTTATTTGAATAAATATTTAATATACCAATATCTCTCGCGCTTTACGGGATGACCATTTATTGGTTTGCTAAGTTCAAACAGCCAATGAAGAAAGAAGAGAAAGAGATAATTGGTATGTTTCGTTGTATGACTAAAAACCACACGAGGCAGTATGTTCACCTTTATCTAAGTTATAAAAGTTGTTTGATTGTATAATCTTCTATTTTTTATTCCATGACAACGCACGAGCATTTAACTAGATATAGATACAGATGTGGCAAACCTGTTCGTAACTAACATATTTTTGGGTCTTGTGCTGAACATCAAACTTTCAAACTGCAACCCTGACCTGGCGAGGCTCAATCTTCCTACTGCTGTTGCCAGCCGCATGGTTTCGGCCCCCCTCGCCAATTCGTAAAAGGGGCAAGCACTAATACTGCCGGTAGTTATACGAATTAAGGGACTACTCCTAATTAATTTCGGGGAACTAGTAAGCTTGCACGTGCAACGCACGTCTATTAAATGTAACACATGACTTCGAGATGTAAGCATGCGCGTGTGACATATAACGATTCAGGAAACGTCATATTTAAAATATATAAAATATAAAAATAGATTATAATTAATTGCGTAGATATTACAATTTGATACTAAAAATTAACCACTAAGCAACATTATCCATATTTTTTCACTCGGGCAAAGTCATTATGCGTATCAATAATTCCCCTCCATAGTCGGATGTGTTTTCTTTTGTAGGTTTATTCTCTTTCTACTTCAAATATGTGAAAGTAAGATGGATAACCATTTTGAAGCATATATATTCGTTTGATCCGTCCATTATCAATACTGCATATTTAATCGAAAAATATTGAGAATATTGTAATGGTCTTCTGATCAATGTGATGGTAATATGATGGTAGAATAATCTCTTTGGTGACACGCCCTGAATGTACTAAAAGCAAAAAAAAAAAGACCACAACCAAAGCGGACACGCCTCAACTCTATCTCACCATGGTCCTATCCTATCACCATTCTCATTGTAGCTCCATCTCTCTCGTGAAGTGAACCACCACAACTCCCCTCCTCCACCCCACTCCCCCCGGCCTCCACAACGCCCCTGCGAGGTCCCGCAGAAGCTCAGCGACTCCCCCCTCCCACCTCTACTCGCGTATTCCCTCGGCTGCCCCCGCCGCTTTCAGGCATCCTATCCCGGCTCCACCACATCCAACCGCCGCTGAGCCCGCCGCCCATCCAGCAGGTACCATACCGCATCTCCACTCTATTGGCGCCTCTGCCTGAGTCATGAAGCGCTAGCGCGCTGGGGTGAGGGTTGAGCAGCAGCCAGCAGGTACCATACCTGCAGTTCACTGTCCTAGCTCCTCTGCTTTCTTGCGGCAAGGTTGGTACTGCTTTCACAGTCCATATCTATGTATTGAGAATGTTCCAATTAGGTATAGGTTAACTCCATGGATCTATGATTAATAACTTCATGAGTAGACTGTACTTTGGTACCATTTCTTTTGTTTTGGAGCGGCTTTTTATTAGCTAGGTTGATCAAGTAGCCCACCTTTGTTCAGAACCATACTAATTGAAAGGGATAAATGCATCAGCGCCATGAGCCACGAAAAGTCATCATGCACGAGCAGTAGCAAATCTGGAAAAAAATGCAGCAATCAAATCCTCATTCTTGCTAGCTCTCTTATCTATCTCGGTTTTGATCTTGTATACTGCTCCTTGCCAGTACCTATATTTTGTACAATGTTGCACAACAACAATGATTCAGCAAATCTCACTAAATACATGCACATTTTCCTATACAAATCAAATTAGTTAATATAGACCGTAACCATTTTATCAGGATGGCGAATGAGGTGTAGGAAGATGGCGATGTGTCGGCAGTGGGGACAGCGGAGAGGTCGTCCTACAGGGAAGCGGCAACGACGCCGTCTAGGAACTGAGTAGCATGTTTGTCGGTGTTGTTTTAACAGGTGATGTTGAGCTGTCTGCACCTCGTGTCTACGGAAAATTGTTGCTTTATCCGGGGCACCTACACTTGAAAGGTCTAAACCTGAAACAAAATACATAATATGTTCTTAACTTTTCTTGCGTATGTCCAGTAATTGTGCTTGTTTAGAGTAATAGATCACACATGTATGCATTGCCTGTCAGATGTGGGCTGGATGCTCCTTCAAAATTCCGTCAATTTGCTGCATATCTTTCCATAGCCTGCAAGCAATGAACATATTTATTAAATGCAATTCAATGCATAGTGTGACATGATAGGCATTTCAGCAATTCTATGCAATAAATTCGAATGGTTTTATAATGAGAAAAATAGCACGGACATTTTATCACTACGACTTGCAAATGACGAAACATTTGTCCATGCCACTTTCAGCAACACGATTTCTATATTCATCCAAGATACGTCAGTTATTTTTGTGGCACTTCTTGGTATACTGCAAGAATGGTGTGTACCTCTTGTTGCATTGGCTAGTTGTATTCTTTTCTTTCTGCGTATAAGCAAGATATTTAAGTTGTGTTATACAAAGTACTGTCATTAGCCTGAGTAGTTAGCTATTGGCTCTTCCAACTATGGTCATACAATGTATGCTTACAACCGCTAGTAAATTTCTTATTCTTTCTTTATATCCATAAACAGGACCATCACTTGAGTAATTTTTTTGGTGATGCATAATGCAAGAGAAATCAGTGATGTTCGTAGATTGCAGCTTTCTTATGACAAAGAACAATTAAGAGGTGCTTTTTTCTTCGTTTTCTAATTTGCATGCAGAGTTTTCATTATATTCTTTTTTCCGCAATTTTGTTAATATAATAACAAAATATTCAAATTGAAAGGTTCAAATATATTCTTTAAAAGGATATTCATCCGATATTTTTTGCACTGACCATTGTCTAATTAAATTTCACACACAGTGTACGAAGAATCATATCTCGGTTTAAAAGTGGGCTTTGGAGTTAGTTGGTCTTGGCTATATATATCAAGCTTAGGAATGAGCATATATGAGTCTTTCCACAGAACTGCTAACCAAGCTTACCACCAAATCTATGCATTATTCTATTTTTTTGTCTAGGATGCTTAGGAAGTCTTAAAAACACTATCTACTATCATGTCATAAAAATTTATGTAGTTAAATCAATAAACACATGGATAGTGTGACATATAGGTAGTACAAGACTACTTGCTGTATTTTTGGTTGCACCAACTTGTATGATCCATGTAACATAGCTTGAGCGGAAATACTCATACGTGTATAAGAAACTATATATGTTGGCTAGGTAAGTTTTGGTTGCCAATTTTGGAGCACTTGACTACCGGAGATAGCTGCGTAGAAAAGGATGGTATGACGTTTTGGAAAACAAAAAGGTTGGTTTGAAAAATTAGAATTTGGAAGATCCTCCAATGTAATCTATGCATGCAATTGAAAATAGCTGGCACATGGTTTTCCATATACTTTGCTGACACATACTTCTCTATATTTATCCAAAGCAATTCAGAACAGAAAAGAGCATCAATCCAATCTTTTGTCCATGAAGTACAAGCCTAACTATACGGAGGGAATTATACTTGCAGCAAGACCACGGTAAGGAAGCAAATGGACTCAACTGAAAAGACAAACATCAATCGAATTTCCTGAATGCCACGTACGTGCACCACAACGGTGATTGCAATGTGCGGCAATTGCAATGTGCCGATTGCAATATGACAGTGCCCAACAGAGAGGAACTCCAGCGATGGGGGCTGATTAAGTTGTATTCCGGCAGCGACGGCCTTGTTAAGTTTTCACGGCGAGGGCGCTGCCCAGGAAGACGAAGCGGGCAGAGGGTGTCGTCATGGAATGCGGCGCATATGGTGTCGTCAAGGTTCTGTGCGAGTGCGTCCTACTGGATCTCGAAGAGGACACCGTAGAAGGTCGCGATAGGTCGGTCACGAGCGTTGATGGCGAGATTGGCGTTGATGGCAAGGTCGATCTCTGAGATACCTTTTTTGAAAGCAGCGAAGTTTAGGGAGTTGTATTTTGCTATGCGGGGATAAAGGTCCGAGATTGGTGTGATCATTAGTTTCCTTATTTATTTCTTAAGGTGTCGTGGTCAGTTTTTTTATTTCCTAAGATGCTGTGTCATTTTTTTTTCTCTGTAAGCAGTCCGGGGATAAGTAGTCTGTCCGGTGTTGTATAAATTGCTAAATGCACATGAGATCTGATTAGTGGGCCCTTGTGTGTGGTTTTAGTCCGATTGTGTACAGTTGGTTGGGTGCCCGTAGACAAATTCATGTTTGCTTCTTTATAAGTAGTAGAGATAGAGATAGACATAGAGATAGAGATACATATAGAGATAGAGATTAGACTACACCCGCATGGGCCAAGCCCAGGAAGCGCAAATAGCCTAGTTCTCGCAAATGCAGGATGCACTACCCGCAGTTATGTGGCCTCTCTAGTCTCTAGTAGGTTTATCCATGATTCGATAGCGGTACGATCTAGGGCATAGCCGCCGGCCATTAGCTCAAATTTTAACGCTTTGTCGGCTGTCAATACCTGCGATAATGTGCCTGCTTCCTTCGTCCCCTGAAGAGCGATGCCAGGGCATGTTACTCGTTTCTATTCGCCCACTGACGAGCGATGCCAGGGAGGCCGCTACTGATTGCCCTTCGTCTTGCCGCATCTATGTATTTGACATCAGATTAATTTCTCAAGGTATGTATTTTGTCTTATGGCATAGTAACAATTATGTCTTAGTGATCGTAGTTACATCAAGTACTGCTCAGATGAGAGAAATAGATTTTTATGTTTCCCTTCAATTTAATGTTACTTCTTTAGTTTAAGAACAAAAGAGAAACAAATAGAATATTAAAACGTATTACTTTTTGTGAGCAATCTCATTGAATCTATAAAGCGTGTGCTTAAATTTTCATTTCAATATCTCGAGTTTTGCTCTGATAAGATTATTAATTCCTAAACAACTTTTAGAACCGTTGGTCTAAATCTAGACCTGTCAATGTAAAAAAATTGTGTCTCCCAGATTAGATATATTATGAAAATGGAGTATCCTTGCAAAAATATGTCACTACGTGATATTGCGCCAAACATGGTATATCAACATATAACAATCAAGTAACCGTGATGTTTAGTTTTGACTGTAAGCATTTGAACCTAGCGTAACATAAGCTCGTGGTAAGTGTTGTGCCACCTAATTTGAATCTAGCCCCGTGGTGCAATCGTGTATAATAGTGTCATGCCGAAGTAATGTTCTGCTTATGACATGTAAGAGCATCTCTAGCCCAAGTATAAGAATTTAGAGGACACGAAGCCTCCCTAAACTTTAACTTCCTAAATTTGGTCCCCTAAATTTTGCGCCGCAGATTTGAACCCCAATAACTTAAAGAACTAAAGTTTTGTTTTTGCAAATCAAACCAAAGTATCAATATTACAAACCAAAATAAATGTAATAAGTCAAATTATTCATTATTACAAACGAATTAATGAATGTAATAAATTGTTTCAAATCATTGTGATCCTCCATGGATTTTGTTATTGTGAGGAACAAGTCCTTTTGCATCCGAAACCATCACCGGAATTGCTTGTCTTGATAGATTGCACCGGGGTTGAAATAATCATGTGTGATCGGAGCATGGCCCTCGGCACTATTCCGATTGATACACGCATGGCCGAATTGCGATCCTTGCCCCGGCCTCCGAAAATCCTCGTTCACAATCAGCAAGCCATCTCTAAATCTTTGTCGTCTTCTTTTCCTCCTCTGACGAAGAGTCATCGAAGATCATCTCTCTCAACCTCTTCATCTATAGCCGAAGGTTCTCTCGGTCAAGCCGGTTGCAAATGAACAAAAGACAAGTCGTATAGAAATTTCATCGAGTACCTTGAGTGCGGCAGAGGTGGAGTCCGCGAACGGTACCATAGAGCCGAGCAAAAGGGTTGACGCCTCCGGCAGGGCTGCGCGACCACTGGGCTACCATGTGGTGGTCGTGGAAATCAAGTCATCGGGCCAACACGACGACCGGACGTTGATGAAGCTCGAAGCAGCCACCGGGCGTAAAGCTCGTCCGACCGAGGGCTACGATGGTTGTTGTCAGCCGGTTTTGGTCCGGGACGGTCGAGTTGCACCTTTCCCATGCTCCGACGGCCCTTCTGGCGAAAGAATCGACATCGTCGTGGTCGGAATCAACCTTGAATTGATGGTAGGATCAGCTCAATGCGGCGTCTCTTGGGACCGATTCCAGCGACGGCTAGCACCAATGAGTGGATCAGACAGAGAGGAAAATGGCGGCGGGTGTTTTTGGCTATCGGCGGAGGCGACTGGTGATCGGCGGTGTGAACGCCGATGGGAATACGGCGGCAGGCGGCGAGGCTGCGACAACGAGGTCGAGGACTAAAAATTAAGTCCGTGGTTAGCTATATTTGGAGGCCGCGGAGGCTGAGGATTAATAATTATTCTCCACTAGAAGTGTTTGGGGTTCGGTTAGAACGGTTGCGGCGTTAGCGGCGTATTTTTTATCCTTTAAAGACTTTTTTTTACTTCGGCTAGAGATGCTATAAGATCCTTATATAATTTAATGTAAAGAAGTTGGCTCTAAGCACCTCAAGTTTGCCAGTTCAGGCTAGCACATACAGTAGTAATCAAATGCCAATTAAATGGAGTCTTTGCACATGACAGCACAATTCCGACGCAATAGGTACTCACCGTTCGCCTTCCCATCACCAACGATTTGGTGTTCTTGTCCACGATACTATATCCCCTCAGATATTTGCAAGTTTCTCAGTTTGCGCGCTCGCAAGGTAAGCACGCTCAAGCTAAATTCTCTCCCTGCACGTACCATCTTTTAATAATTTTCCGACAATGGCTCACGTCACGAACTAGCAAACCCCCTGCCGGATTAAAAACACTGCCCACTATACTGAAGACCCGAGCTAGAGGCTGCACGATGAGTACATTTGCTTTTTGAGAGTAACCACATATTTCATTAATCAAAAACCGAGTTACATAAAGCAACACATGTGGAAACTAAAAACAAACTCGAATAAAATGATTATTTTAAAAACAATGCAGATAAAATAGTAAGAGACCGAGAAATACAAAACGCTCATTAGGTTTTCTTGCGACCACCGAAGCTAGAAGCCGCGTCCAACTCCAGCTGCTAGGAAACATACTTATCCACCTAAAGAAAAACCATCACAGGATCGCTTGGGCGGCGACCTCGTGTCTTAGTGCAAATAAATTTCTTGGACGAGGTCCATCAATCATCACAGTCATGGGCCGTTGGTCCACCTACAATCCCAGTAGCTGGCCGGTTATGAGCAGGATTGGACAAACGGCTCGATCAGAATCCCGTTTTCTCTGTGGGGCTATTGTATTCTCGCAGACCAGTATATCCAGTTTCTGCATGCATGTATGTCGCCATAAATTGATTTTGGCACAGATCTTCATAGCTCTTTCGGTGGTTCAGATGGCGGGAGTAGATGGACACGGGAGCCAAAACTCCAACCGTATATCGCCCCCTTTCTTCTTTCAGATTGTTCATACGGGGCTCCAGATAACTCAACTTTACCGGCTGGCTGGAGTATACGAAGATAACTCAACTTTCCTTCTAAAAGGTGGTGAGAGGATGCTTGTCCTTGCGATAGAGAAGGGTCGCCAAGCGCAGCATAGCTTAATGGCATCTCCGGCGGCGACCCAAATGGTCGTGCCACGTACAGTATCCGAATCAAATAATAGCTATATGGTCCGACAGGACGCAAGCATCAGCCGCACGCCCTACAACGGCCTGACACATCCGACCAACACGGCTGGCGCGACCCATCAGTCCACCAAATTTAGGTGGTTGATGCATCTGCGCGAACACGGGTGGACATAACGCGTGTCCACCCCGATAACCGCGGGCCTGCATGACAGCGACCTAGAGCGGCAGCATACTAACCGGTGGCAGCAGCCATGAACCATGGACATCAATGTCGGCGCTGACTTTCTACACCGACATTGATGGTAAAGGTGCTAGAGCCTATGCGCACATTCACAGCAGGGCTTCTTAAACCGGTCCCGTGGCACGCACACTCTAGTGCCTGCCATTGCCAAAAAAGGGAGCATGCTCATGTCTCCTCCATCACGATGAAGATGCCGTCCTGGCTGAAGAAGAACAAGAACGGCCGCGAGGTGAGCTCGAGCTTGTCGGCCCACCGCCGCTCCAACTACGGTCGCCCACTCCACCGACACCTCCACGCTTCCTCCGTGGGTTACCGCCATCGCCAAGGCCGGAGGCATACGTTCGTCCTACGGCACGGATCATAGATCCCAACGAGGAGCGCCAACGGGACCAGATCTATGTGCCGGTGCTGGAGTGCGAGTGGCGCTGGAGAGAGGGGGACATCATCGCCCACCACGATGTCTCTCTCCCCGGCGGCTGGCACCTCAACATGGAGAGGGTGCCGATGCCATCAGCGCTGAAGAAGGGGAAGAGGCTGAGGGCGGAGATACGCCGCGACGTCACCAAAGTCCTGCCCGTGGTGCGGTTCGAGCACGCGTACCAGAACGACAACTATTGGAAGGACTTCTCGTGTGGGAGCAGAACACGCGGCGGGCGCCGGCTTACCACGACGAGTTCCAGCTATGGGAATTCTCCGACGGCGTCCCCACCTTCTCCGACGACAATGATGATGATGGCGAACAGGACGACGGCGAAGGCGACAACATCGCCAAGTAGGAGGTAGAGGATGCGATCGGCATGGGCATTGGCCTCCTGCCCCCGAGTACCAGGTCATCATGGTGGCGAGCTACGACGAGGAGGAACTGCTGCAGCAAGCCCTGGCGGTGTCCACGGTGGAAGAGGATGCCAAATGCTTAGGGCTCTGCCACGCTGTCGAGTTAACGAGGATGGTTGCGGCGCACAACGCCTATATGCCTCCTCCCCGCCGTTGTCGTCGCATGCGCCACCACAGGCCCCAGAGTACGAGCAAATGGTGCCACCGCCTCCACCGCCTGCGCCTCAGCATGAGACTAGCCGATGTGTGTCGGGCAGGTGATTGACCCGCTAGCGCAGCCTGCACTGCCGTCGACGAACCTCTAGGCATCGCCGGAGTACGTCGATCTTGTGTCCGACGATGAGATGTAGCTGACCCCGCCGTGACCGCAGGCCAAGGGCAAGGACAATGACGACGACCAAGGCCATAGCTAGTTTTTTTTTTTAAATTTTCCTATGTAAATTATTCATGAATCAATGAAAATCTAACCTAAATTTCATGAGCAATTTAAGTTCCATTTGAAAAAAATTGGTACACCGGATTTTTTTTGGGCACACCGCGGACAGGATGGATCGCGTACTGGCCAGACAGACCGAACCGCAACCCAAATTCAATCTGCGGCCTACCCATTCGGATCAAATACGGCGGTTTGCGTTGCTGAAGATGCCCTAACTTCAGACGATCCGTGCTGCAGGCACATCAGTGGCGACGACTGCAGACGGCATCGCTGTGTGACGTGTCGGTCCTGGACAAATCAAATTAGGAGGCGCAGGACCGTAGTGTGACAGTGTTGAATCCCAAAACGGCAACCAGGATGTGCAGCGGGAGGAAAATCAAATCGGCCCTCCTGTCGTAGCGTCACTGCGGGGGAAACCAGACACCATGTGGTACTGTAGGAACCCAATGTTCCCCCCTTCCCTCCAGATGTATGATGATAGCATAGGGATGTTCTAGAAGAATCTTCATATGCATATATATATATTTATAAAATGGGTGTTTATACACGTTATTTATTCCTAGTTATTGCACTCCTAAAAGCACATCTTCTACTTTCTCTCCCCCGTCTCTCGCTCTAAAGTCTCCTGTAGCCGAGAGCACGTCACCGGAGTTCAGGCCCCTCTCGGGTCCTCTCCACCGGAATAACCGGTCGGAGTAGGACTGGGAGAGGTGCCATAGTAGTTAGGGCTTGTAGTTGTAGTCTAGTTGTGGGCTCTATGCGCAGTAGCAGGGCTAGCTCAGGATCTCGGCTCCCAGATCCGTCGAGCTGTTGGGCTCTCTCTTCTCGTGCTCCTTCTCCGATGGCCAGAGTTAGGAGAGGAGGGAAGGGCCAAAGTCTCCAATAATAAAGTTGTGGATTCCTACCATCTGGAGACGCGGAGGGGTTGTGAGCGGATTCCCTTCTCGAACGGCCATGGAGGCTAGGGGGAAGGTCGTGAGGCAACGAATGGTGTGGGGTCTTGCTCTCGGCCGGCCATGGCGGCGAGGGAGAGCAACGCCGTGGTGCTACTATCTCTTCTTCGACTTGGTGGCGTTGCCCTCCTGTGGTGGGGGATGGTTCGGCTGTGGATCCCTAGCTCAAGCAGTTTCGAGCGCCTCCTAGCTTGTGCAGTCGTGGTGGTGGTGGTGACCTGCAGGAGGTTGGCTTCATTGCTCTGCTTGTGGCCAGAGAGCCACAGGAAGATGAGAGTTGTGATCTTGCACGGCCTCCCGAAGCTGCACAAGATGGTGATCCCAAGCGACGATGTTCTTGTCGAAGCTATCCATGGCCAAAGTGGCCTGTTACCACTCGGAGGTTCCCGAGATCTCTCTTTAGCAAAGCCAGAGTGATGCAAGAGTGTTCACTAGTGCTTGCGTAGAAGTTCATCCTCGACCACGGCAAGGGGCCCAAGGTCGGCGATGCCCCAAGTCATAGGATCTTTTCTGCAAAAGATGATGTTCTGCTTTCAACTCCCCCTTTCTTCAAGGCCCAGATGTAAAATGTACCCACCAACTGATTAATTCAAGTAGCTTTTAGGGTCTTCGGACCCTATCCCAGTTTAAAAAAAAAGTTATTGCACTACTCACCATCATTCGTTTGCACGTTACTTTCGAATGACAAGAGTCACATTGGACGTGTGCCTCTCGTTTGTCTTAGCACTTATATTGCTTGAGGGTACCATACATACTATAAATCTTTCATGTACTACTCAATAACTCAGATCAGAGTACATATTTAGACTAGTTACAGTGAAACGTATCATATACTAGTCTCATGAGAACTTATATCGTTTGAAGGTATCATACATGTTGTAAATCTTTCATGTGCTACTCGGTGACTCAGATCAAAGCACATATTTAAACTAGTCACACTGAGAAGTATCATATAGTTATATCATGTATATTATATTGGTAATATCATGTATATTGTTCTAAATTGTGGGTGGGTATTTTTTTGTGACGCCACCATTTTAAAAACCATTTAATTATTTATTTTAAAATATGATAGGAAGGCCCCATGTGCGTCCACACCCTACAATGCCTTCATTCCACCACACGTCCCACCATGCCGCCCGCAACCCCACTCCACCATGCGCCCACCACTCCTCTGATTCGCCGTTGCCGTCCGCCGTCACCACCGGCCGGGCTCCCCCTCCTCCTCTTGCAGCCAGTGCTCCCTCTTCCTCTCGCAGCCGCCGCTCCTCCTCCTCTCGCCGTCACCGCACCGTCCTCATTGATCCGCCGCCTTCGGTGGTCGCCGCCTCGAGTAAGCCTCAGATCCCCTTTTCTTTATTTGTTTCAGTTATTTGATTTAGTGTATTATTTTAGTATGATTCATGTAGTGTAGTTATCTAATAATTAGTATTTACTTATGGATTCTTGTTGTTTTTACATAAATGAAGCGTTATATGAGTTGTTAGATTTTGTGTAGCCATTCCATTTTCTAACAATTGCACATAGATGAACTGTTATATGAATTCTTGTAGAAAATTATTGTTATTTGCTATGACAATTACCCTATCGATGAATTGTTTTTAGTATGTGTGCAATTTATTTATCTTTTATATGTAGCAAATGGATCACGTATGTGCTAAGTGTGGCGACATGAGGCGTGATGCGTGCCATCAAGTGGTCATAATGCCCGCCTTTAGTGGAAGATCTAGAACCTTCTACTTGGTTGTTCGTGAGAACTTTCTAAATAGGATGGTATGTTTTAATACATCATGTTATTGCTAAGTTTTTCATTTATGTATTGTTGCAGGATATTTTTTGTCTAAATATTCTTTCTTAAATTTTACACAGTATATCCCATGTTTTGCATGACGTGAAATTTTGGAAAATATCAATATTGGCGAAGCTGAAGAGACCGTAGGTATGACCGGTATAGTCATATGGAAAGACCAGGTCTTTAAAGTTCTTATCACAAATGAAGTCGATATAAACTTCTTTGGTGGCCGTGCTTGGACTGAACTTGCCCACGGGTGTGTTTTTCACGCTAGTGGTACACTATGGTTGAGTATTTGGGAAGCTGGTCATGGAAGAATCAATATCCACTACAATTATATCGCCCCTCCTAGCTACTATCAGTAGACTTCAATAAACTAGCTAGTACCCAGTTGAACCTGAATCATGTGCTACTTTTGTAAATCTATGATTAAATATTGACGTGTTATTTCTCTAGCATGTACATGTTATATGCTATTATACTGGTATTGCGATCTAGACTAAATATTGCTATCAATTTTGAAAATAGCAGTAATTTTTTTAATTCATACAAAAACTTAGTGCTGTATCAGCCACACCACCAGTATACCTTGTATCGGTGGAGTGCCACAGATGCCACTAGTATCAGATGTACTGGTGACGTGGTCTGGGCACACCACTAATATATAATATAGTTACCAGTGACGTGGTAGTGGTGACGTGCAACTCCCACACCAGTAAGTGGTGATTTCGCATGCCACTAGCGAGCAAATCTGCGCTAGTGGTTCTTTCCTAATACATGTTGCAATAAATTAACCATGCTTATACATATCATAAGACCACTTGTTAAGTAACATATTCTGCCATGACCCGATACACCACAAAATGTTAGCGAGCAAGTCATTGGTATAACACTCATGAACACTGATTCACAAATATTATATCTCTCCGAATGGTATAACAAAAGCATTGCGGGCCAAAGTATCACACACTTATTACCACAAGCTAAAAGTGTATAAAAAGTCCTGAAATACTTTAACTAGAAAGCCTCATCACTAAAGGTACGACAAAACTAAGTGTCGTCAGATTGAAGACATGTACGCCGAGAGGGGTTCCTCGAGGCGCATGGTGAAAGGGGGGGTGTGAGGCGAGGGTATTTGTAACTACCTCGGTGAATTACGCTCTTAGTTAATGCCTGGATGAACGAAAGTGGTTAAAATAGTACGGTGGGGCCCAGGGCCACTCACGGTAGACCTTTCGGCCGTCCTAACCACTTTCAGACAACGGGCAAGAACGAGCGGCGTAATCGGCAGACGAAGGGATCAACTACATACACAAGTGAGTATGTATGCAAGCCACATACAACAGTACATCAGAGCCATTCCATCTAAAAGAAATAGAAATAGTGCAACGCCATACGGCAAGATCCAAACATCCTAGATAGATATAATAATTTAGGATAGCTCCTCATACATCACACTTCAGAGTATCAGGCGGAAGCGGAAAACAAGATCCGAGTACGGATAAGAAGCAAATTGGCATAAGATGCCCCATAAATAAACACATCCCGCCCACAGATCACACGGATCCCCGTTCCCGGAATCTCTACACCGAATGATCGTTGCCAACATCATCTGTCTCTTCCACCCGGTATCCATCTTGCGGGTACACCTGTTCATCTGAATCAAACAATTTATCGTGTGAGACCCTAGGGGTACTCAGCAAGTCTTAATGCCACTAAAGGAGACACAACCTGGGGTGACACAATTGCAGCAAAAGATAATACCTAACAATTCTATAGAGACTCGCTAACCTTCCGCCTAACCAATGATAGACGGAAGTCCGTGAATTAAGAACAACAGTTGTAACAGTATAATTAACAGATCCATCCTCCTCCTCGCTTACCAACGAGGAAGCGGACGAACAACCCCATCATCCGTTGGCAGTTTTATTAACCATTCCATGAGTATTGCACTATTTACTAGTCAAGTACTTAGTCCATTTAAAAGTGGTACTTTAGTTATACTTGTCTATGATCGAGAAACTGTGCTCCAAGTCGTCCATAACCGCGGACACGGCTTTAGAAAGATTTACCCTGCAGGGGTGCACGAATAGCAACACACACTCGATCAACCTCGGAAAAACCAAATCAAAACCCAATGAGGCATTCACGACAAAGCAATCACAGGATTCAGAATTATTTCAGGGGGCCACCCCATTAAGCTACCCGCAACGAAGTTGGCCGGCTCTGAGACGGACCCAAGGTTTGTGTCAATGGCTGTAAACGACTGGGAACCCAAAAATGTGACTGGGCTTGTCGATACCGCGAAAACATTCCACGATCCAAAACAGTACAGGTGCTCCACGCACAATCTTAAATAACGCAGTAACATGGCATAAGTACAGGATAGTAATAAAGTCCCAAACTAATTGTGGCCCCAAGAAATAAGAATGAATCAAGCTCTGACTCAGGGGGGTCCATAAGGCCTCCCAGATGTGGATAGTGCGAATAAACAAGGAACAGGAATCAAGTACTCGGGGTCCTACGGGACACAAGTGAGCATGAAAAACCAAATAGCAGATATTGCTCACCGGTGCCTCTTTCATTAGTTATCTCATTACTACTCAGATTATGTTGTTTAGGTACCTCATTATCCATCAGACACTCACATACCCTACTCATGCTGTTCTACGACTCGCATGGCTCAAACAACTCCTGTAGTAATGGCTCATGGGACCGGAACAGGCTTGGTGTGGTTTAAAAGTGAAGGCTATGCAGTACTTGGGATTCAATTTAATGCAATCGCGACTCAATGATGCAAGAATAAGATAGAGGCAATAGGTACTGTATGTATGCAAGCATGTGGTAGTGCTTGCCTGGCAGCTCAGTTGAAGCGAGAGATGGATCTGGGTAATACTCCTGTGAATCCTGGTAGTTCTCCGGCGGGGCGTCTATTCGAAGAAGAACCAAACAAACAAGGGCCAACATAAATAAAGTGCACAAGCATATGAATTAAAATGCGACAAGCAAACAAGCATGCCATGATGTATGATGCACAATTTACATGGCATTTAAGTAGCATGGCAAAAGTGAGGTGTGGATACAAGAAATAAAGCACTTTATCATTTATTTGCCCAAGTTTTATTGTCATAAACGGTTCAGATTTTAAATGACAACATGATGCATGCTTCAATTCAGAACAAGGATTGCATAAATAGAACGGGCTCGTCGTGCTGATCGATTTAGACATATTATTTGTCAAATTTGGAGTTATAAAACAAAAGTTATTAATTAAATAAGGAAAAGGGCATTTTTATTGTAATTTTAATCATATCGAAATTAAAGTGTTCAAAATATATTTTGAAGAGCATATTTGGATTCCTCACATTTTTTTGATTCCAAAACATATATTATTTGTATTATTTGGATTTGTATTTTAAAAATTATTTGAATCTGAAAAGAATTTGAATTTAAATTAATTTAAAAAAGATTTGAATAAAAACAGACTTAGGGAATTACTTTTTACACCGCAGGCAAACTACCCACAGTCACAGACAAGTGGGGCCGGCGCTGACTGGGGCCACGCGCGCGCAAAACACTTTTGTGACGCGGGGCTGGGCTAGCCCACAGCGCTGACAGGCGGGCCAGCGGCGGAAGGGGCCACGCGCCAGTGGGAAAGGCCCCAGCGGCTGACTGGTGGGGCACCAGCTGGACCGCGGGTTGCGTCTGAGAAAACGGAGGGGTTTTACTGCAAATCTTCCAGAGCGGCTGGCAGGTGGGGACACTGGGAGCGCGGGTTGCGAGAATTAAAAAGGGGAGGGGCTTTTTGCAAATCGACACGGGCGGCTACTGTTTCTCTTCTCCCCGCGTCTGACGCAAAACTGGCGCATGGCGCGGGGCGGGGATTCGATCCGGGGACGTGAGCGTGCGCGCTGGGGGTGCGAGCCGGTGCGGTAGTGCTAGGGGAGCTGACTGGGAGGAGGGCGCGGGCTAGATAGGGCTGGCGTGGCGCGGGGAAGCTGTAGACGCCAACGAGCTCTGGCGCGCGGAGGCTGCTCGACGAAACGCACGGTGAGGCTATAGCGGTACGGTTAGGCGGAGGTTGTCAGGGAGAGGGAGATGCTCACCGCGAGTTGCCTGGTGGCGTTGGATCGGCGCGAGGGGCTGCAGAACGGCGAGGATGCAGACGCACCGGCGGGCTAGGGTTTCAGGGACAGCGAGGTACTGGCGACGCGGTGGAGCTTCTCGTCCATGTCTGCGTGCACGGGGCATCGCAGGGGGCCGTGCTCGGTCTTCTCCGCCACTTCACGGTCGCGCTGCATGGCTGGTTCGTCGGGGCGGGGTGGTACCTGGCGGCGAACGGCGGCAGGTGGTGGACGTTGGGGAGGAAGAAGGCGAAGGAGGAGGGCGCCTCGGCCAGATCCAGGGAGGCCAGAGAGGCATGGAGAGGAAGAAAAAGTGGGAGAGAGAGGGAGGAAAAGAGGGCGGGGCACGACAGGGATAAGGGTCTAGGGCTTTGCCCTTTCTCCCTCGAGCACGTGCTCGGCCAGGCTGGGGCTTGTCCTGGAGCTGGACGGCGCGGCAGGGAGGCTGCAGGTGGGGTAGGCGATGGTGGTGCGGCTAGGCCCGCACGGCAGAGAGAGAAGGAGAGAAGGGGCTCGGGTGAGCTCGGTTTAGCTAGGGCATGGCTATGGTTAGGGTTAGGCTTAGCTAGGTTAGAGAGAGGAGAGGCTGGGGTGGTGGTCAGGTAGAGAGAGGGTGGCCAGGTGGTACCCATGTTAGAGAGGAAGGGTGTAGAGAGAGAAGGAGTTAGGGTTTAGTAGATTTAGAGAGGGAGATAGACTTAGCTAGGTTAGGTTTTAATTAGATATTTGGATTTTAATTTTTGATTATGAGGCCAAAACAAGAAGACCCATGGGCTTGATCTTGCATGAGCTAATGTAGAGAAGAAACTAGAAAGAAAGAAGAAGAAAAGAATTAGGTGGAAAAAGGCTCATGTGATCTTATATGTAGATAAAGAAAAATAAGATAAAGAATGTGGTAAGATCATCTCAAGTGGAACATGGTGAGTGCTAGAATTGACATGAGGTGGAGGTGAAAGGAAGTCCAAGAAAAAGGAAAAGAAAAGAATTATGGGCTAAGCCTCATGTGGTTCATGCATGGAGAAAATAATAATAAAAGAAGATGGTATGGTGTGACTAAGGAGAGGTGGAGATGGTTTTTCCTAGATAGGATCCACCAAAACCAAAGAAAAACTAATGGAGGGAAAAGGTGGTGGAGAAGCTTGCATGGCCCATGCAAAATATTAATGACATGATTTATTATGTGAAAACAATAATAATATGATGGCATTAATCTTGTGCATTTCCAAGAAGTGGAACAAAGCCAAGCAAAGAAATTTAATGAACTAGATCCACCCTATTGCACATGAGCTAGAGAAAACCAAAGTAAAGACAAACAAGCTCTTGATCTAGTAGGATGGTGGAATTATAAAGTGATGGAAGAGAAAGGTGGTGGAAATGAGATAAAAGATATGCCCCCAACTCAACTTGGGCATTGAACAATATATCAATAGCCAAATACAATATCAAGAGGCAAATACAATTAATAATGCATATGAGAGAAAAACCAAAAGAAAAAGGGTTTTATATGATGCTCAAATGCAATGTGGCATGATGACATGAGCAAGATATAATTATGATGCAACAATAATCTGTATAAAGTAGCCAATATCTTACTAGGACGAGTAGCATTACAATTGTTAGACAATTGGGATGCTACAGTATTCTAGGACGGTGATGACACAAGCTTTACCTAGGTCCGAATCCGCCGGCTTTTGACGGATCCTACTCCTGCTAGCAATTCAATAATACGGTAGAGCGAAAGTACAGATTACAAGAGAGGTTCGCCTATGCGAGTTGAGGTTGTAGATTATGGGATTTCCCTAAAGGCTGTTCCCTAGGCCGGCTTATATAGATATCCAACCTAGAGTTACCGGAGAGACCTATCCGGCTAGAATACAAAGTCGATTACAGAGTACATCTTGGACAACAAGTAACTAAACAGGTCTAAGTTGGTTATAGAGTATATCTTGGACTAGAAGTAACTAAACATGCCTAAGTTGGTAAGTCTTCTAGGCCTTCCGTAGCCGGATGGACCTCCGTTTTGTCTCCCTGACTGGGCCGCCTGTTCAGCAAAGCTCTAACCCGAAATGGGCCACCCTAGTTAGCGAGTTACAGTGGGTATACCCGGAAAGTATATACCCAACAGTAGCCCCAGAAGCCTCTAAGATCCAAAGTCGGATTTCATCATCTAGCTTGATCTTTCTTCGGCTACAGAGTCTTGAAGGGTTCCTGAAACTCCAAAATAAAAGTAAGATCCGGGTCTCAAATTGAGTCAGACCAATGAATATGTCACATGGCTTTCCTAGCTTGAAATTCAACCTAAGACGGAACTTGGTCTCTGACGTAACCTGACACCAGTCAAGGTGAAGTCTTGTCACCGACAGACATTCCTGTCAGGGTGACCATTGGTGGGTCCGCCTATCACGGAACCGAGGCACCGTTTAATGCGCACACGGAGATCGAGGAGGCATAATCTTCTCGAGGAAGTTGTCCGGTTCTTTTCGTGACATGTGGCACGTTTCACTATTTGTTCACACGAATCGTGATGCAGGTTAGACTTATAAGGGGTCTAGATCTCCTCATTCTCTCTCTCCAATGCCTCTTCCATCTTCTTCCTCCAAATGACATCGCGCCCTTTTCTCCCTTTTCCTTCCCCCAAATCTCACAGTGCCATTCATCCAAGGTCACCGCCCCCATCCAAATGGCTGACGCATCTTCATCCGGTACGACAGTGACGACGGGAGCAATGACTGCGGTGGCAGATTAGGAGAATTTCTGTGGAGTCTAGATCTCCTACGTCCTCAACGACGAGAAATTGCGTGGCATTGAGAAGGAAGGCCTCCTCTGTGCCGGCGACTGGTGGTGCGGTTTCGACGAGGTTTTCCCCACCCCTCGCGCTGTAGAGAGGGTTCACTTCGGCACCCACTTGGACCGAGGTTTGAGTTTCCCCTCTTAGAGTTCTTCTCTGATATTGTAGATCATTATGGAGTTCAACTCCATAACTTCCCCCCAAACACGATTCTAGAGCTTAGCGCTTACGCTTCCTTGTCCGAGGGTTATCTCGGGATAAAACCGAGTCTTGTTTTGTTCCGGTACTACTTTGGTACCCGGAGAAATTCCATCACTGCCGGTAATCCCTACATTACCGGAACACTGAGCCTGACCCTTAGGAGAGACCTAGTCTACCCCAAGGTTATAGCCAGTGAGTCAGTGAAGAAGTGTCCGTCCACTTTCTTTTACCATAAGGACAAGCCGGCTTTTGTCGATGGTGCGACCATGCCCCAAGAGTCTTGGGATGCAGATCCTCCGGCTCTTACTGAAGATTTGATCCGCGCCAAGAGGCGGATTGAATATTTGATGAAGCATAAGGGCCTAAAGGGATCCGACCTAGTCCAGTGCTGGCTGGCGCATCGGATTCAACCCCTCCAGTACCATGGTGATCAGCTCATGCACACAGTCACCAAGAGTAAGAAAGATAGCTTGAGGATCAGCCCGCTCCCAATCCCGGACAAGGATTATGAGACCCGGATCAAGTGGTTGATCAAGGAGTGGGTTGAGAAGAAGATTCCAGACATCTATCCGGATATGTATACTGTTGACAAGACTTTGACACCAGTAAGTTTTCTAGGTGATTCTTTCATACTCAATGACTTGCTCATCTATAATTTGTTATTTGTTTCCAATACTGAGATATTCTGTCTTTTAGCTTGCTGACCTCCCCGAGTTGGAGCTTTCTCCTCTCGAAGGATATCCGCCCGAGGATCCGGTTCCTCAGGAGGATGGAGATCTTGAACTATTACCGGAGGCGCTTACCCGGAAGCACAAAACTCCGACTGTCGCGATGGGCATCCAGAAGGTGCCCATTGTAAAGAGGTAAACTTCCTTACAAGGTTCTATATATTAACTCATATTCTTTCTAAATTGCAACGATCTTACTCTGTTACCATCCAGGGCTAAAAGAATTGCCAAGGGTAAGGCAAGAGGAAATCCGGGGAAGATTTTGCGCCAGCAGAAGTTGACTTTGGTTTCACCTGCTGCCCCGCCTCCGACTCCTACCCCAAAGCCATCATCAACACCAAAGGGTACTTCCTCTCCGTATGTTGAAGATGATTCGGCTCATTCTTTAGATCTAGCGAACCTTGGTCCGTAGACCGACGTCACTATGAGTGACTCGGGACTTGATAAGGGTGAACCTGCAAAGGGTAATGATCCCTCAGCTGAGACCTTTGCGTAGAATGTTCTGCAGAATTTGGGTATTGCCAAACTTGGCCTTACTCGGAAGAGTGCAGAAGATATCCAGAAGCTGGCTCTACATTGCTTGGAGACCCCGGAATATCACAACGGAGGAGGAGGTGCAATAAGCCGAGGACATCAAACTCGTCAAGCTTCTTGACCAAGTTCGTCTTTGCAGCGAGAAGTTGAAGGCCGGTGTGGCTCCTCCACCACGAGTGATTCCTTTGACTCTCGCCGAGAAGGTTTCTTCTGAGGTGAACATGAGCCTCAACAAATTGACTCATGAACATTATGTAAGTCATAATCCGACTCTTTTTATTGTATTTCATATCATATCCTCTAGCCGCCAAGCATGAAGTCAGATAGGAATCCAGTTTTATGCTTTTATAGGATGCCAAAGAATGAACTAGTATAGCCCTCCCCCAAGGCTCGTGTTGATATTTAACCTAGTTAAAATATTAGCCCGAGTCTTAGTAGACTTCTGACTCTGGGTACCATTCTGACTTACAGAAAGTTAATGCTTATAACCAGGATTTGTTGAAGAATATTTGCAATAAGCGGAGAGAGATTAGATCTCTCCGACTTGAAAACGCGCAACTTAAAGTGGCAAAAGATGAAGCTGAAGGTAAGCATTTTAGGCCTCACTTTCATAGCATGTTTTTCGAGTTGTAGCCGAATATTTGTTTGACTTCATTTCTTGCTACTTCAGAACTTGTGAAATAGTCATGCAAAATGATTGAACAAGCCGAAGATTATAATGTCTTGGAGGTGGAGAATGCTGACTTGCGTGCTGAGCTAGAAAAACTCAAAGTAGATCATGAGACCAGCATCACCAATGTTCTTGAATCCAGCAATCACGCTACTAAGGCACGTGACCGTACCAAATCCAAGTAAGATAAAATAATCTTGGACTTGCAAAATGCCTTGGACAGGGAGAAACATACCTCCAAAGCTCTTCGGAATGAACTCTGAAGTCTTCGAGAAGAGAAGACCGAAGTAGATGATGCTATCTTTGGTAAGTTTACTGTCTCTGAATTGTTGTTTTTCCGACTTTGTATACTTGGATATATCATTGACCTTGTTTTCTTATCTTCAGGTCCTCTCAACATTCTTGATGCCTATTCATCCGAGTCTCCTACCAGCCGGCTTGTCGCCATTGGGGACCTGATCCATGATTTTTGCTAGTCTTTGGAGGAAATTGGTGAATCTCTCCAACTGTCTCGCTTGAACTCAATCTCAACAATTGAGCTATGAGACAAGGCGAAGGATATGCCCAAGCTTATTAAGGATTGGAACATGTCGTATGCATGCACAGTGGCATAGAATGCCCTAACAATGGTAATGAGCCACCATGGAAGCATGGAAATATGGCAATTTACCAAGGGTTATTCGACTGTCGATGTAGATGGCAAGCCACAGAACATCAAAGAGATCTGGGATGCTTGTGCCCGATATGCCTCTCACGTGGCCGAGCCGACTAGCTATGATGAGCCATTCTTCACGCCCGTTGAAGTGCTACCTCCTCTCAGGTAAGAAATTGCCGAAGCTTTTAAAGACAACGGGAAGACTGAGTCTGACATACTCGTCTCAGAAAGATACCGAGGTGATACGGGTGATGTTTCCAGCGAGCCAACAACTGCTTAATCTCCACATGCATCATAGAATGTACTAGAAAAACCATTTGCTATTCTGAAAAAAAATTTGATTTTAATAAGTAGAATATTATTTTGCTTGTGCTAAGTTTGTAAGAGCTTATGCTTTACTCTTTTAGCACTTTTGCCTTTTTTATTTGCTATGCTCAAAAAATAGTTAAGCACTTATTTTGTCTACACTTATCATTTATCTGGCTTTCCGCCTCGTACCTTTTATGAGCCAGCAAACCTTCAGCACGGAAACTTTGCCGAGAAACTGAGCTCAATTGCTAAACCAATTTAAACTTGGAACCAAAGCCTGCTTCCAGTACCAAAAATTCACTACTCGGAAAATACCCACATCCAGCAATCAGAGAAAACCGCAGGTATAAACTAGAAATTTTAGACTTATACCCGTAGGTAGCAATTTTTGAATCAGAAATCTAACCAGAACAAACATGAGCATAAAGTAGTTTCAAGTATTCTGGGATTTTCTACTATGACATGCTCATTCGGAAATAAGATGGTACATAAAAACATCTAAAAAAACATTGAGGAGACCAATACTTTATTTCGTTTTGAACATGTATATGGATAAGATTACAAAAAAAGAAATTTAAGAATAAAAGGGACGTAGCTGAGCAATATTCCATGGGCAGTCTATTTCATCCAGATTTGTACTATCTCCAGCTCTCTTTCTCTTCTTACTAGTAGGTCTTTCTTTTTTTGGCCTCATATCAGTTAGGTAGTAAGAACCATTATGCAATACTCAGCTAACCATAAAGGGCCCTTCCCATATAGGGGCAAGTTTGTGTTGGGTTCGTAGCATAGAAAACAAAAAATTTCCTACAATGGGAACTATTATACGCCAAGATATATCTACTAGATACAAGCAACGGGTGGATATACATCCATAGAGAACATACCCTCATAGACCAACAAAGCTTTGTTAACAAGATGGAAATCGTGGATGATGTAGTCGAACGCTTTCCGATCTCAAGATCGTGTGGAAGTCCTAGCGCCGCAAATCAGCAGCGCATACATCCTCGCACACACGTTCAGGCCACTGAACAACCTCCACCTCCTCGCTCTAGCGATGCACTGGAAGCAGCAACTCCTTCTAGACGAAATGCCACCGAGAACATGTATCTCGCTAATCCGAGACCATGGGGGAATAATTCTAGAGGGGGAGAGATATCCTTCACGAGGAGGTGTGAGGAATACGGAGTGAGAGGGGGAGGGGCTTTTATAGGAGGAGGGGGGTACCCCTCCCCATGGCTGGCCCATGGGGGGTGACCCCTCACCTCCCCCATTCATGTGGTGGCAACCCCCTCCACGTAAATATTCCCTTCACATTCTCTATTAAAGTCTCCACTTTAAATGCATTGAATTTCTCCAAATTTAATGCTCTCTCATTTAATAAAACTCTTTTATTGATTTTATTCAGATTTTTTGTTTATTACTTTAATTAACATACATTCACATAAAACCCCCTGCAACATTTCAATATCACATGTAAAACCAATTTCAGCAATTTCACCTGAAACAATTTCGGTGTCTATTGAAATAATTCCAGCGCTTTGCAATTCATTTGTCTGAAACATATTTGCTCAAATGGTGTTGGTATACCTTAAGTGTGTCACTCTACGGTTCGTGAATAATGCTGACATGATCGAGAAACCTCTTAGATCAATAATCAGATGCGGGACCTAGAGATCAATACTGACTCCCACACATTCAACGATGACTTCTGTGATCGTGAGAACCTTTTAACGCTAGTAACTAAATACCTTTGTCTCGCGATATATTACATGTCCGAGATTCGATCATCAGTATCTCCATACCTAGTTTGATCTCGTTGCCGACATGTACTCTTTTCTCGTTCCTGTGATATAACATTCTAGTGATCACATCACTTGCTTGCAAGCTATCTTAATGTGATATCACCGAGAGGGCCTAGAGTATATCTATCCGTCATCGGGATTTAAAAATTCCACTATTGATCCATGAGACTCAACATAACACCTTCGGAATACCCGAACCCATCTTTATAGTCACCCTATTACAGTGTGACATTTGATGTCATCAAAGTATTCTTCCGGTGTTAGCAATTAACATGATCTCATGGTCTAAGGATAAAGATTACTTTGTATGATGATATAGCAATATAAATATAATGACTTTGATCGTAGTTCTATACTTCGGATGAATGTTCATCACATCATTCACCAATGATGTGACCTTGTTATTAACAACATCTAGTGTCCATGATCTGGAAACCTTGATCATCCTGTTAATCAATGAGCTCGTTTATAGAGAGGCATAACTAGGAACTTTCTATTTGTTTATTAAACACACATATATTAACGTTTCCGTATTAATACAATTATAGCATGCAAAATAAACATCTATCATATACTTGGAATACATATAATAACACCTTTATTATTGCCTCTCAGGGCATATTCCCTTCAGTCTCCCACTTGCACTAGAGACAATAATCTAGTTTACGTAGTGATAAATATAACACCCATGGAGTTCTAGTGTTGATCATGTTTTGCCCTAGGGAGAACTTTAGTCAACGGATCTGCTACATTTAGGTCCGTGTGTACTTTACAAATCTTTATATCTCTATCCTTGACATGCTCGCAGATGGAGTGAAATCGATGCTTAATATGCTTGGAATTCTTGTGAGACCTTAGTTCCTTGGCATTGGCTATGGCTCCACTGTTGTCACAATAGACAATTGGGTCCAATGCACTAGGAAGCACACCTAGTTCCATTATGAACTCCTTCATCCAAAACGCTTCCTTCGCCGCTTCTGAAGTATCAAATACTCTGCCTCCGTTATTGATCCAGCCACCACTAGTTGTTTGGAACTCCTCCAACTAACTGCTGCTCCGTTCAAGAGAAATACGTATCCGGATTGGGACTTAGAGTCATCCATATCGGTGTCAAAACTTGCATCGACATAACACTTAGCGACCAACTCTTCTTCACCTCTGTATACAAGAAACATATCCTTAGTTCTTCTTAAGTACTTAAGGATATTGTTGACCGCTATCTAGTGTTCTGAACCTGGATCAGATTGGTACCTATTAGTCAAACTAATAGCATGTGCCACATCCGGTCTTGTACAGATAATGGCATACATTATAGAGCCTATGGATGAAGCATAGGAGATCTTATCCATTATCTCTCTTTCTTCCACCGTAGCCGGGCTTTGAGTCTTACTCAATGTCTTGCCTTGCAACATGGGTAAGAACCCCCTCTTACTTCTGTCCATATTAAACTTCTTCAATATCTTATCAAGGTATGTACTTTGCGATAGCCCAATTAGGTGCCTTGATCTATCTCTATAGATCTTAATGCCTAATATATATGACGCTTTACCAAGGTCCTTCATCGAAAATTTGCTGTTTAGATAACTTTTAACACTGTTTAAAAGATCTACATCATTTCCAATCAATAATATGTCATCCACATATAATATCAGAAATGCCACATTGCTCCCACTCACGTTCTTGTGAATACAAGCCTCTCCATAAGTTTGGACAAATCCAAACTCTTTGATCACCTCATCAAAGCGGAGATTCCAACTCTGGGATGCTTGCTTCAGTCCATAGATGGATCGCTGAAGCTTGCATACCTTATCAGCATCCTTAGGATCGACAAAACCCTTAGGTTGTATCATATACAACTCTTCTTCAATATTACCATTGAGGAACGCAGTTTTGACATCCAGCTGTCATATTTCATAATCAAAATATGCAGCAATTGCTAACATAATCCTAACAGACTTTAGCATCGCTACGGGAGAGAATGCCTCATCGTAGTCAACTCCTTGAATTTATCAAAACCCCTTTGCGACAAGTCGAGCTTTATAGACGGTCACATTACCATCAACATCAGTTTTTATTTTGAAAATCCATTTATTCTCAATGGCCATTCAGTCGTGAGGTAAGTCCACCAAGGTACAAACTTTGTTTTCGTACATGGATTCCATATCGGATTTCATGGCTTCTAGCCATTTGTTGGAATCTAGGCTCATCATTGCTTCTTCATACATTGAAGGGTCATCTATTTCATAAACCATGAAATTCACAACAGGATTTCTGTACAGTTCAGGAGCTGCACGTGTCCTGCTTCACCTGCGAGGTTTGGTAGTGTCCTTTTTCAGAGTTTCATGACCATTATCATTTGTTCCCTCTTCATTCGGTGAAGTGAACTCCGGAACAATTTCTGGAGCTGTGCCACTCGCCGTTTCATGAACAGAAGGTTCAATAACCTCTTCGAGTTCTACCTTCCCACTACACACGCCTTTCGCGAGAAACTCTTTCTCTAGAAAGGATCCATTCTTGGCAATGAAAACCTTACCCTCGGATCTGTGATAGAAGGAATACCTAATTGTTTCTTTAGGGTATCCTATGAAGACACATTTTTCCGCTTTGGGTTCGAGTTTATCTGGTTGAAGTTTCTTCACATAAATATCGCAACCCCAAACTTTAAGGAATGACAGCTTAGGTTTGTTTCCAAACCACAATTCGTATGGTGTCGTTTCAACAGATTTAGATGGTGCCCAGTTTAAAGTGAATGCAACGGTTTCCAGTGCATAACCCCAAAATGACAGTGGCAAGTCTGTCAGAGGCATCGTAGATCGAACCATGTCCAATAAAGTATGATTACAATGTTCCGACACACCATTACATTGTGGTGTTCCGGCAGGTGTGAGTTGTGAAACTATTCCACAATCTCTCATGTGTGTGCTAAACTCGTAACTAAGATACTCTCCTCTACGATCAGATCATAGAAATTTAATCTTTCTATTACGCTGATTTTCCACTTCATTCTGAAATTCCTTGAACTTTTCAAAGGTTCCAGACTTGTGTTTCATCAAATAGATATACCCGTATCTACTCAAATCATCCGTGAAAGTAATAAAATAACGATATCCACCTCGCGCCGACACACTCATTGGACCACATACATCTGTATGTATAATTTCCAATAAATCTGGCGCTTGTTCCATTGAACCGGAAAACTGTGTTCTAGTCATCTTGCCCATAAGGCATGGCTGACATGTATCAAATGATTCAAAATCAAGTGATTCCAAAAGTCCATCAGAATGGAGTTTCTTCATGCATTTAACGCCCATATGACCTAGACGGTAGTGCCACATATATGCAGATATATCATCAGCCAGTTTAATCCTTTTAGCATCAACATTATGAATATGTGTAACACTATTATCGAGATCCAACAGAAATAAATCATTCATCACAGGTGCATGACCATACAAGATATCATTCATATAAATTGAACAACCATTGTTTTCATATTTAAAGGAATAACCACTTCGCATCAAACACGATCCGAATACAATGTTGATGCTCAGTGCAGGCACCAAATAACAATTATTTAGATTTATAACTAATCCCGACGATAGGTGGAGAGGTAGAGTTCCGACGACGATCACATCAACTCTTGATCCATTGCCGACACACATCTTCACCTCACCCCTTGCTAGCTGTCGCTTGTTCTGCAACCCCTGATTCGAGTTACATATATTAGCAACCGATCCAGTATCAAATACCTAGGTGATATTGCGAGTACTAGTCAAGTACACATCAATAAAATGTATATCACATATACCTTTGTTTGCCTTGCCGGCCTTCTTGTCCACCAAATACTTGGGGCAGTTGGGCTTCCAATGGCTAGTCCCTTACAATAATAGCACTCGGTATCAGACTTAGGGCCAGCTCGGGATTTTTTCTAGGCGCGACAACATATTTGCCACCCTTCTTTCCCTTCTTTTACCCTTCTTGTCTTTCTTGAAACCGGTGGTCTTATTGATCATCAACACTTGATTTTCTTTCCTAATCTCCACTTCTGCAGTCTTAAGCATTGACAGAAGCTCGGGGAGATACTTCTTCATGCCTTGCATATTATAGTTCATCACGAAGCTCTTGTAGCTAGGTGGCAGAGATTGGAGAACACGATGTATGCCTAAGTCAATGGGAATAGTTATTCCCAAAGATACAAGCTTATCGGAGTACCCAGACATTTTGAGTACATGCTCACTAACGAAGCTGTTCTCTTCCATCATGCAACTAAAGAAATTTTCAGAAGCATTATAACTCTCTACGGCAACATGGGTATCGGAAATCATTTTCAATTCACCCATGGTATCAAAGGCATTGCTATTTTTGAAAAGCTTTCGAAGTTCCGGCTCTAGCCCATACAGTATGCCGAAATGAACTAAGTTTGGTCCTCCTGACGAGTCAAATAGATGTTATTTTCCTCGTCAGGGGAATTAGGACCTTGTGTGTGGGGGGGGGGGGGGGGGGCTAGCGGCGCTTCTAGCACATATTGCTTTTGTGCATCAGTTAGGAGAATCCTCAAATTCATGGCCCAGTTGGTAAATGTAGCACCCCGATAAAACCACTACTAGAAAATCACGTGTTGTTTTTATTTTTGTGCATCATTATGACCAAATGCTCATGTCATCATGCCACATTGCATTTGAGCATCATCATCATGCATCTGTTTGCCAAAAAGTATTTTCCAAAAGCCTATTTTTTTTCTAGATATCCTCTCTGTCTTTTATTTCAAATCAAAAACCCGGTCTCCTCTAGATCTTTTACTTGTCTAAAACTCTTTACCAAAATAATATTTTAAACAAAATAAATAAACAAAAACATATTTTATAAAAACCGGGGAGGCAGCCAGCTGTTTAGGCCAGGCCACCTACTACCTAGCATACCCGGCCCAAACCCTAACCTAATTTAGTCAAACCCTAACCCTAGATCGCCACCTACCCACTCCCTTCGCCTGCCGCAGCCTAGCCCGACCACACCCAGGCGCACACACTGCCGCACGCCGCACCTCACGCCAGCACACACGCATTCACACATGCGTACACCCGCCCGACACGGACAACCTCGCGTACATCGCACGCCTCCCGTTTTCCTCACCTTTCGTGATCGCCCGGCCCCACCGCACACACACAACCGCTTCATCACCACCAACCCATCCCCCGCGCTCCTGGATCTCGTGCCGAGAGCGCTGCCGCCTCTGCGTGCCCGCCCTCGCCGGAGACCTCCTCCGCCCGAGCTCCCGCATATTTGCACCGGCCGCGCCCTTGCTCCTCCATGCCCCGCCTCGCTAGAGCCCGGCCTGGTCCGCGTGCCACCATGCTGCGACCCCTGCATCGCCCCATCCCCGCGCGGGGACGCCCCCTCAGCCAGCGAGCACGCACCCGCCGTCGCTCGTCCCGAGCCGGAGCTCTCTCACTCGATGCCACCCTCCAGAGCCTCTATCCCGAGTCTCTCACGCCGCCTTAATGCGCACCCACGAGGACCTCGTCAGCCACGGCACGCCGTACAGGCATGGCGTCGCCGCTCTGTTCGCCATCGACCTCCCCCACGGAGCCTCGTTGCGAGGACGCCAACCTCTCTGTCGAGCTCGACCTCGAGCCCCTGTCCTGTAGCATCCGACCACTGCTCGAGCCGCCTCGCCATCAACCGACGTTGCAAGCGCCACCGTCCTCCGTTCCGCGTGTGAGCCCTGCACCCTGGCTGACGTTGGCCCTCTATTCCTCTGCAGAGCACTGCCGCCCCGGCCACGAGCTCCACTGTTGACCTCTGTTCCCCTATAGCCTCACCCCCAGGAGCTTCTTGTTGCTTTTGTTGGCGTTCATATGTGTATCTGCTGAGTTTTTGCCTTTTCGAACCCGGACCTGTGTATGTGATCAGGGCCTTCCACCAAGATCACCCGAAGACCGCACTGGTGCCAAGCACAACCTAGCATAGAGGGCACCGATAACATGTGTAACTACCTCGGTGAATTACGCTCTTAGTTGCATGCCTGGATGAGCGAGAGTGGTTAAAATAGTACGGTGGGGCCCAGGGGCCACTCACAGGTAGACCTTTCGGCCGTCCTAACCACTTTCAGAACATCGGGACAAGAACGAGCGGCGTAATCGGCAGGCGAAGGGATCAACTACATACACAAGTGAGTATGTATGCAAGCCACATACAACAGTCCTCAGAGCCATTCCATCTAAAGGAAATAGAAATATTGCAACGCCATACGGCAAGATCCAAATATCCTAGATAGAGATAATAGTTTAGGATAGCTCCTCATACATCAAACATCAGATTATCAGGCGGAAGCGAAAAACAAGATCCGAGTACGGATAAGAAGCAAATCGGCATAAGATGCCACATAAATAAACAAATCCCGCCCACAGATCTCCCGGATCCCCGTTCCCAGAATCTCTACACCGAGTGATCGTTGCCAACATCATCCGTCTCCTCCACCCAGTATCCATCTTGTGAGTACACCTGTTCATCTGAATCAAACAATTTATTGTGTGAGACCCTAGGGGTACTCAGCAAGTCTTTATGCCTCTAAAGGGGACATACACCTGGGGTGACGCAATTGCAGCAAAAGAGAATAACTAACAAGCCTATAGATACTCGCTAACCATCTGCCTAACCAAAGATAGACGGATGTCCGTTAAGTAGTAACAACAGTTATAACAGTATAATTAATAAATCCATCCTCCTTCTCGCTTACCAACAAGAAAGCGGACGAACAACCCACCCGTTGGCAGTTTTATTAACCATTCCATGAGTATTGCACTATTTACTAGTCAGGTACTTAGTCAAATTAAAAGCGATACTTTAGTTATGTTTGTCTATGATCGAGAAACTGTGCTCCAAGTCGTCCATAACCGCGGACACGGCTTTCAGAAAGATTTACCCTGCAGGGGTGCACAAATAGCAACACACACTCGATCAACCTCGGAAAAACCAACTCAAAACCCAACGAGGCATTCACGACAAAGCGATCACAGGATTCAGGAATATTTCAGGGGGCCACCCCATTAAGCTACCCGCAACGAAGCTAGATGACTCTGAGACGGACTCAAGGTTTGCGCCAACAGCTGTAAACGACTGGGAACCCGAAAGTGTGACTGGACTTGTCGATACCGCGAAAACAGTCCGCAATTCTTAAACAGTACAGGTGCTCCTCGCACAATCTTAAATAAAACAGTAAAGCATGGCATAAGTACAGGATAGTAACAAAGCCCCAAACTACTTTGTGGCCCCAAGAAATAGAAATGAATCAAGCTCTGGCTCAGGAGGGTCCATAAGGCCTCCCGTATGTGGATAGTGCGAATAGTCAAGGAACAGGAATCAAGTACTCGGGGTCCTACGGGACACAAGTTAGCATGAAAAACCAAATAGCAGATATTGCTCACCGATGCCTCTTTCATTAGTTATCCCATTACTACTCAGGTTAAGTTGTTTAGGTACCTCGTTATCCATCAGACACTCATATACCCTACACATGCTTTTCTACGACTCGCATGGCTCAAACAACTCATGTAGTAATGGGTCATGGGATTGAGGAACAGGCTCGGTGGGGTTTAAAAGTAAATGCTATGCAGTACTTGGGATTCAATTTAATGCAATCGCGACTCAATGATGCAAGAATAAGATAGAGGCAATAGGTACTATATGTATGCAAGCATGTGGTAGTGCTTGCCTGGCAGCTCAGTTGACGCGAGAGATGGATCTGAGTAGAACTCCTATGATTCCTGATAATTCTCCTGCTGGGCGTCTATTCGAAGAAGAACCAAACAAACAAGGGCCAACATAAATAAAGTGCACAAGCATATGAATAAATGCGTCAAGCAAACAAGCATGCCATGATGAATGATGCACAATTTACATGGCAATAATGTAGCATGGCAAGGGTGAGGTGTGGGGACAAGAATAATTCACTTTATTATTTATTTAGTCAAGTTTTATTTCCATAAACAGTTCTGATTTTTAATAATGACATGATGCATGCTTCAATTCAGAACATGGAATGCATAGATAGAACGGGCTCGTCGCGCTGATTGATTTAGACATATTATTTTTTAAATTTGGAGTTAGAGAATTAAAGTTATTAATTTATTAAGAAAAGGGCATTTTATTGTAATTTTAATCATCTCGAAAATTTAAAGTGGTCAAACAACATTTTGAATGGCATATTTGAATTCCTCACATTTTTCTGATTCAAAAACATATATCATTTGTATTATTTGGAATTACAATTTAAAAGTTATTAAAAACAGATTTAAATTCATATTAAATATTTTCTGAAATTCTTTTTATAAAACAGAAAAACACCGAGGCTTTTTATACACAGAGGGGGTTAGCCCAGGTCACTGACGGGTGGGGTCGGTGATGACTAGGCCTAGCTGGAAATGTTGCGCAGCTGCGGGTTTTTCTCACCGCAGCAGAAGCTAGCCGCAGTCACTGCTCGGTGGACGCGGCGCTCGCGCGGGACCACGCGTCAGCGAGAGAGGGTGGGCTGGCCGCACGGCGCGGAGGGGGACCGCGGGTTGAGGACCTGGAAGCTGGGGTGCCTTTTTGCAAAAACAAAGAGTGGCTGCCTGGTGGGACCTGGGGTACCGCGGGTTGAGGCAAAAAGGTTGTGGGGGGCATGTGCAAAGTAGCCAACCCTACTGTTGTTCTTCTCTGCGTGTTCTGACGGACAGAGCGGCGTCAGAGAGCGGCGCGCGGCACGGGGGTTCGAACCAGCGACGCAGGGCGCATGCAGAGGACCGGAGCTAGTGCGGTAAGCGAGAGGATGGTGACAGGAGGGTGGGCGGAGGCTAGGTAAGGCATTACGCGGCGCGGGGACATGCAGACGCCAGCGGCCGCCGCTGCACCGAGAGTGCTCGGCACAACGTCCGGCGAGCACAGCGTGTCATCGAGTGAGGGGAGGTGTCCAGGAGGAAGCTGGGCTCACCGCGGGGTCGACGGAGTGGTCGGATCAGGACAGGGCGCAACGAGGCGACGGTGATGCAGGCGTTCCGCCAGAGCTAGGGTTTCGGTGGCATCGGCGAACGGCGTCTGCAGGACCGTCTCCTCCTCATGGCCGTGAACGGGGACATCGCCAGGGCTGCGGCGGGCTTCCTCGACACCAATACACGCCACGCCACCGGCTGAACGAGGAGGGGGAAGGTGAGGCTGACGGTGGAGCGCCGGGTGGAGAGGAGGTAGCGGGGAAGGAGAGGGAAGGAAGGGCAGGCCCTGGTGGATCTGGGGTTGCAGCGCAAAGCAGAGGGGGAGTAGATAGGGACAGGGGTAGAAGGGGGATGCCGTGGGGGATCGGTGGAGCAAAAGGTGGCTTCGGCCACCTTTTCTTCCTCTCCCTCATGTGCTCGACGTGGAAAGGACAAGGCAGGGGCTTGGGCGGCTGACGCTGGGGCCCGGCATGGACAGGGAGGTGGCCTCGGGTGGTGGGGTAGCTTGGCAGGGAGAGAGAGAAGAGAGAGGCCGAGGTGAGGGGTAGATGGCATGGCTAGGGTTGGACTCGGGTTAGGTTTAGACCAAGGGTTGGGGGTAGCTGGGTGGTTCGGCCTGGTGGGGCCTCTTTGGCAGCGAGAGACAGAGAGGGAAGGTCTCGGTTAGGTTAAGGGGGTGACATGGGGTGGCATGGTGAGTGAGATGAGAGAAGAGGTGGGGTTAGGGTTTTCTCATGGCCAAGGCAAGGGTGGGGTGATGGAGAAGGAGGGGAGGAGGTAGAGTTTTTGTATGTGATAAGCAAAATCACATCCTTGCATAATGGATCAAGATGAGAGTAGAAGGGAGATAGAGAGCTGTTTAGGGTTTTGGTGCACATGGTAAGGAGTGCAAAGGATCAAGATGATGAGGGTTTAGGGTAAGAGCAAAAAGGAGAGAGCCAACAAGAATTGATTCACAAAGAACCATGCTCCACTTCCAAAAATACAAGAAAAACCAAAAGAATGTGATGGTGAGGCTTGTTGCATGGCCCATGCAAAAACATTAAATGCCATGTGAGTTTTTGTGAAAACAAAATAATAATCATGGCATTTATACACATGCATTCCCAAAATATGGAGTAAGGCCAAGCTAAAAGAATTAGAAAGAAGGTTCCATGTGGAGTAGATGGAGGTGATCATATTTGAATATACTTGGGACTTGCTAGTGTGTATATTCCACTAGATGTTTAATAGTCTCAAAAATATTCCCACCTGAGCAAATATCACAAAACAATCCATATGGAAGCTAGAAAGAGGAATGCCACTCATAATGCATGCAAAGGTGGCTCCACATATCAATAATGTGGAAACAACATGATGCCACATGAGAGCATGTGGAGTTAGAAGTGGATCAATCCCAACCCACATGAGCTAGATTAAATGCCAAAATAAAATGTAAGAGCTCATGGATAATTAGGATGGTGGAATTATAAGGTGGTGAGAAAGAAAGGTGATGGACTTGAATAAAAGATATGCCCCCAACTCAACTTGGGCATCAAGCATTTATCAAGAACCAAATACAATATATCAAGAGGCAAATACAATTAATAATGCATATGGAATAAGAACCAAATGAAAGGGTTTTATATGATGCTCAAATGCAAGGTGGCATGATGACATGAGCATGATATAATTATAATGCAACAATTTTATGTAGGAAGTAGCAATTATATTACTAGACCATGTAGCATTACATATGTTAGATAGATGGGATGCTACAACATGTCAGGCTCTCCTCATCAACAAACCTTCTCGATGACGAGGTTTTGAAGGATGTACATGGCGCACCCCAAAGACCCCGATGCCGACTCCAAGTCCACCGTTGATGAATAAGGTGAAACCCCAAGGCCTTCGATCCGGAATGACAAGATCATTGACATGGAACGGAAGACCTCGGATCCAAACCCGAACCTCTCGGAACGCCAAGTTCTCCTTCTGGATCTGAAGACCGATCCCGCTAAGACCGAACCCCATCGACCCCTGGTGAACCCCAAGATCGCCGATACCCTAATGTGATTCCCTTTTTGAGACCCCTATTTTTATAATGACATATACTTGTTGCATTTAAATTTTTCATGACACATACATGTTGTGTGGGTTGGGGGCATTATGACGATTCACATAATAATTAAATATGGAGCTATATGTGGGCATTTCTAGACTTATATTTGGCTTCATTTAAAATTGTGTAGCAAACTGGTGCCATTTTTTGCCTTGTTAATACAACATTTAATTTGTAGGGTACCTAAACAACATGAACCATTAATTAATTGTCGGGACCTCGGTTCTGCTTAATATTGCCTAATCGCATCGCATCTTTGCCATGTCATGCATCATAGATGCATCATGCCCGATCTTCTGTCGTAGTATTAAATAGTGCATCCGGTGTTTCTTTTAGTGATTTTCTTCTTCATGGATTAGGCCGTTGAGTTGATGCGAGCATCGACCTGTTCTCCGATGTATCTTCGGCTATGTTTCTCAGGCGAGCGATCTCCCCCTTTTTCTACGTATTTTGCATTATAGTCTTTACTTCCTCCTATTGATATATTCCTATCCGTATTACGATGCTTTAGTTTCTTGTGCACCATTTATATTCCTTGCAGCCTCTATATTTCCTTGGACACATCCTATTGCCTATTGTTTGATAGATAGTCAGCCTTGCGAGTCGTAGTTGCTTGGTCAGGTGCTGATTCGCGTCGTTGTTGTTCCACCGTTGTTGGAAGGTTGGCACGTGCTTAATGGTGGAGATGATCATGACTTTAATTTCAACTGATAATTAAAATGCTGGGAATAGACATAACTAATGCAGAGGAACCGGTGGGCAATAGCTAATATTTGGTTCTTCCATGCTCACTTGTGTCCCGTAGGCCCCGAGTACTTGATACCTGTTCCTTGACTATTCGCACTATCCACATACGGGAGACTCTATGAATCCCCCTTTGCCTGAGCTTGATTCACACTTTATTTCTTAGGGCCACAATTAGTTTGGGGCTTTATTACTATCCTATACTTATGCCATGTATTACTGCTTTATTTACGATTGTGCGTGGAGCACCTGTACTGTTTTGGAACATGGAATGTTTTCGTGGTATCGACAAGCCCAGTCATACTTTCGGGTTCCCAGTCGTTTACAGCCATTGACACAAACCCTGGATCCGTCTCAGAGCCGACCAACTTCGTTGCGGGTAGCTTAGTGGGGTGGCCCCCTGAAATGATTTATGAATCATGTGAATGCTTGGTCGTGAGGCCTCATTGCTTTTATTTGGTTCTTCCCAAGGTTGATCGTGTGTGTGTTGCTATTTGTGCAACCCTACAGGGTAAAACTTTCTGAAAGACGTGTCCGTGGTTATGGACGACTTGGAGCATAATATCTCGATCATAGACAACTATAACTAAAGTAGTGCTATAAATTTGACTATAGAATGAGTAGTAATCAACTACACTATAATGGAATGAGTAAATAAAAGTGCTAACAACTCCTGGCTTTGGGATATCACTAGCTAATTGTATTTGACTAGTAAGTGCTACAACTATAATAGAATGAATAAAACTGCCAACCGTGTGAGTTCCTCGGTTTGACTTCCTCGTTTGGTCTCGAGGGGAAAATGCCAGGATGAGTATGATTGGTGTTACTATCAGGTTGGATCTGAATAGGTCTTTCTTATCCCTCTCTAATAGAAGATAGTTGAATCGAGTCTCTATAGATTGTTTAGTGCATGCTGATACGTTGCAAACGTATCCATAATTTTTGATGTTCCATGCTTGGTTTTATCTACTTTCTTATGTTTTGTCCACACTTTGGAGTACTTTTCATATGATTTCTTGGACTAACCTATTAACAAGAGCCACAATGCTAACTGCCTATTTTCTGCTGTTTTTGATTCCAGGAAAGTCAGAAAATGAATATTCTTGGAATTGGATGGGACAAAAGCCAAAGTCATTATTTTACAGAGGGATACATGCAGCCAGAATACGAGACAGAGAGGGGCTGGGGCCTAGCCACACCATTTGGCCGCGGGGGATGGGCCTGGCCGCGCCAGGGGGTGGTATGGCCGCACCAGACACCCCCTTGGTCTCCTTCTTCGCCCAAAAGATGCCTTCTAACCTAAAAACTTAGGGGGGTTCGACGTTTTTTTTCCAGAAAGAGTTCCGCGCTGCCGCCACCACCAGATTCCACGAAACAGTACCAAAAACTCCATTCTGGCACCCTGCCGGGACAAGGAATTGGAGGAGATCATTGCCATCATCATCACCACCGCTTCTCCATCGACCATCCATGTTTCCCCATCTATGAGTGAGTAATCCCCCGCTATAGGCTATGGGGATGGTAGGGATTGGATGAGATCGTTCATGTAATGGCATCAGATTGTTAGGGCATGGTGCCTAGTATCTTCTATTAGTGCTTTATAACTTTGTTGCGACTTGTTATGCTTAATGCTTGTCACTAGGGCCCGAGTGCCATGATTTCAGATCTTAACATGTTATTGATTAATTATGATAGTATTGTTTATGGTCTTACCTGCAAGTTGTATACACATGTTGTTGTCCGGAACCAATGGCCCCGAAGTGACAGAAATCGGGATAACCGGAGGGAATGGCTTTGATGTGAGGATCACATGTGTTCACAGAGTGTTAGTGCTTTGCTCTAGTGCTCTATTAAAAGGAGCACCTTAATTTCCAGTAGTTCCCTTGAGGCCCCGCTGCAAACGGGCTGGCAGGACAAAAGATGTTGTGCAAGTTCTCATTGCAAGCACGTATGACTATATGTGGAATACATGCCTAGGATTATCTAGTACCTGGATGCTTTATCTTATTTATCTGCAATTGCCCTATGTTGTGATTTCTATGTGAATTGTCTTGCAACGCCCGTCCATCCATCCCTATGCCTACCGCACTCGAATCATATTGTTTACTGCTATTTTTACTACTGTCTTTACTTTATTACTGCTGTTACTTTACTACTCCTACTACAAAACTGTTGCTACCGATAAACTATTGTGAGAAAGATTGTTTCCTGGTGCAGCTGAATTGATAACTCAGTTGTTAAGGCTTATACATATTCTTTGGCTCCCCTTGTGTCGAATCAATAAATTGGGTTTCACTTCCCTCGAAAATACTGCGATACACCCCCTATACTTGTGGGTCATCAAGACTATTTTCTGGCGCCTTTGCCGTGGAGTATAGTTTTATTTATCAAGTCCACTTGGAATCACTATTGTTCAAGCTTAGTTTATTTTCGCCTTGTTTGCTTGTTTCTTTATCAAAAATACAAAAAAAATTAGTTCCTACTCTAGTTGTTATTTTTGTTGGTGTGTTATTGTCTTGCTTTATGATGATTTTTATCAATGGTTGATTTCTTTGAAACTGAATCTTATTGGCAAGGTTGGTTCATGGAAGATCAAACATATTATAATAAGGAACACCGCTTGTCACAAAAAGGGAAACACTTATGGGAACAAATTGATAAATTGTATACCATTGCTAGAAATGTGTGCTCTACTTATAATGTTACTTATTGCTTTGATAAATCTTGTTGCTGTAAGAGGTATAAACACCTCCCTTTTCAATGTGAGTATAATGATAATGTTACCATATCTTCTTATGTTAAAGGAGATTATGACTTTTATGATGTGGAACAAATTGAAGAATTTATTGCTTGGAAGGGTGCATTTGAACTTGCTAGTTTGCTTGAAAATATTGATGATTCACCTTATAAATATGAGGTTTATGATATACTTAATTTTTTTTCTAATTACAAGGAAGAAAATGGCTATATTCTTGAATATATTAATAGGTGCTTTCCACAAATGGAAGAGACTAATGCCTTGTAGGATCCTATGGAAGAAGAAATTGATGAACCTGAAAGGTCATTAGATGAAAAAGAGGAGGAGAGTGATGAACAAAAGGAGGAAGAATGGATTAGCTACCCATGCCTACCTTCTAATGAGATTAACTCTTTATCCCTTACATTATTTGATTGTCCCCCATGCTTACCAAAGGAGGATGAATGTTATTCTCATGTTATCTGTGATAATCCTTTATTTGTACCTAACTTCGAGATGCATGGTACGAAAGAGTTTTGCTTAGAAATTGTTTATGATAAAGCTCTAGACGATGGTCCTATATTGGTGATCAGTCATCTTGTTATAGAATTGTTAAAGGTGGGTTTGAAGGTTTTAATCCCACTATTTTTGAGCTTGATAAAAATTATGTTTTTATAGAACATGAAAATCATGCTTTATGTGATAGTTATATTGTTGAGTTTATTCATGAGGCTACTGAAAATTATTATGAGAGAGGAAAATATGGTTGTAGAAGTTTTCATGGTATTGAAACACCTCTCTATGTGCTAAAAGTTTTGAAGTTACTCTTGTTTTATCTTCCTATGCCTGTCACTTTGTTCTTTTTAAATTTATTTGCATACAAGATTCCTATGCATAGGAAGTGGATTAGACATAAATGTGTTTTGAATTTGCTTCTTGATGCTATATTTTACTCAATTCATATTTCTTATGTGAGCATCCTCTCAAACTATCATGCCTAACTTAAAGGCGTTAAAGAAAAGTACTTATTGGGAGATAACCCAAAAGTTTTAGATGAGTCTTGGAGGTTATTACTTCAGTAATAACTGCTCCTTATCCTTTTTATTTGCTTTTTGTGCCAAGAGTAACCTCTAATGAGAGAGAAGTAATGGTTGGGAAAGTTGTTGTCTCGAAATAGATTTTTGTGCTTTACCGTAAAAATTTGTGTAAAATCTCTGTACGTCCTTTTGAGGCATGAATGTTTGTGCTTCTGCCCCAGGTTGTTATCTAACTTTCGTTAGTTCAACACTTTTCGATTTGAGCAATAGAAGGTCTTCGAACAAATTCGTCTTTACCTGCTGGTCTGTTTTGACAGATTTCTACCTATATTTGCATTTGCTTCTTGTTGGTTCCTTTTTGAGTTCTTTTGGGGAATTGAGCTTTTTGAGGGAAGTGCTATAGTAGCTTGTGTTTTAATGGAAGTTTTATTTGTGTTGGAACTGAACCTAAAGACTTATTATCTTTAGTTCACTAATGTTGCTAATAAAGATTCTGTGAAGTTTTGTATGAAGGAAACATTTTAGGTGTATGGAAGGAATGGTAATGAGATGAAGGATGAACTAAAGCTCAAGCTTGGGGATGCCACCCGTATCACCCTAAGAAATATTCAAGAGGTACAAGCATCAAAGCTTGGGGATGCCCAAGGCATCCCCTTCTTCATCAATAAAAATCCCAGGTTTCTTCCAAACGCTTCATTTTTATTGTTTCATGCACAGTTGTGTTGTTCTTGGAGCGTCTTTTTTTGTTTTCATTCTGGTTTTTCGTTTGCTTAGTTTTCTTAGTTTGCTGAATAAATTGGTTGGACCCCCTCTTTCATACATTGGTTTTCAAATAGTTTGGTTTGGAGTGGAAAAGAGTAGGAAAGTTCATGCTTAAAGTGGTAAAGAGACCTTGTTTTTGACTGTGGCCTATGCTTTGTCATGCCATGCTCGATATTGTATTGGCTTTATGCTTAGAATTCTTTTCTATAGCATGACTTGTTATAAACAATTGAGATTGCTTAATGTGCCTTGGATGAATCATGCGTTGTTTTAGCATATTAAAGCATAGTATTGTGGTATTCTCCTTTGATGCTTTATTTGGGTTGACTTGGCACATGCTCAAACCATGTTATGACTATCCCAAGTCACCATAGCCTTTATGATCCTTTAGTTTTCAACTTGTAGTATCACTTTATGCTTTTATCAATGATGTTTTTTCACTCTGCATGATTATGGCCATTATTGCTCTCTTAGTTGGTCGCTCCCAGTCTTTTGCTAGCCTCCACAACTAAGTATGAGTTCCACTCATGCATCCAACTCCTTAAACCAAGTTATTCCGAAGAGTCCACCATACCTACATATTAGCTTATGCTATTCCAAGTACATTCATGCTTTTGTTTACCTTCCAAATTAAACTTGTTATGAGAAAACTAGTGATTAAAGCTCTCACGAACTTGATGGCACACTTTACTTTTCTTTCCCTTAATAAACTTGAACCATTGTGTCGTCTATGTTGTATATGTTGCACTTATTTGTTGGGGATTAGCAGAACCATGATGTCATGGGGAACGCTTTCAACATTGCACTAGTACGTTTTACCTAGTTGATATCATGCTCTTTTGTCTATGGATGTCATCGGTGTGAAATGAAAGGGGAGCTTGTAAGTCCATTGAGTTATGTATGTGTGTTAGAGAAACCCCTAGGCCACTGGTCTAATCCATGCCGTCATGGTGGAAACCTACAGCGTAACCATAATGAGATGTCTATGAAGCATTCTTCTTATAAAAAAAGTGAGATATTGAGAAAAAATAGAAAAAAAGAGATTATGAAAAGAGGAAAGATTGAAAAAAGCACCATATTCCCATGGTAAATAAGAAGATTGCTGAGATGCTTGTTGTCTGCTTGCCTTGTCATTTTGATATGGGGATTCTTCCGTATCATCGCGCGAGGGGTACCCCGTTGGCGGTTCTCTATGATACACATGTACTTACAATGATAAGAACTTACCGGTGACTAAACTTGAGTAGCATGAGGAGCGGCCCTCATAGTCAAGGGACATGAGATTTCTAACTTATACTTCGTCAAGCATGTACACTATAGTTTGTTCAGTTTAACCTTAATCACTTCAAGATGCTTATGATAGGGGCAATGAGAGCTGAAAGCTATTAAGTACCATAATTTTTGGAAGCTCTTTATGAGACTAGAATCCCTGCTTCCTTCTATGAAGGCCTTTCTTCCACTATATATACTGAGTCTCCACCTTCTATCTTTATGCACCTACTTTGAGAGCATAGTGTCCATTCTTAGTTCTATGTGCATTGTCCCAAGACTTGTTGATTGATGCATAGCTTTGATATTGCTTGTTTTAAACTATTTGTATCTAGTCACTCTTAGAAACTTTGAAGGTGTCTTATGCATTTATATTTGCTACTCTATGAGGGACAAGCTGAATGCCACTATGCTATGTTTTCTTTATGTGAAACAAACAAACGTCTTGCAAAGCATTATTATTCATGAATCTTTTGTTTGTGCATTTTCATGTTGCAACATAGTTGCTTTCCCTGATTGTTATAACTTTATCTTTCATGTTATGTTGAAGTACTATGATCCCACCTATGAATGTTTTACAAATACTTTGATCAAGTTTATGATGGTGCATGTCACCTCAAAAATTATTCTTTCTTTTTATCACTTACCTACTCGAGGAAGAGCATGAGTTAAGCATGGGGATGTTGATACGTTGCAAACGTATCCATAATTTTTGATGTTCCATACTTGGTTTTATCTACTTTCTATGTTTTGTCCACACTTTGGAGTACTTTTCATATGATTTCTTGGACTAACCTATTAATAAGAGCCACAGTGCCAACTGCCTGTTTTCTGCTGTTTTTGGTTCCAGGAAAGTGAGAAAATGAATATTCTCGGAATTGGATGGGACAAAAGCCAAACTCATTATTTTACCGAGGGACACCTGGAGCTAGGATACGAGACGAAGAGGGGCTGGGGCCCAACCACACCACCTGGCCGCGCCAGGGGGTGGTCTGGCCGCCCCAGACACCCCCTCAGTCTCCTTCTTCGCCTATAAGATGCCTTCTGACCTAAAAACTCAGGGGCGTTTGACGTTTTTTTCCAGAAAGAGTTCCGCTCCGCCGCCACCACCAGATTCCATGAAATAGTACCAAAAACTCCGTTCTGGCACCCTGCCAGGACGGGGAATTGGAGGGGATCATCGCCATCACCATCACCATCGCTTCTCCATCGACCATCCATGTTTCCCCCATCTATGAGTGAGTAATCCCCCGATGTAGGCTATGGGGATGGTAGGGATTGGATGAGACCATTCATGTAATGGCATCAGATTGTTAGGGCATGGTGCCTAGTATCTTCTATTAGTGCTTTATGACTTTGTTGCAACTTGTTATGCTTAATTCTTGTCACTAGGGCCCGAGTGACATGATTCAGATCTGAACATGATATTGATTCATTATGATAGTATTGTTTATGGTCTTACGTGCAAGTTGTATACACATGTTGTTGTCCGGAACCAATGGCTCCGAAGTGATAGAAATCAGGATAACCGGAGGGAATGGCTTTGATGTGAGGATCACATGTGTTCATGGAGTGTTAATGCTTTACTCTGGTGCTCTATTAAAAGGAGCACCTTAATTGCCAATAGTTCCCTTGAGGCCCCGCTGCAAACGGGCTGGCAGGACAAAAGATGTTCTGCAAGTTCTCATTGCGAGCATGTATGACTATATATGGAATACATGCATAGGATTATCTAGTACTTGGATGCTTTATCTTATTTATCTGCAATTGCCCTATGTTCTGATTGCTATGTGAATTGTCTTGCCCGTGCAATGCCTGTCCATCTATTCCTATGCCTACCGCACTCGAATCCTACTGTTTACTGCTATTGTTACTACTGTCTTTACTTTATTACTGATGTTAGTTTACTACTCCTACTACAAAACTGTTGCTACTGATAAACTGCTGTGAGCAAGATTGTTTCCAAGTGCAGCTGAATTGACAACTCAGTTGTTAAGGCTTATAAATATTCTTTGGCTCCCCTTGTGTCGAATCAATAAACTGGGTTTCACTTCCCTCGAAAATACTGCGATACACCCCCTATACTTGTGGGTCATCACATGCTGCACTTCCGCTTCAGTCCACCATACCTATGTAGTCGAGAGCCGCCGAATTCTAGACTCGCTGTGTACTGGCCTCAGTATTGACCGCTCTCTTTTTCCTTTGCCCTTTGCCGGCACCCCTTTTTGTTTTAGCAGGTATAATTTCAACGTCGTTAGCAGGGTTACCCTTCCGGCTTGGCCTGGGCAGGGTTATGGACGCCATTGGTTATTCTTTAGGGCTCTTAGCCCCATTTGCATCTTATCCGTACTCGGATGTTGTATCGTTTTTAAGGTGATTTGGATCTTTGTATTGTATATTTGTATTTTGTGTGTTCCATCCTAGACTAATGTGTAATGGTGTTACTTCGTTTTCCACCCGCACGCAAGTGCCTGGTGGGCATCTTTGAATCGTTTCTATGCGGGTTTGACGGGAATCGCTGGAACTTGCATAGGTCTGATTCGAGGGTGTTACAAAGTGGTATCAGAGCTCAACAGTTGCGATACCCCACTGGTCCAGCCTGTAGGATAACCTAGCTAACGGCCTATGTAGAGTGTCAAAACTATTTTTGCAAAATCGGTTGGATAGATCTGATTAGGTCTACTTTTACTCCTTACCTTTGTGCTCTTCTCCTCTTACCTTTGCATTTTTTCAATTTGCTCTCTTATCTTTTCCTCGAGTCCAGGAATTCTCATGGATGGATTTCCGTCGTACCTTCAGGGTTTCACTTCCTCTTTTGGTAACACTGCTTCTACATCAGGTCTTCATGCTATCTAAGGAATCCTTCATCTGTTGTACCTTTCTTTGTTCCTGAATCCATTAAAACTTTTCTTTGTATCTTACGGTGGTTTCCAACACGATGACATCATCTACGCCAGATCTGATGAATATCCTGCATCACTCTCTGTTTCCGAACATCACTTGTCAAGATCTTCAGTTTAAATTCTGAGAGTGGTTGCATGATTCTTCTATTCGTGTACAGAGTAATGCTTTGAGTGCGGGATGGAGTCATGACCATACCACTACTCTTATCATTTGCTTTTGTACGTTGAATGGTGGATCAATGCGATTTTACTCATTCTATGGAAGTTAAAGGTGGCCTTATCTTTTGAGACCTCTACCTTCGCATGTGTTTCTCCAGAGTGTTCTCTCAACGAACATGAGCAATGACCCCTTGTTGGTGGTGTCGCCGATTTCAAGATGGAGCAAGAATCTTTGTTAGTGGTGTCGCAAAGATCTACACAAAGCGAGAAGATTCAGATCATCGGCCTTCTTCCCTGTACCATGATGCGGATCTCGAGGGCAAGATCCATTGTTAGTGGTGTCGAATTGTAGCACCCCGATAAAACCACTACTAGAAAATTGTGTGTTGTTTTTATTTTTGTGCATCATCATGACCACATGCTCATGTCATCATGCCACAATGCATTTGAGCATCATCATCATGCATCTGTTTGCCAAAAACTATTTTCCAAAAGCCTATTTTTGTTTTCTAGATATCCTCTCCGTCTTTTATTTCAAATCAAGAACTCGGTCTCCTCTAGATCTTTTACTTGTCTAAAACTATTTACCAAAATAATATTTTAAACAAAATAAATAAACAAAAACATATTTTATAAAAACCGGGGAGGCAGCCAGCCGTTTAGGCCAGACCACCTACTACCCAGCATACCCGGCCCAAACCCTAACCAAATCTAGTCAAACCCTAACCCTAGATCGCCACCTACCCACTCCCTCCGCCTGCCGCATCCTAGCCCGACCACACCCAGGCGCACACACTCCCGTGTGCCACGCCTCATGCCAGCACACACGCATTCACGCATGCGTACACCCGCCCGACACGGCCAACCTCGTGTACATCGCAAGCCTCCCGTTTTCCCCACCTTCCATGATCACCTGGCCCCACCGCATGCACACAGCCCCTGCATCGCCACCAACCCCCCCTCCCGCTCCTGCATCTCGTGCTGAGAGCGCCGCCGCCTCTGCGTGCCCGCCCTCACCGAAGACCTCCTATGCCCGAGCTCCCGCATATCTGCACCGGCCGTGCCCTCGCTCCTCTGTGCCCTGCCTCGCTAGAGCCCGGCCTGGTCCGCGTGCTGCCATGCCGCGACCCCTGCATCGCCCCATCCCCGTGCATGGACGCACTACTCCTCAGCCCACGAGCACGCGCCTTCCGTCGCTCGTCCTGAGTCGGAGCTCTCTCACTCGACGCCGCCCTCTAGATCCTCTGCCCCGAGTCTCTCGCGCCACCTCAACGCGCACCCACGAGGACCTCGTCGGCCACCGCGTGCCGTACAGGCATGGCGTTGCTGCTCTGTCCGCCGTCGACCTCCCCCACGGAGCCTCATTGTGAGGCCGCCTACCTCTCTGTCGAGCTCGACCCCGAGCCCCTGTCCTACAGCATCCGACCGCTGCTCGAGCCGCCTCGCCATCAACCGACGCTGCGAGCGCCGCCATCCTCCATTCCGCGTGCGAGCCCTGCTCCTTGGCTGCCGTTGGCCCTCTATTCCTCTGCAGAGCACCATCGCCCTGGCCTCGAGCTCCATCGTTGAGCTCTGTTCCCCTGCAGCGTCACCCCCAGGAGCTCCTTGTTGCTTTTGTTGGCGTTCATATGTGTATATGCTGAGTTTTTGCCTTTTCGAACCCAGACCTGTGTATGTGATCAGTTCCTTCCACCAAGATCACCCCAAGACCGCACTGGTGCAAAGCACAACCTAGCATAGAGGGCACCGATAACATGTCAGGCTCTCCTCATCGACAAACCTTCTCGATGACTAGGTTTTGAAGGATGTACATGGTGCACCCCAAAGACCCCGATGCCGACTCCAAGTCCACCGTTGATGAATAAGGTGAAACCCCAAGGCCTTCGATCCGAAATGACAAGATCATTGACACGGAATTGAAGACCTCGGATCCAAACCCGAACCTCTCGGAACGCCAAGTTCTCCTTCTAGATCTGAAGACCGATCCTGGCAAGACCAAACCCCATCGACCCCTGGTGAACCCCAAGATCGTTGATACCCTAATGTGATTCCCTTTTCGAGACCCCTATTTTTATAATGACATATACTTGTTGCATTTAAATTATTCATGACGCATACATGTTGTGTGTGTTGGGGGCATTATGCCGATTCACATAATAATTAAATATGGAGCTATATGTGGACATTTCTAGTCTTATATTTGCCTTCATTTAAAATTGTGTAGCGAACTGATGCCATGTTTTGCCTTGTTAATACAACATTTAATTTGCAGGGTACCTAAATAACATGAACCATTAATTAATTGTCGGGACCCCGGTTCCGCTTAATATTGCCTAATCGCATCGCATCTTTGCCATGTCATGCATCATACATGCATCATGCCCGATCTTCTGTCGTAGTATTAAATAGTGCATCCGGTGTTTCTTTTAGTGATTTGCTTCTTCGCGGATTAGGCAGTTGAGTTGATGCAAGCTTCGACCCGTTCTCCGATGTATCTTCGGCTATGTTTCTCAGGCGAACAATCTCCCCCTTTCTACCTATTTTGCATTATAGTCTTTACTTCCTCCTATTGATCTATTTCTATCCGTATTACGATGCTTTACTTTCCATGCACCATTTATATTCCTTGCAGCCTCTATATTGCCTTGGACACATCGTATTGCCTGTTGTTTGATAGATAGTCGGCCTTGCGAGTCGTAGTTGCTTCCTCAGGTGCTGCTTCGTGCCGTTGTTGTTCCACCATTGTTGGAAGGTTGGCACATGCGTAATGGTGGAGATGATCATGACTTTAATTTCAACTGATAATTAAAATTCTAGGAATAGATATAACTAATGAAGAGGCACCGGTGGGCAATAGCTAATATTTGGTTCTTCCACGCTCACTTGTGTCCCGTAGGCCCCGAGTACTTGATACCTGTTACTTGACTATTCGCACTATCCACATACGAGAGACTCTATGAATCCCCCTTTGCCTGAGCTTGATTCACACTTTACTATCCTATACTTATGCCATGTGTTACTGCTTTATTTATGATTGTGTGTGGAGCACCTGTACTGTTTTGGAACGTGGAATGTTTTCGCGGTATCTACAAGCCCAGTCACACTTTCGGGTTCCCAGTCGTTTACATCCATTGACACAAACCCTGGGTCTGTCTCGGAGCCTGCCAACTTCGTTGCAGGTAGCTTAGTGGGGTGGCCCCTGAAATGATTTATGAATCCTGTGAATGCTTTGTCATGAGGCCTCGTTGCTTTTATTTGGTTCTTCCCGAGGTTGATCGTGTGTGTGTTGCTATTTGTGCACCCCTACAGGGTAAAACTTTCTGAAAGCTGTGTCCACAGTTATGGACGACTTGGAGCACAGTATCTCGATCATAGACAACTATAACTAAAGTAGTGCTATAAATTTGACTATGGAATGACTAGTAATTAGCTACACTATAATGGAATGAGTAAATAAAAGTGCCAACAACTCCTGGATTTGGGATATCTCTGGCTAATTGTATCTGACTAGTAAGTGCTACAACTATAATAGAATGCATAAAACTGCCAACCGTGTGAGTTACTCGATCTAACTTCCTCGTTTGGTCTCGAGGGGGAAATGCCAGGATGGGTATGATTGGTGTTACTATCAGGTTGGATCCGAATAGATCTTTCTTATCCCTCTCTAATAGACGATAGTTGAATCGAGTCTCTATAGATTGTTTAGTGCATGCTGTGCTGCCGCTTTAGTCCACCATACCTACGTAGGCGAGAGCCGCCGAATTCTAGACTCGCCGTGTACTGGCCTCAGTACTGACCGCTCTCTTTTTCCTTTGCCCTCTGTCGGCACCCCTTTTTGTTTTAGCAGGTATAAGTTCGACATCGTTAGCAGGGTTACCCTTCCGGCTTGGCCTGGGCAGGGTTATTGATGCCATTGGTTATTCTTCAGGGCTCTTAGCCTCATTTGCATCTTATCTGTAATCGGATGTTGTATCGTTTTTAAGGTGATTTGGATCTTTGTATTGTATATCTGTATGCTTGACTCATGGGGTTGTTGTTGTATATAACTGTTCTATGGGTTCCATCGTGGACTAAGGTGTAATGGTATTACTTCGTTTTCCACCTACACGCAAGTGCCTGGTGGGCATCTTTGAATCATTTCTATGCGGGTTTGGCGGGAATCGTTGGAACTTGCATAGGGCCGATTCGAGGGTGTTACAGTAAAGTTGCTACCATTTGCCACAAGTTTCTCTTTCTCCATGAACACATTGAAATTAAAAGTTGGTGGTGCTATCTACAACAGAATTTGTAAAGTTTAGACTAAGTTTATGATAGATCGAGTTCAACTAATCAAATTACGAATGAACTCCCACTCAAAAACAACATCCCTCGTGTCTTTTTGGTGATTACGTAAACCAAATCCACTACACCAAGTCTGATCATCACGTGAGCCAGTGTAGCTTCAAAGGCGAGCATCTATAAGGGCATCATATCAACTATATGACTCATTCTTAACCTTTCGGTCCGTGTTCCGAGGCCATGTCTGTACATGCTAGGCTCACCAAGTAAGAACCTTGGTACTCGCGTGTGTAAAACTATCTTACACCCGTTTATGATCGTGGATTCAAGTACACCCGATCATCACGGGATGTCTTGAAGCGGCGAAACATAGAAAAGTGTGTACTTAAGGGAGAACACATTTTTATCTTGATATCTAAATGATGGATCATCTTATAATGCTACTAAAACGCCAAAACAAGCAATATAAGATGCAAGCATCAAATGTGTAAAGTGAAATGATATGGTTCTTGCAGTTGATCACCATCATGTGCATCGTGGTATGATCTTTATCATTCCTTTGTGTGTAAGGCCAAGGTCTATGGAACTTACATGTTAGGTGTCTTGCAAGAGTATCAACTATACATCAACTTACAACATTACCATATCATGACACCAACCCAGCAACAATCTAAACTAGACGCGTCTAATTTATCAATTGCAAGTTTTGCGTGGCTTAAGGATTTCGAAGTTAGAACCGGTCTTACCTACGAACATGGAACCACAATGATGATAACCAAATTATTAGCAACTCGTTGTAAATCTGATATTGACTATAGTAGGAGAGACATACACCCGCTAGGCACTTATGCAAAACTAGTTGCATGTCAAGCATGGAATAGGTCTCATGTGCGAGGACATGTAAAGTAAGTCCGGGCCGCTTCATCCCACTATGCCACCAATATACAAAATACATGAAAGAAGCAATAACATGATCATCATTTCTCACATACCAATATGTGTACTACCCGTGCAAAGCATCTATGCATAGATCGGGCTCTGCTACCACTGTTGGGTTTGCAACATAGAAAGCCAAAATTTTCCTATGATGGGAACTATTATACGCCAAGATCTATCTACTAGATACAACCAATAGGTGGATATACATCCATAGAGAACATACCCTCGTAGATCGACAAAGCTTTGTTAATGAGATGGAACTCATGGATGATGTAGTCGAACGCTTGCCGATCTCAAGATCGTGTGGAAGTCCTAGAGCCGCAAATCAGCAGCGCATCCATCCTCGCACACACGTTTAGGCCACCGAATAACCTCCACCTCCTTGCTCCAGCGATACAGTGGAAGCAGCAACTCCTTCTAGATGAAATGCCACCGGGAACATGTATCTCGCTAATTCGAGACCATGAGGGAATAATTCTAGAGGGGGAGAGAGATCCTTCACGAGGAGGTGTGAGGAAGAAGGAGTGAGAGGGGGTATTTTATAGGAGGAGGGGGTATCGCTCCCCATGGCCGGCGCCCCATGGGGGTGACCCTCACCTCCCCCATTCATGTGGTGGTAACCCCCTCCACATAAATATGCCCCTTCACATTCTCTATTAAAGTCTCCACTTTAAATGCATTGAATTTCTCCAAATTTAATGCTCTCTCATTTAATAAAACTCTTTTATTAATTTTATTAAGTTTTTTTGCTAATTACTTTAATTAAAAAATATTCACATAAAACCCCTGCAACATTTCAATATCACATGCAAAACCAATTTTAGCAATTTCACCCAATTTTTTTTGGTGTCTATTGAAATAATTCCAGCGCTTTGTAATTCATTTGTATCAAACATATTTGCTACAAATGGTGTTGGTATCCCTTAAGTATGTCACCCTATGGTTCGTGAATAATGCAGACATGATCGAGACCCCTCTCAGATCAATAATCAGCAGCGGGACCTGGAGATCCATACTAACTCCCACACATTCAATGATGACTTCTGTGATCGTGAGAACCTTTTAACGCTAGTAACTAAATCCCTTGGTCTCGCGATATATTACATGTCTGAGATTCGATCATCGGTATCTCCATACCTAGTTTGATCTCGTTGCCGACATGTACTCTTTTCTTGTTTCCATGATATAACATTCTAGTGAGCACATCACTTGCTTGCAAGCTATCTTAGGGTGATATTACCGAGAGGGCCCAGAGTATATCTATCTGTCATCGAGATTGACAAATTCCACTCTTGATCCATGAGCCTCAACATAACACCTTCAAGATACCCGAACCCATCTTTATAGTTGCCCTATTATGGTGTGACGTTTGATGTTATCAAAGTATTCTTTCGGTGTTAGCAATTAACATTATCTCAAGGTCTATGGATAAAGATTACTTCGTATGATGCTATAGAAATATAAACATAATGGCTTTGATCGTAATGCTATACTTCGGATGAATGTTCATCACATCATTCACCAATGTTGTGACCTCATTATTAACAACATCCAATGTCCATGATCAGGAAATCTTGATCATCCTGTTAATCAACGAGCTAGTTTATAGAGAGGCATAACTAGGAACTTTCTATTTGTTTATTAAACAAACATGTATTAAGGTTTCCATATTAATACAATTATATCATGCAAAATAAAGATCTATCATATACTTGGAATACATATAATAACAACTTCATTATTGCCTCTTAGGGCATATTCCCTTCAGTTTGTGCTCTGTTTTTTTGCACTAGTCGAAGAACCAGATCGCCCTTCCTAAAAGACCGGTTTCTGACTCTCTGACTATGATACTTGTCTAACTTCTGCTGATAGGTTGTAGATCTCTGCTTAGCAACGATGCAAACTTCCTTGAGCATATCAAGGTCATCTTCTCGAGCGACTTCAGCATCCTCTTCGACATACGCCGTGACTCGGGGAGAAGTATGAATAAGATCACTCGGAAGAACATCCTCTACACCATGAAGCAAGAAAAAAGGTGTATATCTGGTTGACGTATGAGGAGGAGTGCGCAAACTCCATATCACATATGGTAATTCGTCTGCCCAAGCCCCCACAACATGATGTAGTGGTGCTTAGAGTGTTGGTCTTAGGCCTTGAAGAATTAAACCATTTGCCCTTTCGACTTGTACATTAGCTTGTGGATGTGCGACTAATGCAATATCAAGTCGGATCCCTTGTTCATTGCAAAATTCGACTTGTTCTCCCATGGAAAAGTTACTCTTCTTGTCTGTAATGATACTGTGCGGATACCCGAATCGGATGATCACGTCCTCGATGAATTTTCTAGCTATTGCTCCATCACAACTTGTGATGGGTTTTGCCTCAATCCATTTCGTGAATTTATCCACATCACAATAAGGTGAGTGTATCCACTTTGAGACCATTTAAACGTTCCTACCATGTCAAGCCCCCAGACTGCAAAGGGCCACGTAATTGGAATGGTTCGCAGCTGATCAACCGGAACATGGGCTTCTTTGGCATATTTTTGGTAACCTTTTCATGTCTTGACTAGCCGTTAGACATCTGCCTTAGTTGTAAGCCAAAAAAATCCATGTCTAAAGGCCTTTTCCACTAAAGATTTGGCTGCGGCGTGATGTCTACATTCACCTTCATGGATTTCCCTTAGAATTTCCACTCCTTCCGGAGAAACACAGCGCTGAAAGACCTCAGACGCACTCCGCTTATAGTGCTCACCTCCCACCACTGTGTAGGATTTTGCTCATTGGACGATCTGTCGGCTCAGAACTTTGTCTTCAGGTAATTTTCTATCTACCAAGAAATCAAGATAGGTTTGTGTCCAACTGGGAATTATAGCTAGAACTGCTATGAGAGGTGAGTCGGATACTCCTCATCAACTCCTGTGATAGAGGGAACTCTCAAATGCTCCAGAAAAGCAGCATCCGGGACCTGTTTCCGCATAGAGCCTATTCTACATAGAACATCCGCTTCCTCATTTTTTGTTCGGGGAAAGTGTTGGACTTCAAACCCTTTGAACGATTTAGATAGTTCATCCATGACAGCTCTGTATGCTGCCATTTGATTATTTGCATTACAAATATTGGATACTTGCTATGCAACTAAATCCGAGTCTCCATAACACATGAGTCGGCGAATGCCGATGTCTTTTGCAATTCGAATTCCATGTAGCAGGGCTTCATACTCGACAATGTTGTTTGTCGCTGTGAAGTGAATCTGCAATACATAGAACATTTTATCACCTTGAGGTGACTTGAGCACCACGCCAGTCTCTGAGCTCCCGTGCGCTTTAGACCCGTCAACGTGTAAGGCCCAAACTTCCATCTCTGGGAGACCTTTGTTTTCTAGTGTCTCTGTCCAATCAGTGACAAAGTCAGCAAGGATCTGGCATTTGATTGCTGTGCGAGGTTTGTACTCAATATCAAAAGTTTCTAGCTCTATGCCGCACTTAGCGACGTGTATCGCCCTCGAAACGGGTCTATGCAGATCTCAGCATTTTCCGCCAAAACCCGCATAGATGCGATCCAAAGACGCCCACCAAACACTTTCATGTGGGTGGGATTTTCAAAAAGTAGTTACATCACAATAGTTTATAATAGAACCCACAAGAAACTCATATATACAACAATGACTAGTCGAGTCAAGAATACAAATGATATGATTCAAAGATACAACTCAAGAGAAAAAGCAAAATAGTATCCGTGTATGGACAAGATCCAAATGGGACTAAGAGTCCTGAAGAATAACCAAGTGATGTCTATAACCCTACCCAGACCAAGCCGGAAGGGTAACCTTGCTAACATCGTCAATCACATATCTGTCAAAGCCAAAGGGTGTCAGCAAAGGGCAAAGGAAAACAGAAAGAGAGCGGCCAGTACTAAGGCTAGTGCACGACGAGTCTAGAATTCGACGGTCCTCGCCTACATAGGTATGGTGGGCTCAGCGGCAGCAAGGCTTGCACTATCTAACTTACAGAGACATGCTACAACTTCAGCTAAGAGAGCACTATGTAGTAACATGAATATAACCCCAATCATAACCCATTTGAAGAGTTCCCCCTCGAAGACCAGTCGAGCAAGTCCTCTTACGGAACACAAATGGTGGCAATTTTAGTTAAATAGTTGTTTAGTTGATAAGGCTAATTACTAGTCATATTATTAAAGGAAAAACATTAGTGGCATTGTCTATGATCATGACACCATACTCCTGAGGCGTCCATAACCGTGGACACACGGTGACATGGGTATACCCTACAGATATTCATGATGAGCATATACGGTCCAGCCCAAGAGGATTCCACGGTGTCATTGAAGCGCAATACAAGTTCAGGTGGCCTAAAGGAACATGACTCCTTAGAGAACACGACAAAGAATAGATAGAAATTTGAAGGGAAAACCCTAAACTGTAACCGACTCGGCCTGCTATCCTGAGACCTACCCTCCCTATATAAAGGCTAGGAGCGAGCAGCGAGGAGGACAATCCACAACCCTCACATACACCTCGTCAAATTGCATCTGTACACCCATTGTAACTTTCGACTCCTTGATAAACAAAGAGCAGACAAGCAGAAGTACAGTCCTCTTCAAGGCCTGAACCTGGGCAAAACCTCGTGTCCCCCTATGTGCTTGTTTGCTAGCCGATCGATGCCTCCAGAGCTCCCCAATTCCTTGTACCAAAGTCCATAAACGATGGGCATTGATGAGTTAACACCTGGTCAATTGGTGTCGTCTGTGGGAATCGGGAGTGCTAATGTTGCGGGTTCCTCGGCCCTATCGACTGTGATCTATAACTGAACTACAATGGAGAATCGCCTCCTCTTCAGCGCCTTCGACTTCACCATCCACTCGCCGGTGGCTCTCCCAAACTTCAGGTCTGTAGGTGATGGAGTCGGTTTGATGATCGGAAGCCTACACTTCTAGGTCGGTCAGATCGGCATGCTCCGGTTCCCCGGTCACCTGCAAGCTCCTTCGATTTCTCTTGCCTCATGGTTTCCACCACCAGTTGGCACCTTGAGCGAGCTCAACGCCTCAGCACCAGCTGACGGTACAGATATCAACAACAATTGCTAGTCCAATCTGTGCGATCTGACATTGGAAGTAGGAGCTTACGGCTTCGGATCTGAGAGCCGTGGGAGTAGTAGTTTCCCTGGCCATTACATGTGCGCCGTCATCAACACTGGCGGTGACACCCAAGGGAACACCGACACCGTCGTCAACAATGGCGCCCCAGTCAACAATGGTGCTCCTAGCAATAGTGCTCCTACCAATGGCACTCCTACAAATGGTGCCCCCACCCCTCCCAACCCCGACAATAACAGCAAACAAGCCAACAACAGGACGGAGCACCAGCAAATTCACCTCAACTAGGAAGAATGGACGAGGTGCAAGGAGGCCTTCCAAGGCAATCCCCTGCCACCAAACGCATCATAGCAGATGCTAATGGGGCACCATTGGCTACTTATTCAGGAGTGCAACCGCCAGCAGCTGGGAAACGCAAAATTCGAGGCCTGCAGGAAAGCCGCGGACGAGTCGAGTTCCCGACGGGAAGCACTCTCTTCAATCGGTGGATCCTCCTCCAAGGGCAACGAACCTGCGGTCGCCAAAAGGCACTCTCGCCTGGACAACCTCACGGACAAGGAGAGGGAAGAGGCCACTCGAGTCCTCGACTTCTCTCTCCTATCGCTGGACTCATAGGGTAACATGACCTCGAAAACGCCACAAGAAACGGTGACAATAGCCACCATGTACCTTCTCAACAACCAGCCACCAGCCGGAGATCCACGATCTGCCATGCACCGATCAACGATCGCTAGCCTTAGACTGGTCAAAGCCGTGCTCACCAAACATCCAACACCGGAGCCGAAGGGTCCAAAGAAAAGCAAGGCTCCATCCAAGTACTACTCGCTCGCCTCTAGCAAGGATGAGCACAACTTGTCAGGGAGACGCCACTCATGACGACACGATCGCGACTATGACGTGCAAGATGACATCACACAACGGAAAGTGGACAATATGCGTGCCAAGCGCGCCTACTCAACATAGTCGAAGGATGAAGGAACAGAGCTCTGTGGCACCAACTTCTTCAGCAGAGTCATACGGCAGACACGAAGTTCAAACTTCCTTCGGAGAACCCGAATGGGTTCAAACTTCCTTCGGAGAACCCGAAGTTCGACAGCCTCTAGGACCCGAAGATCTGGCTAGAAGACCACATCTCTTCCATCAAGAAGCATTGCGGAAACAAGTGCACAGCCATGCAGTGCCTCCAGCTGCAACTACAAGGCGCTGCTCACGCATGGCTCAATAATCTACCATGCCGATCGATCAGCAGCTAGGAGGAGCTGGTCTACAACTTCGTCTAAAACTTCAAGGGCACCTACAAAAGGCCCGCATCAATCGAAGTGCTCAAAGCCTGCTGCCAAAAGCCGAGCGAATCCCTTCGCTCCTACATCCAAAGGTGGTCCATCATAAAAAACTCGGTGGAAGATATCTCCAAGGATTGTGCAATCAACACGTTCAACGATGGTGTCCGCCGCAGAGAGCTCAGGGAGGAGCTGGTCCGCACAAAGCCCAAAACCATCGACCACCTAATGGACATCATGAATCGGTGGGCGGATGGAGAAGACTCGGTGAACAAGCACCGTGCTCACTCAAACAACGAGGACGACCTCGGCCGCATATGGGACCATCGAGGGAAGCGTCAGATGCGCGGTTATGAAGACCGTGAGGAAGTCGACATGGTCACCGCCCGCTACGCTGACAAGCACGACAAAGGAAACTTTAGGAACAGATACCATAGGAGCAGCTACCGCGATAATGGAAAACTTGCGCAAGTGTGGCAACACCGCACCCGCAATGAACCACTTGGAACATCTATCTAGGAGAAGTTGTACGGACCCTGCAACATTTACTACTACATCGACAAGCACGATGGCAAGAAGAAGTCTAGCCACCTCCTCAAGGACTGCCGCGAGTTCCTAAAGCTCCATGAAGGCCTCGTCCAGATGAATCGCGACACGATAAATCAGGGGTATAGAGCTGCCCTAGGCGCCATAGTCATGGAGCACCACCACCACCGCTCGGAGGACCCACACAGCCTGCAGCTGTGCCGGTACAGAACAACGGAGGCGAACAATACCCACGAGCACTTGGAAACATGGGTATGATCCAGAAGGGGCATCCCTCCAATAGGACGCAGAAGTTGATGACTCGCCAAATCAATTTGGCCGTAAACTCTCCACCCTCGACTACTGAGTAAATTAGCGGGTGCGAATCCTGCATCACCTTCGACAAGAGTGACCACCCACACCAAGTCCCTCGCCCAGACCATTCCCCTTTGGTGCACAAGGGTAGATGAGTGGCTACGAGATGAGTCGAGTCTTCATGGACGACGACAGCGACATCAACCTCATGTTTGCCAGCACCCTGCACGCCATGCGGATCCCCCTCTCCTGCCCAGAGGCATCCGAAACAACCTTCCATGGCATTATCCCAGGGAAAGGCGTATGCCCCTTTGGCAAAATCAATATGGACGTCATCTTCGGCACGCCCGCAAACTTTCGGCGAGAATGCCTCGAATTCGAGGTGGTTGACTGTCCGTCACAATACCACACAATCCTCGGACGTGTCGCATTCACGAGATTCATGGCGGTCCCGCACTATGCCTACTTGCAGATGAAGATGCCAGGATCCAACGACATTATCACTGTCAGAGGGAGCTTCGCCAAGTCAGATAGCTACAACAGGGAATTCAACAGAATCTCCCAATCCTTCGGCATGCAAGAAGAGCTAGCAAGACTCAAGGAGTCGACCGACAACAGTCTTCCTCCTATGAGCAAGCAGAACACACCAGACTACTCCTTCGACTCATCAGTGAACACCAAGCCGGTCCAGGTCCACCCAACGGACCCGACCAAGATGGCCCTCATCGCCAACAACTTGAGTCCTGTATAGGAGCTCGCGCTCGTCGAATTCCTCCGTGAGCGCTGGGAGATCTTCGACTTGTGTCCAGCGAACATGCCAGGAGTTCCTAGGGAATTCGGTAAGCAGACACTCAATATGAATCCAGATGCAAGACCAGTAAAGCAGTCGATGCATCGAATGTTAGAACCAAGGGAAAATGCGGTCGGTATGGAAGTCAATAGACTCCTTGACGTCGATTTTATACGCGAAATAAAGGAAACACCAGGGTAGTTAACCCGTGCCCATTCCTAAAAAGGACACGGATTTCCTGCGGATGTGCATGGACTTCAATTCTCTCAACAAGCACTGCCCGAAGGACCACTTCCCATTACCACAGATCGACCAAATAATCGACTCCACTGTGGGATGTGAACACCTCTGCTTCCTCGACGCCTACTCAGGCTACCCTCAGATTCGAATGAAGGAAGATGACCTGGAGAAGATGGCCCTCATCATGCCCTTTGGCGTTTACTGCTACACCACAATGCCCTTCGTGCTGAAGAACGTAGGAGCCACCTATCAGTGATGTATGCTAGCCTGCCTCAAAAACCAATTTGGTCGAAACATCCAAGTTTATGTCGATGACATTGTCATCAAAAGTAAGGAGGAAGCTACACTCATTGACGATCTCCGTGAGACCTTTGACAATCTTGACCGCTACCGGATCAAGCTGAATTCGGAAAAGTGCGCCTTGGGCGTACCATATGGGAAATTACTCGGGTAAGGGGAATCGAGGCCAACCCAAAGAAGATAAGAGCCATACTGGTCATGGAGAAGCCAAAGAACGACAAAGGCGTCCAGCAGTTGGCTGGGCGAATCACAGCGCTCAGTCGATTCATCAGTCGAATGGGCGAGAAGGCACTACCGTTTTACCAGCTCCTCCGCAAAACTAAAAAATTCAAGTGGAAAGATGAGGCGCAAGAAGCATTCAAAGATCTCAAGCGCCTGCTCTCCACCTCGCCCATGCTGGTGACCCCCAGGTAAAAGGAGCCAATGTTGCTATACATCTCCGCCACTAACCAAGTGGTTAGTACCATGCTGGTGGTGGAATGAGCCAAAGAAAACACGATCCAATGGGATGCATCGCCCCGAATACTACCTCAGCGAGGTTCTGATACCAACAAAGTAGCGGTACCCGAATTACCAGAAGCTGGCTTACGGTGTCTTCATGACAGCACGACGACTGCGCCATTACTTTCAGGAGAACCCCATAATCATGGTGAATGACACCCGCTAAATCACATCCTCAACAACCCTTACACCACGTGGCGGGTTGCCCTCTGGGGCATCGAGTTGTCCCCGCGGGATATCACCTACGAGCGGCGAGTGGTGATCAAGTTGCAAGTCTTACCGGACTTCCTCGTCCACTAGATAGAGAGCCAGCTCCCTGACACACCAGATATATCTAACCTCTAGACCATGCACTTCGATGGATCCAAACACAAGGACGGAGCTAGCGCAGGTGTCATCCTGACGTTTCCTCAAGGTGACAAGATGCAATACATCCTTCAGATGAAGTTCTGCGCATCAAACAATGAAGTGGAGTACGAGGCGCCGATCCACGGGATATGGATGGCCAAGGCCTGTGGCACCACCGGCTCATCATCTACGGTGATTCCAACCTCATGGTCTAGCAAACCATGAACATGTGCGATGCTCTGAGCAACAACATGGTTGCGTACTGCGATCTTTATAACACACTCGAAGGAGAATTTGACGACCGCGAGCTGTGGCACATGGGATGCGAAAGCAATGAGGACGCTGACATACTCACCAACATTGGCTCCCCCTGCGCCCCGTTGCCACCAGGCGTATTCCTCGAGCAGATCTGCAAGCGCTCCATCAAGCCGAAGACTCCTGCAGGACCATACAGCACGGCAACGGACTCGGGGGGCTGCGCCACCCGAAGAGGCCGACAGTTCCAGCAATGCAGCGCAGGGATTCACACCCGAAGGTCCCATGGAGGTCATGCTCATTGATACATCCTGGACGCAACCATACATCACATACCTACTCACCAAAAGGCTGCCAGATGACCCAACACACGTGTGACACATAGCACGACATTCCAAGGCTTTCACCATCATTAATGGCGAGTTGTACAAGCGCAACATCATGGGAGTCCTCCAACGATGCGTCACCAATGGCGATGGAAGAGGCATCCTCCTCGAAATACACGAAGGCACCTGCGAACATCATGCTGTCAGTCGTGCCCCAGTCATCAAGGCTCTACGAGCAGGCTTTTATTGGCCCTCAGCAATGCACGATGCCAAGGACATCATCTAGAAGTGGAACACATGTCAAATATTAACGGATAAGCCGCACGCACCAGGCGCATAACTCAGGCCAATACCTGTGGCTTGGCCCTTTGCACAATGGGGACTTGACATGGTCGGCAAGCTGCCAAAATCATCACCAGGAGGTTACATGTTCCTCCTCGTTGTAGTCGATAAGTTCACTAAGTGGGTCGAGGCCATGCCGGTGACTAACCAGATAAGCGCCACCTCCGTCAAGTTCTTCGAGTCCATCGTCTTCAGGTGTGGGGTGCCACAAAACATCATCGCCAAAAACTTTATGAACTTCACCTCAAAGGAATTCCAGGATTTCTACGAAGACTGGTAATCAACATCAGCTATGCCTCAGTAGCACATCCTCAGACCAACGGTCAAGTCGAAAAGGCCAACAATCTCTTCTCCAATGGCATCTGTATAAGGTCGGGCTACTGGGTCCCACATATCAGCCTCTCTGTAAATGAAACGTGCGTATGATGGACTTTTTTTGGCCATGTCTGTTGTTTTGACCTTGGCAACTTGCTGGGTCCCATATGTCAACCAGCTCTGTGCAGCAAACGTGTCTATGTTGGGAGCTGATAGCCTCTATTTGAAGGAAATGTGTGTATGTTAGACTATTTTTCGGGTCCCAGATGTCAGCCTCAGAGTAGAAAAATACTCATAAATGTCGAATGAAAAAGATTCTGGGCTAACTCGGGGTGGATTCCCTATTCGTCATGGCTTATATTCCATGGGCTCACTCCAAAATTGAATGGGCTATGGTCGGTGGCCATAAGACCATGAAAAGGCCGAATTAGAAGGTATTGGGCTATGCTTGGGGCTGATAGGATAATTTCATGGGCTATGATTGGGCCTGCTGTGTCCGACATAGCAGTTTCTCTATAAGTGCAACGTGTGTATGATGGACTCTTTTTTGGCCGCGTACATTGTTTTCACCATGGCAGCCATGTATGGTCTTACTGCTAGGGACCTTATGTCAACCTCTCTGGCATGCTGGCTTGTGGGTCCCTGGTGTAGCCTTGTATGTTCTGTCTGGTGGGTCCTTGATGCGAGCGTCTCTATATAAGTATTTAAACTTTTTTCGAACCCACCCTCGAAACAAACTCCAGGGACGCTGCATGCTGGTGGGTCCGGGATGTCGGCCTCTTCATAATGTGATATTGCTAGAAGAAGAAAAATGCAAACACAAGATATGATTCGAACAAAAGAACTTCAAATCAAATAAATGTAAACTGAGTGCGTTGCCACTACAACAAAGATATTTATAGAATAAATATCATTAAACTTTTATTAGTACTATAATTCATGTATTAGTCTTCTTAAAAATATTTTATGTGCCTGATTATATCTTTTAAAATATAAAAGGGCAGCGCTCCTGGCATCTCAATTTATAAAATTCCATATAATTGAGTATTTTCTTAAAAACATGGGTAGGCGGAGTTTTTTTTTATTTGAGAGGTGGGGGCCAATGCCCAAAAGGACGAATTAAAAAGAGTTTGGCTATTCTACATAGGCTGCTCTATGTGGGTTATACTCCGTAGGCTATGCTCCATGGGCTTCATTCTCAAATTTTACTAGGCTGTGCTCAGCACTCCCCTGACCCCTAAAAGTCCGAAGTAATATGTTCTCGGCTATGCTCCATGGGATCCTTTCTCAAATTTTACTCGGCTGTGGTCAGTAGTCCCTGACCCCAAAAAGACCAAATAAAAATGTTCTAGGCTAAAGAGGGGCCGAGTGAGCTACTAGATTTCTTCTCCTGGTTAATAAAAATTGCATTATGATGTGCTCGGCCGGATTCAAAACAAAGACCTCAGAGAGGAAGGGGAAAGCGATAATTCTTTTTTTGTAGCTATTCATGTCAAAATTCAGCAGTACAGAATAAGGTAGAAAAAATATCAACAGATTCAAAGTTCATATTCAGGAGCACTTGACCAATTCAGCAACATTTCAAAAGTGACCAAATCAGCAATACATACAATGAAATACAATAGCAGTACAACGAGAACAAGTTCTTGTTTCAGCTCTAAAAACCTTGTCACATGATTATTTTGTCCTTTTCACCAAACACACTCGACCATTGGAGCAACAAAAACTAACGATCAAGTCTACTTTGAGTACCTTCTTCTCACATCAATGCCTGTGTGACCCCTGTATGCAACCCAACATTCCCAAGTCTCTTCTAGATTGTGACACGACCATGTTTCAAAAGAAAAGCAAGACTATCTACTGCCCTTGATTTAAACAAGTACTAGTACATCAGTATTAGTTCCACAAAATTCTTTAGTAATAGCAACAACAGAACATTTGAGAGATTCAGTAGCTTTCCTACTTGAAATTCTATAACAGTACAGAGAGAATCAGTTCTTGTTCCAGCTAAAAAAAACTTGGCGCATGATCAGTTTGGCCTGTTCTCCTAAGAGACCATCAGAGCAAACAATACTGACGATCAAGTCTGCTTCAGTGTGAATACCTCCTCCTTACGTCAATGCCTATGTGACCGCCCATATGCAACCCAAATTTCCCAAGACTAATGTAGATAATTGCGATAATGCTAAGTTTCAAAAGAAAATCAAGACAATCTGATGCACTTCATCTAAACAAGTTCCAGTACATCACAGTTCGTTCTACAAAATATTGTACTAATAGTAACGATAGAGCATTTGAAAGATCTAGCAGTACAGAATAAGATCGTGAAAATATTAGACAGATTCCCGGTTGATATTCAACAACACTTGACAAAGTCAGCACATCATTCAAATTGACCGGTTGGCAGTACAGAGATAGTGACCATGACAGATTCAGCAATGCGGACATTGAAATTCAATAGATGTAGCAAGGCCTGATTCAAAAGGAAAGCGAGACCATATTCTGCACTCTGCCGGTCGATCTGAACAAGTACCGAACAAAACTTTTGACAGGTTCAGTAGCATTTGAAAGATCCAATAGTACATAATAAGAAAGAAAAATATCGACAAATTCCTAGTTCACATTTAGTGGCACTTGGACATATTCGGCAACATTTCAAAGTGACAAATCTAGTTTACCCTTTTCTCCGAACACTCATCATTGGAAGAAACAAAACTGACAATCAAGTCTGCTTTTGTGTGCATGCCTCCTTATCACATCAATGCCTATGTGTGACCTCCATAGACAACTCAAACTGCCCAAAGCCTTATCTAGATTATGAGTTTATGACAAGGCCAAGTTACAAAACAAAAGCAAGACCATCTACTGCACTTGATCTAAACTAAGCTATCCTATTACATAGTATTACTATTACTTACGGTAGTTTGGTTCCAATCGTGGGCATTGGCGAAGCTTGGGATGAAACATAATGGAGTCTCCGGAGATTTCCATGCAATGTTGGTTGAGAAACCAATAGCCGCTTCTTCAGTATTTAGACTAAAACAACATATTTCAGGAAACGACATATATCCAAGTCCTATTGCATGGTGGGAGGTGTAGACACAGTTTCTTCTCGTTAGATATCCTAGGGCAACATCTGCACCGCCTACCGCAATGTTAATTAGACTGTTCAATCCAAGGAAAAGGGAATATGCTCCCAAGTCAGCAATCTCTTTCCATGGCTTAGGTGGATACAAGTAAGTAGTGTCCTTTGAGTACACCTTGCAGCCAAACCTAGTAGCATAGGTGACACAAGTGTGACCTCAGCGATCAACACTATGATCAGCAACATGATTGCCTTGACCATAATAAGTACCGCCATAAAAATCCTCATCAGTAATGCCCACAATATGGATAAGAAGAAGGCAAGATTCATCTGTAGATATTGCTAAGAACTATAAACCAAGTTCGTGCTTGTCATCATATATGGTATCAAGGTTGCCCTCCTCAAGATGCGCGACAGGTGGTGACAAGAGCAAAATAGGACCTTCAAAAAGAAATTATGGCCAAATCAGCCAACACAAGTTTACATCCATTAAAACTAAAGCTAGTGTTTAGAACAGGAATGGATCAAACTTACCAAAATACAGATGATTCCAGACATAAACACTGCCACTCTCAGTGGATGCAAACACCAGACCCTTGTGGATAAGTGCATCCATGTATCTGAAATAGCACTGGAACTGGTTCTCAAGAACTGTCCATGCATAGTCATCGCCATCAAGGGTAGAAATTGAGTAGTCAAAGATAGCGATAAGATAAAAATCTAAATAATCCGCCACAACTGGGGAGCTCGGCAAATAGCAATCTTCCAGAGGAGAATAGGGCGATCATTATGCATGAATGTAATCAGATCATTGGTGGGTACAAACTCATTGACTTGTGGGAGAGGAACGCGTTGATCAGTGTACACATTGACAAGCTCCCACTTGCACTCGGACCCAATAGTGGCGATCCAATCTCCATTGGCACCTAGCCACTACTTATCATACAATTTGGGAACACAGAATCAGAGGTGAACCTGTCTAGCGGTGCCATCTTGCATGTCGTACCCTTTCCCTCGAATGTCAGCTTACAAGTACTCGTTGCATTCCCATGGTTTCTTAGTCGGGTGAGAATGAAGAACACAGGGGAGGCGAAACGGCTGAGAAGCATGTAAAGTTGCACTATATTTTTCTGAGTCAAGAAGATGTTTGGACAAACCGGCGAGGCTCGCGATGGTGATGACGTCACATCTAGTTATGAGTTCTTCAAGTGGGCCTTCGGTAAAAACATCCTGGAACAACTCAGAATCATCACTGTCCTTACTCGGTCATGCCAGCGCAAATGAGCTGATGGAAGTTGTGACGGTGGCTTGATTTGGTTTTCTAGAAAAGAGGGAAGATCGATGGCTACAGGCGGGATAGGGAGAAGAACAAACACTCTCAAACTATGCGGTGAACATGATCGGAAATCGGCATTGTGGAGGATAAGAACAGCAACGCTTGGCGTAGAGGTAGGGTAATGGGGAACTGGGGATAGAGCGTATAAGTGATGACTAGGTTCCTGCACCAATAACAGGGTTATTACAGTACTTGTAGCAGCAAATATTTAAAGAGTTTGTCCCGATGGGAGCTCGGCGAACCCGACCCTGCAGCCACATTGTCAATGCGACCATGTTCGCACCCAAACCATGGTTTTGAAATAGCCCATTCTATAAGTTGCCAGGATAAATGAATTTAATATGTTTTGTAATAACTACTACTAGGACTGGAAGAAAACTAGAACAAAAGTAAAACTGAAAAGAGGTGAATGCAATGAGATGAAATATTAATGCTATGATTCCTTAAGTAATGTTGTGTATACCGGCGCATGATAAGTGCTTATGTAATTGCTGTTAACTATAATTGTGGCGGTCCCTCATATACCGTTGTCTCCCACCATTGGTAAGTGGCAACTAGACAACTCAATTGTCCACACCCTCTTCGGACATGGGTCATCTCGTAAGAGAATAGTGTATTAAGGTAATAAGACCAATCAAGGTAAGCCACAGCAAAGGCATTAATTTCTATGGACAGCCGTACTCCTAAGCAAGTTTGCTAGTCAAAAGATATCCCGTCTGCACTTTGGGGTCAAGCAATTTGCAACACTATACCTATTTATATCATGAGTGATCTTGAGGGAACTCTGGGCGGTGCATCCTAAGCTGCTATTGCTTCCTCAAACCACTTATAGCAAATAGCCTATTAGTCCTACCCATGGAAGAGCAGAGACGAATGGTAAGTTTTGTGACACTCCGTGAATCCCTAGTAAATTCCTCAACAATGGATTGGACGTCTCCAATCACTAGAATAATATCATGAATAGAACAATTTAAAGAGAAAGCACAAACATATCAATTAACAAGAACACACCACACTTCAATTACTCAAATCTTCATAACATTAATAAAAGGGGGTTCAAGCCATGTTACAACCCATCACGGAGATCATGATGGGGAAGGATGAAGGAGTAGCGGTGATGGAGATGGTGATGGTGGCACGGTGATGGTGGCGTTGATGGAGATCTGGATGACTTGGTGGTGTTGATGGAGATCTGGATCTTGGTGAAGAAATAGAGGCTATGGAGGCGGCATGGCGGCAGGGCGCTGCCGTAGAGGCAGTAGATGGGATATAGATCTTGTATATGGTGTATGGTGGCTTTCTCCTCTCTTCTTTGACACCTCCCTCCTTTATATAGGCCTTGGGTGCCCTAGGGTTCCCCCAATACTGTCATATGACTTAGGGAAGGTTCTGGAGCTTTCGGAGGGCGAAATCCCATTGTTTGCGACCTTTTTAGCAACAATACGGCGGGAGCTATACAACCGGAATTTTTGCTCCCGCCGTATAGTTGGTCGTTAAAACTTTGGTACTCTTTAGTAATTTGGTCGCCATTTCTTCATACGAATTCCGTTTTGGGTGTTCTTGGGCTCGTTGAGTTCGTCTCAACAAGGGATACAACCTTGTGGTCTTGGATATTTATTTTGATAAGTTGGAAAAATTCACTTTTCCAACACCTCAAATGGCTAAGTCGGGTCCCTACAGCTCCTCCATACTATGCTCTCTTTGTTCCTTTTGCCTTTGTTTTATCCATAATCATCATCAACACCTACACACATGTCAAACACAAGGAAGAGGGATAAAATTCTACCTGAACTACTAAATGTACAAAACTCATATTGAATTTAGTAAAAACAAGTAATCATGCACATCAGGCATAGCAATAGTTAGATGGAGCATGATATGATAGGCAAATGACACAATTTATATTGCTAAAAAGTGTTGTATTATCATAGCCATCAACTTCCCCAAGCTAGATCTTGCTTGTCCTCGAGCAAAAGGGATCGATAACTTAATGGATGTGATCTTGCTTATCATTGGAAATTAATGCACCATATCCTTGTTTTTCCTGCAAGCTCAAAGCAAGAGAGCACATAATCATAGAAGGCAATATAAGCTTAGTTATATTATTCCAAACCACTAGATATTAGTCAAAAACCTCTATGCCCCATGTCAAAGTTAAATCTAGCTTGCAAGTAAAATTGTGATCCTTCTATACGCACTTTATTGTATTTATGTATTTTTATTTGTATATGGCAAGGTTAAACACAGTTAGTTGTCAACGAGTATGAACATTCTTCGATTTCAGTTGAACGACCAATGTCAAGGCCATATAAACATCATACTTTATGCTGATGATCCCATATCAGAGAATCTGCATGGCAACAGATTTGGCCATATTTTGAAAACAATCAAAGAGGAAGTAGTACAAAGTGTTTGACTCAAATCAGCTCGTCTCTCGAGAAGGAGCCGAAACAGAAAGTTTTCCTTTGTAGGGTCCTTTGTGCTAAATGTAGGAACTCCATGTAATTTTCCTTTTTTAAGTCCTTGATGTAAAATGTACTCCCACCGACCATGTAAAATTCTAACCTAAAAGTAAGTGGTGAAATTTAAATGAATTTAAGCTTAGTTATCAACAAGTACGAACCATATTCTCGTATTTTCAAGAAAAATGGCCAATTTCAAGGACATATATACATCATACGTTATGCATATGATCCCATATCCAAGAATTTGCATGCCGACAAATTTGGCCATATTTTGAAAACAATCGAAGATGAAGTAGTGTGAAGAGCATGGCTTGATCAGCTGATCTCTAGAGAAGGAGCCGAATCCGAGTGTTTTACTTGCTTAATTTAAGGGTCCTTTGTGCTAAATGTATGGACTTCTATGTAATTTTCACTTTTTTAGGTCCTTGATGTAAAATGTACTTCCACGCCCGTGTAAAATTCTAACCTAAAAGTGTAAGTGGTAAAATTTCGATGATTTTAAGCTTACTTGCAACGAGTATGAGCATTATTGGATTTCAAGCCGAACGACCAAGGTCAAGGCTATATCAACATCATACTTTATGTTGATGATCCCATATGAGATAATTTGCATGGCGACAAATTTGCCATATTTTGAAAACAATCAAAGAGGAAGTAGTGTGTAGAGTTTGGCTCAGATTAGCTGATCTCTTGAGAAGGAGCCAAACCAGAAAATTTTCCTTTTAGGGATCTTTATGATAAATGTATGGACCTCAATGTAATTATTGCTTTTTTCAGGTCCTTGATGTAAAATGTACTCTGACCAACCGTGTAAAAATCTAACCTAAAAGTAAGTGGTGAAATTTAAATAAATTTAAGCTTAGTTATCAACGAGTATGAACCATTCTGGGATTTCAAGATGAACGACCAAGGTCATGAACCCATATTCAAGAATTTGCATGCCGACAATTTTTTTTTCATACTTTGAAAACAATGAAAGATAAAGTAGTATGAAGAGTATGGCTTGATCAACTACTCTCTCGAGAAGGAGCCGAACCTGACTGTTTTCCTTGCTTAATTTTAGGGTTCTTTATGCTAAATGTATGGACCTCGATGTAATTTCCCCCTTTTTAGGTCCTTGATGTAAAATGTACTTCCATGCCCGTGTAAAATTCTAACCTAAAATTGTAAGTGGTGAAATTTTGACGATTTTTTATTTTACTTGTCAACAAGTATGACCATTATTGGATTTCAAGTCGACCGACCAAGGTCAAGGACATATCAGCCATCATACTTTATGTTGATGATCCCATATGAGAGAATTTGCATGGCGATAAATTTAGCCATATTTTGAAAACAATCGAAGAGGAAGTAGTATGTAGAGTTTGGCTCGGATCAGCTGATCTCTCGAGAAGGAATCGAACCAGAAATTTTTCCTTTTAGGGAGGTTTATGATAAATGTACGGACCTCAATGTAATTTTTGCTTATTTAGGTCCTTGCTGTAAAATGTACTCGGACCAACCGTGTAAAAATCTAACCTAAAAGGAAGTGGTGAAATTTAAACAAATTTAATCTTAGTTGTCAACGAGTATGAATCATTCTGGGATTTCAAGATGAATAACGAAGGTCATGATCCCATATCCAAGAATTTGCATGACGACAAATTTGGCCATATTTTGAAAACAATCGAAGATGAAGTAGTATGAAGAGTATGGCTCGATCAGCTACTCTCTCGAGAAGGAGCCGAACCTAACTATTTTCCTTTCTTAATTTTAGTGTCCTTTGTGATAAATGTATGGTCCTTGATGTAATTTTCCCTTTTAGGTCCTTGATGTAAAATGTACTCCACGCCCGTGTAAAATTCTAACCTAAGAGTGTAAGTGGTGAAATCTCGATGAGTTTAGCTTACTTGTCAATGAGTATGACCATTATTGGATTTCAAGCCGAACGGCCAAGGTCATGGCCATATCAACATCATACTTTATGTTGATGATCCCATATGAGAGAATTTGCACGGCGACAAATTTAGCCATATTTTGAAAACAATCAGAGAGGAAGTAGTATGTAGAGTTTGGCCCTCAGATCAGCTCATCTCTCGAGAAGGAGCCAAACTAGAAATTTTTCCTTTTAATGAGCTTTATGATAAATGTATGGTCCTTGATGTAATTTTTGCTTTTTTAGGTCCGTGATGTAAAATGTACTCCGGCCAACCATGTAAAAATCTACCCTAAAAGTAAGTGGTGAAATTTAAACGAATTTAAGCTTAGTTGTCAATGAGTATGAACCATTCTGGGATTTCAAGATGAACGACCAAGGTCATGATCCCATATCTAAGAATTTGCATGCCGACAAATTTGGCCATATTTGGAAAAAAACAAATATGAAATAGTATGAAGAGTATGGCTCGATCAGCTACTCTCTCGAGAAGGAGCCAAACCCGAATGTTTTCCTTGCTTAATTTTAGGGTCCTTTGTGCTAAATGTATGGATCTCGATGTTATTTCCCCCCTTTTGAGGCCCTTGATGTAAAATGTACTCCGACCGACCATGTAACATTCTAACCTAAAAATATATGGTGAAATTTAAACGAATTTAAGCTTAGTTGTCAACGAGTATGAAAAATTCTTGGATTTCAAGCCGAACGACCATAAGGTCAAGGCCATATCTCTACATCATAATTTATGCTGATGATCCCATATCCAAGAATTTGCATGGTGATAGATTTGGTCATAATTGTAAAACAATCAAAGAGGAAGTAGTATGAAACGTATGGCTCGATCAGGTGCTCTCTCGAGAAGGAGCCGAACCTGACTATTTTCTTTTCTCAATTTTAGGGTCCTTTGTGCTAAATGTATGGACCTCAATGTAATTTTCCATTTTTAGGTCCTTGATGTAAAATGTCCTCCCACCTCCCGTGTAAAATGCTAACCTAAAAGTAAGTGGTGGGCGACCAAGGTCAAGGCCATATATACATCATACTTTATGCTTATGATCTTGTATCCAAGAATTTGCATGTTGACAAATTTGGCCATCTTTTGAAAACAATCGAAGATATTAAAAACAAAAAATAATTAATTTCAATTTTTCAAGTGACAGGAATTTATTTTCTGAAAAGCAAGTAAGAAGAATTTATTTCCATTTTGGTCCTTGGCGGCAAAAGGTATTACATCTACTCCCTCTGACCCAAATTAATTGACTTGCATTTATCAGATTCGAATGCATCTAGCACTAGAACATGTTTAGATACATCCAAATCTAGAAAAATTCGAGTAAAGTAATTCGAGGGAGTACAATAGAGTATCAATTCAAACTTTCCCGGTTTCGAAATTTTCACTTCCTTCACAAACATCCTGGGGGGAGGATATTCAATAGTTCACTGATGACCCACAGGTATAGGGGTTGTATCGTAGTATTTTTGATAAGTAAGAGTGTCGAACCCAACGAGGAGCAGAAGGTGCTGGCTAGTGGTATGGATCAGGAATTCTCTGCAAATACTTAGCAAACGGATTTTTAGGGGTTTTCGATAAAGCAAGTAAACAAAGTCCGAGTAAACAAAAGACAATAGGAATAAATGCAGCAAGTGGCCCAATCCTTTATGCAGCAAAGGACAAGCCGGTTGTATTACTTGAGATGACCAAACGTTCTCGAGGACACATGGGAAGACTGTCAAGTGCTTTCGGTTCATATAGTTGATTAATCTTCTTTAGCTTGCTAAGTGTTGTGTGGGTGAACCTGTGCTAATGTACCGACCTTCCTAGGACTAATACATACTTGTGATTATACCCCTTGCAAACATCCGTAAGTACAATAAAGTAATTAAGGTAGAAACCTAACCATAGCTTTAAACTCTAAGACCCTTACGTCCCTTGTGCAATGGTTTCCTAACGGGGGTTCAGGTTTCTGTCACTCCGGCAACCCCTACGATTAGTAGCCAAATACACAATCCATTCCCCTAGGCCCATATAGGTAGTGTCATGTAGTCGACGTTCACATGAAACCACTAGAAGAAGTACACCATAACTTAAATATCAAACTATTGAATCTTTCTCAACACAACTCCACTACTAACAACATTACTTCTCCCATGTCCTCAAGAACAAAACAAACTACTCACAAGACATCATATGGATCATGATCAGAGATGGAATAATGATGTATCACAATCTGAACATAAACAATAATTCAACGGTTCACTCAATAGCATCAACTACAAAGAGTAATCAACACCGGGAAAGTTTCCCCTAAGAACTAATGCAAGATTCAACCCAATTGTTACAACAATATCGAGATGGTGATGAGGGTGCTGATGGTGATGATGGTGGTGATGATGATGATGATGATCCCAATGAAGTCTAGCTTGATGATGGTGTTGATGGCGACAATCTCCTCTCTCAGGGAAGGAATTCCCTCGGCAGAAATCTATCTGCCGGAGAGATCTTTCTCTCTCGGTGTTTTCTGCCCCGTAGAGGCGGCGGAATCTTTCTGCGGTCGCTCCCCGAGTCTTAGGGTTTCGGGAGGATAATATACGCCAGAGGGGAGTGCTAGGGGTGGACCAGGGCAGCCACACCACCTGGTGGCGCGGCTTAGGCTGGCCCGTGCCAGGGGGTGGTGTGGGCCCCTATGGCCCTTCTCTAGCCCCCTTCTGGCTTCCTTCGTCTTCTAGAAAAATAGGATTTTCCGTATATTTTCCGGGATTTTCTGATCTTCGCGAATTTTGCCTCCAAACATCACCTTTTCCATCAGAATCCTGACTACATCGGTCCATGCTCCAAAAGTCATCAACCATGCAAAAACAGATGAAATAACATAAGTATCACCTCTTAATATGAAATATATCAATGTATAATAGTGAATTATGACATAGAATAGTAATGCAAAATTGACGTATCAACTCCCCCAAGGCTTAGACTTCGCTTGTCCCCAAGCGAAACCGAGCTCAATAAACATGGCCTCAAGTTTATGGAGTGAAGAGTCGATAAAAGAATATGGACAAGAAGAATCACATTCATCAATACATAGATCATAATAGAAGACAACTCACTATTATATAACTCAACTTGCAATGAGTAAAGGAAACACAATAAAGATACATAAAGTAAATAATAATTGGTAATGGCAAACTTAGCTCTTGATCGAAGAATAGTTGATAATTTGCTGGAGTTCACAAATAACTGGTTTTTCAATGATAGCTTTCAAAGTAGTAAACATCAAGATAAGAGGAATGTGCAAAACAAGGAACATAAGAAACATGATTGAATAAATCATCATATGAATGAATGAAACACAGCAACTCAAAATACTTGCTGAGACATAAGGGAATAGGTTTACTGACTCAACCCCAAAGTGATACCAATACTAACAACAAGATCAATCATATAACCACAAATTGAAAACTAATATAAGCTATGAAAAAGAGTAAATGATAGAAGTTCTCATTAATATTCCATAATGACAACTCACACCAAGGGATACATATCTAACGAGAGAGGGGACACTTCCATAATGCAAACCATCCTACATAATAACTTCTCTATTCATGATATGACTCTACTAAGAAGGTAAAAAGATAGAAGATAGTGATGTGATACCGCGGCACTCCCACAAGCTTGGAAAAAACCAAGGGGATGCCAAACCTGATGATGAATTACTCCTTTGGTGGTGGTATCCTCTCATCTTCGTCCGACTTCCAGAGGAAGGGCTTCCCATCAACAAAGCACATCGTGGTTTCCAGCATCCTGAAACTTGCAGCAACACTTATGCGTTTAAACCTAACCTCATACTCACAGTTTTGATTTTGAACGTCATAGAACTGTGCTTGCAGTTCGTTGGTTGTTTGGCAGAGTGAGAGGACTGATGACCCACAAGTATAGGGGGTGTATCAAAGTATTTTCGAGGGAAGTGAAACCCAATTTATTGACTCGACAGAAGGGGAGCCAAAGAATATTTATAAGCCTTAACAACTGAGTTGTCAATTCAGCTGCACCTGGAAACAATCTTGCTCACAGCAGTTTATCAGTAGCAACAGTTTTCTAGTAGCATTAGTAAAGTAGAAGTAGTAGTAAAGTAAAGACAGTAGTAACAATAGCAGTAAACAGTGGGATTCGAGTGCGGTAGGCATAGGGATGGATGGACGGGCGTTGCATGGACAAGACAATTCACATAGCAATCAGAACAAAGGGCAATTGCAGATAAATAAGATAAAGCATCAAAGTACTAGATAATCCTAGTCATGTGTTCCATATATAGTCATACATGCTCGCAATGAAAACTTGCAGAACATCTTTTGTCCTGCCAGCCCGTTTGCAGCGGGGCCTGAAGGGAACTACTGGCAATTAAGGTGATCCTTTTAATAGAGCACCAGAGCAAAGCATTAACACTCCGTGAACACATGTGATCCTCACATCAAAGCTATTCCCTCCAGTTATCCCGATTTCTGTCACTTCGGGGCCATTGGTTCCGGACAACAACGTGTGTATACAACTTGTAGATAAGACCAAAAACAATACTATCATAATGAATCAATAAAATGTTCAGATCTGAAATCATGGCACTCGGGCCCTAGTGACAAGCATTAAGCATAACAAGTCGCAACAAAGTCATAAAGCACTAATAGAAGATACTAGGCACCATGCCCTAACAATCTGATGCCATTACATGAACAATCTCATCCAATCCCTACCATCCCCATAGCCTACAACGGGGTTTTCAGCACCTTTCCTATCTACTATATGTAGATCAAACTCTTGTAAAAGCAACACCCATCCAAGAAGCCTAGGCTTAGCGTCCTTCTTCGTGTATTTAATAGCAGCATGATCAGTATGAATGGTGACTTTTGAGTCTACAATATAGGGTCTAAACTTATCACAAGCAAAAACGACAGCTAGAAATTCTTTTTCAGTAGTAGCATAATTCCTTTGAGCAGCGTCTAAAGTCTTACTAGCATAATGAATAACGTTTAACTTTTTATCAATTCATCGCCCAAGGACAACACCTACAGAAAAATCACTAGCATCACACATTATTTCAAAGGGTAAACTCTAATCAGGTGGTTGAACAATAGGGGCTATAGTTGAAGCCTTCTTAAGAGTTTCAAAAGCTTCCTTACAATCATCATCAAAAACAAAGGGTACATCTTTTTGAAGAAGATTAGTGAGGGGTTTTGATATCTGAGAAAAGTCTTTAATAAACCTTCTATAGAAATCAGCATGACCAAGGATACTATGAATACCTTTGATGTCTCTCGGGCATGGCATCTTCTCAATTGCCTCAATCTTAGCTCTATCAACTTCTATGCCTCTTTCAGAAACTTTATGCCCAAGGACAATCCCTTCATTAACCATGAAGTGGCATTTCTCCCAATTAAGAACTAGATTAGTTTCTTCACATCTCTACACAACTTTATCAAGGTTGTGCAGACAATTATCAAAAGAAGTTCCATAGACAGAAAAGTCATCCGTGAACACTTCTACAATTTCCTCACAAAAACCATGAAAAATAGCAGACATGCATGTTTGGAAAATAGCAGACATTACATCAACCAAAAGGCATTCGTCTATAAGCATAAGTTCCGTAAGGGCAAGTAAAAGTAGTTTTTTCTTGATCTTGTTGTTTAACAGCAATTTGAGAGAAACCAGAATAACCCTGAAGGAAACAAAAATGGGTCTTTTTAGACAACCTTTCCAACATTTGATCAATAAAAGGAAGCGGGTAGTGATCTTTCTTAGTAACTTTATTGACTTTTCTAAAATCAATGCACATCCTATAGCCTACTACTATTCTTTGAGGAATAAGCTCATCATTATCATTAGGAACAACGGTAATACCTCCTTTTTAGGAACACAATGAACATGACAAACCCATTCACTATCAGCAATGGGGTAAATAATACTAGCATCAAGGAGTTTCAATACCTCATTCCTTACCACTTCCTTCATCTTAGGATTTAAACGTCGTTGGTGCTCTACTACTGGCTTTGCATCTGGTTCTATGTTGATAGAATGCTGACATATAGTAGGTGAAATCCCTTTTAAATCATCCAGAGTATAGCCCATAGCTACTCGGTGTTTCTTCAAAACCTCCAATAACCTTTCTTCTTCCTTTCCTAAAAGTTTAGAGCTAATAATAACAGGATATATCTTTTTAATAAGCATATTTAAAGATCATCAGGGAGAGGTTTTAGATCAAAAACCGGATCCTTTTTAGGTGGCAACGTGGTACCCAAGTCTTCTACAGGCAAGTTATGCTTAAGCATCTTAGGCTGATTACGGAGAATCTCGTCAATCTTATTCCTTTCTTCCATAAATTGCTGCAAGGCATTGTTAGGAGCAAGAGAAATAGAAGCAAGTTGTTCAACTCTAAAATCCTCATTATGGGTTTCCTCTTCACAAGGTTCTTTAGTGAATTTCGAGAAATTAAACTCATAAGATTCCCCATCAAACTTAGTCAAGATTTTCTCCCTTTTGCAATCTATAATAGCTCCACAAGTACTCAAGAAAGGTCTACCAAAAATAATAGGATAAGTTTTACTAGCAGCTGAACCAAGTACTAGAAAATCAGTAGGGTACTTAATCTTACCACAAAGAACTACCACATCTAGTATAATACCAATTGGAGAGATGGTCTCTTTATTAGCAAGGTGAATAACCACATCAATCTCTTCCAATTCGCAGGGACTAATTTCATGCATAATTTCTCTGTAAATATCATAAGGCATAGGACAGGAACTTGCACCAATATCACGTAAACCATAATAGCAATGATCACCAATTCTAACAGAAAGCATAGGGACACTAGCTTATTTACTTCTATTAGTATATGAAAACAATGTTAGAAGCATCCTCACAAAAGACTATGTGTCCGTCCTCTACGCTTTTAGTGGCAAGGCATTTCACAATTGCTACAATAGGTTCAATGTTTATTTGTTCATCAGGTTTTACAGATCTCTTTGCACTTTTAGTGATTACACTAGTTATCATAGGATGGTCCTTTAACTTATCTGGGAAGGGTTTCTCGATATAAAGTTCAGGTAAGATGTGATCAATAGTGTAAAACTCAGTACTCCCAACAGGAACACAGTCAACGATATCTTTATAAGGTGCATGGTACTTGCTCCATCCCCTTTTTGGGATTTCAATATAAGAAGCAAAAGCCCTAAAGCAATTCGTAATAACTTGTAAATCAAGACCACAAGCATTACTAATATTTTGAAAGTCACCAGTTCCCATAAAAGATTCAATGCATTCAGAATCATAATTTATACCTGAGTTTCTACCTTTGTCATTCTCCCATGCTTCAGCATTGTCTTGAATACGGTCCGGAAGATCCCATTTAGCTTCTTCTTCCAAGCGAGTGAATGATCCAGCACAAGAAGCATCCAGTAGATCCTTGTCATATAGAGGAAGCCTTGCATAAAAGTTATTGATAATAATATTGTTGGGGAGCTCATGAATGGGACATTTGAGCATTAGTAACTTCAATCTCCCCCAAGCTTGAGTTGTACTCTCTCCGTCAAGAGGCCAAAAGTTGTATATTTGATTCCGATCTTTATGAATCTCACTAGGAGGATAAAACTTTGAATAAAAGAGAGGCACTATTTCCTCCCATTCCAGAGCTTGACCATTCTTCAGCAATTTATACCAGTCCTCAGCTCTTCCTTTCAGTGATAATGAGAATAACTTCTTCTTAACTTGATCTGTAGTAATACCTGCACACTTGAACAACCCGCATAATTCGTGTATAAAGAGTAAATGATCACCGGGATGGACAGTTCCATCCCCAACATAGTAGTTCTCCATAACACGATCAATAATTCTTGTAGGTATTTTAAAAACATCATTCTCGGCAGGTGGTGGCTTATCTACTACCTTAGCAGTGGTAGTAGCATTACCAAATAAGAAACTCAGCGAATTATCCATAACGAAAATAAAGCAACTAACAGAAGTAAACAATACTCACAATAGAAGTTTCCTTTACCAGTTCCACTCTCCAATAGCGCTTCACTCCCCGGCAACGGCGCTAGAAAATAGTCTTGATGACCCACAAGTATAAGGGGTGTATCGCAGTATTTTCGATAAGTAAGAGTGTCGAACCCAACGAGGAGCAGAAGGTGCTGACTAGTGGTATGGATCAGGAATTCTCTGCAAATACTTAGCAAACGGATTTAAGGGGTTTTTGATAAAGCAAGTAAACGTCCTTTGTGCAATGGTTTACTAACGGGGGTTCAGGTTTTTGTCACTCCGGCAACCCCTACGATTAGTAGCCAAATACACAATGCATTCCCCTAGGCCCATATAGGTGAAGTGTCATGTCGTCGACGTTCACATGACACCACTAGAATAAGTACACCACAACTTAAATATCAAACTATTGAATCTTTCTCAACACAACTCCACTACTAACAAGATGACTTCTCCCATGTCCTCAAGAACAAAACGAACTACTCACAAGACATCATATGGATCATGATCAGAGATGGAATAATGATGTATAACAATCTGAACATAAACTATAATTCAACGGTTCACTCAATAGCACCAACTACAAAGAGTAATCAACACCGGGAAAGTTTCCCCTAAGAACTAATGCAAGATTCAACCCAATTGTTACAGCAATATGGAGATGGTGATGAGGGTGCTGATGGTGATGATGGTGGTGATGATGATGATCCCGATGAAGTCCAGCTTGATGATGGTTTTGATGGCGACGATCTCCCCTCTCATGGAAGGAATTCCCCTGGCAGAAATCTGTCTGCCGGAGAGATCTTTCTCTCTCCGTGTTTTCCACCCCGTAGAGGCGGTGGAATCTTTATGTGGTCGCTCCTCGAGTCTTAGGGTTTTGGGAGGATAATATATGCCAGAGGGGAGTGCCAGGGGTGGACCAGGGCAGCCACACCACCTGGCTGGCCCGCGCCAGGGGGTAGTGTGGCCCCCCTGTGGCCCATCTCCAGCCCCCTTCTGGCTTCCTTCGTGTTCTGGAAAAATAGGATTTTCCGTATATTTTCCCAGATTTTCTGATCTTCGCGAATTTTGCCTCCAAACAACACATTTCCCATCAGAATCCTGACTACAGCGGTCCATGCTCCAAAAGTCATCAACCATGCAAAAACAGATGAAATAACACAAGTATCACCTCTTAATAAGAAATATATCAATGAATAAAGTGAATTATGACATAGAATAGTGATGCAAAATGGACGTATCAATCGCCATTCATAGTACTACTAGTACTACAAGGTATAGTGAGTAGTACCAAAAGAAACTTTTTTTTGACGACAGTACCAAAAGAAAGGACGTCCCAAAAGAAACTTCATTCAACCATTAACATAACAGCAAGAGTTTACATATATAGGACTCGCTGCTTAACTAGTGCATGTTCGGTGCCTCCTAGCACCTAGTCCGTGCTGCCAGTGGCAGCTCGTGACATCTGCACCAACACCAACTCCAGCAACACAACCGGCTCCTGACTCATCGGCACCTTCGGATAAAGCGGCGGCACCTCCGGATAAGGTAGTGGTACCACCTAAGCCATCAGCGGCACCTCCAGATAAGGCGGTGGTACCTCCGGAGCCATCGACGGCACCTCCGGAGCCATCGACAGCTCCGGGAGGACACTGTGGATGAAGTTGCCATTGTTGGGGAACCTGTCCCAGTAGTTGGTGAAAATGTTGGCGTCGGTGAACACCACCATCTTGCAGCCGTAGTGGAAGGCCTGGCCGTAGGGGAGACAGGCGTCCGTAAAGTTGACAAACTTGACCTTCAATGTCCTGCCCGGATTGTCCTGGAGGCGGTACATACGGTACTTGCGGCAACCGTACCTAACATCGAGGAAGGCACACGCCAGCTGCCACAGTGTTCTCCGTGGGGAGTAGGCCCAAATGCGCAAGGCATTATCCTCCTGTGCGCCGATGCCAGGGTCTTTGTGCTCCGGTACGGCGGGTGGCAGCCGAAAGGTGGCCATGGATGACAGACGAGGACGGAGATGGTTGCTGGAAGTGGGGGATTAGAGATGGATTGGTGTGGGGAAGGGGAGAGGATAAATAGGAAAGAGATGATGCAAGATTAATGCGGCAGATTACCGAAGTGAGGGGACAATCAATGTTGCTGATGAAGCCGATGCGTGTGGCGAATATCAATGACAATGAATAGGGTAAGCGATTGGATGGAACGTTGGCACTGGTTCCCACACTTGATGGCCTAGTCATAATTTTGTGGTGCGTCCAAGGCGACCGCGACCTCCCCAATCGGTGGGCCCTACGTGGATGGTTGAGTTGATAGGTGAAAACAAATTGATAAAGTGAGATATTTTCTACTCCCTCCGGTCCTATTTTTTTACTTTATTACTCAATATATCCCTCTTCATTGGAAGTTGATATGAATACCATCAAACTTGTATTCAAGCCTTAAGGAGGCATTCGAGGAAGCAAGAAGGATCCTGAAAAGCTGATGTACTTATACTACTAGCCACTATTGCTCCTGGATGGAACTATGGAACTTTTATAGCAACTAGTACTAGTAGTACTACTCAAGTATTAATCTTGTTTGTATTATTAGTTTTCAGCTTTTCGTGCCTAGTCGATCTCGTACTGCTGGCAAGGTGAGCAAGGGCTCCTTCCACCGCAAATCTTTTGCCTTGTTTTAAAAAAATGCTCCTCCACCCAAAATTCTGTCTCCTCGCTGCCTTTCGTGAAAGAAAAGGCTCCTGGATGAAGGATAATCATCCCCCTCCCTCCTCGTCAATGCGACATTGGCTGCTATGCTCCACTCATGCATCTATGCATGGCACTTGTTCAGGTGGGAAGCATCACAGCAGTCACCTCCTCCTTCCCATGTAAGCTTCCACGCAATGGAGCACAACTGTGCATGCGCAGCAGTGCAGAGAAAGTTGGGGCTCGTGGTGGTCAACTTTTCTTCTGTTTGCCTCATGCTTCCACCCAAAAATAAGCTCTGGCTGGATGTTTTCTTTCTCTTCCATATTAGGCTGCTCTTCATAGTTCTAAATAACTTAGGCTAGTAAAACTTTCACATGTTACTATAGTACCATCAAAGTGTATTGGGTAATAACATGTGTCTAGTGTCATGTTACTTAGGCCTACTTGTAGGAGTAGCTCATATCTCCTGGTTGAAGGAGAATCATCCTCCCTCTCTCCTCTTCAGTGCGGCATTGGCTGCTCTGCTCATACATCAGTGAATCTATGACTTTAATGGGACTTGTTCAGGTGGGTAGCATCACAATAGTCACCTCTTCCTCTTTTTTTGGCGAATCATAGTCACCACCTCTTCCTTCCCATGGAGTACGGAGTAGTACAACCGTGCAGGCATAGTAGTGCAGAAGTTGGGGCCTTTGGTGGTCCAACCTAACTTTCCTTTTGTTTGCCTCGTCCTTCCATCCATATTTTAGGCTGCTCAAGTGCTAAATAACTTAGACTAGTAAAACTTTCACATGTTACTACCTTCACAGTATTGGGTAATAACATGTATCAAGTGTCATGCAAGGCCTAATTAATTATATAAAAGTGTCTAGTTCCTCCTAGCACTGTTTCATCTTTTTTATAAGTGTCACGTCATTTTAATCCTGCACTTCTCCTATTACTATGTTTTACAAATCCTTTGAATCGAATGAACCCTAAATACACGGTTTACACGCCCTACTACTTATAGCATGCTGATGAGTCCTTAGCAATTCCAATAGTATAGTCAACAACTTGCTTGTACAATACACTAGTTACATCTAAAGGTTTACTGTACTTACACATGACCACTTTATGTGTAAATGGCCCACCTCACATACTCACAAAGTGCCTAGGAGCAATATGGACAACCATGTAGTAGGAACATAATACCTTGGTTGCCACTAGAAAAATCTGTTACAATTTTCCAAGTAACTATTTTTGTAAGCAAGCATAGGTGGAATAAGGCCCGTTTGACAACCCCATTTTTCACATATAGTGCACACAATTTTATGGGAAATTTTAAAGTTACATGAATTTACGAGCTAGCTAATTTTGCCACTTAACTCCCTCTATAGATTTACCAAAATTATGTCAAACTTGAACTACGATCGTATGATAGGCTGCTCGCTCCTTAGCTTCGCCTACAAAGTGGCGGATCCAAATGGTGGCTAGGGCGGTGAATGGACCACCTTAAGATTTCTAAATAGCCTATATTATAAAGAAAAAATAAAAACGTTATTAAATGAAAATTGCCCTGTTGGACTGCCCTCACATGTTGAGCTGGATCCGCGAAATCGTTTTAAGGGACCCAAGTTAGTCAATACAATGTCGACAAATACTAGGAGGTTTGAAAGATTCGACTTGCAATGAATTTACATGTTGGCCGGCAAATTCCTATGAGTTTTAAAAAATAAAAAAAAACTATAGTACTTGCGCACGATATCCTCTTGTGTGAATGCCCACCTACCATGCAAAATAATGGCAAGCTTTAGTTTGGATAAATCTTGAGAGTATTTATTCGCAATATGACATTCCATGTACTGACATGCATGGGTTTCAAAACAAATGGCCACGCTTATGAGGGCACCCATAATGTGTAGCCAAAAGTAGTTCCATATTTCCTTTTTGTATTTTGGAACTAGTTCCCTACACTGTGGAGGTGGTTCTAAATGAGAGAAAACTGGGAACCGGAGCAAGTAGTTGCTCCGATGCCAAATTTGCGTTTTGGCTTTTGGAACTAGTTCCCTACGCTATGAGGGTAGTTCCATATTTTCTTTATGTGTTTTTTAGCTAGATGGTAGACCCACGTTATACATATTTAGAATCACTACATTGTGGAGATCCTGCTATATTTATACCAAAGCCAAATTTACCTTTACATTAGATTTGGCAATAGCAACATTGTGGGAATAATACCCGTATTGGGTAAATGCGCATCTGGGCATGATATGGTAAACAATATTTACATTTATAGATTATTTAACAAAGTACATGATGAATTTCATAAAGCTAGCTACTAGCCTTCCATTTCTACACAAAAGCAGACCATGTTTTATGGAAAATTCTCCAATTACATGAACTTTTGACCATTCTAGGTAATTTCAACCACTTAAAGTACTTGTTATTGATTTATCAAAATCAAATCAAAATTTAACGATGACTGCATGATAGGTTGCTAGCTCTCTAATTTCATGTAAAAATCGCTTTAAGGTACAAGAGTAGTCAATCTATAGAAAACAACTAGAGGTTTGAAACCATCAAGTTATTTCAAAGAATTGCACAACAGCTAACAAGCTTAAACTAGTTATAATTTTTTCAAGAAAAATGAAGAAAAATCAAAATAATGTATAACTTGTGCATCACATTCTCTTGAGCGTACTAGTTGTGATAAGTAGAGTTTTGATTACTTTCGAAAACCTTGGTTCGCAATATGGTCTACCATATTGTGAAGATGCTTAGCTTCCAAATCAAATTACTAGGGTCATGGCTATATCTACATTGTAGTAGACGAATAGTGTGCCCATATTTAGTAGATGAGTGTATGTTGGTATGGGAGAATGTGTTTATAATCGTAGTTTTCAACTTTCATGAACAAAAAATATTTTCAATTTTGTAAGTGATAGACAATATTTATTTGTTAAGTTAGTACACGAAGAATAAGGCCCAGAATGGTAATACCCCATTATTTGCACATAGCAGACCATATTTATGGGATATTTTTCAAGTAATAACATGAATTTTCAATCTGTCTAGTAGCTATTTTCTCTGACTGGAACTACTTCATGTTGATCTATCAAATTTATATATATCAAATTTGCACGACGAGTGCGTTATAGGTTCCAGAATCATTTAAGGTACCCAAGATTTGAATATCTAAAAACCACCATCAGGTTTGAAAAATTCAACTTCTTGCAATGTCTATGCACACAACATTCATCACTATTCGTCCTTACAATCACTATAATTATGTCCTTGCTACTGAAGTTGAAGGAAAATCATCATAGATCTCTGCTCTTCCCTCTCTTCTCTACCTGTCCCCCCTTAGAAAGCTTCACAACACCCATCAGGTACGTGTAGTGCTTTCACGCATGATTATAGTTCAAAGAGTACTAGTCTGGCGGTTCTACTACATATGAAGCCTAGCGGTAGTGAGAAAGCAGACCCCCATCGTGTGAGCCATGTTTTTTCTACGAGATAAAATCTAGCATGATCTGAAAGTTGATCTCCTAATTCTCATATTTGATTTTTATTCTCGAATAAGATCACATAGAACATCACACGAACATTTAGTTTTTAGCTGTGGAGCTGCATCAAATCTTACCGTAATAAAATGTACGCATAACATTGAATATTCAACGTTGGATCAAGACTCGCAAATCCCAACATTGCCAACCTTTGGATATTCTTTTCCATTCTAGGGTCTAGAAGATTCTATTGATAGTGTTTAGCAGAATGACTGTGCAAATCTGAAAACACACTTCTCTATCATTCTAGAATCACCTCCGTCATTTCTCTAGACCATGGTACGAAAATTTTCAAGTATTAGGTAGCTAATAAACGTTTATTTCTACATGATATAAAGTACAAGAACCAAATATACACCGTTACTTTTTATAGATGTGGCTCTTTCATATTTTTGAGCTTTACCTATTATAGAGCATAATTTTATATAGTGATGATATGTCATACTTTATTATTACGTGAGTCTCACATGCAAGGCACATGCAACTTACTAATAAAAGGATGGTGAAGAAATACAAAGAGGCCGCTAATCCTGTCCAACTAAACCAGGAATTTGTAGATAATAAGGCCTCAAAATATACAAAAAGGACCCTAGTACAGAAAGGAAAGGCGCAATCAGGTAGAGATTCATTAATTATCAGTGTTGGTATATAAAAGAAGGGCACGACTCGAGGTCGGATGAGAGAGTCCTCATTTCCCCCACCCAAATCGTAATGCTTGGGACGGTCACTCTGAAAATAAAAGCCACCGTTCTCAACTGTTCCTCCTGCTCCCAGCCCCTCAAGCCCTGGCGGGTCTACAAGGTCTCTCCATTTCTCCCTCACAATCCATTGATTTTTCTTTTGTCAGCCAGTCTGTGCAACTATTTTATTTTTCGAACTTACATTTCTATAGTGTGTGGATATTAATCTAGTCTGCCACCACTACGTCCGCAAGATCACCTCCTGCTAGAAGTGCGAGCACCCTAGCGGCAGAATCACCCACGAGCCCGCCATGGATGCCATCCTATCAATGGCTAGGGTCGAGTGCGTCCACAAAGGCTGTAGAAGCTAGCTGCACTACTACGAACCCCACGAGCACGAAATCACATGCCAGTATGCTCCTTGCACTTGCACGGAGACCGGCTGCGACTTCGTCACCCCGCCACTGCGCTCGTCGCCCACCTTGAAGCGGTCCACTCGATCCAAGTGCACAAGATCTAGTATGCCACCACCAAAGCTTTCCAGGAGCTGGTGCCACTGTCGGGCGAGGCATCCGGCGGCTCATCCTCGTCAGGCAGCAGGACGGCACCATCTTCTTCCTGATGATTGGCACAGTAAGCACGGCCCCCCTCGTGTCTGTGGTATGTGTTAGGGCCGCGATGTGTGACTTACCGGTGTATAGGGTGAGGATGTGGACGAAATGTCCGCCGCTGCTCTCCTGGACGAACGATAGGAGGAGGACCGACACTGTGACGGTGGAGCTCGACACGTCAAGCTCCGCTAAGACGGGCGACATCACGTTTAAGGACCTTACGTCTTACCTGGCGGCGCTGCTGCATTACCTGGTCAGTCCTGCTACGTCGAAGTAGCTGTATTTCTTATTTTGCGTCGAGTTTTAGTGGTGATGTAAGTTGTTGTTAATTGGTTTAATTGCAGAAAGATTGTTTGCATACCAGGAATAGTGGATTTTGTAGTAGTAGTATCTATCTCCGTCCCAAGAAATAAGGCTCCCTTATTTTTCTTGTTTTTTGTTCGACCAATATTTACTCTAAATATATATAAAGAATGTTGGTACTTTACAACTTTAGCATCATTGGAAAGTATATTTCAATATGAATTCAATGAAACAAATTTATACAATATAAGTAAATTTTAGTTGCTCCATTTATTCGGTCAAACTTTACTTTGGAGTGCGCGTGCGCCTTATTCCTTGAAGCGAAGGTAGATGAGTTCAGTGGATGTACTCTCCTAAGTATTTTTTTATGAAGTCTTAACTTCCGATGAGTTGGATGGATGTACTCTACTGAGTAGTAAGCTGAATAGGATTATAAGGCTCTCTGTTTGGAAGGCCAGAGGGCCAATTCACAATACTACCAAGTAGATGAATTATTCACTCTAATTTATTTATGAATGCACCACTAGTTTGACATGCATGAGATGCTAGATAAAAAGGGGACATGATGAGAGATGAAACAACATGCATTGGGAGATTGAGAGAAAAGAGAGATATCTAAATTAATGAGTCACGAGAATTAAGACAATAAATAAGATAGGTCTTATGATTTCTAACAATTTTAAAAAGCTCTCTAGCCTAATAATCCCAAAAAAAGGTAAGAGTACTGGTCAAAATACGTTCGGAAGTACTAGTATATAGTAGTAGTACTACAATAGTGGAGTACGGTAGTAGTAGTAGTACTCCCCTCTGATTCATATTAATTGTCACTAGATTGGATGTACTCATATCTAGCACTAAAACATGTCTAGATATATCCATTTTTGTGACAAGTAAATATAGCCATTTTTGGAGTAGTACTAGTTTGGTTGGAAGAAATCATATTCTTTCTGCAGTAGGGATGGTGGTTTTTGCTAGTAGTATTACTAGTACATAGCAAGTAGTAGTAATATATATGTCTATACTGTACTAACTCAACATATATTCGGGCAATCGACAAAAGTTCATCTTGCGGTTCTACTACTATAGTGCTACTAGCAGTTTTTCTGGTGCCCATTCACCCCTATCTTTTGGCACTACTCTGCCCTTAAGAAGTATAAATAGAATTACTCAAAGAAAGTCTCTACCACTATAAAATTATAATCTGCCATGGATGTTGATTGACAAGACAATTCATTGAGGTGGGGTGGGCTGTTGGTGTGCTACGATGCCTACTCCTACTATCACTCTGCAGCGAAAATAAAATAAACAGCTGCGATTCCTTGCATTAATTCTTGCCTCCGCCCCTTGCATGCCTACAACATATACATGCATTAACTTCTGTGAGTAGTAGTACACGTAGGAGTAGTATCAAGCAAGGATATACCGAAAGACAAAATATACTCATAGGTCACATAGTGTACCATTCTTCGTCTTCGTCTTCTTCTTCTTCTTCTTTGGTCTGCTTGCGCTTGCCCTTGCCCTTACCCTTCTTCCTTAGTTTTTTTGTTGAACATTTCGATAGTTTGTTGACCTCTCTCAAAGTTCACTATCCGCATGTATACCTCGTAGGTCACGTAGGCATCGAGGCTTGCATACTTGATCTGCTCTTCGGTCAGGGGCATGTTCCCCCACTTCTTGTGGTCCATATCCTTCTTCTTCTTCATGACTTTGTAACGGATGTCTATGAGGGCCACCATGTAGTGAGCCAAAGAATCCTTATCATTCGTGGAGCCGGCAGGCTTCCACCTCTTCTAGATGTCCACGAAGTTCATCACTGGCACTAGAGAATGCCTAAGCCTGATACCGTCGTTGCTGATGTCGTCGCCTGGAAAGGAAATGTTAGGGTTGGGGAGGAACTCTGCTAGCTTGGAGCATGGCTGGTCAGCCGAGCAGATCTGGTAGACCAGGCAATCCATGCCCACACATAGCTACACGATAGCATCGATGATTGCTTGTTGGTCTACTCAACGTCGAGGCCAACAATCTTGTTGTCTGTTTCCTCTAGGAGCTTTTGGATTTTCTCGATGTAATTCTTCACCATCGACACTCTGTTGGTATACACCACATGTAGTGTGGTGTTGCTAGGGTCCAGGAAGTAGTACATCGTATCCAACGGCGCCGCCATGGATAGTGATTGGTGCCTTCTTTTGTTTTGCAAAGGTCCTGCCGGGTGACAGAAAAGGAATGGGATAGAGAAGAAAGGAACAGCTAGGAAGATCGGGAGATGCATGCATGAGTGGTTCTAGAGACGAAAGGGCATGTAGTTTCCCCCTGCCCCGGCCATGTACTCCTATAGAATAGAATTTATTTACAGATCAGTTTTATGGAAGCGGATTATTTAGGTAGCTATAGGTTGATTTATATATTATACAAAAAGTACAAGAACCAAACACACGGGATACTTTATGAACGTGGCTCGAAATTATAAATATTTTTTGAGTTTCACCTACTCCCTCCGACCCAAATTAGTTGACTCAAATTTGTCAAGATATGGATATATCTAATACTAAATCATGTCTAGATACATTCGAATCTAGAAAAATCTAAGTCAACTAATTTGGATCGGAGGGAGTACTATAATGTTATATAAAAAATGATATGTCATACTTATATTATCTGATTCTCACAAACAAGGCACTTGCAACTCACTAGTTATTTCTTTTCTTATCTTCTCTTATCTTATCTTACCACTATATAGTGTACGAATAACTTTGAATATTGACCATTGGATCAAGACTCGTGAATCCCAACATTTCTAGCCATTGGATCTTCTTTTCCATTCTAGCATCTAGAAGATTCTATTGATAGTCTGTAGCACCCCGGTAAAACCACTCCTAGAAAATCGCATGTTGCTTTTGTTTATGCATCATCATGACCGCATGCTCATGTCATCATGCCACATTGCATTTGAGCAACATATCAAAACTTGCATTTGTTTTTGTTTGCTTGTGTTGTTGATATCATCATTACCTAGCCCTCTTTGATATCTCTATTTTGTTTTACTACAAATAAGGGCCATGTGTGGTTCCACTATTTTACAAGATGTTTTTGTTCCCTTTTCCCCAAACCGTAATTCTAATTATTGTATTATGCCCAAATTGACCTCTTCCAAGATCATGCCCAAGTCGACCCCTTCCATGACCACCAAGAGTTCTGCCTCGATGCCAAGATCATCCTCGCACAAGGAACCGAGCCGAGAGCCCTCCTGCATCGCCTATGTTGCCATCATCCTCATGGCCGATCGAGCACGTACGCGACCAATACCTTATCCGACTGACCTCCTCCGCCTCATCCAAGCACGCCCAAGACTCCTAGGTCAGCTAGCCGTTCCGTTCCCTTTTTCCTCCTTCTTTTTCATATACCGAAGCCGCATGTCCGCTCCGCTGGAGCTCGGGCGCGTCTCTGCCATGTGCGAGCATGTCCGAGTTCCTGCTATGCTTCTCTGTTTCAATGATGTGCCTCCGCTTGGTCTCCCACACACCATAGCCTGCACGCACACATGCGCGTGGGACTGTCCTCGCGTATATGCGCAAACACACATCGCCATCAGAGTCTATCACGCGCACAACATCATGGTTCCCGAGCCAAGTCTGAAGCGATGAAGAAAACACTGTTGTAGTCCGTGTTTTGTTTGCTAGTTAAACTCCGGTAGACACTGTTCTTAATTCGTGAATCCTCAATCCTTAACAAAAATTGAGTGGTAGTCTAGTGGTTGCAATGCCGATCTTGTAGTGGTGAGGTTTGGAGTTCAAATCCCTCTGCGTTTAATATCTTTTGTTCTCTGAACCTGTGAAGATAACGCTGCAGCAGCCTCTGTTTCTTTCGTCAGTTTCAGCAGAGAAACTTGCACAGTTCTGGTCCAAAGACTCGCGTTCCACTGCCTAACATCTCCATCTCTTTATCCCACCGGCTAGCCGCAACGATCTATAGCCAGAGGTAATCGAGATCGAGTCACCAATCCACAGATAATAACTCAATTTTATTTTTGCCTGAACTTTCGCTCAACTCTGGAGCTGTATCTGAACCGAAGACACTGCGCCAGGTTTCTGTCTCGCAGACAGCATCCAGATCCGTGTCAAAAACGGGCGAACTTGTCTTCTTTCACCAAACTAAAGCTTAGCCAGAGATCCCTTGTTCTACACCGTTCCCGGCCATCTTTTTGCTATAATTTTCCCTCTGTCGAAAAACGCTGTCAAAATTCACTTCAACGGGTTTCATTGGTAACACCAACGTTCTTAGTGTTTCACGTGCCTACTAGCTAGCTTCAGCTACCTGGTTTTGTGCTGCACAGATCGTTTGTTTAAGTAGCCTGTGTGCGTGCTTGTCCATCTAACGTCTCCTTTTTTTTGTGTTCTATTAAAATAAATATGTTGCATCCAAATCTGAATCACAACACGAGTGAGATATATTGGCTTGATCTTGGCACTTAACCTGGGAGTCCTAGTACCAAATCCTTTCATATTCGACATTATTCACACCTTTCTTCCTCTTACCTTCTTGATCTGATATCTAATCACCACAGCTACATCACATCCCTTTATGCTTTGCTACTTGCCTTTTTCTTTTAATATTATTATGCAATCTGCCTGTTTTGTGACTTTTAATCTATAGCTCACTAGATAAAATGTTACATACGAATATCTATCAGGAATATGCACCGAACCTAAATATGCCATCCATATGCTTGTTTGCATCATGTTTTCATCACGCCTTGTTTTGGTCAGTAGTAGCTTGCATTATCACTTATTAAGGAAACATATGAAGTAATTTGGGAAATACTAAATATAGATCTTGCTTCTTTTCAACTTGAAGTAGATCTTCGATGCCATGATTGCCATGTTAAAGAACATTTAATGTTGTTGTTTAGAAAAAATAACTTGAACCTTCTAATTAATCGTCGGGACCCCGGTTCCACTTAATATTGCCTAGTTGCATCCCATCCTTGCCATGCCATACATCATACATGCATCATGCCCGATCTTCTGCCGTAGTATTAAATAGTGCATCTGGTGTTTCTTTCAGTGCTTTGGTTCTTCACGGATTAGGCCGTTGAGTGGATGCGAGTATCGACAAGTCCTTCGGATAATGAACCTTCAGCAGTGTTTCCCAGGCGAGCATTCTCCCTCTTTCTACCTATTTTGCATTTATAGTCTTTATTTCCTCCCGTTGATCTATTGCTATCCGTGTCGCGATGCTTTAGTGTTCCGTACCAGTTATATTCATGCAGCCGTTATAGTGCCTTGGACACCTCCTATTACCTGTTGCTTGTTAGACAGTTGGCCCTGTGAGTCGTAGTTGCTTGCTTAGGTGTTGCTTCGCGTCGTTGATGCTCCATAGTTGTTGGGAGGTTGTTAAATGTTTAATGGTGGAGCTGATCATGATTCTATTTACAGTTTATTAATTTATGTTGTTGGTAGATATAATGCAGAGGCACCGGTGGGTAATAGTAATTATTTGGTTTTTAACCGCCCACTCGTGTCCACCTAGGACCCGAGTTCTTGACACCTGTTCTGAGATCGAGCGCGCTAACCACAGGTGGGGTGTGTGGGCACCCCCATCGGCTTACTACTTGATTTCAAAGTATTGTACCGGGGGCCACACGTAGTTTTGGGCTTTATTACTATTTTGTACTTATGCCATGCTTTACTGCTTTATTTAAGATTGTGCGTGGAGCACCTGTACTGTTTAGGATGTGCAATGTTTTCGCGGTATCGACAAGCCCAGTCACACTTTCGGGTTCCCAGTCGTTTACAGCCATTGGACAAACCTTGGGTCCACCTCGGAGCAGGCCGACTTTGTTGCGGGTAGCTTAGTGGGGTGGCCCCCCATGTACTTGCTTTGGGTCTAGGAAACGTCATCACTTAGGCCCCGCGACATACCGATGGGTGTATGTTAATTGATCTGGCAAAAAGGGTCGAAGTGCGTGTGGATACTGTGGTGCACCCCTGCAGGGTTAAATCTTTTCGAAAAGCCGTGTCCACGGTTATGGACGACTTGGAGCACAGTTTCTCGATCATAGACGACTATAACTAAAGTTTACTGTTATAATTTGACTTACATCTGAGATGACTAGTAAGTTGGATAACTGCCATGGAATGATTAATTAAAACCACCAACCGTGGGAATTTCCTCGGCTTGACTTCCTCGTTTGGTCTCGAGGGGGAATACCAGGATGGGTATGTTTGGTGTTAGTGTCAGGTTGGATCGGAATAGGTCTCTCTTATCTCTCTCTAATAGTCGCCAGTATTGCAGAGTCTCTATAGGTTGTTTAGTGTCACTGCTCTGCCGCTTCAGTCCACCATACCTGTGTAGGCGAGGACCGCCGAATTCTAGCCTCGCCATGTACTGGCCTTAGTACTGACGCTCCTCTTTTTCCTTTGCCCTTTGTCAGCACCCCTTTTGTTTTAGCGGGTTTGAGATCGACGTCGTTAGCAGGGTTACCCTTCCGGCTTCGCCTGGGCAGGGTTATGGACGCCATTGGTTATTCTTCAGGGTTCTTAGCTCCATTTGCATCTTGTCCGTACTCGGACGCTGTAACGTTTTCCAAGTGATTTGGATCTTTGTATTGTATATCTGTATTCTTGACTCGTTGAGTTGTTGTTGTATATATATCTGTTCTGTGGGTTCCATCGAGGACTGTGGTGTAACGGTATTACTTTGTTTTCCACCCGCACGAAAGTGCCTAGTGGGCGTCCTTGAATCGTTTCTCTGCGGGTTGGGTGGAAAGGGATAAAACTTGCATAGGGCCGATTCGAGGGTGTTACAGAGTGGTATTAGAGCTCAGCAGTTGCGATACCCCACTGGTCCAGCCTGTAGGATAACCTAGCGAACGGACGAAGTAGAGTGTCAAAACTATTTTCCAAAATTGGTTGGATAGATCTGATTAGGTCTATTTTTACTCCTTACCCCTATGCTATTCTCCTCTTACCTTTGCGAGTTTTGAATCTATTCTCTTACCTTTCTTCAAGTCCAGGATTTTTCGTGGTTGGGTTTCCCTCTTACCTTCAGGGTTTAGGTTCCTTCCTCTTGCAATGGTGTTTCCACATCCGGTCTTCGTGTTATCTGAGTAACCCTTCATCTGTTGTACCATTCGGTGGATCAAAATCCACTGAAATCTTTCTTTTATATCTTCCGGTGTTTTCCAACATGACGACATCTTCTACATTAGATTTGATGAAGAGCCTACATCACTCCTTTGTTTTCAGGACACCGCTTTTGAAGATCTTCAGTCTAAAATTCCGCGAGGTTGTTGCATAATTCTCCTATTCATGTGCAGAGTAATGCTGCGGGTGCACGATAGACTGATCACCATCCGACTACTCTTATCACTCGCTTTGTACATTGAATCAGAGGATCAATGCAATTTACTCATCTACTGAAGTTAGAGGTAGCCTTGTGACCTCTTTCTTCGCGTTTGTTTCTATGGAGTGTTCTCTCGACGAATGTGGGCAACGACCCTTGTTGGTGGTGTCGCCGATTTCAACATGGAGAAAAAATCTTTGTTAGTGCTGTCGCGAAGATCTACAGGAAGTGAGAAGATTCAGATCGTCGACCTTCTTTCCCGTACCAGGAGGCGGATCTCGAGGGCGAGATCCATTGTTAGTGGTATCGAATTGTAGCACCCCGGTAAAACCACTCCTAGAAAATCGCATGTTGCTTTTGTTTATGCATCATCATGACCGCATGCTCATGTCATCATGCCGCATTGCATTTGAGCAATATATCAAAACTTGCATTTGTTTTTGTTTGCTTGTGTTGTTGATATCATCATTACCTAGCCCTCTTTGATATCTCTATTTTGTTTTACTACAAATAAGGGCCATGTGTGGTTCCACTATTTTACAAGATGTTTTTGTTCCCTTTTCCCCAAACCGTAATTCTAATTATTGTATTATGCCAAAATTGACCTACTTGTGGGCATCCTCTTTTCCTCTATTCTTTTCCCTCTTGTCTCCTCTGGTGCCCAAATCCTCTTTTCAAAATCCGTACAAAAGAATTCAAAAGTTTCCAAATGGTTTTGAAAAGAAATAAAATTGTTTGTATAAAAGGAAATGTTTTAGAACAAAAACAAGTGAGAGAGAGCAAACCTGGTCCATCAGGAGCCCACCACGTAACATCAGCCCACTTGGAAGCCCCTCAGCTGATCGATGGAGAAGTCTCCTGTTTAGGTGGTCTTCCTGCTCCTCGCCAAGAAAGCATGAGTGCTCCTTGCACGTGCTCAACCACCACTAGTGCCTCCTTTCCCTCCTCCTTAATTCCCCATCCAAGGAAGCCCAGCAAAACCTAGGTCTTCCCCTTCGAGCCGCCTCTACCTCCCTCTCCTCTAGATTTATCTCTCTGTCCTTTTTCTCTTCTCCATAAGCTACTGGGAGTCACCATCGAAGGATTCGTGGCCGCATCGTCGACATGATGATCGTCGACCCCTTCCATGACCACCAAGAGTTCTGCCTCGATGCCAAGATCATCCTCGCACAAGGAATCGAGCCTAGAGCCCTACTGCATCGCCTATGTTGCCATCATCCTCATGGCCGATCGAGCAGGTACGCGACCAATACCTTATCCGACTGACCTCCTCCGCCTCATCCAAGCACGCCCAAGACTCCTAGGTGAGCTAGCCGTTCCGTTCCCTTTTTCCTCCTTCTTTTTCATATACCGAAGCCGCATGTCCGCTCCGCTGGAGCTCGGGCGCGTCTCTGCCATGTGCGAGCATATCCGAGTTCCTGCTATGCTTCTCTGTTTCAATCATGTGCCTCCGCTTGGTCTCCCACACACCATAGCCTGCACGCACACATGGGCGTGGGACTGTCCTCGCGTATATGCGCAAACACACATCGCCATCAGAGTCTATCACGCGCACAACATCAAGGTTCCCGAGCCAAGTCTGAAGCGATGAAGAAAACAGTGTTGTAGTCCGTGTTTTGTTTGCCAGTTAACTCCGGTAGACACTGTTCTTAATTCGTGAATCCTCAGTCCTTAACAAAAATCGAGTGGTAGTCTAGCGGTTGCAATGCCGATCTTGTAGTGGTGAGGTTTGGAGTTCAAATCCCTCTGCGTTTAATATCTTTTGTTCTCTGAAGCTGTGAGGATAACGCTGCAGCAGCCTCTGTTTCTTTTGTCAGTTTCAGCAGAGAAACTTGCACAGTTCTGGTCAAAAGACTCGCGTTCCACTGCCTAACATCTCCATCTCTTTATCCAACCGGCTAGCCGCAACGATCTACAGCCAGAGGTAATCGAGATCGAGTCACCAATCCACAGATAATAACTCAATTTTATTTTTGCCTAAACTTTCGCTCAACTCTGGAGCTGTATCTGAACCGAAGACACTGCGCCTGGTTTCTCTCTTGCAGACAGCGTCCAGATCCGTGTCAAAAACGGGCGAACTTGTCTTCTTTCACCAAACTAAAGCTTACCAAGAGATCCCTTGTTCTACACCGTTCCCGGCCATCCTTTTGCTATAATTTTCCCTCTGTCGAAAAACGCTGTCAAAATTCACTTCAACGGGTTTCATTGGTAACACCAACGTTCTTAGTGTTTCACGTGCCTACTAGCTAGCTTCAGCTACCTGGTTTTCTGCTGCACAGATCGTTTGTTTAAGTAGCCTGTGTGCTTGCTTGTCCATCTAACGTCTCCTTCTTTTTTGTGTTCTGTTAAAATAAATATGTTGCATCCAAATCTGAATCACAACACGAGTGAGATATATTGGCTTGATCTTGGCACTTAACCTGGGAGTCCTAGTACCAAATCCTTTCATATTCGACATTATTTCCACCTTTCTTCCTCTTACCTTCTTGACCTGATATCTAATCACCACAGCTACATCACATCCCTTTCTGCTTTGCTACTAGCCTTTTTCTTTTAGTATTATTATGCAATCTGCCTGTTTTCTGACTTTTAATCTATAGCTCGCTAGATAAAATGTTACATACGAATATCTATCAGGAATATGCACCGAACCTAAATATTCCATCCATATGCTTGTTTGCATCATGTTTTCATCACGCCTTGCGTTGGTCAGTAGTAGCTTGCATTATCACTTATTAAGCAAACATATGAAGTAATTTGGGAAATACTAAATATAGATCTTGCTTATTTTCAACTTGAAGTAGATCTTCGATGCCATGATTGCCATGTTAAAGAATATTTAATGTCGTTGTTTAGAAAAAATAACTTGAACCTTCTAATTAATCGTCAGGACCTCAGTTCCACTTAATATTTCCTAGTTGCATCGCATCCTTGCCATGCCATACATCATACATGCATCATGCCCGATCTTCTGCCGTAGTATTAAATAGTGCATCTGGTGTTTCTTTTAGTGCTTTGGTTCTTCGCGGATTAGGCCGTTGAGTGGATGCGAGTATCGACAAGTCCTTCGGATAATGAACCTTCGGCAGTGTTTCCCAGGCGAGCATTCTCCCCCTTTCTACCTATTTTGCATTTATAGTCTTTATTTCCTCCCGTTGATCTATTGCTATCCGTGTTGCGATGCTTTAGTGTTCCATACCAGTTATATTCCTGCAGCCGTTATAGTTCCTTGGACACCTCCTATTACCTGTTGCTTGTTAGACAGTTGGCCCTGCGGGTCGTAGCTGCTTGCTCAGGTGTTGCTTCACGTCGTTGATGCTCCACAGTTGTTGGGAGGTTGGCAAATGTTTAATGGTGGAGCTGATCATGATTCTAATTACAGTTTATTAATTAATGTTGTTGGTAGATATAATGCAGAGACACCGGTGGGTAATAGTAATTATTTGGTTTTTAACTGCCCACTTGTGTCCACCTAGGACCCGAGTTCTTGAAACCTGTTCCGAGATCGAGCGCGCTAACCACAGGTGGGGTTTGTGGGCACCCCCATCGGCTTACTACCTGATTTCAAAGTATTGTACCGGGGGCCACACGTAGTTTGGGGCTTTATTACTATTTTGTACTTATGCCATGCTTTACTGCTTTATTTAAGATTGTGCATGGAGCACCTATACTGTTTAGGATGTGGAATGTTTTCGCGGTATCGACAAGCCCATTCACACTTTCGGGTTCCCAGTCGTTTACAGCCATTGGCACAAACCTTGGGTCCACCTCGGAGCCGGCCGACTTCGTTGCGGGTAGCTTAGTGGGGTGGCCCCCCATGTACTTGCTTTGGGTCTGGGAAATGTCATGACTTAGGCCCCGCCGATATACTGATGGGTGTATGTTAATTGATCTGGCAAAAAGGGTCGAAGTGCGTGTGGATACTGTGGTGCACCCCTGCAGGGTTAAATCTTTTCAAAAAGCCGTGTCCGCGGTTATGGACGACTTGGAGCACAGTTTCTCGATCATAGACGACTATAACTAAAGTTTACTGTTATAATTGGACTTACATCTGAGATGACTAGTAAGTTGGATAACTGCCACGGAATGATTAAATAAAACTGCCAACCGTGTGAGTTTCCTCGGCTTGACTTCCTCGTTTGGTCTCGAGGGGGAATACCAGGATGGGTATGTTTGGTGTTAGTGTCAGGTTGGATCGGAATAGGTCTCTCTTATCTCTCTCTGATAGTCGCCAGTATTACAGAGTCTCTATAGGTTGTTTAGTGTCGCTACGCTGCCGCTTCAGTCCACCATACCTGTGTAGGCGAGGACCGCCGAATTCTAGCCTCGCCATGTACTGGCCTTAGTACTGACGCTCCTCTTTTTCCTTTGCCCTTTGTCGGCACCCCTTTTGTTTTAGCAGGTTTGAGATCGACGTCGTTAGCAGGGTTACCCTTCCGGCTTGGCCTGGGCAGGGTTATGGATGCCATTGGTTATTCTTCAGGGCTCTTAGCCCCATTTGCATCTAGTCCGTACTCAGACGCTGTAACGTTTTCAAGGTGATTTCGATCTTTGTATTGTATATCTGTATTCTTGACTCGTTGAGTCGCTGTTGTATATATATCTGTTCTGTGGGTCCCATCGAGGACTGTTGTGTAATGTTATTACTTTGTTTTCCACCCGCACGAAAGTGCCTGGTGGGCGTCCTTGAATCGTTTCTATGCGGGTTGGGTGGAAAGGGATAAAACTTGCATAGGGCCGATTCGAGGGTGTTATAGAGTGGTATCAGAGCTCAGCAGTTGCGATACCGCACTGGTCCAGCCTGTAGGATAACCTAGCTAACGGACGAAGTAGAGTGTCAAAACTATTTTCCAAAATTGGATGGATAGATCTGATTAGGTCTATTTTTACTCCTTACCCCTATGCTATTCTCCTCTTACCTTTGCGAGTTTTTAATCTATTCTCTTACCTTTCTTCAAGTCCAGGATTTTTCGTGGTTGGGTTTCCATCTTACCTTCAGGGTTTAGGTTCCTTCCTCTTGCAATGGTGTTTCCACATCCGGTCTTCGTGTTATCTGAGTAACCCTTCATCTATTGTACCATTCGGTGGATCAAAATACACTGAAATCTTTCTTTTATATCTTCCGGTGTTTTCCAACACGACGACATCTTCTACATTAGATTTGATGAAGAGCCTACATCACTCCTTTGTTTTCAGGACACCGCTTTTGAAGATCTTTAGTCTAAAATTCCGTGAGGTTGTTGCATAATTCTCCTATTCATGTGCAGAGTAATGCTTCGGGTGCGCGATAGACTGGTCACCATCCGACTACTCTTATCACTCGCTTTGTACATTGAATCGGAGGATCAATGCAATTTACTCATCCACTGAAGTTAGAGGTAGCCTTGTGACCTCTTTCTTCGTGTTTGTTTCTATGGAGTGTTCTCTCGACGAATGTGGGCAACGACCCTTGTTGGTGGTGTCGCCGATTTCAACATGGAGAAAGAATCTTTGTTAGTGTTGTCGCGAAGATCTACAGGAAGTGAGAAGATTCAGATCGTCGACCTTCTTTCCTGTACCAGGAGGCGGATCTCGAGGGCGAGATCCATTGTTAGTGGTGTCGAATTGTAGCACCCCGGTAAAACCACTCCTAGAAAATCGCATGTTGCTTTTGTTTATGCATCATCATGACCGCATGCTCATGTCATCATGCCGCATTGCATTTGAGCAACATATCAAAACTTGCATTTGTTTTTGTTTGCTTGTGTTGTTGATATCATCATTACCTAGCCCTCTTTGATATCTCTATTTTGTTTTACTACAAATAAGGGCCATGTGTGGTTCCACTATTTTACAAGATGTTTTTTTCCCCTTTTCCCCAAACCGTAATTCGAATTATTGTATTATGCCCAAATTGACCTACTTGTGGGCATCCTCTTTTCCTCTATTCTTTTCCCTCTTGTCTCCTCTGGTGCCCAAATCCTCTTTTCAAAATCCCTTCAAAAGAATTCAAAAGTTTCCAAATGGTTTTGAAAAGAAATAAAATTGTTTGTATAAAAGGAAATGTTTTAGAACAAAAACAAGTGAGAGAGAGCAAACCTGGTCCATCAGGAGCCCACCACGCAACATCAGCCCACTTGGAAGCCCCTCAGTTGATCGATGGAGAAGTCCCCTATTTCGGTGGTCTTCCTCCTCCTCGCTAAGAAAGCATGAGTGCTCCTCGCACGTGATCAACTACCACCAGCGCCTCCTTTCCCTCCTCCTTAATTCCCCATCCAAGGAAGTCCAGCAAAACCTAGGTCTTCCCCTTCGAGCCGCCGCCACATCCCTCTCCTCCAGATTTATCTCTCTGCCCTTTTTCTCTTCTCCATAAGCTACTGGGAGTCACCATCGAAGGATTCGTGGCCGCGCCGTCGATATGATGATCATCGACCCCTTCCAAGACCACCAAGAGTTCTGCCTCGATGCCAAGATCATCCTCGCACAAGGAATCGAGCCGAGAGCCCTACTGCATCGCCTATGTTGCCATCATCCTCATGGCCGATCGAGCACGTACGTGACCAATACCTTATCTGACTGACCTCCTCCACCTCATCCAAGCACGCCCAAGACTCCCAGGTGAGCTAGCCGTTCCGTTCCCTTTTTCCTCCTTCTTTTTCATATACCGAAGCCGCATGTCCGCTCCGCTAGAGCTCGGGCGCGTCTCTGCCATGTGCGAGCATGTCCGAGTCCCTGCTATGCTTCTCTGTTTCCATGATGTGCCTCCGCTTGGTCTCCCACACACCATAGCCTGCACGCACACATGCGAGTGGGACTGTCCTCGCGTATATGCACAAACACACATCGCCATCAGAGTCTGTCACGCGCACAACATCAAGGTTCCCGAGCACGGTCTAAAGCAATGAAGAAAACACGGCTATAGTCCGTGTTTTGTTTGCCAGTTAAACTCCGGTAGTCACTGTTCCTAATTCGTGAATCCTCAATACTTAAAAAAAATCGAGTGGTAGTCTAGTGGTTGCAATGCCGATCTTCCAGTGGTGAGGTTTGGAGTTCAAATCCCTCTGCGTTTAATATCTTTTGTTCTCTGAACCTGTGAAGACAACGCTGCAGCAACCTCTGTTTCTTTCATCAGTTTCAGCAGAGAAACTTGCACAGTTCTGGTCAAAAGACTCGTGTTCCACTGCCTAACATCTCCATCTATTTATCCCACCGGCTAGCTACAACGATCTACAGCCTGAGGTAATCGAGATCGAGTCACCAATCCACAGATAATAACTCAATTTTATTTTTGCCTGAACTTTCGCTCAACTCTGGAGCTGTATCTGAACCGAAGACACTGCGCCAGGTTTCTGTCTCGCAGACAGCGTCCAGATCCGTGTCAAAAACGGGCGAACTTGTCTTCTTTCACCAAACTAAAGCTTAGCCAGAGATCCCTTGTTCTACACCGTTCCCGGCCATCTTTTTGCTATAATTTTCCCTCTGTCGAAAAACGCTGTCAAAATTCACTTCAACGGGTTTCATTGGTAACACCAACGTTCTTAGTGTTTCACGTGCCTACTAGCTAGCTTCAGCTACCTGGTTTTGTGCTGCACAGATCGTTTGTTTAAGTAGCCTGTGTGCGTGCTTGTCCATCTAACGTCTCCTTTTTTTTGTGTTCTATTAAAATAAATATGTTGCATCCAAATCTGAATCACAACACGAGTGAGATATATTGGCTTGATCTTGGCACTTAACCTGGGAGTCCTAGTACCAAATCCTTTCATATTCGACATTATTCACACCTTTCTTCCTCTTACCTTCTTGATCTGATATCTAATCACCACAGCTACATCACATCCCTTTATGCTTTCCTACTTGCCTTTTTCTTTTAATATTATTATGCAATCTGCCTGTTTTGTGACTTTTAATCTATAGCTCACTAGATAAAATGTTATATACGAATATCTATCAGGAATATGCACCGAACCTAAATATGCCATCCATATGCCTGTTTGCATCATGTTTTCATCACGCCTTGTGTTGGTCAGTAGTAGCTTGCATTATCACTTATTAAGGAAACATATGAAGTAATTTGGTAAATACTAAATATAGATCTTGCTTCTTTTCAACTTGAAGTAGATCTTCGATGCCATGATTGCCATGTTAAAGAACATTTAATGTTGTTGTTTAGAAAAAATAACTTGAACCTTCTAATTAATCGTCGGGACCCCGGTTCCACTTAATATTGCCTAGTTGCATCCCATCCTTGCCATGCCATACATCATACATGCATCATGCCCGATCTTCTGTCGTAGTATTAAATAGTGCATCTGGTGTTTCGTTCAGTGCTTTGGTTCTTCACGGATTAGGCCGTTCAGTCGATGCGAGTATCGACAAGTCCTTCAGATAATGAACCTTCGGCAGTGTTTCCCAGGCGAGCATTCTCCCCCTTTCTACCTATTTTGCATTTATAGTCTTTATTTCCTCCCGTTGATCTATTTCTATCCGTGTCGCGATGCTTTAGTGTTCCGTACCAGTTATATTCATGCAGCCGTTATAGTGCCTTGGACACCTCCTATTACCTGTTGCTTGTTAGACAGTTGGCCCTGTGAGTCGTAGTTGCTTGCTCAGGTGTTGCTTCGCGTCGTTGATGCTCCATAGTTGTTGGGAGGTTGTTAAATGTTTAATGGTGGAGCTGATCATGATTCTATTTACAGTTTATTAATTTATGTTGTTGGTAGATATAATGCAGAGGCACCGGTGGGTAATAGTAATTATTTGGTTTTTAACCGCCCACTTGTGTCCACCTAGGACCCGATTTCTTGACACATGTTCCGAGATCGAGCGCGCTAACCACATGTGGGGTCTGTGGGCACCCCCATCAGCTTACTACCTGATTTCAAAGTATTGTACCGGGGGCCACAAGTAGTTTGGGGCTTTATTACTATTCTGTACTTATGCCATGCTTTACTGCTTTATTTAAGATTGTGCCTGGAGCACCTGTATTGTTTAGGATGTGGAATGTTTTCGCGGTATCGACAAGCCCAGTCACACTTTCGGGTTCCCAGTCGTTTACAGCCATTGGCACAAACCATGGGTCCGCCTCGAAGTCGGCCGACTTCGTTGTGGGTAGCTTAGTGGGGTGGCCCCCATGTACTTGCTTTGGGTCTGGGAAACGTCATGACTTAGGCCCCGCCGACATACCGATGGGTGTATGTTAATTGATCTGGCAAAAAGGGTCGAAGTGCGTGTGGATACTTTGGTGCACCCTGCAGGGTTAAATCTTTTTGAAAAGTCGTGTCCGCGGTTATGGACGACTTGGAGCACAGTTTCTCGATCATAGACGACTATAACTAAAGTTTACTGTTATAATTTGACTTACATCTGAGATGACTAGTAAGTTGGATAACTGCCATGGACTGATTAAATAAAGCTGCCAACCGTGTGAGTTTCCTCGGCTTGACTTCCTCGTTTGGTCTCGAGGGGGAATACCAGGATGGGTATGTTTGGTGTTAGTGTCAGGTTGGATCTGAATAGGTCTCTCTTATCTCTCTCTGATAGTCGCCAGTATTACAGAGTCTCTATAGGTTGTTTAGTGTCGCTGCGCTGCCGCTTCAGTCCACCATACCTGTGTAGGCGAGGACCGCCGAATTCTAGCCTCGCCATGTACTGGCCTCAGTACTGACGCTCCTCTTTTTCCTTTGCCCTTTGTCGGCACCCCTTTTGTTTTAGCAGGTTTGAGATCGATGTCGTTAGCAGGGTTACCCTTCCGGCTTGGCCTGGGCAGGGTTATGGACGCCATTGGTTATTCTTCGGGGCTCCTAGCCCTATTTGCATCTTGTCCGTACTCGGACGCTGTAACGTTTTCAAGGTGATTTGGAACTTTGTATTGTATATCTGTATTCTTGACTCGTTGAGTCGCTGTTGTATATATATATCTGTTCTATGGGTCCCATCGAGGACTGTTGTGTAACGATATTACTTTGTTTTCCACCCGCACGAAAGTGCCTAGTGGGCGTCCTTAAATCGTTTCTATGCGGGTTTGGCGGAAAGGGATAAAACTTGCATAGGGCCGATTCGAGGGTGTTACATAGTCTTCATCACAATGAATGCTATGCACAAAACTCAAAACACACTTCTCCATCATTCTAGAATCTCCTCCCTCATTTCTCTAGACCATTTTACCAAAAATTTCAAGTTTTAGATAGCTAATAATCGTTGACTTCTACATGATATACAAAATACAAGAACCAAATATACACCCATACTTTATAGATGATGATCAAATTTATATTTTTCTTCTTTAGCTATTATAAGTTTATACAGTGATGATATGTCAGATGTCTATTATCTGAGACTCACTTGTAGGGTACGTGCAATTTACTAGTTATATACAGTGTATGAATAACTTCGAATATGGAGCGTTGGATCAAGACTCTCGAATCCCAACATTGCCAACAGTTGGATCGTCTTTTCCATTTTAGCATCTAAGTAATACTACTCCCTCCGTCCATAAATAACTGACTTGGGTTTGTCTAGATTCGAATGTATCTATACATTAAAATGCATCTAAATACATTTGAATCTAGACAAAACCAACTCAGTTATTTCTGGATGAAGGGAGTACTTTTGATAGTCTTTAGCATAATGTATGCATATTACTACTCCAAGTTATTTACCACGCAGACCAGCCTTAGAGCATCTCTAGCATGGAAAAAATAGTGCGCTATTTCACGCTGTTTAGCGTGATATAGTGTATTTAGAGAGTCCACGATATTTTTTAAAGATTTTTCTTGCTATGGCACTATTTTTTAAATATCTTGCTATATCGCACTAAAATATCATAGTGTTAGCGCTATTTTAAGTATAGGACGTTATTTTTTTGATGATTGTGTCAAGTAAGGAAACATACAATAAAATTTTGATTGTTAAACTTAGGTCATCGCGTCAAGCCGCCGCCTCCTCCTGCAGCACCCGACGTTGTACCTAGATTCAGCCCTGCCGTTTATCCTCCAACTTGGATAGTGCCAGAATCGATTATGCATGTACAAGTATTATTACTCTAGGCAATTCATTAGATGCTGAAATCCTTTATATTCATGATATACCTATTATATTTTATTAATTTTTACAAGAAGATGTTTTGTAAAATAGTGCGTTATTAGCACGCTATAACTTTCATATCATCTGGAGAAAAGCCACGCTAAATTAAATAACACGCTAGTATTTTTTGCCTTGATCTCTAGTGGCTTGTCTAAATTTGGTAGTCTCTTAGAGCATCTCTAGTGGCTTGTCTAAATTTGATAGTCTACATCTTCACATAGATAATGGTGTAAAAAGATTCCTTTTTACATGACTTTAGTTTTCTAGTGGATAGTCTAAATTTGATAGTCTATACGTTCATCTGCACAGAAATAGTCAATATACATAGCAAATCAGTACAAAAATGCTCTGATTTGGTGTGGGAGAAAGCTCGCGAGCGACCACCTTTCCTTTAGACATGGTGGGTCGGTTGTCCAAATATAGACAACGAGTACCTAGTTTGGAGGATGTCTAAATTTTAGTCCACCAGATACACAAGCTATCGGAGTCATTTTTTGGTCGATGGTGGTATATATTTGGCTTAGACTATAGGATACACTAGCCACTAGAGATGCTCTTAGGCTTGTCATAGTGGGAAACATACTAGTTCATGTTACTACCTTCATGTGTGTACGTAATTGTGAAGGGAATATGCCCGAGAGGCAATAATAAAGTGGTTATTATCTTATTCCTTGTTTATTTTAAATGTTTATTTTGCATGCTATAATTGTATTAATTGGAAACGTTAATACATATGTGTTTAATAAAGAAATACATGGTTCCTAGTTATGCGTCTCTTATAAACTGGCTCATTGATTAACAAGATGATCAAGGTTTCCTGATCATGGACATTGGATGTTGTTAATAACGAGGTCACAACATTGGTGAATGATGTGATGAACATTCATTCGAAGTATAGCATTACGGTCAAAGTCATTGTGTTTAATTTGCTATAACATCATACGAAGTATTCTTAGTCCTTAGACCATGAGATCATGTTAATTGTTAACACCGGAAGAGTACTTTGATAACATCAAACGTCACACTGTAACAGGGTGACTATAAAGGTGGGTTTGGGTACTCTGAAAGTGTTACGTTGAGGCTCATGGATCAATAGTGGGATTTTTCCATCCCGATGATGGATAGATATACACAGGGCCCTCTCGATGATATCACATTGAGATAGCTTGCAAGCAAGTGATGTGATCACTAGAATGTTATAACATAGGAATGAGAAAAGAGTGCATGTCGGTAATGAGATGAAACTAGGTATGGAGATACCGATGACCGATTCTCGGACATGTAATATATCTCGAGACAAAGGGATTTAGTTATGATGTTAAAGGTTCACACGATCACTAGAGTCATCGTTGAATGTGTGGGAGTCAGTACGGATCTCCAGGTCCCGCTGCTAATTATTGATTAGAGAAAGGTCTCGATCATGTCTGCATTATTCACGAACCATAGGGTGACACACTTAAGGGATACGAACATCATTTAGGAGCAAATATGTTTCAGATAAAGATTATGAAAGCACTAGAATCATTTCGATGAAAACCAGACTTGTTTCAGGTGAAATTGCTGAAACTAGTTTTGCATGTGATATTGAAATGTTGTAGGGAGTTTTATGTGAATGTTTGTTAATTAAAGTAATTAACAAAATCTGAATAAAGTAAATAAAAGTGTTTTATTTAAAGAGAAAAATGCATTTAATTTAGTGGACATTAAATGCAAATGAGTGGAGTTGAAATTTATGTGAGTGGGCTTAGTGGAAGCTCCACCCACATGAATGAGGGAGAGGTGGGGGCACCCACCATGGCTGGCCAGCCATGGCCATGGGGCTGTGCCCCACCCCCTATAAGAGGAGCCCCATGGCTCTTCTCCACTTGCCCCACCTCCTCATGAAGGTTCTCTTCTCCCTCTAGTTATTCCCCATGGTCTCAGATTAGGGAGATACATGTTCTCGGTGGCTTTATCTGGAAAGGAGTTGCTGCATCCGCTGCATCACTAGAGGAAGGAGGCGGAGGTTGTTCAGTGGACCATATGTGTGTGCGAACACAGATGCACCGCTGCTTTACGATGCTGAACTTGATGGTGCTGGACCTGATGGTGCTGGAACTGCTGGACCTGAAGGACTTCATCACGATCTTGAGATCTTCAAGTTTATGACTACATCAACCATGAAATCAGTTTCGTTAACAATGCTTTATTGATCTTCAAGGGTATGTTCTCTATGGATGTATATCCACCTATTGCTTGTATCTAGTAGATAGATCTTAGCGTATAATAGTTCCCATCGTAGGAATTTTTTGTTTTTTATGGTGCAAACCCAACAGTGGTATCAGAACCTGATCTATGCGTAGATGCTTTGCACGGGTAGTACACATAAGAGTATGTGGGCGATGATGATCATATTATTGCATATTCTATGTATTTTGGATATTGGTGGCATAGTGGTATGAAGCGGCCCGGACTAACTTTACATGTCCTTGCACATGAGACCTATTCCACGCTTGACATGCAACTAGTTTTGCATAAGTGGCTAGCGGGTGTCTGTCTCTCTTACTATAGTTAATATCTGATTTACAATGCGTTGCTAATAATTTGGTTATCATTGTTGTGGTTCCATGTTCATAGGTAAGACCGGTTCTATCTTCAAAAGCCCTAAGCCACATAAAACTTGCAATGGATAAATTAGAAGCGTCTAGTTTAGATTGTTGTTGGGATGATGTCATGATATGGTAATGCTGTAAGTTGATGTATAGGTGATACTCTTACAACACACCTAAACGTGTAAGTTCCATAGACCTTGGCCTTACACACAAAGGAATGATAAAGATCATACCACGATGCACATGATAGTGATCAAGTGTAAGAACCATATCATTTCACCTTACACATGTGATGTTTGCATCTTATATTGCTTGTTTGGTGTTTTAGTAGCATTATAAGGTGATCCCTCATTTAGATATCAAGATAAAAATGTGCTCTTCCTTAAGTACACACCGTTTTATGTTTGGTCGCTTAAAGACATCACGTGATGATCGGGTGTACTTGAATCCACATTCGTCCAACGGGTGTAAGACAGTTTGACACACGTGAGTACTAAGGTTCTTAGTTGGCGAGCCTATCATGTATAGACATGGCCTCGGAACACGGACCAAAAGGTTAAGCATGATTTATATGGTAGATATAATGCCTATATAGATGCTCGCCTTTGAAGCTACATCGACTCACGTGATGATCAGACTTGGTGTAGTGGATTTGGTTCATCTAATCACCAAAAACAACTTGAGGGATGTTGGTTTTGAGTGGGACTTCATTTGTAATTTGGATTAGTTGAAATCAATTTATCATAAACTAAAATCAAAGTGAATTTGCATAATCTTTTGTAGTCATTGGAATCCGTTTACTACCTTGCGCTTAGTTTTAATTGAGATAATAGAACTATAGAATTCTTGATATCTACTTTACAAACTAGTATCATATTGTTTTGAATGTCAATTTAATATTTGGAATTCCTATTGTAAACTTTCAACAAACTCTACTCTATGAAGTTTAATAAGTATTATTAAACCAAGAGTAACAATTCTAGTGTTAGTATCTGAAGTATCATGTTTGCCTCCATGATTCTTGATATTCAAATATGTTTTAATATCGAGGTTATCTGGGAGTTAAAAGAATTGTTTCATAAACCATCATGTGTGGAAGATACTATGATATCTGAAACAAGTTTTATGGTTGCAATATGATAGAATATAATTTGGAAAAGTACACGTTCTCATATTGTATGAGAAGTTGCGAAGGTTGGAGACGCTAGACGTCCTAATCTCCCAAAAAGGTTTTGGGAACTGACATTATACTCGCAATTCACCCTTATAGGCTATAGTAGCTTGATCATGAAAGTTGTCATGATAAGGATGAATATAAGATGTAGTTAAAATGTTTACTACACTAATAGATTACTAAAGAATGAATTTTTGAAAGAACACCAAACATTTGATGATGGTGATCAACTTCAAAGTGCAAGTCTAAAGATATTAGTATTTGACTATATACGCTTTGTACTATGTGTCATATGTATGGCGCCAGTATTGATGTTGATAGTTCTTTTAAAAAGAAAAGGAAATTTTGAAAGAGAATCTATAAAATATTTGGTAGAAAAGAAAAGACTAGAAATGTCCAGTTAATGTATATAGATGATATACATGTTATGGTTGTATTCTTTGCTTGTTGAACAATGTGGTTCTTGGGTTTTGGATACCGAATTTGTTGGTGTGAAATGTCATACAAAACAACACAATTCATGAATTATAATGGCCTAAGTAACTAGCAAGAGAATATGTGATGATGTTCATTGAAAACAAATAAAGTGTTATTGTGTTCATTGTTGACATCAAAACTTGCCTTAAAGATTTGTTTAAATAATTGTTATTTTGTTCCGATATTATGAGAACAATGGTTGTTCAAGTAATTACCGTATTCCGTGGAAGATGGATAAAATTTTACAAGTCCAGTTGGAAAAATCACGTTTATAAAACTAATGATAAAATGTCGCAGGACAAACGATTGAAAGATCACTTATAAAGTGACATCGCCGTTTAAATTATATTGGAAAGAAAACATGAAGAAACTCCATGCTGATGGATTTTTGGAGTCTTTGATTTTGATCAAATGACGCTTGTGAGACTTTCCTCGAGATAATTGAAACTCCATTCGTAGGCCAAAAGGGAACGGGTGACTAACTTATTGGAAATTGTGCATATTGATGTATATTGTCCGTTATATGTAGCCATGCGCGGTGGATCTTTCGACTTCATATGCTTTCTCCAAAAATTTGAGTGAATATATCTGTATATTTACTTAATAAGGAAGAAGTATGAAACATTTGAAATTTTTTCAAAGACTTTCAAGATGAAGTGGAAAATTATTGTAACGAGAAAATGAAGAATTTATGATTCGATCATATAGGATGATATTTGAGTTACATGTTTAGCAAAACACCTAAGCTTTGAGGAATTGTTCCATAGATTTGCATTTCCCAATAAACCATAGGACTATGGTATGTTCGAGAAATCAAATCGAACCTTGTTTAACATTGTAAGATCAAAGGTGTCATTTATCAAACTGCCATTATGTTTTGAAGATTAAAAGCTTTAGATACCACTGCTTTTACACTGAAAAGAGCACCATCGTGATCCGTTGAAATGACACTGTCGTGGAAATGGCCACGGCAGTCGCTGCCACTAGCAGCGATTGAGTGTTTCGTGAGGAAGAGTTGGCGGCCATCTGTGGTGCGAGACGGGGGCGGATGCACATGGGTTTACCCAGGTTCGGCCCCTCGGAGGGTAAAGACCTACTCCTGCTAGATTAGATTATGAGAGAACAAGTTACAAGGGCGGCGAGCACGACGGCTAGGCAGCGAGTCGCTTGAGGGGTGTATGATGGAACGTAAGGTCCTACGATACCCTAGGGAGGTTTGTATATGAAGCACCTCGCTAGGGTTCACAAGCTGCCCCCGAACAAGATAAGGATCCTGAGACTTTTGACCTAGTCCGACTGGGCTTCTGCTACGCTTCTAGGCTTCTAGTCGCCAGTAGCTGGGCCTTTCCTTTCTTCATAGTCTAGTTGCTGTCTTTCAGACGCACTCGCAGGCCTTTCGGCCCAATCGGAACGTCCTGCTGGGCATACCCCCTTTGGCATATCCACATCATACACCATAAAGGTTATGGTTTGGGATAAAACCCAAGTCGTCTTTTCTTAAATTTTGGTATGCTAGGCATAAGTAAAATGTTGACAACCAAAGTCAGATAAGCACGTCTTTGTAGGTTATCCCAAAGAATTTGTTTGGTATTCCTCTATAACACTGAAGACAAAAGAGTTGGTCGCTTGGAACGTGAAGTTTCTTAAAGAAGGAATTTTTTCACAAAAGTTAAGTGGGAGGACAATAGAACTTTGATTAGGTTGATGAACCTAAGCAACATGTGCTAAGTAGCACAGCGCCAGAAAGTGTCCCAGAGGCGGCTAAAATGCTCATAGCTCCCGTGATTACAAAGGTTGTGATCTCAGAGATTAGAGTTCCTATTGAACCATGTGGGTCGATACAAATCAAACAGTAAGATTTTAAACGGAGGTTGTTATTGTTATGAAAATGATGAATCGACTGCATGCAAAGAAGCAATGATGGGCCCAGACTCCATAAAATGATTAGAAGTTATAAAATCCGTGATAGTATCCATACACGAGAAATCAAGTTTCTGAACTTGGAAGACCCTCCAGAAAGGCGTGAAGCCTATTGGTCGTATTTGGATATATAAAAAAATATACATGCATATTTGACATCTATGAAATAGTCGACATGTCGGAAAGAAGTTTACAACAATGTTCAAGGAGTTGACTATGACAATATTTGATCTTTCATAGCGATATTTAGTCTTGACGGATTAATGTAGCAACCACAACATATAATTTGGTATATGGTAGTTGAACAAACAAAACAATGTTCTTATAATAGAATGGTTACCTAGGACGTGTACATGACACGATCTGAAGGGTTTTGATAAATCAAAGGATGCTAAAAAGGCATGCAAACTTCAATGGTTGAAGTGAGCATAGCGGAGTTGGAATCTTCACCGTGATGAAAATGTTAAAAGAGTTTAATTCCATCAGATACGATGAAGATGCTTGCATTTGCAAGAAATTAAGTGGGAGCGCTGAGACAAATTTCCAATACATTATGTAGAGGACATGTTGTTGATTGGAAATGATGTATCTTTTATTGACATGGATCAAGAATTTCATTAAAATTGGATTTCGACGAAAGACTTAGGCAATACCGGAATATTTGGCATCAATGTCTATATGGATAGATTGAAACGCTAATATGGTTGTGCCAGACGTACATATATGAGATATTGAAAGGGTTCAATATGGAAACAACGAGAAAGGTTCTTGCAACATGGAAAGGGTTGAATCAAGATTCAAGTGTACTGATACTTGTAAAATGAAACGAGATTCAAGTGTTTTGACACTTGGTGAGTGAAATCATAGGAATATTTTGATCAATAATATATAATATGATATGTACATATCCAGATATGTCCTATGCTTAAAATGTTATGTGCATATACCAGAATGATTCATAAGATGATCATTGGACGGTAGTAAATATATTCTTATGAGTTTTTGAAGAACTAAGAATCATGTATAAGTGACAAATAGTTAAAAGTAGTTCATTGTAAAGTGTTAAATTGATACTAGTGTGTCACAAGATACAAATTAAATTTTTCTCAATTTAAACTATGGCTAGCACCATGTAATGGAAAGGAGGTTCCATGATGGATTTGGATGAGTTCCAAAGTTGATACGTTGTGACAGATACTACAACAAAAGGCTAAGTATATAACTGGGATAGTAGCAACAAAGAAGGGAATTTGGTTAAGAAGTTTGTTATCAAACTAGGCGTGGTTCACAGTGGGCTAGTACTATGAAGATATATTGTGCGACAATTATATCAACATGTTTTAACCCAAAGGAACTAAAGGTCTCACAAAAGTACTATATTTATACAATGCCATCTCATTAGAGAATGAGTGATGCGCAGATACGCAAAGACACACAAATACACGCGAACCTGAAATTGTCAGATCTATAGATTATGTTAACCACTAGTAAACACATATATACAACACCAGAAATCCATAGGTGTTGAATGCATAAGTTTACAGACTAGATTATTGACTCTAGTGCAAGTGGGAGACTAAAGGGAATATGCCCAAGAGGCAATAATAAAGTGGTTATTATATTATTCCTTGTTTATGATAAATGTTTATTTTGCATGCTATAACTGTATTAATTAAAAACGTTAATACATGTGTGTTTAAAAAACAAATAAAGGATTCCTAGTTATGCCTCTCTTGTAAACTAGCTTGTTGATTAACAAGATGATCAAGGTTTCCTGATCATGGACATTGGATGTTTTTAATAACGAGGTCACATCATTGGTGAATGATGTGATGAACATTCATTCGAATTATAGCATTACGATCAAAGTCATTGTGTTTAAATTGCTATAACATCATACGAAGTAATCGTAGTCCTTAGACCATGAGATCATATTAATTGCTAACACCGAAAGAGTACTTTGATAACATCAAACGTCATGCCGTAACAAGGTGACTATAAAGGTAGGTTTGGGTACTCTGAAAGTGTTACGTTGAGGCTCATCGATCAAGAGAGGGATTTGTCCATCCTGATGATGGATAGATATACTTAGGGCTCTCTCGGTGATATCACATTGAGATAGCTTGCAAGCAATTGATGTGATCACTAGAATGACACATCACGGGAATGATAAAAGAGTGCATGTCGGTAATGAGATCAAACTAGGTATAGATATACCGATGATAGAATCTCGGACATGTAATATATCGTGAGACAAAGGGATTTAATTATGATGTTAAAGGTTCACATGATCACTAGGGTCATCGTTGAATGTGTGGGAGTCAGTACGGATCTCCAGGTCCCGCTGCTGATTATTGATAGGAGAAAGGTGATGATCATGTCTCCAGGTCCCGCTGCTGATTATTGATAGGAGAAAGGTGATGATCATGTCTGCATTATTCGCGAACCGTAGGGTGACACACTTAAGGAATACGAACATCATTTAGGAGCAAATATGTGTAAGATAAAGATTATGAAAGCGCTGGAATCATTTCGATGAAAACCGGAATTGTTTCAGGTGAAATTGCTGAAACTGGTTTTGCATGTGATATTGAAATGTTGCAGGGAGTTTTATGTGAATGTTTGTTAATTAAAGTAATTACAAAATTCTGAATAAAATAAATAAATGTTTTTTGTTTAAAGAGGAAAATGCATTTAATTTAGTGGACATTAAATGCAAGTGAGTGGAGTTGAAATTTATGTGAGTGGGCTTAGTGGAAGCTCGACCCACATGAAAGAGGGAGAGGTGGGGGCACCCACCATGGCCATGGGGCTGCGCCCCACCCCCTATAAAAGGAGCCCTATGGCTCTTATGCACTTGCCCCACTTCCTCGTGAAGGTTCTCTTCTCCCTCTAGTTATTCCCCATGGTCTCGGATTAGCGAGATACATGTTCCCAATGGCTTTATCGAGAAAGGAGTTGCTGCACCGCTATAGCGAGGAGGCGGAGGTTGTTCAGTGGATCGAACGTGTCTGCGATCACGGATGCACCACTCCTTTGCGGTGCTGAACTTGATGGTGTTGGACCTGATGGTGCTGGAACTGCTGGACCTAAAGGACTTCATCATGATCTTCAGATCGACAAGTGTACGACTACATCAACCATGAAATCAATTTCGTTAACAATGCTTTGTTGATCTTCAAGGGTATGTTCTCTATGGATGTATATCCACCTGTTGCTTGTATCTAGTAGATAGATCTTGGTGTATAATAGTTCCCATCGTAGGAATTTTTTGTTTTCTTTGTTACGAACCCAACAAATTGAGCCGAACGTAGAGACCCTATTTTTGCAGAAATGGCTCCGGAAATACTCTGTACCTAGAAAGGCTAGGACATTTTTATAGTCATTAGACAATAGCTACTCCTAGGATAGGATAGGATATTATTATTCTATATCTTTTGAATTGTATAGCCAAATTCAAAATCCTAGAGCGGCAAATTCTCCCACCTCACCTCCACCGAAATATTTCAAGTTGTCACATGCCCCAAGTTGTAGCCGTACGAAATTCCTTTTCTACCCCTAATAATGGCCTATCTACTAATGTCGGGGCGTGGGTATGGTTCGTAATCGCCCTACCCCTAGGGGGTCCCCACAGCTCTGAAGCTGGGTAGTCCACCTTCCATCGATGCCATTTCCCCATAGCACTCCGAAAAACCCTAACCCCTTTCTCACCTCCGGCTCCTGCACCACCGCACCAGAGCATATCCCTGCAGCGCTTCGCCGGCCTACACGCCACCCAACCCCCTATCTCACCTCTAGCTCCTACACCACCGCACCAGAACATCACTATTGCACTTTGCCCACCCACAAGCCACCCCAAACCCCTATCCCACCTTCGGCTCCTGCAGCACCGCAGTTCGCCAGCCTACACGCCATACCTCGATACGATATACTCCTGACCAATCTACAGGATCAACCGATGTCCACCTTACCGAACCTAGTTCGCTGACACCCTCTTCCATACAACCGTGTTAGTTTTGCCGACTCCCTCGCCCACAACACCTGACCTGCTTTACCTACGCTGGTGTGCGCTACATTAGATCTGCTTCATGGACTCAATAGTCCACTAAACCAGATCTGCTTCACCGATGCTCTTGTGCAGCACCTCGAATCCATAATCGATCGCAACAAATCTGCTTCACCGACGACACCGTGCACTACACCGGATCTTCTTCACCGGCCATCTTGTCAAGCAATCCAGACCCATAAACAACCTCCACAGATCTGCTTCATAGACACCATCGAGATCTATCTGCTTTAGCCCGACTCACCACTACCGGGCACCCTCAGCGTCCTTGACCTGACCCGCAAAGATGTCGTGTATGCATAAACGATGTCGTGACCTAGGTAAACCAGATATGCTTGTTCATTCGTTTCAATATATCAGGTATAAGCCTGCGATAGTGAACTGCATTTCTGTATTGGTGGTAAATTCCTACCTCAATACTGGCTTAATTTATATCCCACTCTCTCTTGAAAGATATATTTGGTGTAGTGTATGTTAAATCGAGGTATAAGGCATCCTTGTTATGCGTGTTTTTTCTTTGACCAAGAATTACTCTTAATATACATAAACAATTTTGGTAGTACAAAACTGATATCACTAGAGTTCATTGGTATTATGCAGTTCATGGCAAATGTTAATTAACTGAACATCTGAAGCTGCCTACATGTTCTACAAGTTCAGAAGTTATGTCATCATAATGTGCATTTGCTTTGTCTATTGCTACCTGACCGCATGTAATTTTGGAGTTCATTGGTACTTTTAAGCCACTAAACATGTAGGTTAACATTCCCTGCTCTACAAGTTCAGAATTTATGCTATTTTAATTTCAATCTGGCTGTTCTAAGAAACCACAATAATTGCCTTCTCTTATATAATTCATCGCAAATTTTATGTCATTGAACTTGTTGGTTTTGCATTCCCTCTACAAGTTATGCCATTATTATGTGTTTCAATTAAGCTCCGACAGTAGTTGCCGCCTATTGTGTACTACTCCCTTCATTTCAAAATATAAGATGTTTTAGCTTTGTGAAAGGAGTGTATCTAGAAACCATTTAGTGTGTAGGTTTACTCCAAACCTACATGAACCTACACACTAAAAGTGGTCTAGATACACTTCTTTCACAAAGCTAAAACATCTTACATTTTAAAACGGAGGGAGTACATCCATTTCGTAAAAGAAGGCCTAATATTTTTTAAAGTCAAACAATGATGACTTTTACCAAGCTCATAGATAAATATATTAAGGGTTAATTTGTGGCATTTGCATCTATGAAAATATATGCCCTGATGTATCGAATGGCGTTGGTTTGGCATGGTAGATGTTCCTAGTATGTTCTACAAACTTCGTCCAATTTTGCGTCGATTAACTTGTGAAAAATTTATACGCCTTATTTACTTTGGATTGGATGTAGTATTACATGGCATGTTTTAAGGCAGTTAACATGGTTATCTACATGCCCTTGTCTATAAATTCAAGTTTCTCAATTATAATTTTTGTAGCAGCAGTATCTACCTTCTATTATGTACTTCATGGCATTTTAAGTCACTTCACAGATTGGTTAGCATTCCCTGTTCTGTAAGTTCATGAGATATACCATTGTAATGTCTGTCTTGTTCGTCCAAATGTTAGTACAGTTACTGCCTGCTCTGTAGATGGTGACAATTTTTATGGAACTTCTCATATTTGTTTGCAATCCTATTTCACAGTTAAAATCTTTGTAATTTCTCTCTTGTTTGTGCTAAGGAGTGACTGTAACTACATTCAATTTTGTCGCCATGACAATCTTTATGTCATTTAAATGTTTGTTTATATCCCGCCATTCCCTACTCTACGTGTTCACAAGTGATTATACTGTAATGTCTATCTAGTTCTTTGTAAACAGCAACATACACTATCTGATATTATTTCCTCTCATAGGGAACACAGAGAATCATAGAGTGAATCGCTCCTACAATATTGTAAGTACCTGTTACTTTCTATTTTTGAATACAAACATGTTTTATGTGAATGAGTGGCCTGAACCTATATGCAGAGGAGCAACAATAAAGTAGATATCGTCTATCCAAGTAATGGATGCAGTGGATGTCTTCAAAGAACGAACTGCCAACAGGATGTCCTCTAACGGACTTCACAGAGAGAAATAGTAAGTCTCTTATTTTTACTGAGATGTGCTTAGTGTTAGATGCTTTTTGTACGATTTACCACATGATTCGGCTAATGATTAGAACAAGGTTGACATTAAACAAGACTGGACAAAAAACCAAACGTAAATCCCTTGATTTGTAATTCAATATGGTCACTTGATTTTGGTGATGATCTATTCTTTCTATATTTGACTTGTGTTCATCTATCTATCTATCTATCTATCTATCTATCTATCTATCTATCTATCTATCTATCTACTATCTATCTATCTATATATCTATCTATGTATCTATCTATCTATATGTTAACGAGATCATGATTAGATGGTGGTGATTTAAGTATATCCACTTTCATGCTATATTTTTCTACTATGTAACAAAGACCAATTATAAATCTCTTGAGTTATAATTCATTTTTCTCACACAATCATCGTGATGATCTATTGTTTGCTATATTTTACTCATCATCATATCTATCTATCTATCTATCTACATATGCGTCAACTAAACTATAATTATGTGGTGGTAATTTAAGTATATCCACTTTTATGCTAATTTATAGTCTATTATTGTATTTTGCTGCTATATTTAAGAGTTTGTATGCACTCTGGAGGTAGTCACATAGTCTAGTGTCGGCACCACATGAATTGGCCAACGATTAGAACAAGATGACCTTTAACAGTACTGCACAAAGACCAAACGTAAATCCCTTGATTTATAATTCAATTTGCTCACTAAATCATGGTGGAGATCTCTTTTGCTACATTTGACTGGTGATCTTCTATCACTATATATATATATGTTAACTAGACCATGATTAGGTGGTGGTGACTGAAGTGTATCCACTTTTAAGCTAATCTATATTCTATTATAATATTAGAGATCGCCACCATGATTGAGCTTATATGCACTCTGGAGGTAGTAACATAGTCTAGTGTTATATGTATGAGACTAGTACAAATTACTTGGTCTTGGTGGGGAGTAACTTGGTCTAGTAAAAATGCATATAATACTAGTCCAAGTTACTCTACCAACACTAAAGGGTGTCTAGATACATTCGTTTCATAAAATCCATAACATCTTATATTTTGAAACGGAGGGAGTTCTATCTAGACAACTCATAGTGAGATTGTCATAGCTATTATCATCTAATATGATCCCAGTTACTATATATGTACTATAACCATCTTAATATGATCCGAAAGTCTATCGTGCACCTGGTATTTGATTGCTTAATTCATTACCTCAATAGCTACTCTACATGATGCGCATATAGATTCTATTGCTAATTTGATTCTTTAGTTTGCTCATTATTAAAGCATTATAATGATTTTCTTAACTTAAACGATCAAAACACCGCCCTGTCAAGGCGGAAGCTGCGGGTTCGAGCCCCATCAGTCCCAAACAAGGGATGCCAATTTCTGTGAGAAATACAATGTTTGATTAATAATAAACAAGAGATTTTCATCTATACATGATCAGATGATCTTGCGAGTTTAATATTAGCCACCAGATGGTTCAATTGGTTATGGTTCCTATGAATTTTAGTTGACTTGTGATTGCATCAATGCTATATTCTGACGTGGTTCCCAGACATACATTGTTTAAATACTTTATTCACCTTGCAAGGTTCACAATGTATCATTTGTTTGTTTGTCGACTGGATTTTGTTTCCTGGTTATATGTACAATGATACTGTTAGCAGTTGGAAATACAATAGCTGTAGGCATTACAAAGAAGGTTTGTGCTACTTTTTGGATGCATCCAACTATTGTTTTGGCAAAAAATGAACCATCTCTTTGTTTCTCTTCTTTTTTTTATTTACTGGCCCAACGATCAAAATATTTGAATGATCTGGCTACTGAAAAGGAATGGTTGATATCTTGTTTTTCTGAAATGATTCTGGTAGTCTATTTAAGACACTTGATCTATTGTTTGTTTTTCCAAGGTACTATCATAGTTCCCTGATGATTAAAGCAATGCCACCTGTGGTTGGAGGTCACTTTTTGGCTAGTTTATACCATAGACCATTTTAAACGCTATTTTTATATTTTAGGTTATTACTTTGTTGTCCCGACCAGTTCTAAGGAGCTGAAGGAATATCACGCACCTGTTTTTGTTATATTTTCTATATTTTCATTATGCAGTGATATGATTAGTTTATGAGGGAAAGAGTCGAGTTTCTTGATTCCCTACATTCATTGCCACACTAGTATAGTTTGTCTGCATGAGACACACATGTTGATGGCTTGATTTGTTATATTAGGACAATGCCAACTTTCAAATTCTTTGACAACAAACATGGTGTTTTTTTGCCTGCTTTGCTGCTCTAACTTAATATGTCTTAGTTTAAGCATGCAAATAACCTGTAGTATTTGTTGTAGAGTGGCTATGATATGGAACATGTACGCATCGGTCCAGGACATCGACAGTTCCTATTATTCCAGAAAGAGATGTACAAGGCACGTCATTGATTGTTCCTGGCCATTGATGAATTAGAATTATTTTACATATAAGATGACTGCCAGTTAGCTGGTACGCTGTGCTGACTTGTTTTCTTTATTTTAGGCTACACATGAAGCTATGGGGGCAGATGGGAGGAATCCTATGTTAAGTATTGAGGTCATTTCACAAAGCAGCAGTGACAATGATTATTGCTTGCATCGGCCCACAGTTTCAGCTTTTTCAGCTGAAAGAGGTGTTATAGCTGCACTCCAAACAATTGATTTAATTGAACAAGAAACAGAGCAAATAGATGGAATAATCACAATTACACGTGAATAGATACAGGAACTGAAAGATCGATAAGATTTGATAGACTGTCTACTCGATAATCTCTTCTGCAGCTGTCATAGTGTGCAGTTGTTACTTGATGGGGATGTAAGCTCCATAGAAGAAACCCTGTTCCAACCAATGTCTGGCGATGTCTCTCTAATGCTTCATCTTGTTTTTGTTGAGATTCTGGTCTGTAATAAATTTCAAAAAATATTTATTGATGTAATAGGGTGATCCTAGCGCGGCCATTAGCGGGCTAAAATATTAATGGACTATTTAAAACGAGAATTGCGCTATAGTTATAGAATATGCAAATATGCTGGCTAGCAGATGGGCCCAATAAACAGTAAAAGGCCTTAAGTGGCAGGCAAGAATATTGGTGGGCCTCATAAGCGGTCAAGGCCCTGAAAACATACATGGTCGAACAGCAACATGCCAGAACAGTAAAAGGTCCGAACAGTAATGGGCGTGAATATTAATATACCTAAATAGTAAAAGACCTAAATAGTAAAAGGCCTAAAACTGTAAAAGGCCTAAACAGTAAAAAGCCCGCACAGTAGAGGGCCAACAGAGCAAAATAGACAGAAGAGTAAAAAGGCCTGAATAGTAAATGACCAGAACAGCAGAAGGCCATAAGAGCAAAATGCCTAAACAGTGAATGGCTGGAAGAGTAAAAGGCCAGAACAGTGAAAGGATAGAACTGTAAAGGATCCTAACACTAGCAACCCAGAAATGTAAAAGGCCATAAAAGTAAATGGGTAGAATAGCAGCAGACCCCACGGGTTGTAGGAATAGTAACAGGTCGCCTACAAGCCTTAATAGTGCCTGACCTACTAGCGCAGGCCCCTAATGGGCCGCATATTATTCTACCAAAGTGGGCCTTCTTTTGTCCAAAATAGTAACGGGCCTAAAAATCGTATGGGCCCTGGATGGATTCAATAATGGGACACATCAAACAATCCATGAGGAAAGACTAAATGGCCATAATCTTATTGGGCTCTCCTCGTGGGTCGGCCCACTTAACAATTAGCAGGCCTTGTCTGGGCCAGGCTTATGGCATGGTTTCTGTGACCGTTAACGGCGATAACCAGCCGTTAATAGTAGGTGACATGTGGCATTTTGCATGACGTCAACATTCAACACGGTTGGCGAATAGTTCTACGATGGAACAAGTTTTCATGGCTGAATAGTGCGATCTGCGACGTTGAAAAAACCATGGTATATTCTTTTGTGACGGGGCTTTTACCACGTAGGGCATCCGTCGTAGAAGAATTTTTAGCGACAAAAAAGGGCCTTCAACCAAGAAAATCGTCCGTTGTAAAAGCCGAGTTTTCTAGTAGTGTGATATTCTCCAAATAAATAAAGCTAAGTGCCTCAACTTTGTGTCTCGCCACATTTACTTTTATTTGTATTTTGCACTCGGGGGCTATGCCTCCTTGACAACATCTCTACATACACAACCTCATAACGCAATGACCTGAATAGCTCACTATGCTGTCAATCGAACCCTTAATAACTCTAACCCAGTTGCAACGCAACTAACAAGCTGGTAAGGTGCTGAGATCCGCAAGCATTGGGCTAACAAAAAGGCACTGCATCAGAAACGTACTCAAAAGACACATAGGCTAACAAGCTTTACATACAGCACGGGTACCAAAACACCCAGTCAAAAATATTATACAAGCTTTACAACACTTATATACCTTGTGCAGGACGAAACTATTCTACTGACACTAAAAGGAGTACATTGGTGCGTTCGTCGAACAAATTTACAATCCTCTCCACTTGCTCGGCGACCGCTCGATACTGCGGCACCATATTCCATGACATTCCCTTTGGAGGTGCTAGCAGACCTTTTGCAATTGCCTACAAATCCACGTTCGGAAGCTGCATACATACAAGTGCTAGCGCAGCCATGGCACCCGCGACAAGTTGCTGATGCATGCAATCACGTACGGTACCAGCATTCTAAAACCTACGAAGCTATGCCAGCAGGCTCAGCGGGACAGCGTCCAATGGGTACATCACCATAAATATATGCCTCAAGAACGACCGGGCTTTCTTCAAGAAATGCAGCACCTGCGACACGCGATCCTGCAATGTTGCAAGCACAATTACACAATTTTGGTCAGTCTAGAAAAACCCACCAACCTCTAGTTGCTCCTGAGTCAAGTAGTTGAGTCGGATGCTAACGCGATCCTTTTCTTCCTGCAGAATGAGATTGACAACTACATAGAGAGCAACAACAAAGTATCAATCAACACTATGAAGATAGAGAAGAACAAGAATAAGGGAGTCGAAAACACCTACATTGCAACTGCTCGTTGATTTGAGCTACCTCGCCAAGAAGATAAGTTTCTCACTCTGTTGCCTTATCTACCTTAGCCTTCTAGACATAGGCATTTCCACGAATCATTAGCGTGTCCTGCTCCAAATGCTTCACGCGATCATGCAGGCAGGACAAAAGCGACAGTTCTTCCACCTTTGATCGCGGCGGCGCCACAGGCACATCAGAAGGAGGCGTACCTTGCACGCCACTCGAAGACCCCTAACCAAGCAAAAGTTCGAAGCATAAGAACCTTTCTAGGCATGGAACTCGAGTAAATGAAGCACACAGAAGATTTATACATCAAACTTAAACAACTAGTTCCAACAGGGGTAACCCCACAAAAGTAGTTCAAGACAAGCCTAAGGTTTCAGCATCGCCACAAAATAAAACAAGAAAGACAACTACGCCTACGCATCGGCACTCGTGGGCTTTGCAGACTCTACGCGAGCATCCGACGCCGCGACCTTGGTAGCAGCAGCTCCAGACATTGTGGCTGCCGCTGCTCTGTGACGCTTTTGCTTTGTGGAGTACTTAGCGAGCGTCTCTATACGACGAGGCCTGTACTTATGGCAGTTAGTAGAAAATGGGTTGAAAGTTACCTCGTCACCCTCTGTGGTCGTTGGCATCCTTGAAGTGATATTGCTCACATTCAAGTTCGCACCGCACGCCTGCGCCATCGCCAGCCCGAAAGATGCACCGGCTCCCTTCTGCGCATTCTTGAAATCCGCAGGAATGCCCCTAGCGAAGGTTTCGACCAGGTCGTCAATATCTTCAACAATCTTGGCGTTGTGGAGCATGTCTTCTAGAAGACGCCCAAGAATGGTCTTAGCCTTCTTGAGTGAGTACTGGGTGGAGACGCAGCGATCTTTGATTGCCACGACAGCACCAGCCAGGACATCCTCGCAGGCCAGCGCCTGACGATCTAAGTCCACTCCGGTGGCATATAGGATTGACTCGCACAAGTCAACAAAGGAACAAAAAAGACAAAGAAGAAAATTTGAATTAAACAAGTTTGTAGCAAAGCATACCAGATAGTGCTTGGGCGATAGAGAGAAGTTGTTCTGTGAACCCTTTCTCTCTGCCAGCTGTGACGGCCAATATGTCTTCTTCGCACTTCTTCGAGTCCAGTTTGAAGCGCTCGAGGGCTTCGAGTGCCTCGTCCCGCTTGGTCTCCACATGCCGATTCCTTTTTCGAGGGAGCTCAGTCAACAAAGAAGGTCGTTGTTTTCGACTGATCGCGGAATAGGGTGTGTTAAGAGGAATGGACAATTATATCTCGCAAATAATGACGAGAACTGATGACCCACAAGTATAGGGGGTGTATCGCAGTATTTTCGAGGGAAGTGAAACCCAATTTATTGATTCGACACAAGGGGAGCCAAAGAATATTTATAAGCCTTAACAACTGAGTTGTAATTCAGCTGCACCTGGAAACAATCTTGCTCACATCAATTTATCAGTAGCAGTAGTTTTGTAGTAGGAATAGTAAAGTAACAGCAGTAGCAAAACAAAGACAGTAGTAACAAAAGCAGTAAACAGTGGGATTCGATTGCGGTAGGCATAGGGATGGATGGACGGGCGTTGCATGGACAAGACAATTCACATAGCAATCAGAACATAGGGAAATTGCAGATAAATAAGATAAAGCACCCAAGTACTAGACAATCCTAGGCATGTGTTCTATATATAGTCATACGTGCTCGCAATGAGAACTTGCACAACATCTTTTGTCCTGCCAGCCCGTTTGCAGCGGGGCCTCTAGGGAACTACTGGCAATTAAGGTGCTCCTTTTAATAGAGCACTGGAGAAAAGCATTAACACTCCGTGAACACATGTGATCCTCACATCAAAGCCTTTCCCTTCCGGTTATCCCGATTTTTGTCACTTCGGGGCCATAGGTTCCAGACAACAACGTGTGTATACAACTTGTAGATAAGATCAAGAACAATACTATCATAATGAATCAATAACATGTTCCGACTGAAATCATGGCACTCGGGCCCTAGTGACAATCATTAAGCACAACAAGTTGCAACAAAGTCATAAAGCACTAATAAAAGATAATAGGCACCATGCCCTAATAATCTGATGCCATTACATGAATGATCTCATACAATCTCCATAGCCTACAGCGGGGGATTACTCACTCATAGATGGGGGAAACATGCATGGTCGATGGAGAAGCGATGGTGATGATGATGGCGATGATCTCCTCCAATTCCCCGTCCCGGTAGGGTGCCACAACGGAGTTTCTGGTACTATTTCGTGGAATCTGGTGGTGGCGGCGGAGCGGAACTCCTTTTGGAAAAACGTCGAACCCCCCGAAGTTTTTAGGTCAGAAGGCTCCTTATAGGCGAAGGAGAGGCCGAGGGGGTGCCTGGGGGGCCCACACCACCCCCGGCGTGGCCTGGCCTGGCCTGGCCCGCGCCACTAGGTGGTGTGGCCACCACAGGGCTCTTCTCTGTCTCGTATTCTGGTTCCTGGAGTCTTCGGGTGAAATAGGATTTTTGGCATATTTTTCGGGATTTTTCCTGATAGTTGATTTTCTGCACAAAAAGTAGACAGCAAGGCAATTCTGCGTAAAACAGCGTCAGTCTGCATTAGTTGCATCCAAATCACACAAGTTTAGATGAGAAACAATAGCAAAAGTGTTCGGGAAAGTAGATACGTTTTGGACATATCAACTCCACCCAAGCTTAGCTTATTGTTTGTCCTCAAGCAATTCAGTTGAAAACTGAGTGCGATAAAAGCACTTTCACGAACACATTTGCTTCATATGATGTAAATATTCTCAGCAATGTGATCAACTAGTTAGACAATTCATAATAAAGAGTATGCAACCAAGTCTACTTAATAGTCATTGCAAGCTATGAAGAGATTCCAACTCAAGAATAATAAGTACCATGAGGCACAAACATAAGCAACATTACCATGCTCGTAAAAAGGTATGATAGAGTGGTATCTCGCTTGCCTTTGATTATGAATGCCAAGGCACCTCTGAAGTTCAAGTGATGACTACAAGTAAAGATATAAATCGAAGTCTCATGCCCCTTACTTACGAAGACCGATCCTCATGCTACTCAACTTCAGTCACAAGCAAGCTCTTGTCATTGTAAGTATATACGTATCATAGAGAACCGCCAATGGGGTACCCCTTGCACATGACACGGGAGCTATCCCATAATCAAAATAGAAGGCAAGCAAACAATGAGCATCTCGGCGATCTTTTTATTTACTATGTGCATAGATTTTTATTGAGGATGCTTCATAGAATGCTCATTATGGTTATGCTGCAAGTTTCCACCATGATTAGGCATGGCTTAGGCTAGCGGCCCAGGCGTTTCTCTAACATACATACAAACTCCATGATCTTACAGGTTCCACTTTTATTGCACACCGCCGGGATCCATAAGCAAAAGAACATGATATCAACTAGGTACAAAGTACCTATGAAGTGTTGAAAGCGGTCCCCATGATACATGGTTCTGCTAACTTCAACTCATAAAGCGCAAGCATATGCACAACAAAGAAGGACGCAATGGTTCAGGTTTATTAAGTGTGCCATCAAGTTTGTGACAGCTTTACTAACTAACTTTCTCATAACAAGCAAACATTTTATTCGGAAGAAAACAAGGCATATTGAATATGCATGGAGGTAGAAAATGATGCTAATGGGTAGGTATGGTGGACACTTTGGAAATATTTGGTTTAGGGAGTTGGAAACTTGAGTAAAACATACTCAGTGGAAGTGAAGGCTAGCAAAAGTAAGGGAGCGACAAACGAGAGAGCAATAGCTATCATTATCATGCTTGCAACAAAACAGGACTACTCATGGCATGAAAGTGATTCAAGATCCTCAAGGCAAAATAATTCATCGAGGCTTGACTGATTATTACAGTCATGTGCATGCGTGAGCATGTGCCAAGTCAATCAAATGAAACATTTAGAGGAGGATACCACGGTGTCATACTAATTTATGAATAGAGCAATGCAAGCAAACATTCATGACATGCTACAAACTATTAGCGAGCTGGAGCTAATCATAAGAGAGCAAGAACTACTAAGCATCTAAAGAAAACATACACTCTACATGAGCGTACTAAGCATGCCCACAGTGATGAGTATATGTACAAAAATGAAAACAAATAGAGTTCGTTACTAGCCTCTTACCACGCCTCAAGTTGTCATTGATCCTCATTATTGCTCTTCACTTGTGTGGCTTGAATAATAATATGAAACCAATATCCACTGAAGACTGCCGAACCTTGAAGCAAACTCGCAAAAACCAAAGAGGAACGACAAATATTTTTGGTGTTTTCGATTTTTAAACAAGAACCAAAAGATAAAAACAAGCAAAGCAAAATCTTTTTGGGTTTTTCAAATAGTTCAAACAAAGCAAAAAGGGAAAAGCAAACCAAGGCAAAAAGAAGAAGCAAACCAAAGAGAAACAACAAAAATATTTTTGGTCTTTTTGTATTTTTAGAAAGCAAAAGCAAAGAAATGCGAACACTAAAAAGAGAACGAAAAGATGAATATACAAAGTACCGATGCAACATGATATGGAGATGAGTGCGGTGTCGGCGTACCTCCCCCAAGCTTAGGCTTTTGGCCTAAGTGGGTATCAATCCATGTACGAATAGGGGTTCCAAGCGGGCGGATCTTGGTAAGAATGGTCGTAGCTGGGCCCATGAGAAGAAGAGGAAGCTCCCCAATCATAAGTGGGCTACTGATATGAAGACTCTCCCTCATTCGAGGGCTGGACCAAATCATCCGTGACTTCCCTTCTAGTGTCATGCTCCTGCTGGGAAAGCTCTCCCAGGTACCTGTCAAGCTCCTCCTCAGTGAGGGACCATCCTTCCCTGTTATCAAGGTTAAACAAAACTGGTGCAGGCAAAAGAACAACACGCTCGGACTTTCTCTTTCTCCAGCCAGCCTTGAGAAAGGTTATTTCATAAGATAACTCACTCAAACTAGCCCACGAGGAAATAAATTTATGCTGTATCATGGAATTAAAATCAAGCCTCTCTATGGGAAACTGTAGGTCTAGATGATGAGGCACTAAACCATGCAATGCTAGCAAACGAGAAGCAATGAGGCCTCCACAAATTCCACCTTTCTCACAGTTAGCAGCGAGATGGAAAGCTATCAAAGCACCCAAGTTGTAAGATCTATCTTGTTTAAGAGCAGCAGAGATAAATGCTAGATCAAATGAAGATAACTTATTGGCAGTTTTCCTAGCAAGAACACACTTGGCAATAAAGTAGGCAAAGTAGCGAATGGGGGGAATATGAATGTTACGGATTTTTCCACTCTCCTTCGAGAAGCTACTCCCTTGGCAAATTTCTGCATATAAATCCATGAGTGGTTCAGGTCTCTCTTTAATCTTCCTACATGATCCCCACTGAGGTACCTTAATAGCTGCACAAAAATCATCAAGAGAAAGGTCGACAACTATATTGTAAATTTTGTAATGGACCAGGGGTTAGGCAAAGGGTGACTAAATTTGAAGTCCTACACCATAGACATGGTTAGATTCACAAATTGACAAGGTTCATCTTCCAAAAAGTGCTCTAACCCTGCATTAGAAACCAAAGTGTGGAAATCTTGTAGAATTCCTGCAGCTCTCATGAACTCAGAGCATGGATAAATGGAGGGAAAAACTTCATAACCTCAGGCACCCAAAGTTCATGTTGGTTTAGGTGGTGTTCACTCATCTTCTATTCTGAAATTTAAACACCTATTACACAAGTGATTGCAAAGTAAATATAATGAAGGATTCTATTCATAGGGACTTGCAAGAGGCCTAAACATGCATTAAAACTATATCTCTAAGCATTAAAAAAGCTTACAAGCTCTCAAAACCAGTCACCTATAGCAGCAAAGTACTCAACATATAAACCACTAAACACAAATCTACTTGGACAAGGGGAGGAGTCACATACCAGGGAACAAATGCTCCAAATTTCAGCAAGAAAGATGGGTTGAGCAAGGAGATCAAAGAAATCGAGAGCAAGCACAGAAAGAAGGCGATTTTGAGCTATGAACTGGAGCTTACTCGGGAGAGAGAAGAAACTGGCAGGGAGAGAAGTAGTGGGGGCCAGGGTGGCCCACACCAAGGCATGGCACCACCCAGGGCTGGCCGTGCCACCACATGGTGTGCCTGCCTGGTGGGCCCCCATGGTACCTACCAGGTACTCCTGTACCCCTTTTTTCCCGCAAAATTTAATATGAATTTTCTGGAATTTTTCGAGACACTTTATTTTTGGGAAATTTTCAGAAATAGAAGAATGATTTTTCTGACAGACAGATTTTTTTTCTTTTTGAAACATGATGCAAGGACAAAACAAGGCTAGAACTACAGAAGTTCTAACATGCAAGCAACTAACAACACAAAGAAAACTAAACGAAAGAAAAAACTAAAATGCAAAGGATAGAAATAAACGGAGATAATCATAGTGAAAACATTGTTTTGTTCAATGAAATCCTTTTGTTAGCAAGGTTGATCAAGTCTTGCTACCAAAACAATTGCATATTAGACAAAACTTTGTACTCCACTAATGATTATGTTACCTCAACCTTGATAGCAATGGTCCCAATCATAATAGATTCAAATTTTTCTCTTGGTATGGGACAATATATTTCTCCAACTTGAATGCCTTCAACATGTTCAATTGAATTCAAGCCATAAGTCCTTTCAATATTCTTGGGGAAATAGACAGTATGTTCCTTGTCATTAACATTGAAGGTCACTTTTCCTTGATTACAATTAATAACAGCTCCTGTAGTATTGAGAAAAGGTCTCCCAATAATAATAGACATATTATCATCTTCAGGCATTTCAAGCACAACAAAATCAGTTAATATCAAGCAATTGTGAGCCACCTGAACAGGTACATCCTCACATATACCCTTAGGAATAGTGGTAGATTTATCAGCCATTTGCAACGATATATCAGTTGGTATCAATTTTTCTAGTTGAAGCCTCTTATAGAGAGAGAAAGGCATAACACTAACTCCAGCTCCCAAATCACACAAAGCAGTTCTAACATAACTGTTCTTAATAGAGAAAGGGATAGTTGGAATCCCTGGGTCTCCAAGTTTCTTAGGAACCTTACCATTGAAGGAATAATTAGCAAGCAAATTAGAAATTTCTTCATTAGGGATCTTCCTTTTATTCGAGACAATGTCCTTCATATACTTTGAGTAAGGAGGCAATTTAATAGCATCAGTCAAAGGAATTTGCAAGAATAAAGGCTTCATCCACTCGCAAAACTTATTCTAGTGTTCATCTTCCTTTGACTTGTGTTTCTTATCAAGGAAAGGCATAGGTTTTTAGACCCAAGGTTCTCTTTCACTACCATGTTTCTTAGCAATAAAATCTTCTTTAGTGTATTTAGTATTCTTAGTGTGGTTTTTAGGTTCTTCTTCAACTTTTTCTTCACTAGGAACTTCATTTTCTTCATTACAACTTTCAGTTTCAGCATCAGAGATAAATATACTATTAGGATCTATAGCAGGTTCAGAGGGTTCTACGACAGGTTTATGTTTCTTTTTCCTTTGCTTACGAGTAGAACCACTATTTTTAGCTGGTTGAGAATCCTGCTCAATTCTTTTGGGATACCCCTCAGGATATAGAGGATCCTGGGTAGCAGCTCCACTTCTAGTTCTAATTTCATAAGCATGTTTTTCTTTAGCAGCATTAACTAGCAAGTCGTTTTGCACTTTAACGAGTTGATCTATTTGAGTTTGAACCATTTGAAAGTTTTTAACAATCATTTTAACATCATTAGAGGTTCTTTCCACAATATCTTTCAACTCAACAATATCTCTAGTGTTTTCCATTAGATGATTTTGCACCCTTTTATTAAAGTTATCTTGCTTAACAATAAAGATATCAAATTCTTCTAAGCATTGATCAGGAGGTTTCATGTAAGGGATATCACCTTCATCAAAGTGTTGGAGAGAGTGTACCTCAATAGTGGGTGAGTAGGGAATAGGCTTAGATAATTCTTCTATAGGAGGTAAATTCTTGACATCTACAGCTTTAATTCCCTTCTCCTTAAGACATTTCTTAGCTTCCTTCATCACTTCATCATTTAATTCAATAACTCCCCTCTTCTTTGATGTTGGAATAGGCACATGAATAGATGGTTCAGGTACAATTACTTCAGGTATAGCTTGTTTAGGAGGAGTCCAATCTTCATAATTCTTGCTTATTTTAGCCATTAATTCCTCAGCTTCCTTAGGAGTCCTATTCCTGAAAACACAATTAGCACAACTATCTAGGTATGTCCTAGATTCCTCGGTTAGTCCATTATAAAATATATCAAGAAGCTCATTCTTAGGTAAAGGACTTCCAGCCTGTGCATGAATCAAAGCACAAAACCTTGCCCAAGATTCGGGCAATACATCTTTTTCTCCCTGTTTAAAATCAAAAAGTTCCTTCAAAATAGCATGTCTAGCACTGGGAGGAAAATATTTCTACAGGAAAGTACTAATCAAGCACTCAGGGCTATCAATAGATCTAGGAGGTAAATTACTAAACCATGTTTTAGCTTCTCCTTTCAGTGAAAAAGGAAAAAATCTTAGCAACAAAATAAGTACGCATCTTAATATCATCAGAAAACAAGCCACTCATAGTAGAAAGTTCATTCATATGTGATATCGCACTTTCATTCTTAGTCCCACAAAAAGGTTCTTTCTCGACAATAGCTATGTAAGATAGATCGAGAGAGAAATCATAATCTTCATCTATAATGTTTATGGGAGAAGCAGCAAACTTAGCATAAAGAGATAATTTGGGTCTAATAGTACGCCTCTCAAGGAGACTCTTAGCAGCGCTCCTATCATGGGTGTTCTTACATTCTTCAATAAACTCATCGGTCATCTCAACATAATCTTCTTTAGTATTATAACTCTCAGTAGACACAGGTGAGCTAACGGGTGTGGTGGTGTTTTCATTAGGAGTTTCGGTATTTCCAGCTATAGTTCTAGCAATCGTAGCATCTAGGAAAGGACCTAATGAACCACTCTTATCAAGCACAGTAGAAGCACAATCATAAGTATCAGAAGTTTTAGATTCAGCAGTAATAGGAGTGTGTGTAGCATGTGTATGTGGTGCTGTAAGGAACTTACTCAAAACAGACGGTGAATCAAGAGCAGCAGAGGTGTTCAGAACCGTACCTCTTCTTGTAGTTGATGGTAAAATAGGAACCTTTCCATCATGAGACTTACCCATGATGGATGGATAGCAGCGAACAATAGAGAATCCAAGTGAACTTGATAAATAAAGCTATGCTCCCCGGCAACGGCGCCAGAAAATAGTCTTGATGACCCACAAGTATAGGGGGTGTATCGCAGTATTTTCGAGGGAAGTGAAACCCAATTTATTGATTCGACACAAGGGGAGCCAAAGAATATTTATAAGCCTTAACAACTGAGTTGTCAATTCAGCTGCACATGGAAACAATCTTGCTCACAGCAGTTTATCAGTAGCAACAGTTTTGTAGTAGGAATAGTAAAGTAAGAGCAGTAGCAAAACAAAGACAGTAGTAACAAAAGCAGTAAACAGTGGGACTCGAGTGTGGTAGGCATAGGGATGGATGGACGGGCGTTGCATGGACAAGACAATTCACATAGCAATCAGAACATAGGGCAATTGCAGATAAATAAGATAAAGCACCCAAGTACTAGACAATCCTAGGCATGTGTTCCATATATAGTCATACGTGCTCGCAATGAGAAGTTGCACAACATCTTTTGTCCTGTCAGCCCGTTTGCAGCGGGGCCTCTAGGGAACTACTGGCAATTAAGGTGCTCCTTTTAATAGAGCACCGGAGCAAAGCATTAACACTCCGTGAACACATGTGATCCTCACATCAAAGCCTTTCCCTTCCGGTTATCCTAATTTCTGACACTTCGGGGCCATAGTTTCCCGACAACAACGTGTGTATACAAATTTTAGATAAGACCAAGAACAATACTATCATAATGAATCAATAACATGTTCAGATCTGAAATCATGGCACTCGGGCCCTAGTGACAAGCATTAAGCACAACAAGTCGCAACAAAGTCATAAAGCACTAATAAAAGATAGTAGGCACCATGCCCTAACAATCTGATGCCATTACATGAACGATCTCATCTAATCCCTACCATCCCCATAGCCTACATCGGGGGATTACTCACTCATAGATGGGGGAAACATGGATGGTCGACGGAGAAGCGATGGTGATGATGATGGCGATGATCTCCTCCAATTCCCCGTCCTGACAGGGTGCTAGAACGGAGTTTCCGGTACTGTTCCGTGGAATCTGGTGGTGGCGGCGGAGCGGAACTCCTTCTGGAAAAATGTCGAACCCCTCGAAGTTTTTAGGTCAGAAGACTCCTTATAGGCGAAGAGAGAGGCCGAGGGGGTGCCTGGGGGCCCCACACCACCCCCTGGCGCGGCCTGGCCTGGCCCGCGCCACCAGGTGGTGTGGCCACCCCAAGGGATCTTCTCCGTCTCGTATTCTGGCTCCTGGAGTCTTCCGGTGAAATCGGATTTTCGGCATATTTTCCGGGATTTTCCTGATAGTTGATTTTCTGCACAAAAAGTAGACAGCAAGGCAATTCTGCTGAAAACAGCATCAGTCCGCATTAGTTGCATCCAAATCACACAAGTTTAGAGGAGAAACAATAACAAAAGTGTTCGGGAAAGTAGATACGTTTTGGACGTATCAAAGAACAGAAAATTTACTCTGCAGCTAGCGGTGGTCAGTGTCCAGCCGAGTGTGCTGCCAGCCAAGGTTCACAATCTGCACGCCAAGACCAACAACATCCTGGAGGATAAGCTGTCTAAACAGAAAGTGTGTCAAGAGCAAATATCACACCAAGGAACTTCAGACTAATGAACTCATCTACAGTTACGTGGTCACCCGAAGACTCCGAAGGTTCTTTCTGCACTGGCGTCCGGTCAAGAACCCTACGTTCCACCAAATGGGGAGAGCTCGAGGAACTTGCGCCAGAGGGGGACGTTGTCTTTGGGAAGGGTTTGGATTCATCCGCACCCTTCGAGTCTATGACTCTAATGTCCTCTAGGAAACGGTCAGTACCAGACGACGAAGATGCAGTCAAACTACCACATGAATAATGATACATTCAGCCCAAAGACAATGCAGCCAAGACTGATATTTACACACATCGAGTAGCAAAAACTTACCCGTCAAATCTGTCAAGGTATAAGTCATCATCTAGCTTTTTATTTAGCCTCCTCGGCTTCTTCAGCGGCGATGGGGCCATGGTACGGATATGCACCGCTGGAATTGGATGCGCAGTACCCACCTCAGCTGAAGGACCCCTCGGCGTCTCCGACATTGATGCATCCCAGTCTTCACTCCAGGAGCGCTTGCGAGTGTCATCTTTGCTGGATTTCCTGCGCGTCAACGATAGGTAGAGTCAACCCTAATTCATCCTCTTCTTCAGCCTCGGGAGGAAGTATCCCCTTCGGCTGAGGCGGCAACACACTCGCAACTTTCCAATCATGATGCACGCATCAAATTACAATGAAAATAGTCATGCGGACAAGAATGACGAAGAAGACTTGATAGAAAATTTACCTCAGGAGGAGAATTAATTGCACGAAATGGCAAAGTGGGCGAATCCCCAAGAAGAATATCCTTGGCGGTGAATTTGGTCAGCGCCTAGACTTTTCTATCCACCTCCACTGATGACAGATCCTTAGAAGAAATGCGAGTTGGGTCACCCACACTGGTCCATCACGACATTGGGTGTGCCCTGGACTGCAGATGCTGCACCCGACACTGGAACCATGTGCGGATGAGATCCATGCCGGTAACATCTTGGCCTCAAACAAGTTGAAGCTCGTAGACACGCTTGTATAAGACTTCGACTTCCTCTGTTTCGCCCAGCATTACAAAATTCTTCCAAGATCTCCTTCTCTTCAACTCAGCCTTCAGGTCAAAAGGAGTAAGTCCAAATCTTTTGCCATCAACCTTTTGGTCCTAGATATAAAACCATTTTCCCCTCCATCCTTGGACGGACTTAACAATATTGAGGATAAAATACTGGACACTGGGCTCCACTTATATGCCGCATCTACCGATATCATATACTACAGAGCTAGACCCTGACTGCCTCTTCAGTTTGAACAGTTTCTTGAAAATACCAAAGTGTGGCTCGATTCCGAGCCAGCACTCGCAGAGGGTAATATAGCACGCGGTGTGCAAGATGGATTTCGGGGTCAACTGATGCACCTGAAGCCCATAAAAGCAAAGCAACCCTTGCACAAACTTGTGGAGGGGGAGATAGAGACCCCAGAGAATAAAAGCCAAAAACATCACCCAAAATCCAGCGGGAGGATCGGGGATTACCTCTGGTCCAGGCATTTTGCAATTAGCTTCATTGGCTGGAAGCAGACCGTCCTGGCGATGTGTCTGGAGCTCATCCTCCTTCAAAGAGGTGCGCCACCATGACCCGTTGGTCATGAGGGTCCCTGCACCCTTCTTCTTCGTGGTCGCGATAGCAGTACCGAACCTAGTGGCGGTGACGCACTTCTTTTTCACCATAGTGGCGGCAATGGTAGATCCAGCGGTAGCAACGCCCTTTGTCATTGTATTGGGAATGATAGTACCTAAGAAGGTTAGATACAGGTGTGGGGACTAGCAGGGAAGCTATCGACGGCGTCCACAGGCGGGATTGGATACAAGAAAGCGTGACGGGACGCAGGAAGTACCTAGGTTCGGAGCCCTCGGGATGAGGCAAAGCTCCTACTCCTGTCGGATCTAACTAAGGGGGATATACGAACTACAGATGCTCCTTGAGCTGTATTCTCTAGCTACTGTCTTAAATGTAGTGATACCAACCCTTTCTACTGAGGCCTTGCCTCTCCTTATATAGGCAGAGAGGCAACGGTCTCACTTGCCAGTCCGACTGGCAGGCGCCATAGGCGGATCCCAACTGGCTGGTCATCTACAGTATCCGGTATGGTATGTCGCATCGGAGTACGAGCGGTATGGCTGTCATAGGCACAGTGGACGCCATGTGAGCTATCGTCAGCATCGGGCCACTGTTTCTGTGTCATCCCTGCAAAGTCTTCGGTATGGCCGAGTGACGGCCGGTCTTGTCATCGTACAGGGCATACCTTGCCCTGATATGCACGTCGTCCTGTCTCCTTGATTGGTTCCGGCTACGTCGCCGTAGCCAGCTGCTTCTTGTTGATCCGGCTACCGTGTGGTAGCCGGGCTGTCTTGCCTTGTCCAGCTGCGTCTGGTTAGCCGGACGCGATCCGTCTGCATGTTTCTTGTCCGGTTGGGGTATCTGGGGATCATCCCCCCGACACTAGCCCCCGAGCGCGTGTGGATTCTGCCCTTAGGTGAAATGTGCGCGCGCTCCCTCCTGATTTTGAATTTGTGTCCGGCTACGCCTGGAGGTTGCGCTACTCGTGACGTCAGTGCTGACGCCGGCCACGCGCACACGCGCCATCATTGCACTGCGGCGGGCAGCGTAACGTCCCGTCGCACGTCGTCTCGGGAAGCCGCTGCCCGGCGCTTCGGTTCTTGCTCCGGGATCTTCTGCGCATCCCGCTTCGGCACACGGGATCTAGGCGGCAGGTGGGGTGAGGGTCGTCCGGATGCGCGCCACGTGGCGCCATTGACGGTTGCGCTTCCGGCCCTTTAAAGGGACGTCGCGGGGGAGGCAGTTCCCTTCCTTCACTCCCCCGCTGCCAGTTGCCCCTTCACTTCCGCACCCCTTCCTTCTATGCTCCCTCTTTCCTTCGCCATAGCCAGCTGTGCTGCTCGCTCGTCGTTGTCAACGTTACGGGCCACCGCCACTCCTCCATCACCGCTCCTCCTGCCAGCCGAAGATGGCAGCCGACCGCGGGGCTTGGTACGGCTCCTCCATCACCGAGGATCAGATCCAGAAGTACCGCGCCACCCGCGTTCTCCCGTCGGAGGAGGAGGTGGCGGTGCGGTTAGCGCCAACGGGAGAGGTGTCGCCACACCCAGCGGAGGGGGAGCGCGTCATCTTCCTCTCGCACCTGTCACACGGGTTCGCGCTGCCGGTGCACCCTTTCTTCCGCACCTTCTTGGCTTTCTTCGACATCCGCCTCCACCAACTCGGTGCGAATGCAATCGGAACGCTAGCGCACTTCATGGCGTTCTGCGAGAGCTACCTCGGGATCCAGCCGGATCTCAGGCTCTTCTGCTGGCTCTTTCGAGTCCGGCCGTAGGTGCAGTTCACGCAAGGGCCGCTAGCCGTCTGCGAAGGCGCCTCCATCTACTCCCGCGCGTAGACCGGCTACGCCAAGTTTCTTCTGCACGACATGGTACGACTGTGGTAGCAGTCATACTTCTATGTCAAGAACCTCACCAACGTCAACCGGAGCAACCTTCCGGCCTTCCAGGATGTCGAGTCTAGCCGGCTGAACTGGGACTTGAAGATCCATGGCGACAAGGCGGAGTCGGATGCGATGTTGAAACGCATGCGCTCCCTCATCCATGGCGACAGGGCTGACCGGCCTAGACGTCACCCTCAGCTGGATGTCCCGGCTGATGATGCCGTTGCAGCGGCGAGCGCACAAAATGTGCTACTACTTCGGCCGACTGGACCCGACCCGGCTGTCGCGCCGCGATCCCCGCTACCACAACTTGAAGGAGTGGGTGTGGACGATCACCAAGGAGCGGCTGCCAGAGGGCTGGAAGTTCAGTCTGGCGCCCTACAGTCGGGAGAACCGCGCGCCACAGGTAGGTCACTTTATCTGGAGTTTTTCCTTCATATTTCTTTCCTTTCTTTCTTGTTTCGTCTGACTAATCTCTTGTATTCGACAGATGTTCCCTTGCATCATTTGCGAGGAGGGTGAGGCCCCTCCTGAGGTTTTTACGCCGGACTTGCCCGAGCCGCGTGCTCGGCGGTCTGGAGAGGAGTCGGATGGGGACGGGGATGCCTTCCCTTGCCGGAACGACGAGCCGGCTGCCAACCCTCACCTGGAGGTTGACGAGGAGGAGGAGGCCGCGCCGACCACCGATCCAGCACCGCGCCCTGCGACGGACGACAAAGCTGGCGGGAGCGGCTCCAGCCGTTCCGGCTCCCGCCGGCTTGCCACAGAGGAGCCGGCCCCCAAGAGGAGACGGACCAGCGCCCTGCCGCCGAGCCGCCTTGGCTGGAAGAAGGGGCCGCCTCCAGTTGTGCCGGGGTACGTCCTTCCTCCTCCTTCATCGTCTTCTGCCTATCTCTTTTCCTGCCTTTTTGCCTTTGGCTTATTTGCTTTTCTTTCTTCCCTCTCTTCTTCTGTCTTCTTAGCACGTTGGTTTCCTTTGGAGCCGCGAGCCCGGCTCGAGCGCCAACCGGGTCGCCGCCCGCTGCTCCGACTGTGCCAGCCAACGCCCCTCCTTCTTCTGAGGTGCCCCCTCTGCCTCCCCCTCGAGCTGAACCGGCTACCTCAGCCGGAGTGGAGGGTCCACAGCCGGACATGGTGGCCCAGCCGGAGGCAGATCCTCAGCCGGGTGGCTCTTCTGCGGGCGTGCGGGGGGCCGCTACCGGCAAGGAGCTTGTGGTTGTTGGTGAGGACAACTCCGACGAGGAGCCGGGGGAGGAGTGGAGGACGCAGTGGTTGCCGCGAAGGAGTCCTTGGCCGTCAACGCCGTGGATGACGACGCTTCCTCTGCCGCCTCGCTGACAGACCTCGCCGCCACCCTCAAACTGTCGGTGAAGGAGATCCGGCTGCTGGAGGCCACAGCCGGCGGGAACCGGTCCCTGGAGCAGAAGCTCGCTGCTGCCAACAGGACTTCCCAAAGTAAGTTTGCTTCATCCGGTTTCTCAATTTTTTTACTGATAGCCGGTTTGCCATAGCTATCCTCGTGTGCGCTCAGCGCGAGATCGATCGCTTGAAGAAAGCGAACGACCGGCTGAGCAAGTCCAACTCTACTATGCGGCTACAGAACAAGGATTGGCACGCGAGGGTAGACGGCCTAGAGGCTACCATCAAGGAGCGTGACACCTCGCTCGCCAGCCAGACCGAAGCCTTAAACCTTCTCGAGGCCCAGAACAAGGACCAAGAGAAGGAGATCAAACGGCTGGCGACGAAGGAGAAGGCTCTGGTGGAGGAGCTGATACAGGTTGGCCACACGGCTAGGGGTGAGTTCCTCTTTTCCGCCTTCTTTTCTTTCCGGATCCGGTAGCCGGATCTGACTCTCTTTTCTGATAGCTTTTTATCTCGGCATAGACCTGCTGGCCTACAACCGGCTGCAGGAGAACTGGCCGGGAGCGCAGCCGATGGCCCAAGAGCTCGTCGTCCTCCTTAGCGAAGAAGCTGCCAAGCTTCGTCAAACGGTGCTTTATGTCTTCTCCTTCCTATGTCCGGATGCTCCAGCTCCAGAGACGATGGCGCAGCTGGCTGCAAAGGTGGGGGAGGTGCCGGCTGCGGTGGACCGGCTGAGGGACTTGGCAGCGTGAGCCAGAGCGGAGATGGCTCTGGCCCTCATGCTCTCTTGGTACAAGGACGCCCGCGTCGAGAAGATCGACGGAGGCTTCCGTGCCGGTGCTGACCTTGCCGCCATCCGCCAGGCCCATCCGGAGCTCCAGGGATCCACCATCAAAATCGTCGACTACGTGGACCCCGACAAGGTGCTCACCGACTCGGAGTCCATCGGTACTCCTGATGTGGAAGGCCCGACGCCGCCGCCTGCGGGCGCTGGAACCGGATCGAGCGCCGCGCCTCCTCCTCCGCCTAAAGCTTCTGCCAGCCAAGATGCTCCTCATGGCAAGGGTCCTGCCGCTTAGTCATTGCCCCAGGATGCCGGGTGTATTTGTCTTGCTTCAGTTATGTATAAAACTTGTCTCCCTGTACCGGTTGTCTCTGACACCGGGTAAACTTATGGGAGCTTCTCCTCCTTTTTCCTTTGCCCGCTAGTATTGAACTTGCTTGAGTTTCCTTCAACTTGTGTGCTTCGAATTTTCTTTCAATATTTTGCCGATTGACTTTATCCGGCATACTTAATCCGGCTACACACCTTTAGCCGGAGGAATTACACCTCCAGTGGGGGCACACTAGCGCACCCACTGGGTGTAGCCCCCGAGATTCGTAGTAGCTGGCGTAGCTAGGTGCTTCGAATCTTCCTTCTTCTTCCCAAGTTTTCTAATTTTATTCGACTAGACCCGTCTTAGTCGGTTCCTTTTGCTGGCTGACCACCTTCAGCCGGGGAACTAACATTCCAGTGGGGGCGCGCGAGCGCACACACTAGGTGTAGCCCCCCGAGATTCGGAGTAGCTGGCGTAGCCAGGTGCTTCGAATCTTTCTTGCCTTCTCTTGGTCCTTCCCTTGCCCTCACGTGGGCTCCGAACAGCCGGCTAAACGCCCTTAGCTGGTCAGGAACTACAAGATTCCGCTAGGGGCGCACGAGCGCACCCAGTGGGTGTAGCCCCCGAGATTCGGAGCGCTTGATGAAGGCAAGGACTTCGAATCTTCTTCTCCTTTCCTTCCCAAATTCCAAATCAGGGTAGTCGGACAAGAATATACACACACATACACATACATCCTCACAGGTTAATAGGTTAGTCTGCCAAATTGTAGCCGAAAAACCGGCTTGTTTTTGGAAAGCTAGCTTGTGCCTATCTGGACACTTGGTCGCTTTCCCGTGTGCTCTGCTGTTTCTGCTGCATCCTTGCCGGGCAGCCGGAATCGAAGGGAGCTGACAATAAATTGCGCACGGTGCTAACGGCTTAGTAACCGGATTGGCTGAAGCTAGTTGCAAGGTCGGGACACCCGGTCTGTCGCGTCTCCTCCCCGTTTTTCGTGTGGGATGCCTCAGGGTTTTGCTCTTGCTAGCCGGACAGCCGGGTTGCGGTCTGTAGCTGAGACGAAGAGTGGGCCTCTGACATTATCGCACACTACTCAGTCGGTTCATTGACTTAGCAGGCCGGGCCAGCCGGCAAGCCCCCGGGTAGGGGTTGCCGGAGCCGGAAAACCATAACCGGAAAAATAGATGAGAAACATATTTCTAGCAAGGAGCCCCCGAGCAGCTCGTAAGGGTCCGCATTTTCATTCATAGGGTTTGCAAGATACATACACTGTCTGGCGACTAGGTATAAAACGGGCGCAATAAGGCCGCGTTCCAGGGAAGCTCGGTCTCCTCGTCTGATTTGTCCATCTTGTTCTTGCGCGGCTGCTGCGCGTCAATGAGGTAGTAGGAGTCATTGGGCATCGCCCGACTGATGATGACGGGACCCTCCCAAGGTGGCGATAGCTTCTGCATGCCCTTCGTGTCTTGCACCAGCCGGAGGACCAGGTCGCCCTCGCAGAACGCGACTGGGCGGATCCGGCCTGAATGGTAGCGGCTTAGCCGTTGCTGGTACAGGGCTGACCTGGACAGAGCCAGCTCGCGGGCCTCCTCTAGGAGGTCCACTCCGTCTTCTCGTGCCTCCTGGTTGGCCTTTTCGTCGTATAGGAGCTTGCGCGGGGAGTCGAACTCGATGTCCGCGGATAGGACGGCTTCCGATCCATAGACCAGGAAGAACAAGGTGTAGCTGGTTGATCTATTCGGTGTGGTGCGGAGGCTCCACAACACAGCCGGGAGTTCCTCGATCCAGCATCCGGGTGACCACTCCAATGGCTCAATGAGGCATGGCTGGATACCGGCTAGCACCAAGACGTTTCCTCTTTCGACTTGCCCGTTGGACTGCAGGTGCGCGACGGAGGCAAGGTCCAGCCGGATGCCCTTGTTGCTGCAGAATCGGGCAAAGGCCCCCTTGGCGAATTTTGTGCCGTTTTTGGTGATGATGCTGTTGGGGTAGCCGAACCGATTGATGATGTCGGTGAAGAAGGTGACGACTATCGCCCCGTCCAGCTTCGGGATAGGCTTGGCCTCGATCTACTTCGTGAATTTGTCCACCGCCACCAGCAGGTGGGTCATGCCCGCGCGTGCTAGCTTGAAGGGACCGACCATGTCGAGGCCCCAAACCGCGAAGGGCCAGGTGATTGGTATGGTCTTGAGTACCGAAGTTGGCATGTGCCTGATCTACCCGAAGCGCTAGCACCCATTGCACGCGCGGACCAGCTGCTCAGCGTCCTCGAGGGCGGTGGGCCAATAGAAACCATGGCGAAACGCCTTGGCGACTATCGCCCTTGATGAAGCGTGATGCCCGCACTCGCCCTGGTGGATGTCCTTGAGTAGCCGATACCCGTGTCCACATCGACACACCTTTGGAAAATGCCGGATACGCTGCGCTTGTACAGTTCGCTGTTGATGATGGTGTACGTGTGCGCGCGGCCCCGGATTTGCCTAGCTTCCACCTCATCATCCAGAAGTTCTCTGTTGGCGATGTTTCATGAAGGTCTGTGCCCAGGATGGCACTTCCCGAATGATGAGGAGGCTCCCGCTCTCTGGTTGACGGATGTAGGGGGGTCGTTCGAATGCCGGGATGGTAGCCCCCGAGTCATTTGACGAGCCGGTAGCCCCTGGGTCTTGCGAACCGGAGGGTATTGCCTTGCCGGAGTTGGTGCGGGTCTTCTTCTTTGGCGGTTCTGCGGGCTCCGCTTCTGCTGCTCCATTGGCCGGAGCGCTTCCTGCCCAGATGATGGAGTCTGACTCTAGCGACGGGTTGATGGAGGGCTTGCGCAGGTGTTCCAAGGAAACCCCTGGTAGGATCGCCTGCCTGGTGGATCCGATTCAGGCGAGCGAATCGGCTGCCTCGTTGTTGGTGCAGGGGACGTGATGGAATTCGCATCCGTCGAAAGAGGCGCTGAGCTTCTGGATGTGGAACCGGTAGAGGGCCATATTTGCGTCTCTGGCGTCCCATTCTCCGGACACTTGCTGCACCACTAGATCCGAATCACCGAAGCAAAGGATCCGGTTGACACCGATCTCCTTGGCTAGCCGGATTCCGTGCGCTAGAGCCTCGTATTCGGCTATGTTGTTGGAGGCCTTGAAGTGGATCTGCCACATGTATTCCAGCCGGTCTCCCTTGGGCGAGGTGAGAACGATGCCGGCTCCCAAGCCCCCGAGCAATTTCGACCCATCGAAGTGCATCTTCTAGTGGTCTGAATCCGGAACCGGTGGAAGATACTGGGTCTCAGCCCAGTCGACGAGGAAGTCCGCCAATGCATGCGACTTGATCGTGAGCCGGGGCTCGTACTGGATGGAGTAGGCGGCGAGCTCGATGGGCCACTTGGCGACTCGGCCGGTGGCATCCATGTTGCCGATGATTTCTGAAAGGGGTGCGGTGCACACGACCTTAATCGGATGCTCCTGGAAGTAGTGCTTGAGCTTCTTGCATGCCAGGTACACGTCGTAGCACATCTTCTGGTAGTGGGGGTAGTTCTGCTTGGAGAGGGAGAGAACTTCGCTGAGGTAGTAGACGGGCCTTTGAACCGGCTGAGCCTTGCCTTCCTCAGGGCGCTCCACCACCAGGACGACGCTAACGACCCGGCTGATGGCTTCTATATAGAGCAATATCGGCTCCTTGCTAGCCGGTGTGGCTAGAACCGGCACTGTGGACAGCATGCGCTTGAGGTCATGAAATGCGGTGTCGGCTTGCGAAGTCCAAGAGAACTTGTCCGTCTTCTTCATCAGCTGGTACAACGGGAGTGCCTTCTCCCCCAGCCGGCTGACGAAACGACTGAGGGAGGCCAGGCATCCGGTGAACTTTTGGACTCCAAGAAGACTCCTGGGCGGCTGCATCCTCTCGATTGCCACGATCTTCTATGGATTTTCCTCGATGCCTCGCTGTGATACGAGGAACCCGAGGAGCTGACCGGATGGCACTCCGAAGACACACTTCTCCTGGTTCAGCTTCATCTGGTACTGACGGAGGTTGCCAAATGTCTCTCCCAAATCCTCGAGGAGGGTGCGCTTCTCCTTGGTCTTGATGACCACATCATCCACGTAAGCATGCACGTTTCGGCCTATATGCAAGTGCATGCATTTCTGCATGCAGCGCTGATAGGTAGCGCCTGCATTCTTTAGGCCGAAAGGCATGGTTACGTAGCAGAAGGCCCCGTAGGGGGTGATAAATGATGTCTTAATCTGATCAGCCGGGTTTAACCAGATCTGATTGTAACCGGAATAGCAATCTAGAAAAGACAACAAATCACAGCCGGCCATGGAATCGATGACTTGATCGATACGGGGCAAGGCAAAGGGGTCTTCCGGGCACGCCTTGTTCAGGCTGGTGTAGTTGATACACATGCGCCAGGTCTTGTTCTTCTTCAACACCAGGACTGGGTTCGCCAACCAGTCCGGGTGGTATACTTCCATGATGAACCCGGCTGCAAGGAGCCAGGTGATCTCGTCACTGATTATCTTCCTTTTCTCCTCTGCGAACCGGCGCAGAGGTTGCTTGACTGGCTTAGCATCCGGCCGCACGTGAAGTGAGTGCTCGGCGAACTACCTCGGCACACCCGGCATGTCCCTGGGGGACCATGCAAAGATGTCCCGATTCTCACGGAGGAAGTCGACGAGCGCGCCTTCCTATTTGCTGTCCAAGACGACACCAATGGTGACGAACTTAGTCGGGTCAGAGGGGTCGAGCAGGATCGTCTTTGTCTCCTTTGCCGGCTGGAAAGCTCCTTCTCCAGCCAGTTTGCTGCTATCCGGCATGTCCTGTTAGGCCATGGCCACATTGCGCATGATCACGCGCTTCTCCTCGGCTACGATGAGGGTCTCTGCCAGTTTGGAACCGGCTGAGGCGCACTCCATCGACTGTCTGAAGCAGCCGGCGATGGTAATCACGCCGTGGGGTCCCGGCATCTTCGTCTTGATGTACGCGTAGTGGGGGACAGCCATGAACTTCGCGAGGGCGGGGCGCCCGAGGAGAGCATGGTAGGAGCTCGTCAGGTTTACCACCTCGAACCAGATTGGTTCGTGGCGGAAGTTCTCCTTGGTCCCGAAGATGACATCCAACTAGATTTTACCCAGTGGGGCACAAGCTGGCGCCGGCAGTACGCCGTGGAACATTGTGGTAGTCGGGCGCAGGTAGCTTTCGCGAATGCCCATCTTCTCCAGCGAGGACTGGTAGAGGAGGTTGAGGCTGCTGCCTCCGTCGATGAGGACGCACGAGAATCGGCAGGTGCGCGCGTTGGAGACGATGAGGGGGTCGAGCACCATGGCGTAGCCCCCGGGAGTCGGCAGCTGCTCCGGCTAGTGTGCGCGGCTCCAGGTGATGGGGGTTTCTGACCAGTTCAGGTACTGGGGGACCGGAGAGACGATGGCGTTGACCTCCTTGGAGCGTCGCCTGCGGCTGTGCTTGTCGTCTAGCTCCGTCTCGAAGATGTGGTAGGCGGCGTGCGGCTGGGTGTAGCCGTTGTTGTTGTTGCCGCCGTGGCCATCACTACCGGCTCCCCTAGCCGGTGGCGGTGGTCCGCCGGGAGGGGGCGGGGGAGATGAGGCTTGTTACCCTGGTCTTTTAGCTGGAGGGTCCAGCTGCAATTCCGGGTGGTATGCGTAGCCGGTTTGAAGGGACCACTGTGCCATTTGCATGGGCCGTCAAACATCTGGTCGAAGGTGGGCCGTGGCTTCTTCCTCCTTGCATCGTTAGCCGGCGCGTCGGGCGTGCCCTCCACAACATTGACCTGCCGTGCGTGGTAGCGGGGCTTCTGTTGTCTAGCTTGGAGGTCCCCATGGAACCGGTTGTCGTTGCCGTGGCACCTGGAGGATTCGGCTTCGGCAGCCGGATTGCTCGGTCGGTCGCGAGCCGGCTTCGTGGGAGTCGGATGCCCGTCAGCATTTACTCGGAGGGGCTTCTTCATGGCAGCATCCGCCGTGGCATACTGGTCCGCAACCGTCATGAGCTCCGCCATGGTTTTCGGCTCGTCACACAGTAGCCGGTGGCAAAGCATGGTGCCTTCTCGGCAACCCTCGATGCAGAAACTGAGGGCCTGGCTCTCCAGGATGCCCTCGCAAGTGTTGCGCAGCTCCGTCCACTTGGCGAGGTACTCGCGGTCAGTCTCGCGGTCACCCTGGACGCACAAGGCCAGGTCACGTGGGCGCCCCGGACGCTTGTACGTGCCGTTGAAGTTGCGGACGAACACCTTCTCGAAGTCTGGCCAGGCGTTGATGCTGTTGGGTGCGAGGCTGTTGAGCCACGTCCTTGTCGATCCGATTAGCATAATAGGGACGTAGCGCATGGTTGTGTGCTTGTTCCCATGGGCGATGCCGAATGCCGTAGCATAGTCGGTTAGCCAATCTTCTAGCTTCATGCTGCTATCGTACTTGCGGGTGTCCCTGGGCAGGGAGAACTTATCCGAAAACAGCTCGTTCCGGATGCAGGATCCGAAACAAACCGGGCCGGTAGAATCTTCCTCCTCCGTGACTCGCGCTTGAGCGAGGAGCTCGATGCGGTCACAGGCATCCGGACAATCCGGGTTGGGCGCTCCCACCCGGCCCGAGAGAAGGGAACCGGCAGGTCTAGGTGCTCTGGTTTGTGGAAGGGGAGGCGGCGGGTTGCTGTTCACCGTCTGCTCTTGGCGCGGCTAGCCCCTGTTGCCAGAGCTACGACGCCTGCTGCAGGCCTTAGCCGGCTGAGGGGAAGACGCCTGCTAGGTATCGCGCGGCGTGCCCCTACTGTTGGCAGGAAGCTTGCTCCCCCTGGAGTAGCTGGGGTCCTCCTGCATCTGCCAGTTGGCATCAGCGTGCTCGTCCACGATGCAGAGGAGCTCCTGCACGCGAGCGTGCTGGCGGGCTGGCTCCTCGCCCTCTAGATTGGGCAGTTCCTCTGCCACGGCTCGTGCCGCGCGCAGGTTCTTGATGGGCGTGCTCTAGGTGGGCCGGATGAGGGCGGGTGCGGGATCCGGCTCCCCAACCTTTTCCATCCTACCGCCCAGCTCGCCGCCCCGGCGCCGCACCTGGCCGCGCCGGCTCGGCGCCGCTGTAGCCGGAGTGAAGCCGTGCGCGCGGTCGTACTCGTGTCGGGTGATCTCGAGTTGCTTGCGGTTAGCCACCAGTTCCATGGCCTCCTGGAGGAGCATCTGTCTCTCCATGGCAAAGGTGGCCTCCGCCTCCTTGGGGTTATCCCCGAGATTAACCGGCGTCAGGAGCCGATCAATGGCATCCTCCACCGGATTTCGAGGCTGCGGAGGGACGGAAGTTCCGACCTCGTCCGCGCCTCGCTCCCGCGGCTGGCGGGGTGAGAGCTGGAGTCGGCCATCATGACCTCCGCCCCACAGGACACGGCGGTGGCGCTGCTGCCCGGATGCGGCAGCTCTGTGACTGAGACGATTTCCCTAGGGAAACGCTCCTGGATGGTGGCGACGTAGACGGGGAGGTCGCCGAATAGCAGGACAGCATCGTTCACCGGGAAGTAGGCTTCGGTGAAGCAGGAAGCGTTGTCGATGACGCAGTCGAATTTGCCGAGCATGAGCACCAGGCCGGAGGCCACGCGCTCACCGGTTGAAGTGCGGGGTCCCGTGCGGAACGTGACTCCGATCGAAGCCATCTAGCCCCACGGTGGGCGCCAACTGTCGTTGTATTGGGAACGGTAGTACCTAACAGGGTTAGATAGAGGTGTGGGGACTAGCAGGGAAGCTATCAACGGCGTCCACATGCGGTATTGGATACGGGCAAGCGTGACGGGACGTAGGAAGTACCCAGGTTCGGAGCCCTCGGGATGAGGTAAAGCTCCTACTCCTGCCGGATCTGACTATGGGGGATATGCGAACTACAGGTGCTCCTTGAGCTGTATTCTCTAGCTACTGTCTTAAATGCAGTGAGACCAACCCTTTCTACTGAGGCCTTGCCTCTCCTTATATAGGTAGAGAGGCAACGGTCTCACTGGCCAGTCCGACTGGCGGGCCCCACAGGCGGATCCCAGCCGGTTGGTCATCTACAGTATCCGGTATGGTATGTCGCATCGGAGTACGAGCGGTATGGCTGTCGTAGGCACAGTGGACGCCATGCGAGCTGTCGTCAGCATCGGGCCACTGTTCCTGCTTCATCCCTGCAAAGTCTTCGGTATGGCCGAGTGACGGCCGGTCTTGTCATCGTACAGGGCGTACCGTGCCCTGATACGCACGTCGTCCTGTCTCCTTGGTTGGTTCCGGCTACGTCGCCGTAGCCGGCTGCTTCTTGTTGATCCGGCTACCTTGTGGTAGCCGGCCTGTCTTGCCTTGTCCAGCTGCGTCTGGTCAGCCGGACGTGATCCGTCTGCATGTTTCTTGTCCGGTTGGGGTATCTAGGGATCACCCCCCACCCCCCGACACCCTTCTTTTACCCCATCTTATGGTGGCGAAGGGATCAGAGGAAGTATCGAGGAAAGGCTTTGAAAACGTTGAGTGCAACGGAAGAGATTGGCATAGTGAAGCAAAGGAGAACGACAACGGCAGAAGTGCACAAAGGATGAAGAATCTCGGTGCGGAAATTACCACACATGATCCCTACTTAAGCATCGATGAATGCCATCCAATGGCATGTAGAGCCTCATCCATACACATGGAGCACATCGACGAAGACGCATGGTAGTGCATATACCAAACCGTTGCTACACGATCCCCATTGCGCGAGAGAATCAAGGAGGCGCAGTTAAAACCATAATTTACGCGTGACTGGTCAAATCCCAGTAAGAGTTTTGGGCCTACCTCCGTCACTTCCCATCAACACCGCTTATGATGGCAACTGACCTCATTGGATTGTTGACACTGACGTCATCCAAATATGCATCTAGTCCTTGGTCGACTCTACGACTCGACCAAAAACTCGGGGGCTACTCCTAATAGTAGCACTGGCCGTGCACCCGAATATTTTAAAGGGCATAGAATGGCCTTGTTAAACATACAAAGACATTTATATCTCAACCCCCTCTTTTGAATCAATGATTCGATTGCGGACTCGGGGCCTCCTCCCATAGGGAGCACTGGACAATCAACAAAGCTAAATATAACGACATCAGTCGACAAATGTTCAAAGTCCCCACTCAAGTCTGCGACTCGAGTAGGCACTCTAGGGATACTCCCATAGGGAGCGCTAGTCGCGCGCCCTATGAAAAGGAAAGATATTTGTACATGCCAAAATGCGTTGACCACGTCCACATCATGAGCATTTGAAGCATTCGGTGACTTCGCCTCATGTTTTTACCCTGCAAAGAGATTGCGTCTCCTAGGCCACCTGAATCACCTCCATGGTGACTAAAAATTCAGATATCGGGTTTACAACGTGAAGGTAAGACCTACAAAAGGCCTGGCAACACACCTGCTGCGCTCTACTAGAAATAATCCGTGCCTACAGGCACGATGAAATAAGCCTCGACAGACGCGTTGAGTGCCCACAATAAAAACACTGGAGTTCGACTCTATAAGACCTCCACGACATGAGTCGAATTGCACCAGCAATGTTCCGAATTCGAGTCCGAGGACTTGAGTTTGAGTAGATAGCGTTGTTTTTTCCTAAGGTAGTTAACTGATCTCGATCCATCGGATGTATCAGGCACGCATATCAGCAATCCCTATGACACAAACTAAAGGCACCCGCACTCGAAAAATTTATAGTCTCCACCTGAATCTGTGATTCGACTGGACATTCGAGGGGCTACTGACATGGGTATACCCTAAAGGTACTCATGATGAGCATATACGGTCTAGCCCAAGAGGATTCCATGATGTCATTATAGCCCAATACAAGTTCGGGTAGCCCAAAGGAACACGACTCCTTGGAGAACACGGCAAAGAATAGATAGAAACTTGAAGGGAAAACCCTCTGTAACCGACTCGACCTGCTATCCCGAGACCTAGTGTCCCTATATAAAGGCTAGGAGGGGGCAGCGAGGAGGACAATCCACAACCCTCGCATACACCTCTCCAGATTGCATCTGCGCACCCCTTGTAACTTTCGAATCCTTGATAATCAAAGAGCAGACAAGCAAGAGTAGGGTCCTCTTCGATGCGTGACCCTGGGTAAAACCTTGTGTCCCCCAATGTGCTTGTTTTCTAGCCGATCGATGCCTCTAGCGCTCCTCAAACCTAAGTCCATCAATGATGGGCACTGATGAGTTAACCCCTCTTCACACGGCTTCTCGAAAAGATTTACCCTGCAGGGGTACACTACTGTACCCAAACGCATGCTCAACCCTTCAGGCCGCATATTACGCATGCCTTCTGAATCTCACAACAAGAACTGTCCTGTAACTACGCGTGTATCTAGAGGTATCACCTACTATGTGGAACCAACCAAGAGGTACGACGATTCTTAAGAAATGCACATCGTTTGCATCTATTGATGGATCGGGCCTTGCAGTGTAACTTGTACACACCGTGGGTGCCGCCACCTCGTACCATGATTTATGTATGCAAGCCTTGGCAGTCCACCAAAATATCATGTCCGAAGATATATTCAACTCACCCATGTTTGAGGACATATTATGCGTATGCACCAAATGGAAAACCAATTTTGTGACCCTCTGGATAAACGAATAGCACCGGTAGTTGAGGAGGGATCCCAGAGGCCCCACGTTTGGTTAGCGCGATCAACTCAGACCTAGTATCATAGAACGAACGGTTCCTAGGTCGACGCAAGTAGTCCCCTAAGGTGGTCGCTGTTGGGGCCTCATCATTAGGTGAAACCATAACCAATATCATCAATTTAATTATCTTAGTATCAATCATATCTAGATATCACGGGTCACATGTATGAGAGTAGTGCTAAGCATGTCTATGACTCGCAAAGATAAAGCTATCTAATGAAACAAGGCAATAGGAGAACCAAGGCTATATAGTGGAGCAGGTAAAGAAGGGAACAACACTAAAGCATCGACAACAAGGATAACAATTGATCAAAGGGAGGAAGTAAAGACTATAAATGAAAAATAGGTAGAAGGGGGAGAATGCTCGCCTATGAGACAAAGTCGGTATCCGAAGGATTGTCGTATCTCGCATCAACTCAATGGTCTATCCGGTGAAGAAGCAAAACAATAGAAATAACAATCGGTGCAATATATAATACTGCGGCGAAAGATCCGGCATGTTTATGATATGATGCATGGCATGGAAATATGCGTTCTATCTTAACAATGTTAAGTGGAATCAGAATCCTAGCGATTAATATCATGGTTCAAGTTATTTAGATACCCCACAATTTAAATATTGAATTAACAAGGAAAAACATAGCATCGGTTCGCTACACCAATTTAAATGGAGTCCGGAATAGGACAAAGGCATCCCGCATAAACACCCCATATTTAATTTAGGTTAATCGACTATTTAACCCAAACCACATGGTAATATGTATGAAAGCATGTTTAATTTGGTATGCAACAAGTTGTATGTCGTTTTTATAAAATAGGGTCCTCGGATAGGGGTCTCACGTTTAGAGTCAAACATATTGGGTTCAGAGGAGTCCGGGTTCGGTCTTGGAAAGGGGTTCTCTACAATTCATGAAGAAGAGCTTCGGGTCATCGACTCCGAGAAGGAGATCTTAGCAGGTGCACGGACAACTTCTTGGGGATTCCAGCACCAAGGCACTCTTGGCTGCAAAAACATGGCACATGGGCACCTGAGCAACACACAAACATCAAGACATGCACGCCCTCACGCGGATGATATGCAGAGGCAGATCTACTGGAACCAGGGTACATGAAAGAGTGGAAGGACTAGCACACTGACACATTGCAAATGTATCTATAATTTTTGATGTTCCACGCTTGGTTTTATCCACTTTCTTGTGATTTGTCCACACTTTGGAGTTCTTTTCATATGATTTCTTGGACAAACCTATTAACAAGAGCCACAGTGCCAGCTGCCTGTTTTCTGCTATTTTTGGTTCCAGGAAAGTTAGAAAATGAATATTCTCGGAATTGGACGGGACAAAAGCCAAAGTGCCTATTTTTCCGGAAGTCATCAGATGCCAGAGTACGAGATGGAGAGGGGCCAGGGGGCCACCACACCACCTGGCCGCGTGGCCCAGCCTCGCACGCGCCAAGGGGTGGTCTGGCCGCCTCTGGCACCCACTCGGCCTCCCCTTCCGCCTATAAGATGCCCTCGGGATGAAAACCCTAAGTACCCGATCAAAAATCCACGAAAGAGTCTGTAGCCGCCGTCATCTCCATCCCTAGATTGGGAGGGATCTGAAGCGCTTACCGGCACCCTGCCGGAGCGGGGAATTCACCCTGGAGGCCTTGTTCATCACCAAGCAAGCCTCCGGTGTGATGGGTGAGTAGTTCATCCTTGGACTACGGATCCATGTAGTAGCTAGATGGCTGGTTCTCCTCCTTTGTGCTTTCATGTCTAGATCTTGTGAGCTCCATTCATGATCAAGATCATCTATTTGTAATTCGGCATGTTGTGTTTGCGGGGATCCGATGGATATTGAGATGCTATTTCAGATTGATTATTGATTCTATCATGTCTTTGTTATTTGTGATCTTGCATGCTTTCCGTTGTTAGTAGCTATCTTGGCCAAGTAGATGCTAGCAACTCCAAGAGTTAGTATTTATGCTCGATAGTGGGTTCATGCCCCTGGTAATCTGGGGAAGCGACAGAAATCTCTAAGGTACTAGATGTGTTGTTGCTACTAGGGATAAAACAACAATCCTTTGTTGATAGAACAATCGTATTGTTTACTTTACACACAGTTTGTAAAGCAATAATCTGTTGCTTGCAACTTAATACTAGAGGGGGTTTGGATGATAACCTGAAGGTGGATTATTAGTCATAGATGCAGTTGGATGGCGGTCTATGTATAATGTTGTAATGCCCAATCAAGTTCCAAAGGAGTCAAGATGATTAGTATATGCATGTATTGCTTTCTCGATGTTTGTAAATTGCCCCGCTGTAATTTGTTCACCAAGCATGTTATCTATCTTAAGGAGAGCCACCTCTAGTGAACTATGAGTCTCGGTCCTTTTTCTTTACATACAATCTACAAACTGTTTACTGCTTTGTGTTTACTTTCTCCAAACTTTTACTTCTTTCCATTCGATACGTTTAATCCTTTGTTTTCAGCAAAACACGGTGAGATTGACAACCTCATCGCAAGTTGGGGACAAAGTTCTATGGTTGTGTTGTGTAGGTCTCCATGTTGCTACTAGCACCGGTAGTGTGCCCTGCCAAGGCTCAGCTAGCAACACCTTTGGGGTGTTTCCTTGCTCCTACTAGTTCGATTAAACCTTGGTTTCATAACTGAGGAAAACTTGTTGTTGTGCTCAACAAACCTTCCTCTTGGGGTTCCCAACGAGCTCTACATCAATACCGAGCCATCAAGAATTTTTCTGGCGCCGTTGTCAGGGACTAAAGAAGAAAATCTCCCACATCAACCACGTGCCAGCAAATATTTTTCTGACGCCGTTGCCGAGGAGTCAAGGACATCTTCACAAGGGGAGTCCCTCATGACCAATCTCTTAACTTTGTTATTTTTGTTTTGCTTAGTTTCTTTTTGCTTTGTTTTCTTGTTTCTTTATCAAAAAACACAAAAAATTAGTTTCACTAGTTTGCTTTATTATTTGAAAACACAAAAAAATTAGTTCCTTTCTCAAGTTTCCACTATGTCTAGCCTTGCTCCAATCACTATGTCACCTGAGGAAATGATTTTCACTTTTAAACAAGGAATTGAGGAAAGTTTTAAAGAAGCTTGGTCTAGAATCTCTGATCTACATGAAAAAACTGAGCCTAAAATGACTCAAAGCTTGTTCCTTAGCAGTTTTTACCTTGGAATTGCTCTTTGCTATAGATATGCTTTAGATGCTGTTGTGGGAGGAGATTTCCTCCAATGTAATGAGGATGATTCTATTAATGCTATAAAGAAATTGATCCTCACTTACATCTTGCCTAGCCAAACTGATATTTCTTTCGCAAGAATATTTGCTAGATTGAACACTCTTGAGACTTGCACTACTATCTTAAGCTATAATACGCTTAGGGAGCATCACAATTATATTCCAATAAATTTTGAACCATCAAACTGGCTCCCTACAGTAAAGATTGAGATAAACACTGAAACTTTTCAAGCTCGCTGTGATATCATGTCTAAATTTTGTCTTATGCCCAAAGATATTTATGAATCTTTGAATAATTGGGGGCTTACTGAAGGAGGAAAAGAGATATCTCTTGGTAATAATGCTACCATATTACCTATTGGAATAGCTGAAGGAGTGTTTACAAAGATCCTTGGGAAAATGATTTCTACTGATTATCTTGTTATTGAATATGCAGGAAAAGGACAAATTACACTTGGAAGGTCCCTATTAGAACTTCTTGGAGCGATAATAGATGTGGGAAAGGGGACCATGCACCTTTCCTCTCCACCAAACAATCATATTGTCCCCAAGGTTAAGAATAAAAGTAAGAGAGGTAAGGGCAAGAAATTTGGTTTTAATGCTTCTTCAAACACTTGATTCTTTTTCTTGCTTCTTATGCCTAACTTAAAGGCATTAAAGAAAAGTATTTATAGGGAGATAACCCAAAAGTTTTAGATGAGTGTTGGAAATTATTACCTCAGTAATAACCGCTCCTTATCCTTTTTATTTGCTTTTTGTGCCAAGTGTAACCTCTAATGAGAGAGAAGTAATGATTGGGAAAGTTGCTGTCCCAAAACAGATTTCTGTGCTTCACCGTAGAAATTCGTGTAAAATCTCTGAACGTCTTTTTGAGGCATGAATTTTTTGGCTTCTTCCCCAGGTTGTTATCTAACTTTCGTTAGTTCAACACTTTTCGATTTGAGCAACAGAAGTTCTTCGAACAAATTCGACTTTACCTGCTGGTCTGTTTTGACATATTTCTGCCATTTTCTGCATTTGCTTCTTGTTGGTTCCTTTTTGAGTTCTTTTGGGGAATTGAGCTTTTTTAGGGAAGTGCTACAGTAGTTAGTGTTCTAATGGAAGTTTATTGGTGTTGGAACTGAACCTTGAGACCTTTTATCTTGAGTGCACTAGTGTTGCTAATAAAAATTGTGTGAAGTTTTGTATGAAGGAAACATTTCAGGTGTATGGAAGGAATGAGTAATGAGATGAAGGATGGACTAAAGCTCAAGCTTGGGGATGCCACGTGTGTCACCCCAAGAAATATCCAAGAATTACAAGCGGGCATCCCCTTCTTCATCAATAAAAATCCCAGGTTTCTTTCAAACGCTTCATTTTTATTGTTTCATGCATAGTTGTGTTGTTCTTGGAGCGTCTTCTTTTTTTTTGTTTTTGTTTTTCGTTTTTATTTGTTTGCTTAGTTTGCTGAATAAATTGGTTGGACCCCCTCTTTCATACATTGGTTTGCAAATAGTTTGGTTTGGTTTGGAAAAGAGTAGGAAAGTTCATGCTTATGTGGTAAAAAGAGCTCGTTTTTGACTGTGGCCTATGCTTTGTCATGCCATGCTTGATATTGTTTTGGCTTTATGCTTAGTATTCTTTGTTGTATCATGACTTTTTATAAACAATTAAGATTTCTTAATGTGCCTTGGATGAATCATGCGTTGTTTTAGCATATTAAAGCATAGTATAGTGGTATTCTCCTTTGATGCTTTATTTGGGTTGACTTGGCGCATGCTCACACCATGTTATGACTATATCAAGTCACCATAGCCTTTATGATCCTTTAGTTTTCAACTTTTAGTATCACTTTATGCTTTGATCAATGATGTTTTGTCGCTCTACATGATTATGGCCATTATTGCTCTCTTAGTTTGTTGCTCCCAGTCTTTTGCTAGCCTCCACAACCAAGTATGAGTTCCTCTCATGCATACAGTTCCCTAAACCAAGTTATTCCAATGAGTCCACCATACTTACCTACTAGCTTATGCTATTCCAAGTATATTCATGCTTTTGTTTACCTTCCAAATCAAACTTGTTATGAGAAAACTAGTGATTAAAGCTCTCACGAACTTGATGGCACACTTTACTTTTTTGCATCTAATAAACTTGAACCATTGAGTCCTTCTTTGTTACGTATATGCTTGTGCTTTATAAGTTGAAATTAGCATAACCATGTATCATGGGGAACGCTTTCAACATTGCACTTGTACTTTGTACCCCGTTGATATCATGTTCTTTTGCTTATGGATCTCGGCGGTGTGAAATAAAAGTGGAACTTGCAAGATCATGGAGTTTGTATGTGTGCTAGAGAAACACCTGGGCCGCTAGCCTAAGCCATGCCTAATCATGGAGGAAACTTGCAGCATCACCATAATGAGCACTCTATGAAGCATCCTTAATAAAAACCTATGCCAATAGCAAATAAAAAGATCGCTGAGATGCTCATTGTCTGCTTACCTTGTCATTTTGATTATGGGATAGCTCCTGTATCATGTGCAAGGGGCACCCCGTTGGCGGTTCTTTATGATACACATGTACTTACAATGACGAGAGCTTACTCGTGACTAAAGTTGAGTAGCATGAGGTTCGGTCTTCGTAAGTAAGGGGCATGCGATTTTGGTTTATAACTTGTCAAGCATATCCTCTTAGTTGTGTCACTTTAACCTTAATCACCTTAAAGATTCTTATGATAGGGGCAATGAGAGGTGAAAGCTATAAGTACCATAATTTTTGGAAGCTCTTTATGAGACTTGAATCCCTACTTCCTTCTATGAAGGCCTTTCTTCCACTTTTATGTTGAGTCTCCACCTTCTATCTTTATGCACCTACTTTGAGAGCATAGTGGCCATTCTTAGTTCTATGTGCATTGTCCCAAGACTAGGTGATTGATGCATAACTTGATATTGCTTGTTTTAAACTATTTGTATCTAGTCACTCTTATGAACTTTGAAGGTGTCCTATGCATTTATGTTTTGCTAATCTATGAGGGACACGCTGAATACTATTATGCTATGTTTTATTTATGTGAAACAAACAAACGTCTTGCAAAGCATTGTTATTCATGAATCTTTTGTTTGTACCTTTTCATGTTGCATCATAGTTTCTTTGTCTTATTGCTAGAACTTTTTTTTCATGTTATGATTGAAGTACTATGATCCCAGCTTTGAATGTTTTAAAAATACTTTGATCAAGTCTTTGATGGTGCATGTCACCTCAAAAGTTATTCTTTCTTTTTATCACTTACCTACTCGAGAACAAGCAGGAGTTAAGCTTGGGGATGTTGATACATTGCAAATGTATATATAATTTTTGATGTTCCATGCTTGGTTTTATCTACTTTCTTGTGATTTGTCCACACTTTGGAGTTCTTTTTGTATGATCTATTGGACTAACCTATTAACAAGAGCCACAGTGCCAGCTACCTGTTTTCTTCTATTTTTTGTTCCAGGAAAGTCAGAAAATGAATATTCTCAGAATTGGATGGGACAAAAGCCAAAGTGCCTATTTTTTCGGGAGTCATCAGATGCCAGAGTACGAGATGGAGAGGGGCCAGGGGCCACCACACCACCTGGCCACGTGGCCCAGCCTGGCCCACGCCAGGGGGTGGTCTGGCCGCCTCCGGCACCCCCTCGGCCTCCCCTTCTGCCTATAAGATGCCCTCGGGACAAAAACCCTAAGTACCCGATCAAAAATCCACGAAAGAGTCTGTAGCCGCCGACATCTCCATCCCTAGATCAGGAGGGATCTGAAGCTCTTCCCGGCATCCTTCCGGTGAGGGGAATTCACCCTGGAGGCCTTCTTCATCTCCATGCAAGCCTCCGGTGTGATGCGTGAGTAGTTCATCCTTGGACTACGGATCCATGTAGTAGCTAGATGGTTGGTTCTCCTCCTTTGTGCTTTCATGTCTAGATCTTGTGAGCTCCGTTCATGATCAAGATCATCTATTTGTAATTCTACATGTTGTGTTTGCGGGGATTCGATGGATATTGAGATGCTATTTTAGATTGATTATTGATTCTATCACGTCTTTGTTATTTGTGATATTGCATGCTTTCCGTTTTTAGTAGCTATCTTGGCCAAGTAGATGCTAGCAACTCCAAGAGTTAGTATTTATGCTCGATAGTGGGTTCATGCCTCTTGTAATCTAGGGAAGTGACAGAAATCTCTAAGGTACTAGATGTGTTGTTGCTACTAGGGAGAAAACAACAATCCTTTGTTCATAGAACAATCGTATTGTTTACTTTACATGCAGTTCATAAAGCAATAATCTGTTGCTTGCAACTTAATACTGGACGGGGTTCGGATGATAACGTAAAGGTGGATTATTAGTCATAGATGCAGTTGGATCGCAGTCTATGTATAATGTTGTAATGCCCAATCAAGTTCCAAAGGAGTCAAGATGATTAGTATATGCATGTATTGATTTCTCGATGTTTGTCAATTGCGCCGCTATAATTTGTTCACCCAACATGTTATCTATCTTAAGGAGAGCCACCTCTAGTGAACTATGGATCCTAGTCCTTTTTCTTTACATACAATCTACAAACTGTTTACTGCTTTGTGTTTACTTTCTACAAACTTTTACTTCTTTCCATTCGATATGTTTAATCCTTTGTTTTCAGCAAAACACGGTGAGATTGACAACCTCATCGCAAGTTGGGGACAAAGTTTTGTGGTTGTGTTGTGCAGGTCTCCACGTTGCTACTAGCACCGGTAGTGCACCCTGCCAAGGCTTAGCTAGCAACACCTTTGGGGTGTTTCCTTGCTCCTACTGGTTCAATTAAACCTTGGTTTCATAACTGAGGGAAACTTGGTGCTGTGCTCATCATACCTTCCTCTTGGGGTTCCCAACGAGCTCTACATCAATACCGAGCCATCAAGCATTTTTCTGGCGTCGTTGCCGGCGACTAAAGAAGAAGAAGCTCCCACGTCAACCACGCGCCATCACACACCATACCATATGAGCGTGGGCATACGACACTTGGGAGGTCGTGCGCAGGCACGCAGCTAGTGGAGGCCGAGCAGGAAGGAGAGCCTGGCGGCAGAGCTGCGGTGAGAGGCGAGGACGAAGACCAACAAGGTCGAGGTAGAGGAGGTCCATGGGTGGCATTGGGCACGGCAGAATGCTGAGCCGTGACCATCCATCGAGAACTGACGGCGGCAAAGCCATGGATGGAGGCGAGGTCGGACGCGGAACTTGCTGATGAGGAGGCGGCATGTTGTTTGGCAGCAGGATGTCACAGAGGTGAGGAAGGGCGAAGCTAGGAAGCCCAGGATCCTGCCGGTGGCAGCGCTCTCCGAAGCTCGAGAAGGCATGGGGCATGGCGGCAGAAGTGGAGGTGGTGCATATGGCTCCACACGGCCGGGGAAAGAGAGGAGGGAGGCCCTGGTGACCAGAGCACATAGTGGCGGAGGGCCAACGAAGAGGTCCTTGGTGGCGGCGCTACAAAGGGAGATCACGTTGGGGACGAGAGGAAGGAGGATCAGGGTTGGTCTCGCGATGGGGGAAGGGATTGAGGTGAGGCTCGATGGGATTAGGAAGGGAACGGGGTAATGTGTGGAGATTGTGGTGTGAGGAGAGGTGTGTGTCGCCTTTATTAGTGGTGTGCCACCGAGTGTGTGCGTGTGTATCGTGTTGTGTGTGGTGTGCATGTACAACAACCTCAGGTGCGTGCGTTGCGCGCTGTGTGGTGGCGGTTGGCGGGTGTGTATGGCATGCGGCAGGGGATTAGGGTTAGGTAGGTTAGGGCTTGCGGTGAGGGGTAGTAGGTGGCTAGCTGGGCCCTTTGGCCCGGCCGGCTGCCTCCCCCTAAAAATACTTTTATTTATTCATTTTATTTTTAAAATACTTTTATAAATAGTTTTTAGACAAATAAAAGATCCAAAAAATACCAAGGTTTTTAATTTGAAATTAAAGATGGGGACTAATTAGAAGACAAAATAGGCTTTCAAAAATATTTTAGAACAAAAATATGCATGATGTCATGATGATGCACAAAATAAAAAGGCAATTTTTTAATAGGGAATAATTTTCGGTGTTACAGGGTGTATCCTGGGGCATCAATGTTGTTGATTATGTATCTCATGAGAGTTGTGCTCACCACGGTAATTTTGTGCTCTTGAAAATAATGTCGTAGCTTTCTGGATGCGAAGAACACACCATTGGCTAACTTTTGGTAATAAGGATACCTTTACTTTGATTCAGTCAAAACATCGCTGAGATAATAAGTTAGACGATGCACCAGGTGTTCCTTTTTTTCTTATGGCCGTTCCACCACGATGACGACATTGATGACTCTGTTTGTCATGGTTAAGTAGATCAAAATTGGTTCCTATGGTTCCGGTGCTGCAAGAGTAGGGGCGAACGGGAGTACGGCTTTCAGATCCTGAAGTGCGGCTTCAGCTTCAGCTTCATCAGTCCAGACGAACTTCTTGGTATTTTTCAGGAGCTTGTAAAAAGGTGCGGCTCTTTCATCGAGCCAGCTTACAAACTGACTGACCGCGACAATGTAGCCAGTTAGCCGTTGTATGTTCTTCGGGCGAGTTGTCCTGGCAATTTTGAGTATAGCCTTTATTTTGTCACGGTTCACCTCTATGCCTCTTTCAGACACAATGAAACCTAACAATTTTACGTCTGGTATTCCAAAGAAACACTTCTTCAGGTTAAGCATTATGTTGTATTTTCGTAGATTGCAGAATGTTTCCTCTATGTCGAAAATTAGTGTTTCCTTATTTTTGTACATCACAACTATCTCATCTACATATGCATGTACATTGCGTCCTATTTGATCATGGAGGGTAATGAGTGCATATTTGTATCATGTTTTACATTATTATTTTGCATTGTAGATGTAGGATCTTGGTATTTTACGGCGTTCGCACGCAAATTTTATGTCTCTTTTCACCAGGATCAGGACAGATGATGGATCCAATGGATACAATTCTTGGAGTAGTTGTACTATGGAGAAAAGGAGTAAAAAACAACGTAAATCACTTATTTGGGAAATATTAATAATACTAGAAGAAAACCAGAAGCAAACAAGGGAGGCAGAGAGTTCAACGACCAACTATACGGGTGGAGCAATTTTTCTAGCCGTATAGCTCTAGCCATATAGTTGGCGCCGCCTCTACCTCGTCAAATAGTTTCACTCTGTGCAATTGGTTCGAGGAGACGACATACAGAACACCTAGAAATCATAGAAACCTCACCTCCGGAAGGCATCTGGAGGGGGAACTCATCCACCGGGGATCCATCTTCGCCCTGCACAGATCCAGGAGGCTAAGGCATCGATCTTCATCATCCACCGCTGCATCACCACCATCTCCATCCATCCCATCTACATCTTGTCTAGATCTTGTTGTAATCCCTATACTCGTTGTGGATTTATACAAGTACTATTCATCTATGATTGTTTCCATTACCATTGCCATGATGTTCATTGCCTCAATGTCTGAGTAGATCATTAGTTCTTGGGGAGATGGAGAAACCCTACTATGAGCTTGAAATAAGATAAACTATATTATGATATTCATCACTTTGACCATGTGTTAGATTTTCTACATCTTGATGTTGAGAGAAGTCGACCTCTCAATATTTGCCTCTTGTGGGGACTTGATGGAGGAAACTACTTGTTGGTAGACGGAGGTGTGCAAGCACTTACAGCGACTATAAAGCCGTTGGCACCCCTTACGTATCAACTTGGGAAACCGAGGAAACTCACGGAACACTATCCATGCCATGGGATACGTCCTACGAGATTACGTCCCTTAATAGCGTAGTAATTCGATTGATGTTAATTGCTGACTGCTGTGGTTATGAGGATGGTGTGAGCAATGGTTGTTGCCTATTTGTCCAAATAAGGAGTTCCACCCACACATACATAGTTGAGAATGTTCATGATGATAATCTGTATCTTAGATCTTTACAATACTAGTGGTGTATATGCTATTCCCTTAGAACGCCTTTTCCCTACTGTAGTTCCAATGTCTCATACATACTCGATACTTACTTTCTGTACTCAGTTGTTTTACTTTACTTTATTGCTCTTATACCTAAAACCCCAAAACACCTTTTTACACAATACTCGCATTTTATCTTGTTACTTAGAACTTTATCTAACATTTCTATCGTAATATTTATTTCAAGAGTTATTAGACTTCAGACTCCTGCTCCCTATCGGATCAATATATTTATTTCAAAACTAGCTACAAACGATCTGTGCACTTGCAGTCATCAAGCTATTTTCTGGCGCCGTTGCCGGGGAGTTAAGCGATGTGGGTCTTTTATTTTTGCTTATTTATTTTTTGTCTTGCTAAATTTTGTTTTGAGTTACAGGTATTCTCCAACATGATGGAGTTTGTGCATATGACTAGTGCTAACCCACTAAACCACTTTGGAAAGCCCTATGATATTTATAAAAGAGACAACTCCAATGAGAACTCAAGGGGGTTTGAAATAAATCCTCTACTATTGCATAAGAAGCAATTTACTGGAGATGAAGAAGATCCTGATCCATATGAGCATATTGCATGTTTTAAGGATATATGTGGCACTTTTCTATTGATGGGATATACCATCGATGAGGTAAGGGTAAAAGTTTTTAGTCAAACTTTGACAAGTACAACTCTCTCATGATATAGATCTCTACCCTTGAAGCCACTACTACTTGGGATATTCCAGCTTGTGAATTTCTATCAAAATATTATCCATTATCAAAATCTTTTGGAATCAGCCGTCTTATAATGACTTGGAAGAATCATTCTAATGAAGGACTAGTAAGAGCTTATATTAGATTTAAAGATTTACTACGACTATGTCCTCATCATGATTTGCCTGAATGGTATTTATTACATATCTTTTATGGCGGTTTAATTGAACCTAATAAAATTGAGCTATACTCGATTGGCCTTTATGAATCTTCCTATAACTAAAGATTGGGCTTTACTTAATAGAATTCGCGATCATAGAGTTTCATGGAATTTTGGTCTAGGAAGTGAAGGAGGCGTGGAAATAGAGCATGATTGTATTCATGACTATAATAAAAAGGGCCATGTTCAAGAATTATCAAAAGAACTTTATTTAGATTCAGATCTTGTGTTGCAAGTTGTTAAAGCTTTTACAAAACATATTAAAGCTCCAAAGGAGGGACCAGTCAAGTATGATCCACCACCCGAACCAGAAAAGAAAAGAGAAGATGAATCAACACTGGCCTTCGTAGAACCAATATATGAAGTGCCTTTCCCTAACAATGCACAAAAGCATATTTATGAATATGAGCAGGTCAAAGCAGTACAGGAAAAAAGGGAAGAGAAAAGCATGCCAAAGATGAAGACGTAACCAAGGAAGCAATTATGGCTATGTACTCACACTGTAACATAGTTGAACTTGATGAAGAGACTTCCATATAGGTTGTAGGTAAAACAAAGGTAAAAGATGTGGGTAAGCCTATTCTTCCCTGCATATTCAAAGAAACCTCTCATTACGGTTTATGTGATCTTGGCACCGAAGTTAATGTTACATCTTATGATTTCTACTTAGAAATAAAAGAAGAAATAGAACCGGCTACAATTGAAAATACTGATATAACAATTATGTTAGCCAATAAAAGCCTTAGAATTCCAATGGGATTAGTTGACAATGCAACTGTCAAAATTGGCAACAAAGACTTTCCTATTGATTTTCTAGTTGTTGATATGCCAGCTGACACTCTTTGCCCAATTATATTTGGAAGGAACTTTTTGGGTGATAACTTCAAGAAGGAGATTGTGTTGCTTAAGCTTGGGGGAACGGAAAACAAATTCCATTTCTCCAAATTTAAAGACAGACCTCCACAAATACAAGAAGAAGAGAGAACTATTGAGGAAATGGCACCTCTTCTCTTTAGTAATCAAGAAGAAGAAATATATGAAGATCCAAATTATGAAGAAATAGTTATGGAGGACAAGTCCCTGAGAAAACTAGAAAATGAATTTGATCCACTTCCCATTTTGGGACCTCCAACTGATGAGGCTTTTGAAGAGCCAGAAAAGAGAGGGGATGAGGAATTACCACCCCCAGAGTTGAAGACTCTACCAAAAAATCTTAAATACAGGTTTTTAGATGATACTAATAAATTCCCTGTTATTATTAGTGCTAAACTTTTAGGAGAAGAAGAAGAAGAACTCATGAGGATACTTAAGGAGCATCGCCAAGCCTTTGGGTACTCAATGGATGACTTGAAGGGCATTAGTCCCATGATAGCCGTCCATCGAATTTTCATGGAAGAAGGTGCTAAACCAGCTGCAGAATTCAATAGAAGACAAAAGCCTGAAATGAAAGAAGTGGTAAGAAAACAAATTGTACGCCTATTGGACGCAGGTATAATCTATCCTGTTAAAGAAAGTGATTGCGTAAGTCCTGTTCACTGTGTTCCTAAGAAGGGCGGTTTTACTATTGTTCCTAATGAAAACAATGAATTGATACCTACTAGAACTGTTGTTGGGCATAGGATGTGCATAGACTTTAGAAAATTAAATAAAGAAACTCGGAAAGATCACTATCCATTACCGTTCATAGATCAAACTTTAGAAAGGTTAGCAAACTGATACGTCCAAAACGTATCTACTTTTCTGAACACTTTTTCTATTATTTCTCCTCTAAACTTGTGTGATTTGGATACAACTAAGATGGACTGACGCTGTTTTCAGCACAATTACCTTGATGTATAGTTTTTGTGTAGAAAATCAACTATCAGAAAAAATCCCGGAAAATATGCCAAAAATTCTATTTCACCAGAAGACTCACGGAGCCAGAAGACGAGACAGAGGAGGCCCACGAGGGGCCCACACCACCTAGCCACGTAGGCCAGGCCAGGCCGCGCCTAGGGGTGGTGTGGCTGCCTCTGTCACCCCCTCGGCCTCCCTCTTTGCCTATAAGTTGCCTCTTGACCTAAAAACCAAGGGGGGTTCAACGTTTTTCCAAAGAGAGTTCCGCTACGCAGCCACCACCAGATTCCATGAATCAGAACCAGAAACTCCGTTCTTGCACCCTGTCGGGATAGGGAATTGGAGGAGATCATCGTCATCATCATCACCATCGCTTCTCCATCGACCATCCATGATTCCCCCATCCATGAGTGAGTAATTCCCCGCTGTAGGCTATGGGGATGGTGCGGATTGGATGAGATCGTTCATGTAATGGCATCTGATTGTTACGGCGTGGTGCCTAGTACCTATTATTAGTGCGTTTTGACTTTGTTGCAACTTTTTATGCTGAATGCTTGTCACTAGGTCCCGAGTTCCATGATTTCAGATCTGAACATGTTATTGATTCATTATGATAGTATTGTTTGTAATCTTACCTGCAACTTGTATACACATATTTTTGTCTGGAACCAAAGGCCCCAAAGTGACAATAATCAGGATAACCGGAGGGGATGGCTTTGATGTGAGGATCACATGTGTTCACGGAGTGTTAATGCTTTGCTCCGGCGCTCTATTAAAAGGAACACCTTAATTGCCAGTATTTCCCTTGAGGCCCTGTTGCAAACAGGCTGGCAGGACAAAAGATGTTGTGCAAGTTCTCATTGCGAGCACGTATGACTATATATGGAACATATGCCTATGATTATCTAGTACTTGGATGCTTTACCTTATTTATCTGCAAATGTCCTATGTCTTGATTGCTATATGAATTGTCTTGTCCATGCAATGCCCATCCATCCATCCCTATGCCTACCGTGCTTTAATCCTACTATTTACTGCAATTGTTACTATTTTATTTACTTTTACTACTGCTATTACTTTGCTAGTGCTACTACAAAACTATTGCTACTGATAAACTGTTGTGAGCAAGATTGTTTCCAGGTGCAGATGAATTGACAACTCAGTTGTTAAGGCTTATAAATACTCTTTGGCTCCCTTGTGTCGAATCAATAAATTGGGTTTCACTTCCCTCAAAAATACTGCGATACACCCCCTATACTTGTGGGTCATCAAGACTATTTTCTAGCGCCGTTGCCGGGGAGCATAGCTCTACTTATCAAGTTCACTTGGAATTACTATTGTTTGCTGCCCTCCATTCATCATGGGTAAGTCTTGTGATGGAAAAGTTCCTATATTACCATCCACCACAAGAAGAGGTACGGCTCTGAACACCTCTGTTTCTCTTGATTCACCATCTATTAAGAGTAAGCTCCTTACACCACCACATACACATGCTACACATATTGCTATTACTGCTAAATCTGAAACTTATGATGCTTATGATGCTGCTTCTACTGTGCTTGATAAAGTGGTTCATTAGGTCCTTTCCTAGATCCTACAATTGCTAGAACTATAGCTAGAAATACAGAAACTCCTAATGAAGACACTACTACACCTGTCAGTTCACCTGAGTCTATAGAGAGCTATGATATTGAAGACGGATATATAGAAATGAATGATGAATATATTAAAGAATGTCAAAACACTCATGATGGGAGTGCTATTAAGAGTCTCCTTGAGAGGCGTACTATAAAACCCAAATGTTCCCCTAATGATAAGTTTGCTACATCTCCCATAAACATTAAAGATAAGGATTGTGACCTAATGATAAGTTTGCTCAAGGAGCCATCACCCATCTTTGCTGCTGAAATTTGAAGCATTTGTTCTCCGGTGTGTGTCTCCTCCGCTTGTCCAAGTAGATTTCTGTTTAGTGGTATATATCTTGAGTATTTTGTTGCTGTAGGTGACAGGTTTTGTGAGCTTGTGAGATTGTGAGCTTGTGAGCTTGTTCAATGCTTAGAGAAATTGTTGTGATGCATGTTTAGGCTTCTTACAAGTCCCTATGAGTAGTTCCCTTCATTATGTATTCACTTTGCAAACACTTGTATAATGGATGTTTAAATTTCAGAATAGAAGATGAATGAACACCAACTCAACCAACATGAATTGAGGGTGCCTACAGTTATGAAGGTTCACCGTGAGGAGGAAGTCTTTCCCTCTGCCTATCCATGCCCCGAATTCATGAGGGCTGCTGGGATTTCTCAAGATTTCCACACTTTGATTACTAATGCAGGATTGGAGAATTTTGTGGGAGACGAACCTACCCGATATGTGAAACTAACTATGTATGTGGTGCAGGATTTCCGATTTAGTTACTACCTTCCTAACCCCATGTTCCACTACAAAATTTACAATGTAGCTCTTGATATCCCTTTTGATGACTTTTGTGTAGCTATTAGAGTACCACGATGGGGTTCGTGTGGAATGACTAGAGAGCGACCTACACCACTCATGGACCTGTACGAGGAAATTTGCCAAGGGAGCAGCTTCTCAAAGGAGAGTGGTAAAATTTGTAATATTCATCTCCCGTCTATTCGATATTTTGCCTACTTTATTGCCAAGTGTGTTCTCGCTAGGAAAACTGCTAATAAGTTATCCTCGTATGATCTAGCCTTCATCTCAGCTGCCTTAAAACGAGATAGGACTTATAATTTGGGCGCCTTGATAGCTTTCCGTCTTGCTGCTAACCGCGAGAAAGGTGGAATTTGTGGAGGCCTCATCGCCTCTCGTTTACTAGCTCGGCATGGTGTAGAGCCTCATCATTTAGACCTACAGTTTCCCATAGAGAGGCTTGACCTTAATTCCATGATACAACATAAATTTGTTTCTTCTAGGGCTAATTTGAGTGATTTATCTTATGAAATAACCTTCCTCAAGGCTGGTTGGAGAAGGAGTAAGTCCGAGCGTGTTGTTCTTTTGCCTGCACCTGTTTTGTTTAACCTTGATACTAGGCATGGATGGTCACTCACCGAGGAAGAGCTCGATGCATATCTGGGGGAGCTCTGCCAGCAAGAGCAGGATACTAGAAGGGAGATTACAAATGATTCGGTCTAGCTCTCGAATGAGGGGGAGTCTTCATATCAGCAGCCTACCTATGATTGGGGAGCTTCTTATTCTACACAAGGGCCTAACTACGATCATTCCTATGATGACCCGCTGGCCTAGAGTTCCTACCCGCGTTGGGGTTAATACCCACTTAGGCCAAAAGCCTAAGCTTGGGGGGAGGTACACCGACACCACACTCATCTACATATCATGTTTATTCGGTACTTTGTATATCCATGTTTTGTTCTCTTTTTAGTTTCCGTTCTTTTTTTACTTTTGCTTTCCAAAACACAAAAAGACCAAAAATATTTTTGTTGTTTCTCTTTGTTTGCTTCTTTGTCTTTTTAGCCTTGGTTTGCTTCTTCCTTTTTGCTTTGTTTTGATTATTCGAAAAACCCAAAAATATTTCGCTTTGCTTGTTCTTCCTTTTGGTTCTTGCCTTTAAAAATCGAAAACCCAAAAATATTTGTTGTTCTTCTTTGGTTTTGTGAAGTTCGTTGCAGGGTTCAGTAGCCCTCAGTGGAGTTGGGTTTCATGTTATTATTGAAGCCACACAAGTGAAGGGCAATAATGAAGATTAATGATAACTTGAGGTGTGGTAAGAGGCTGGTAATGAACTCTATTTGTTTTCATTTTTGTACATATACTCATAATTGTGGGCATGCTTAGTCTGTTCATGTAAGGTGTATGTTATTTATGGATGCTTAGTAGTTCTTGATTTCCTATGATTAGCTCCAGCTTGCTAATGGTTTCTAGCATGTCATGAATGTTTGCTTGCATTGTTCTATTCATAACTTGGTATGACACCGTGGTATCCTCCTCTGAATGTTTCGCTTGAATTGACTTGGCACATGCTCACGCATGCATATGACTGAAACAACAATCAGATAAGCCTCGATGAATTATTTTGCCTCAGGGGTCTTGAATCAGTTTCATGCAACAATTAGTCCTGTTTTGTTGCAAGCATGATTATGACAGTTATTGGTCTCTCGTTTGTAGCTCCCTAACTATTTCTAGCCTTCACTTGCACTGAGTATCAGCTTTACTCATGTTTCCAACTCCCCAAAATCAATATTGCCAAAAGAGTCCGCCATACCCACCTATTAGCATCATTTGCTAGTCCGTGCATATTCAGTATGCCTTGTTTTCTTCCGAATAAAATATTTGCTTGTTATAAGAAAGTTAGTTAGTAAAGCTCTCACGAACTTGATGGCACGCCTTACTTTCTTGCACTTAATAATCTTGAACCATTGTGTCCGTCTTTGTTGCGTATATGCTTGCGCTTTATGAGTTGAAGTTAGAAGAACCATGTATCATGGGGAACACTTTCAACATTGCACTTATTATTTCGTTGATATAATGATTCTTTTGCTTATGGATCCCGGCGGTGTGAAATAAAAGGGGAACTTGTGAGATCATGGAGTTTGTATCCGTGTTACAGAAACGCCTGGGCCGCTAGCCTAAGCCATTCCTAATCATGGTGCAAAATTGCAGCATAACCGTAATGAGCACACTATGAAGCATCCTCAATAAAAACCTATGCAAATAGCAAATAAAAAGATCACTGAGATGCTCATTGTCTGCTTGCCTTGTCATTTTGGTTATGGGATAGCTCCTGTATCATGTGCAAGGGGTACCCCGTTGGCGGTTCTCTATGATACATATGTACTTACAATGATAAGAGCTTACTTGTGACTGAAGTTGAGTAGCATGAGGTTTGGTATTCGTAAGCAAGGGGCATGAGATTTCAACTTATAACTTGTCAAGCATATCCTCTTAGTTGTGTCACTTTAACCTTAACCATTTAAAGATGCTTATGATAGGGGCAATGAGAGCTCAAAGCTAATGAGTACCATACTTCCAGCATTTGGAAGCCGTTCAAACTTTTCAAAACCTTTTCATTTCCTTGTTGAGTCTCCACATATTCTATGAGCATTTTCTTGAGAACATTGTTGTCATTCTTAGTGTAATGTGCTTGTCTCAAAACTTGGTTAATTGTGTCATGACCTTCATGCTTGTATCTCTGATATCTTTACTTCTAGTCTTCACTTGAACTTCAGAGGTGCCTTGGCAGTTATGTTTGCTCTAGAATCAAAGGTAAGCGAGATACCGCTCTATCATACCTTTTTGTGAGCATTTCAATGTTGCTTATGTTTATGTTTCATGCTACTTACTATTTTTGAGTAAGAATCTCTTCATAGCTTGCAATGATTATTAAGTAAACTTAGTTGCATACTCTTTATTATGAATTACCTGAGTGTTTGATCATATGCTGAGAATATATACATCTTATGAAGCAAATGTGTTCGTGAAAGTTTCTTTTATTGCACCCAGTTTTCAACTGAATTGCTTGAGGACAAGCAATAATCTATGTTTGGGGGGAGTTGATACGTCCAAAATGTATCTACTTTCCCGAACACTTTTTCTATTGTTTCTCCTCTAAACTTGTGTGATTTGGATACAACTAACACAGTCTGACACTGTTTTCAGCAGAATTACCTTGGTGTCAGTTGTTGTATGGAAAATCGACTATCAGGAAAAATCTCGGAAAATATGCCAAAAATCCTATTTCACTAGAAGACTCACGGAGCCAGAAGACGAGACGGAGGAGGGCCATGAGGGGCCCACACCACCTGGCCGTGCCTGGGGGTGGTGTGGCCGCCTCGGTCACCCCCTCGGCCTCCCTCTTCGCCTATAAGTTGCCTATTGACCTAAAAACCAAGGGCGGTTCAACGTTTTTCCAAAGAGAGTTCCGCTATGCCGCCACCACCAGATTCCGCAAATCAGAACCAGAAACTCCGTTCTGGCACCCTGCCGGGACGGGGAATTGGAGGAAATCATCGCCATCATCGTCACCATCACTTCTCCATCGACCATCCATGATTCCCCCATCCATGAGTGAGTAATCCCCCGCTGTAGGCTACGGGGATGGTAGGGATTGGATGATATCGTTCATGTAATGGCATCAGATTGTTAGGGCATGGTGCCTAGTTTCTGTTATTAGTGCTTTTTGACTTTGTTGCAACTTGTTATGCTTTATGCTTGTCACTAGGGCCCGAGTGCCATGATTTCAGATCTAAACATGTTATTGATTCATTATGATAGTACTGTTTGTCATCTTACCTACAAGTTGTATACACATATTATTGTCCTGAACCAAAGGCCCCGAAGTGAGAATAATCGGGATAACCAGAGGAGATGGCTTTGATGTGAGGATCACATGTGTTCACGGAGTGTTAATGCTTTGCTCTGGCACTCTATTAAAAGGATCACCTTAATTGCCAGTAGTTCCCTTGAGGCCCCGCTGCAAACAGGCTGGCAGGACAAAAGATGTTATGCAAGTTCTCATTGCGAGCACGTATGACTATATATGGAACACATGCCTATGATTATCTAGTACTTGGATGCTTTACCTTATTTATCTGTAAATGCCCTATGTCTTGATTGCTATATGAATTTTCTTGTCCGTGCAACGCCCGTCCATCCATCCCTATGTCTACCGCGCTTTAATCCTACTGTTTACTGCAATTGTTACTATTGTCTCTACTTTTACTACTACTATTACTTTGTTATTGCTACTACAAAACTGTTGCTACTTATAAACTGTTGAGAGCAAGATTGTTTCTAGGTGCAGCTGAATTGACAACTCAGTTATTAAGGCTTATAAATATGTTTTGGCTCCCCTTGTGTCGAATCCATAAATTGGGTTTCACTTCCCTCGAAAATACTGCGATACACCCCCTATACCTGTGGGTCATCACAAACCATACTCATTTTTTCTACTTGGACGGATACTCTGGTTTTCTCAAATAGCTGTTCATCCGGATGACCAACTTAAAACAACTTTCATTAGTCCTTACAGTTTACATGCTTACCGATGTATACCCTTTGGTTTATGTAATGCTCTAGCTACTTTCAAAGATGCATGACTGCTATTTTTGCTGATTTTATAGAACTTATAATGGAAGTATTTATGGATGACTTTCTGTCTATGGAACTTCGTTTACTAGTTGTTTAGATAATCTTAAAAGAGTTTTGCAGCGTTGTGAAGAAACTAATCTCGTTCTAAACTAGGAGAAGTGTCATTTTATGGTCAAACAAGGTAGTCCTCGGACACCAGGTATCAGGTAAGGGAATTGAAGTTGATAGAGCTAAGGTTGAAGAAATAGAGAGAATGCCACCACCTAGGGATATTAAAGGTATACGAAGTTTTCTTGGTCATGTGGGTTTTTATAGAAGGTTCATTAGAAATTTCTCTAGAATATCTAAACCTTTAACAAACCTCTTGCAAAAAGGAATGAGATTTAATTTTGATGATAAGTGTCTTGAAGCCTTTGATAAACTCAAAAATGCTTTATCTCGCGCTCCTATTATTAAACCACCTATCTGGGATACAACCTTTGATTTAATATGCGAAGCTAGTGATGATGTTTAGGTGTAATTCTAGGACAACATATTGGTCATAGATTTAATATTATATATCATGCTAGTAGAACTCTCAATAGTTCTCAAAAGAACTACCCTAAGGAAGAAAGGGAACTTTTTGCTGTATTTTTCTCTTGTGATAAATTTTGTTCCTATATAGTTGATGCAAAGGTAAGAGTTCACACGTATCGTGATGGCTTAAAAGAACTCCTTGAAAGGAAATACCATAAGCCAAGGCTGATCCGTTGCATTCTTTCACTTCAAGAATTTTAGCTGCAGATTATGCAAAGGCAAGAAATAAAGATGTTAGATGCAGTGTCCATGTTTTCCCCGCAAGACACCAATCTTATTTAGAGGAACTTCAGTCCTGGTGATTTTTGTTTACGGTAATTAATCCATGAACTAAGGTCAATTCCTCCAAAAGAGAAGAAGTCTTTGTTATGGGAGGAACTTTTAATACTCGAATAAACAATGATAAGAGCAAGGTAAGTGTTCTTACCCAAATAAGTGATTTATTTTCACAATTTTTACTTTTAAATATTCTGCCTTTGAATTCGTTGTATTTTTCTGAAATTTTAGAGGGGTTTTTCCAACTATACGGGAGAAGCTATACGACCAGAGAGGGAGCTCCCGCCGTATAGTTGGTCGTTAAACTCTCTGTATCATTTTCGTGAATTATTTCGCTATCTGAGCTATACGGTCGCAACTATACGACCGGAACCAAAAATTCCGGCTGTATAGTTGGTCGTTAAACACTTAGATGATTTTGCTTTTGATGTCTGTATCTATACGGTCACAACTATATGACCGGAACCAAAAAAATTGGCCGTATAGTTGGTCGTTAAACTCTCAGACACTTTTGTTTTGATGTTTGTATCTATACGGTTGCAACTATACGACCAGAACAAAAAATTCTGGCCGTATAGTTGGTCGTTAAACTCCCAGACACTTTTCATTCGATCTTTCATTTATTATTCATCTAAAAAAACATTATTGTCGGTTCCGATTCGTGATTTAATCGACTTGGACTCGAGATATTTGGAAATATCTGCCCGGAACCAACTATACGGCCGGAGCTATACGAGCCGCGCACATATAGTTGGTAGTTACGAGGCAGGACACTTCCAAATCCGTGATTTCTTTCCCTGTTTTGTTCAGATTCTTTTCTTGGGCGACAATTTGGTGTTTCTCGCGAGTTTTACCGACCTCTGACCCCCCCCCCTTATATACTGCCATTGTCCCCCTCTATAATCATAATCTCCAGGAACCAATCTAGCGATGCGCTATCCCGTCCCAGGCCGTGGAAAACCCATGGGGATCATTGTTCCGTCCAGGGAACGCTCAAGTATCCCATCCATGGAGGACGATGATGAGGAGGTGGAGAAGTTTAGCCCAAGGTACAAGGAGTACGTCAAGCCAAGCTACTTCAACAATGATTCCGATGATGATGTGGTTGACGTCTACATCCGCCATGATGTCTATGATCCACCAGAGATCAATTGGGTGGCGACGAAAAAAGCTCAACAAGAGAGAGAAGATTGCAAACCGCATGGAAAAGGGCACATTGAGATAGTCAAGTTCATCACTACAGATCAAAGGCCACACAAGCGTAAGGAATTATCTAATATTGGTGCATGTGCTAGCAAGGGAGCCGAGGTACCACCCGAGAAGCCAACCATTGGTGCCCGCATGAAGGTCAAGTCTCAAGAAGAGTGGAGGTACGGTTTCCACTTCCCCGATCCATCAATTATGGATGAGGAAGAAGAAGCTGTACCGAGGACCAAGGATCGCGTATGGACATTGGAGATATATCAGAAGCAGAAGATACTCCATCACATTGAAGTCCGCCACAGTCTTGATGAGATAGAAAAGAAGGAATACCTCTTTCCATTGGTGACTAAGCTCGTTGATAGAATGGACACTCTACAGTCTGATTTGCAAAGGTGCTACAGCCGCATAACCACTTTGGAGGAGACCAATAAGAAGCTATGCACTACAGTGTTACATGCCATGGGCCCCCGTTGATATACAACAATCACGGTATCAAATAATCGCAAGGGATTATTTGATATTGCCTGGCTTGATTCCAAGCTTGGGGAGATCTTTAAGACCTTGTAATCTATCTTATAAGTTTTATTACTATTTTCACATTAGTTCAAACTAGAAATAAAGTTTGCATCATTATAATTCCCTTCAGGAATAGTCGATCCCTTTTATGAAATTCCAAGTTTATTATTATAAATGGAGCGATATTGAGTTTGTGTTTGTTTTATTTGATATATGAATGGCTTGAATATAATTTTACTTGCACTTGATGATAGCAATAGGATTATTCCACACCATTGGTATTAATAGAACACCTAAAGATATTTTAGTCAATATGTTGTAAGTCTACGATTTGATTTGCAAAGAAAAATTATCCACACAGTTAAGTTGAAAAAGAAACCTTGAACAAAAGAAAATAAAGTGCTATCAAAATAGAGTGGGAACAAGTCGAGGTAGAATCTTCAAGTCATAAGAATGCTTCATATACAGTTGGAATTTGGTAATTGAGATTGTTAAACTTTGAATTCCTACATGAAGTGGAATATATGGCTAGATCCTTTGCACATCACTTAAACAAAAGTGTGAGCATATATATTTACAAAAGAAAAGAAAAAAAGAATAAAAAGAGCGATTGTGCAAAGAGCAAGTAGGCATATACCAGTGAGTTGTAGTATGACAAAGAGATACTTTTGAGATTCTAAATCCCAAGTGAATATGTTGATCCTAAAACACTTGGGACAACCTCTTTTACATTATATTGAGATTCATCTTTTATGAACTATTGATCACTAAGGTGTGGAAGCCTTATAATACTATTCCAATGGTTCTAGTAAGGTACTATTCATGAACTTATTCCTATGTATCGTACATGATAAACACATGCTGCAATTGCCTCATTTGTTTTATCGACTCGGCTTCATGAATCAGAGGATCACATCCATTAAGCTAGAGCTTGCTTGGGACGAGCAAAATTCTAAGCTTGGGGAAGTTGATGAGTGCATATTTGCATCATGTTTTACATTATTATTTTGCATTGTAGATGTAGGATCTTGGTATTTTACGGCGTTCACGTGCACATTTTATGTCTGTTTTCACCAGGATCAGGACAGATGATGGATCCAATGGATACAATTCTTGGAGCAGTTGTACTGCGGAGAAAAGGCGTCAAAAACAACGTAAATGGCTTATTTGGGAAATATTAATAATACCAGAAGAAAACCAGAAGCGAATAAGGGAGGCAGAGAGTTCAACGACCAACTATACGGGTGGAGCAATTTTTTCGGCCTTATAGCTCCGGCTGTATAGTTGGCGCTGCCTCCACCTCGTCAAATAGTTTCACCCCGTGCAATTGGTTCGAGGAGATGACATACAGAACACCCAGAAATCGGAGAAACCTCACCTCCGGAAGGCATCTGGAGGGGGAACTCATCCACCGGGGATCTATCTTCGCCCTGCGCAGATCCGGGAGGCTAAGGCATCGATCTTCATCATCCACCTCTGCATCACCACCATCTCCATCTATCCCATCTACATCTTGTCTAGATCTTGCTGTAATTCCTATACTCGTTGTGGATTTATACAAGTACTATTCATCTATGATTGTTTCCATTACCATTGTCATGATGTTGATTGCCTCCATGTCTGAGTAGATCATTAGTTCTTGGGGAGATGGAGAAACCCTAGTATGAGATTGAAATAAGATAAAGTCTATTATGATATTCACCGATGTGACCATGTGTTAGATTTTCTACATCTTGATGTTGAGAGAAGTCGACCTCTCAATATTTGCCTCTTGTGGTGACTTGATGGAGGAAACTACTTGTTGGTAGACGGAGGCGTGCTAGCACTTACAGTGACTATAAAGCTGTTGGCACCCCTTACGTATCAACTTGGGAAACCGAGGAAATTCACGGAACACTATCCATGCCATGGGATACGTCCTAGAGGATTACGTCCCTGAATAGCGCATTAATTCGATTGATGTTGATTGCTGATTGCTGTGGTTATGAGGATGATGTGAGCAGCAGTTGTTGCATATTCTTCCAAATACGGAGTTCCTCCCACACATACATAGTTGACAATGTTCATGATGATAATCTTTATCTTAGATCTGTATCCGCTATTCCCTGAGAACACCTTTTCCCTAGTGCAGTTCCATTCTCTCTTACATACGCGATACTTACTTTCTGTACTCAGTTGTTTTACTTTACTTTATTGCTCTTATACCGAAAACCCAAAACACCTTTTTACACAATACTCACATTTTAGCTTGTTACTTAGAACTTTATCTTGCATTTATATCGTAATATTTATTTCAAGAGTTATTAGACTTCAGACTCCTGCTCCCTGTGGGATCGATATCTTTATTTTAAAACTAGCTACAAATGATCTGTGCACTTGCAGTCATCAGAGGCAATGCTTCATAATGCGCTGGTACATAGCTCCTGCGTTTTTTAGCCCAAAGGGCATTGTTACATAGCAGAAGGTTCCGAAAGGGGTGATGAATGAATTCTTTATTTTTTCTGACTCCTTCATCCGAATTTGATGATATCCGTAATATTCATCGAGAAAACATAGGAGTTCCGAGCCTATTGTCGCGTCGATAACTTGATCGATTCTTGGCAGAGCGAACGGATCTTTGGGACAAGCCTTGTTCAAGGTAGTATAATCAACACACATCCTTAAATCAGTGGTGTCCTTTTTAGGGACAATTATAGGATTGGCTGACCAATCAATATGGATGACCTCTTCTATGAATCTGTCTAGCTCGAGTCGGGCTAGTTCCTTAGCTATTGTTTGCACTTTTCATCATCGAAACATCGTAAGGAGTGTTTGAAGGGTTTAACATTTGGGTATACATTTAGGCTGTGCTCGGCAAGTTCCCTAGGTACTCTGGTCATTTCAGATGGCTGCCATGCGAAGATATCTTTATTGGCTTCGAGGAACTCGACGAGCACGCTTTCCTATGCGTGGCCTAAGCCGATGCCTATCTGGATCACCTTGGAGGGGTTATCATCCTTCGCTAGTGTCGTCTTTGTCTATTCCAATGCCTTGAACTCCGGAGTTGGCTTTGTCACCTTCTTCTTTGTCGCAGGCATCTTAGATGGCTCGATATTCTTCTTGATCTCTTGGTACTCCTTGGCATGTATCACGGCTTCAGCAAAGGCGGCATTTCCATCCTTGCATTATCGTGCCTTCTTTAGGTCTCCCTGGATCATGATGATGCCATTGGGACCTGGAATTTTCATCATATTGTAAATGTAACAAGGCGAGCCATAAAAGCCCAGTAAGCCGGATGCCCAAAGATAGCATGGTATGCGCTCTTGAACGGGACCACTTCGAAGGGAAGTGCTTCTGTCTGGCAGTTCTTTGGAGTTCCAAAGGTAACATCCAAAGGGATCTCTCCTAGAGAATTTGCTTGTCTTCTAGAGACAACTCCATGAAAAGTCACGGAGATGTGATTCAGCTGCGTTTCTGATATCCTCATCCGGTGCAGTGTTTCAATGTAGATGATGTTGATGCTGTTGCCACCGTCCATGAGGGTCTTGGAGAACCCATAGCCGTAAATAAGTGGATTGACGACCAGGACATACGTTCCTCGCCTATGTGGCTTAGGCGGATGATTGCTTTGGTCAAAGGTGATTGTAACTTCCGACCAGTCCAAATACTAAGGAATAGCTAGAACAGTTGCGTTGAGCTCATGCATCATTGCCTTTTTGACTTTAGCGGGTTGGGATCTAAGGAAGTAGACATAATTGTATTTCTTGGTTGGGAAGGTCTTCTTTCCATCCGACTTGGGATTTGAAGCGTCTGCCTCTTCCATGTTGGAATCTTCCTTGCACTCCTTGTCTTTGTCGGAAATTTTCTTTCCATTGTTGCTTGGCCCTGTTGCCATCTGATTCATCTTTCTTGATGTCATCATTGAAATGACACTCAGCATTGGTGTGGGACGAGCCCCTATTGCCATCCGGGTGATGCACACACGGATTATTGGCAATGTCGGCCCAAGAGTAGGTTTTGTCAAGTTGCTGGTCTCCTCTACCTTGGACTCTAGAAGTTCCACGGCCTCGTCACCGGCGGCCTCCATGGCATTCTCGTCCTCTAGACCCGAAATTTACATTGTCTATTGTGGTTTTCGAATTGGGTTTTTCCTCCGAGGTGTTCTTGCATTTCGAGGCCTGCTGCTTCGGCTGCTTAGCCGACTATGGTACAACCAATACATTTAGCAGTCCCTCTGAATCATCATTGGTGTCAGCGTACTTGCTTGTCGTCTGTATCATCTCCCCCAAATCAGTCACTTTGCCACACTTTAAGCAATGATGCAACAAACCAATTGGGAGTCCTGCGATGAATGCTTCGATCATAGTTTGGTCGTTTACTCCCTCGCAGGATTTCTTCGTGTCGATCCATCATCCGAGGTAGTCCCAGCAAGTTTCTCTGGGTTTCTGGGTGCACCGCTGTAGGTCTCTGACTGTGCAGGGCCTCTTGTATGTTCCCTCGGAGTTTCGAAAGAAAGCACTTTGCATGTCATAACAGTTGTGGATGGTGTTTTCCAGAAGTTCATTGAGCCATGATCGATCCGTCTTCCTTAGCATAAGCGGGAGATACTGGATCACGACCAATTTGTTTCCTCCTTTGGCAATGCAGTAGGCCTGGAAGAAATCCTGGAGCCCGGTGTCTAGCTGAGGCACGCCATCGTAGGGTTGGATGTGCCTTGAGATAGCAAACCCTTCTGGAAAGTTTGTTTGTCGTATGCGCGGTCCAAAGTAACCATGTGTCCATCCAACGGAGTTCCTTTTGGCTCATCAGGGATTAAAGCTCATTATGAGTCTTCTTCGTATTCTTCGGCTATTATCTCATCAGTTGGAAGGTCCTTAGCCAGTGTCTTCTTCTTCTTTGCCTTCTTGGCTGCGCTAGTAGCAAAGACGGCTTTGGGTCCGATTCCTGGAGTCAAGATTCTATCAGTACTCTCGGACATCTGGACGTTGGGATTATCTCCCCGAGATCCATATCGTCCTGTGGTTCGGGAGAGTTTTCTTCGGATCCTTCATCCAGGATATTTTTCGAGGGCTTTGATACATAGCTTCTCCTTCTTCCGCAGCCTTGGAGTTGAAATCTTCTTCATATTCCATAGAGAACTTTCAGAAATCTTCTAACGTCATGGAGTCATCAGAGAGATGTCGGTAAGTCGATGTTTGTTCCAATTGCCTCCAGCATTGAGTCGTTGTCATCTCCAGCATCGACAGAGCCGGATCCGGATCCAACGTATCCGACAAAGTGTGATGTGTGATTCCTGAGGTAGTTGCGACTTTCTTCGTTGGCTTCCTTGAAACACTTGATGGTCTCAAGGATCTCTTCCATGCTGGTGTTTTCTCCTAGCATCATACACCTCAATGTGTGCCTCAGAAGTGATTTTACTGCTCCGACATCGGCAGAGCTAGATCCATAGATGTTGTTGCTTTGATATTCCTAAGATTCAACCTCTTTGGGGAGAGCCTCCTAAGATTACACCTCCCTAGGGAGATCTGCTTCAGGTTCAACCTCCTGGGGAGATCCTCTTCAGATCTGATCTTCTCCACTATCTCCGATCAAGTGCGGGCTGTGTGGGATTAGGGTTTTCTGAGACCTAGAACTCTGTCGCTTCCGCAGACAAAGTGGATACAGAAACTTCTTCTGGCTTTATCATCACCACTAGGGTGGGTTGGACTGGTTTAGTGAAACCGAGGTAAATATCGATCTCGTCGAAAGACATGATGGTGTAGGTGGTCACAGGTTCCCTAGCCGGAATACAATTCTCGTCAAGAGGGACAAGAGGGACATCGCTGGCATAGAGGACCCGGCCAATGATGATTGTCTCGCCGATTCCGATTCATGCAGATTCCGCCCGGAATGAAGATCCAAAACTCACCTGCCCCATGGTAGGTGCCAACTGTCATTGGATTGAATACATGTACACTAAGAGGGGGTCCTCAAGGCGTGTGGTGCAAGGGGGTGTGAGGCGACGGTATTCCGGGATGGTGAGCACACAAGATATACCCAGGTTCGAATCCGCCGGCTTTGGACGGATCCTACTCCTGCTAGCAATCCAGTAATATGGCAGAACCGAAAGTACATTGTAACTACCTCGGACCCTACGCTCTAAGTTCTAGCCTGCATGATCCGGAAGTGGTTAAAATAGTACAGCGGGGGCCCAGCGGGCCACCCATGTGTAGACCCATCGGCCGTCCTAACCACTTCCAAGACATTAGGACAAGAGCGAGCGGCATAGGCAATAGGCGAAGAGATCAAATACCTACACAAGTGAGTATGTATGCAAGCTACCTTACAACAGTTCTCAGAGCCATTCCATCTAAAACAAATAGAAATATTTCAACGCCATACGGCAAGATCCAAATATCCTAGATAGAGATAATAGTTTCGGATAGCTCCTCATACATCAAACATCAGAGTATCAGGCGAAAGTGAAAAACAAGATCCGAGTACGGATAAGAAGCAAATCAGCATAAGATGCCACATAAATAAACACATCCCGCCCACAGATCTCGCGGATCTCCATCCCTGGAATCGCTAAACCGAGTAATCGTTGCCAACATCATATGTCTCCTCCACCCAGTATCCATCTTGCGAATACACCTGTTCATCTGAATCAAACAATTTATCGTGTGAGACCCTAGGGGTACTCAACAAGTCTTTATGCCTCTAAAGGGGACATACCTGGGGTGACGCAATTCCAGCAAAAGATAATAACTAACAAGTCTATAGATACTCGCTAACCATCCGCCTAACCAATGATAGACGGATGTCCGTTAATTAGAAGTAACAGTTATAACAGCATAAGTAACAGATCCATCCTCCTTCTCTCTTACCAACGAGAAAGCGGACGAACATCCCATCCATTGGCAGTTTCATTACCCACTCCATGAGTATTGCACTATCTACTAGTCAGGTATTTAGTCAAATTAAAAGCCGTACTTTAGTTATACTTGTCTATGATTGAGAAACTGTGCTCCAAGTCGTCCATAACCGCGGACACGGCTTTCAGAAAGATTTACCCTGCAGGGGTGCACAAATAGCAACACACACTCGATCAACCTCGGAAAAACCAAATCAAAACCCAACGAGGCATTCACGACAAAGCGATCACAGGATTCAGAAATATTTCAGGGGGCCACCCAATAAGCTACCCGCAACAAAGTTGGCCGGCTACGAGACAGACCCAGGGTTTGCGAGAATGGTTGTAAATGACTGGGAACTCGAAAATGTGACTGGCCTTCTCGATACCGCGAAATCGTGCTGCGATCCCTAAATAGTACAGGTGCTCCTCGCACAATCTTAAATAAAACAGTAAAACATGGCATAAGTACAGGATAGTAATAAAGCCCCAAACTACTTTGTGGCCCCAAGAAATAGGAATGAATCAAGCTCTAGCTCAGGGGTGTCCATAAGGCCTCCCGGATGTGGATAGTGCGAATATTCAAGGAACAGGAATCAAGTACTCGGGGTCCTACGGGACACAAGTGAGCATGAAAAACCAAATAGCAGATATTGCTCACCGGTGCCGCTTTCATTAGTTATCCCATTACTACTCAGGTTAAGTTGTTTAGGTACCTCGTTATCCATCAGACACTCACATACCCTACACATGTTGTTCTACGACTCGCATGGCTCAAACAACTCCTGTAGTAAAGGCTCATAGGATGGAGGAACAAGCTTCGGTGGGGTTTAAAAGTAAAGGCTATGCAGTACTTGGGGTTCAATTTAATACAATTGCGACTCAATGATGCAAGAATAAGATATAGAGGCAATAAGTACTATATGTATGCAAGCATGTGGTAGTGCTTTCCTGGCAGCTCAGTTGAAGCGAGAGACGGATCTGGGTAGTACTCCTGGGATTCCTTATATTTCCCCTGCTCGGCGTCTATTCGAAGAAGAACCAAACAAACAAGGGCCAACATAAATAAAGTGCACAAGCATATGAATAAAATGTGACAAGCAAACAAGCATGCCATGATGAATGATGCACAATTTACATGGCAATAATGTAGCATGGCATGGGTGAGGTGTGGGGTACAAGAATAAACATTTCATTGAGTTTTAGTCATGTTTTGCTCTCATAACACTTGTTGTCCACTTAATATTTATATGATGCATGCTGCAATTCAGAACACGGAATGCATAGTTAGAACGGGCTCGTCGCGTTGATCGATTTAGACATATTATTTATCGAATTTGGAGTTGTAGAAATAAAGTTATTAATTTATTAAGAAAATGCATTTTTATTGCATTTAAACAATTTCGAAAATTTAAAGTGCTCAAGTAATATTTTGAATGGCATATTTGGAATCCTCACATTTTTCTGATTCAAAAACATATATTGTTTGTCAAATTTGGAATTACCAAGTAAAAGTTATTAAAACAGAATTTAAATTCAAATTTAAACATTTCTAGAATTTGTTTTTATTAAAACAGAAACACATAGAGGTTTTCCGTACCCAGGCCGAGCTAGCCACAGTCGCTGACAACTGGGCCCAACGCTGACTGGGCAAAACGGCGCGGCGAAAACCTTTTTGCATCGCGAGTGTAGCCAGTCACGGTGACAGACAGGTGGGGCCTGAGGCTTCGCAGACCCACACGCCAGTGGGCGAGTGAGAGACTGCCACGCGGCACAGTGGGGGGACTGCTGGTTGAGACTAAAGAAACGCGGGCGCCTTTCTGTAAAGCTACCACAGGCAGACATGTGGGCCTGGGAGGAGCGCGGGTGGAGCGGCAAAAGGTTTGGGGGTTATCTGGAAAATTATCCACGCGGTACTGTTTTCTTCTCTGAACCTACTGACGATAGGTCGGTGCGCGACAGGGAACGGCGCGGCGAGGGGGGTCGAACCAGCAACCTGGCGCACACGCGCGGAGGCAGAAGCCACTGCGGTGGGTAGGGGATGGTGTTAGGGGAAGGCTGCGCGGCTTGGTAGGTCTTCTGCGGCGCGACGACAAGGAAACCACCCGCGAACGCCGGCGCACAGAGGGCGTTCGACCATTGATCCGGCAAGTACAGGAAGCAAAGAGGGCCGAGAGGTTGTCAGGGGGAAATGGGGGCTCACCGCGAGGCTGATGGTGGTGATGGAACGGAGAGGAGCGCAGCCGATTGCCGGAGACGCAGGCGCTCCGCGGCTAGAGTTTCGTCGGCGGCGTCGGCGGTGTGCTGCGGGTGTAGCCCGTCTCCTCCTCGACTGCATGCATAGGGGCAACGCCAAGTACCTCCTCGCCTTCCTCGACACCTCAACTACCTAACCCACCTCCCTGGCTACGGTGGAGAGGCCGATGCCGACGTTAGGTGGCCGGCGATGGAGGAGATGTTGGCAGGGGAAGATGGGAAGGCAGGGGAGCGGCACAGCGGCCTGGGGGGGATCTGGAGCTGCACGGCAGAGAGAAGGGGGTAGATAAGCAGAGGGGAAAGAGCACATGCCATGGGGCTCAGGTGGAGAAAAGGTGGCTTCGGCCACCTTTTTCCCTCCTCCTCCTCCTCACGTGCTCGTCCAGGCACAGCAGGGGCGCGGGGCTGCAGCTGGGGCCAGGGCGAGGACAGGGAGGTGGCTCGGCTGTGGTGTCGGTGTGCAGCGACAGAGAGAGAGAAAACGAGGGGAAGGCTCGGGGTGGCATGGAGCTAGGGTTGGCTCGGGTTAGGGTTAGGAGGAGGGGTGGCATGGGCACGGGGTGGCTGCAGGCTGGGCCAGGCAGAGATGCAGGTGGCTCGGGTAGGCCCTACTTGGCAGCGAGGGAGAGAGAGCAATCGAGAGGGGAAGGTGCTCGGCTAGGGTTAAGGCTAGTGGGGCTCGGCATGGTAGAAAGAAAATAGGGGTGAGGGAGGCTATGGTTTGGCTAGGTGTAGAGAGAGAGAGAGAGAGAACAATAAGCTATAAGAGAAAGAGAGAGTACTCCAAGTGCCAAGCCAAATGGACTAACAAAGGAGGAGAGGAAACAATGTTGAGTTTAAGAGAAAAATGGGATTCCACTTGTATATGCATACCCTAGGGCTCAACAAAACAAAAGTGGAAGGGCCCTAAGAATGATGGAGGAGAAAAGAAGAGCACACTTGGCTTGATCCTCAAAAGACCATGATCCACTCAAAAAATCCAAGAAAAACCAAAGTAAGGTATGGTGGTGAGCTTGCATGGCCCATGCATGATCCATAAATGCCATGATTAATCTTGTGAAAACAAAGATAAAGACCCATGGCATTTATTCACATGCATCCCACAATTTGGAGTTAAGGCCAAGCCAAAAGAAATAAGGTGGATGTTCCATGTGGAGTAGATGGCATATGCTCATTTTTTGATATAAATGGGACATGCTAGTGTGTATATTCCACTAGGTGTATAATATCCTCTACAATATTCCAACATGAGCAACTATTCCAAAACAATCCATATGGAAGCTAGAAAAAGGGGTACCACTCACAAGGCATGCCAAGATAGCTCCACATATCAATAATGTGAAAACAACATGATGCTAGTGTGAGAGCATGAGGAAATATAAGTGGATCCATCCCAACCCACATGAGCTAGAGGTAAACCAAATAAGATGCAAAGCTCACATATAGTTGGATGGTGGGATTATGAGGTGGTGACAAAGAAGGTGGTAGAGTTAATAAAAGATATGCCCCCAACTCAACTTTGGCATCAAGCATTTATCAAGAACCAACTACAATATATCAAGAGGCAAATAAAATTAATAATGCATATGAGATAATAACCAAAAGAAGAAGGGTTTTATATGATGCTCAAATGCAAGGTGGCACGATGACATGAGCATGATATAATTATGATGCAACAATTATATGTAGGAAGTAGCAATTATATTACTAGACCATGTAGCATTACAGATGTTAGACAGATGGGATGCTACAACTCTCACCCACTGAACATGAATCTCACCCCGAGATTCTAGGAAGAAGAAGAAGACACAAAGAGGGTAGGATACTTGGCACGGAGCTCATCCTCGCGTTCCCAAGTGGCTTCATCAACGGAATGGTGCGCCCACTGCACCTTGCAGAACTTTATAGACTTGTTGCGAGTCTTTCTTTCTGCGACTTCTAGGATTTTTGTGGGGTGTTCTTGATAAGACAGATCTTCTTGGAGATTGATGAGTTCATGGTCGACGGTCCTGCCGGGATCCTTGAAGCACTTCTTGAGTTGAGAGATATGGAACACATCATGGACCTTGAGTTTTTCAGGGAGCTCAAGAGCATAAGCAACTTCTCCTCTTCTTCCACGAACTTTGAAAGGACCGATGTATCTAGGAGCCAGCTTTCCTTTGATACCAAACCGGTTTGTGCCTCTCATGGGAGTGACACGAAGGTAAACGAGATCACCAGGGACATACTCCATGTCCGTGTGCTTTCTTTCATAGTTGCTCTTCTGGCGACTTTGAGCAACCTTCAGATTTTCAAGAATGATGTGAACCTTCTCCTCCGCTTGAGTTACGATGTCGAGGCCAAACAATGTTCTTTCACCTTCGCCCAACCAACCAATCGGAGTTCTGCATTTGCGACCATAGAGAACCTCAAATGGTGCCATCTTTACACTTTTCTAGAAGCTGTTGTTGTAAGAGAATTCAGCATAAGGAAAGAATTCTTCCCACTTCATGGCAAAAGAGATGACACAAGCACGAAGCATATCTTCCAGAATCTGATTGATCCTTTCAACTTGTCCTTGCAACTGAGGGTGGTAAGCTGTGCTGAAGTTCAACTTTGTTCCCAAAGCATTTTGGAAACTTCCCCAGAACTTGGAAGTGAAGATGCTTCCACGGTCTGAGCTGATCTCAAGAGGAACCCCATACAGAGAGACAATTCTGTTGATATAGAGCTCAACCAACTGAATTGCAGAAATTGTTTCCTTGACGGGAAAGAACCGAGCCACTTTAGAAAGCCTGTCGATGACAACAAATATTGCATTGTTGCCCTTCTGCGACCTTGGAAAACCAGTTATGAAGTCCATCTCTACTTTCTCCCATTTCCATTCCGGAGGCTTCAATGGCTGTAGAAGACCGGCAGGTTTCTAATGGACAACTTTAACTCTGCGGCAGACATCACACTCCGAGACATACTTGGCACAACATTGTTTCAACCCAGGCCACCAATACTGTGTTTTCAAGTCCATGTACATCTTAGTGCTGCCAGGGTGGACAGAAAGAACATAATCATGCGCCTCCTTAAGAACTTGCTCTCTTAAACCCGGGTAGTTCGGAACAAACATCTGGTGTGCAAAGAAAAGAGTGCATTGGTCGTCGACGTGGAAGGACTCATACTTCGGAAGCTGAATGTTGGAGATGATCTTTTTAGTGTAAGGATCACCAAGTTGAATGGAGCGAACTTTTTCTTCCAAGAGAGGTGTTGCCAGTAGGTTCAGAAGATACCCTTGATCCACAATTTCAAGGTTGAGCTGGCGGAATTCCTCGCACAAGAGAGGCTGTTGTTCTTCCACCATGAGGTTGTTGACATAAGCTTTTCGGCTGAGAGCATCGGCCATCACATTAGCTTTGCCCGGGGTGTAGTTGATGGTCAAATCGAAATCATTAATTTCTTCAATCCACCTCCTCTAACGAAGGTTGAGATCAGGTTGTGTGAAAATATACTTCAGACTCTTGTGATCAGAAAAGATCTCACAACGGTTGCCAAGCAAGTAGTGCCTCCATACTTTCAAAGCAAAGACAACTACTGCGAGTTCGAGGTCATGTGTAGGATAGTTGATCTCATGCGTCTTCAACTGTCGAGAGGCATAAGAAACAACTTGTTTTTCTTGCATAAGGACCGCACCCAATCCTTGCAAGGAGGCGTCACAAAATATCTGGACAGGCTTTGATGTATCTGGAGGAATCAAGACTGGTGTGGAAGTGAGCTTCTCTTTGAGGGTTTCAAAGCTTGCTTGACATGCAGGAGACCAAAGGTATTTCTTGCCTTTCTTAAGGAGATCGGTAAGAGGCTTCGCAATCTTCGAGAAGTTATGAACGAAGCGACGACAGTAACTAGCCAAACCAAGAAAACTCCGGACTTCTTTGACATTTTTGGGTGGAAGCCAGTCAACAATTGTCCGAACAGTTTCTAGGTTGACGGCAATGCCCTTGGCAGAGATGACGTGACCAAGGTAGGTGACTTCAGGCAGCTAGAACTCACACTTGGAGAACTTTGCATACAGGCAGTTCTCACGAAGCTTGTTTAGGACACACCGAAGGTGTTCTTCATGTTCTTCCTTTGACTTAGAATAGACTAGGATGTCATCCAGATAGACCACAACGAACTTACCAAGATACTCCATGAAAACCAAGTTCATAAGCCTCGAGAAGGTGGCAGCTGCGTTGGTGAGACCGAAAGACATGACCGTGTACTCGTACAGGCCACAGCGGGTGGTGAAAGCTGTTTTGGGAACATCTTCCTTGCAAATCTTGATTGGATGATAACCACTTCTCAAGTCAAGCTTAGAGAATACCATAGCTCCAGCTAGCTGATCGAAGAGATCATTAATCCGCGGAAGGGGATATTTATTTTTGATGGTTTTAGCATTGAGAGCCCGATAGTCAACACAAAGTCTATCAGTCTTGTCTCGCTTCTTCACAAAGATGGTTGGGCTACCCCAAGAAGAAGTACTGTGCTGAATGAAACCCAACTTCTCTTGTTCATCAAGCTGACGTTTGAGTTTCGCCAACTCAGCAGGACCCATTTTATAAGGCCGCTTGGAGATAGGAGCGGTTCCAGGTTCAAGCTCAATCACAAACTCGACCTCTCGATCAGGAGGCATACTTGGCAACTCTTCGGGAAAAACATCTGGGAACTCACAGACCACCGGAACACTCTGAATAGCTTCCATAGCATCATCATTCAGAGCCGCCAAAGAGAAAAGCTGAATTGCAGGAGTCAGACTTGGGGAATAGACTATATGGCCTTCAGGAATTTTCAGAGAAACCGAGCGTTCAACACAATCAATCACAGCTGCATTTGCTGTTAACCAATCCATGCCCAAGATAACATCAATGTCAGAATTGCCCAATTCAATGAGGGATGCCGAAAAAATTCTGTTTCCAATTTCAATTTGGTTCCCATGGCTTATTTGAGAAGCCTTCATAGTTGTCCCCGGTGATTGCACCCTAAGAACCTTGGACAATGATTGAAGCGGAAGACCTTGTTGCTGAGAGAACCTTTGAGACACAAAAGAATGCGATGCACCAATATCGAATAACACTCGTGCAGAAATTGAGTTAACAGAAAGCGTACCTAGCACAACTCCAGGTGCATGCTCCGCTTGAGCGACGTTGACACAGTTGCCACGAGAAACAGTAGCCCCGGGCTTAGTGTTGATGTTGAGAGCCCGAGGTGGAGGTGCACGAACCATAGAAGAACTTGCCGCAGGTCTTGGAGGTGGTGGAGGAAGAGCTTTGTTGTTCATGGGATAACTCCAGTGTTGATGCCCAGTGTTCCCACAAGTGTAGCAAGCACCAGGTGGACGTGGAGCAGCGTAGCCAGGGACTCCGCCAGGCGCTCTAGGGTAGTTGTGGTTGTAGCCCCTAGGAGCCGTGGTGAAGGAGTTTGGTGGCCTTGCCGTGTAGCTTGACGGTCTTGGTGGAGCCGGGAGCGACGGTGGGGTGTTAGGAACCCACACACGGCGCTTAGAAGGAGCTGTCATAGCTGAAGAGCTTGCTGCATCGCGGCTGTGTTTCTTGGATTCCTCAAACACTTGCCTACTTGCTTCTTCCTGTAGAGCTGTATGTTGGAGTTCCAGAAAAGACCCCGGCCTTGCATGAGTGATTGCATATTTGATAGATGCATTGAGCCCTTGCCTAAACCTCTTTTGCTTCTTCTTGTCATCAGAGATCTCATCGCCACCATACCGAGAAAGGTTCATGAAGTTTCTGATATTGCCCTGCTTGAGGTTGAGAAACACTTCCTTCATCCTTTCCATGACAATTTCTGACAGGTATTGCTCCTTGAAAGCTGCAGTGAACCGCTCCCAAGTAGGCTGAAAACTAGAGTGGTTTGCCTTCAGGTAATTCTCCCACCATAGAGCTGCATCTCCCTTCAGAAGGTGCTTGGCACATTTTACCCATTCTTGCTCTGGAACATCAGCAGTCATCAGCAACCTTGACATCTCACGCAGCCAATCATCAGCATCTAGTGGCTGATCAGACACCCCGAAGTGGCGCGGGTTGAACTTCAGAAAACTCTTGATGTCTCCTTGCTTGGGAGGTGGAGGTAGCGGAACAAACTCATTCCTCCTAACACTTTCTTCAAATCGCGGTTGGTTCTGCTGCATTGCTCCCAAGGCATTAGCAATACTTGCCAACGCAGCCCCCAGTTCAGGTGGTATGTCCTCCTCAGAACGGCGTGGTGGTGCCATCCTGTGATTGATATAAAACTCAAGTCAGTACTATAATGGAGAATAATAATAATCCAAAATAGTACCAAAATGGAATTAACCAAGATTTAAAGGATACAATTTACTAAGATGATATTAAAATATCAACAAAGTTCAAAGCACCTAGAAGATATTAAGCATATCGCACACGACTGAACAAGGAGTGTGGTACACAAAGCTATCAAAGAATAAAATTCCGCAAATTTCGGCATTAAAATACCACTATATGCGCAAAACCACTTAACGAATCAAGATTAGTAACTCTACCAATTCAATATACAAGAGCGAATGATAAAAGTAGTTGTATGGTCGCGACTCTATTCCGCACTCAATTCATTACTCCGCACATGAATAAGTAAAGAACATATCCCAACACCTTGTTCTTAAGATGAACCTAAAGATTAGTAACTATGGAAACGAACACCCCAACAAGATAGCGTCGGATAACAAAGAGTAAGACAAATTGTACCGGTATACAACGAATCGGATAGATCGCATCGGTTTACAAAGGCCTGTCGGTATGGAATGTACCAACAGTTGATAACCAAAGGCAGATAGTGATAACATTTGGATGCAACAGATAGGCAAGGAATTCACACACACACACACACTCACACAACCTACGGTACTACGGAACCCCGAACACGTGAATCCTAGTTTGAATTTTAGAAGAGGATTGAAAACGTTACACTTCCTTACCAGAAAAGGGTGGGTGGGTGGGTAAAAAGAAAAATGGAAGCAGTTCTACTCTCGCGTTTTGTTTTTCCCTAGTATACATAGCTACCAAAAATATTTGCTAGACTGATAATGACCATTTGGCTGAGACCCTGAAGGGCGGGATGGCTCTGATACCAATTGTAACTACCTCGGACCCTACGCTCTAAGTTCTAGCCTGGATGATTCGGAAGTGGCTAAAATAGTATAGTGGGGGCCCAGGGGCCACCCACGTGTAGACCCGTCGGCCGTCCTAACCACTTCCAAGACATCGGGACAAGAGCGAGCGGCGTAGGCAACAGGCGAAGAGATCAAATACATACACAAGTGAGTATGTATGCAAGCTACCTTACAACAGTTCTCAGACTCATTCCATCTAAAAGAAATAGAAATATTGCAATGCCATACGGCAAGATCCCAATATCCTAGATAGAGATAATAGTTTAGGATAGCTCCTCATACATCAAACATCAGAGTATCAGCCGGAAGCGGAAAACAAGATCTGAGTACAGATAAGAAGCAAATCGGCATAAGATGCCACATAAATAAACACATCCCGCCCACAGATCTCGCGGATCCCCATCCCCAGAATCTCTACACCGAGTGATCGTTGCCAACATCATCTGTCTCCTCCACCCAATATCCATCTTGCGAATACACCTGTTCATCTGAATCAAACAATTTATCGTGTGAGACCCTAGGGGTACTCAGCAAGTCTTTATGCCTCTAAAGGGGACATAACCTGGGGTGACGCAATTGCAGCAAAAGATAATAACTAACAAGTCTATAGATACTCGCTAACCATCCGCCTAACCAATGATAGACGGATGTCCGTTAATTAGAAGTAACAGTTATAGCAGCATAAGTAACAGATCCATCATCCTTCTCGCTTACCAACGAGAAAGCGGACGAATATCCCATCCGTTGGCAGTTTCATTACCCATTGCATGAGTATTGCACTATTTACTAGTCAGGTATTTAGTCAAATTAAAAGCGGTACTTTAGTTATACTTGTCTATGATCGAGAAACTGTGCTCCAAGTCGTCCATAACCGCGGACACGGCTTTCAGAAAGATTTACCCTACAGGGGTGCACAAATAGCAACACACACACTCGATCAACCTCGGAAAAACCAAATCAAAACCCAACGAGGCATTCACGACAAAGCGATCACAGGATTCAGAAATATTTCAGGGGGACACCCCAATAAGCTACCCACAACGAAGTTGGCCGGCTCCGAGATGGACCCAAGGTTTGCGAGAATGGCTGTAAATGACTGGGAACCCGAAAATGTGACTGGGCTTGTCGATACCGCGAAATCGTGTCGCGATCCCTAAACAGTCCAGGTGCTCCTCGCACAATCTTAAATAAAACAGTAAAACATGGCATAAGTACAGGATAGTAATAAAGCCCCAAACTACTTTGTGGCCCCAAGAAATAGGAATGAATCAAGCTCTGGCTCAGGGGGTCCATAAGGCCTCCTGGATGTGGATAGTTCGAATAGTCAAGGAACAGGAATCAAGTACTAGGGGTCCTACGGGACACAAGTGATCATGAAAAACCAAATAGCAGATATTGCTCACCGGTGCCGCTTTCATTAGTTATCCCATTACTACTCAGGTTAAGTTGTTTAGGTACCTCGTTATCCATCAGACACTCACATACCCTACACATGCTGTTCTACGACTCACATGGCTCAAACACCTCCTGTAGTAAAGGCTCATAGGATGGAGGAACAAGCTTCGGTGGGGTTTAAAAGTAAAGGCTATGCAGTACTTGGGGTTCAATTTAATGCAATCGCGACTCAATGATGCAAGAATAAGATATAGAGGCAATAGGTACTATATGTATGCAAGCATGTGGTAGTGCTTTCCTGGCAGCTCAGTTGAAGCGAGAGACGGATCTGGGTAGTACTCCTGGGATTCCTTATATTTCCCCTGCTCGGCGTCTATTCGAAGAAGAACCAAACAAACAAGGGCCAACATAAATAAAGTGCACAAGCATATGAATAAAATGTGACAAGTAAACAAGCATGGCATGATGAATGATGCACAATTTACATGGCAATAATGTAGCATGGCATGGGTGAGGTGTGGGGTACAAGAATAAAGCATTTCATTGAGTTTTAGTCATGTTTTGCTCTCATAACACTTGCTGTCCACTTAATATTTATATGATGCATGCTGCAATTCAGAACATGGAATGCATAGTTAGAACGGGCTCGTCACGCTGATCGATTTAGACATATTATTTGTCGAATTTGGAGTTGTAGAAATAAAGTTATTAATTAATTAAGAAAAGGCATTTTATTGCATTTAAACAATTTCGAAAATTTAAAGTGCTCAAATAATATTTTGAATGGCATATTTGGAATCCTCACATTTTTCTGATTCAAAAAGATATATTGTTTGTCAAATTTGGTATTACCAAGTAGAAGTTATTAAAACAGAATTTAAATTCAAATTTAAACATTTCTGGAATTTGCTTTTTATTAAAACAGAAACACATATAGGTTTTCCGTACCCAGGCCGAGCTAGCCACAGTCGCTGACAACTGGGCCCAACGCTGACTGGGCGAAACGGCGCGGCGAAAACCTTTTTGCACCTTGAGTGTAGCCAGTCACGGTGACAGACAGGTGGGGCCTGAGGCTTCGCAGACCCACACGCCAGTGGGCGAGTGAGAGACTGCCACGCGGCACACCGGGGGGACTACGGGTTGAGACTAAAGAAACACGGGCGCCTTTCTGTAAAGCTACCACAGGCAGACATGTGGGCCCGGGAGGAGCGCGGGTGGAGCCGCAAAAGGTTTGGGGGGTTATCTGGAAAACTACCACGTGGTACTGTTTTTCTTCTCTAAACCTACTGACGACAGGTCGGTGCGCGACAGGAAACGGCGCGGCGCGGGGGATCGAACCAGCGACCTAGGGCACGCGCGCGGAGGCGGAAGCCACTGCGGTAGGTAGGGGATGGTGTTAGGGGAAGGCTGCGTGGCTAGGTAGGTCTTCTGCGGCGCGACGACGAGGAAACCACCCGCGAACGCCGGCGCACAGACGGTGTTCGACCGTTGATCCGGCGAGTACAGGAAGCAAAGAGGGCCGAGAGGTTGTCAGGGGGAAACGGGGGTTCACCGCGAGACTGATGGTGGTGATGGAACGGAGAGGAGCGCAGCCGATCGCCGGAGACGCAGGCGCTCCGCGGCTAGGGTTTCGTCGGCGGCGTCGGCGGTGTGCTGCGGGTGTAGCCCGTCTCCTCCTCGACTGCGTGCACAGGGGTGACGCCGGGGACCTTCTTGCCTTCCTCGATACCTCCACAGCCTCGCCCGCCTCCCTGGCTACGGTGGAGAGGCCGATGCCAACGGTAGGTGGCTGGCGATGGAGGAGATGTTGGCAGGGGAAGATGGGAAGGCAGGGGAGCGGCGCAGCGGCCTGGGGGCGGATCTGGAGCTGCATGGCAGAGAGAAGGGGTAGATAAGCAGAGGGGGAAGAGCACATGTCATGGGGCTCGGGTGGAGAAAAGGTGGCTTCGGCCACCTTTTTCCCTCCTCCTCCTCCTCACGTGCTCGGCCAGGCACATCAGGGGCGAGGGGCTGCAGCTAGGGCCAAGGCGAGGACAGGGAGGTGGCTCGGGTGTGGGGTCGGTGTGCAGCGAGAGAGAGAGAAAACGAGGGGAAGGCTCGGGGTGGCATGGAGCTAGGGTTGGCTCGGGTTAGGGTTAGGAGGAGGGGTGGCATGGGCACGGGGTGGCTGCAGGCTAGGCCAGGCAGAGATGCGAGTGGCTCGGGTAGGCCCTACTTGGCAGCGAGGGAGAGAGAGCAATCGAGAGGGGAAGGTGCTCGGCTAGGGTTAGGGCTAGTGGGGCTCGGCATGGTAGAAAGAAAAGAGGGGTGAGGGAGGCTAGGGTTTTGGCTAGGTGTAGATAGAGAGAGAGAGAGACAACAATAAGCTAGAAGACAAAGAGAGAGTACTCCAAGTGCCAAGCCAAATGGACTAACAAAGGAGGAGAGGAAAAATGTTGAGTTTAAGAGAAAAATGGGATTCCACTTGTATATGCATACCCTAGGGCTCAACAAAACAAAAGTGGAAGGGCCCTAAGAATGATGGAGGAGAAAAGAAGAGCACACTTGGCTTGATCCTCAAAAGACCATGATCCACTCAAAAAATCCAAGAAAAACCAAAGTAAGGTATGGTGGTGAGCTTGCATGGCCCATGCATGATCCATAAATGCCATGATTAATCTTGTGAAAACAAAGATAAAGACGCATGGCATTTATTCACATGCATCCCACAATTTGGCGTTAAGGCCAAGCCAAAAGAAATAAGGTGGATGTTCCATATGGAGTAGATGGCATATGCTCATTTTTGGATATAAATGGGACATGCTAGTGTGTATATTCCACTAGGTGTATAATATCCTATACAATATTCCAACATGAGCAACTATTCCAAAACAATCCATATGGAAGCTAGAAAAAGGGGTACCACTCACAAGGCATGCCAAGATGGCTCCACATATCAATAATGTGAAAACAACATGATGCTAGTGTGAGAGCATGAGGAAATAGAAGTGGATCCATCCCAACCCACATGAGCTAGAGGTAAACCAAATAAGATGCAAAGCTCACATATAGTTGGATGGTGGGATTATGAGGTGGTGACAAAGAAGGTGGTAGAGTTAATAAAAGATATGCCCCCAACTCAACTTGGGCATCAAGCATTTATCAAGAACCAACTACAATATATCAAGAGGCAAATACAATTAATAATGCATATGAGATAAGAACCAAAATAAGAAGGGTTTTATATGATGCTCAAATGCAAGGTGGCATGATGACATGAGCATGATATAATTATGATGCAACAATTATATGTAGGAAGTAGCAATTATATTACTAGACCATGTAGCATTACAGATGTTAGACAGATGGGATGCTACATACATATTACAAGAGAGGTTCGCCTATGTGAGTTGAGGTTGTATATTCTGGGGTTGCCCTAAAGGCTTCTCCCTAGGCCGGCTCATATATATATATATATATATCCGGCCTAGGGTTACAGGAGAGACCTATCTAGCTAAGATACGAAGTGGGTTATAGAGTACATCTTGGACTACAAGTAACTAAATAGGCCTAAGTCGGTAAGTCCTCAAGGCCTTCCGTAGCCGGATGGGCCTCTGTCTTCTCTCCCTGACTGGGCCGCCCGTGGAGCAAAGCTCTAACCTGAAGTGGGCCACCCTAGTCAGCGAGTCATAATGGGTATACCCGGGAAGTATATCCCCAACACTAAGTACCATGAGAGCTTAATAGCTTATTCTATAGAGATCGGTGCTGCTTAGCTCTACTAGAATACTCTAGACATCTACTAATCTAGTTCCTCGTATTGGCCTTCGATGTCATAGGCGATTATGTAATCCACGCATTCGATGCCTAAGGATAGATCTAGTTCTTCATAGTAAACTTTGCCTCCACCCACTAGTTCCTCGGGGACTTCCTCATCGGTGCTCTCAAAGTCTAAGAAAGGGTTTAAGAAGCTACGAGTGAGTACGAGCATACTTTACGGACCATAGGTCATATACTAATGCAAGTTTCTGTAAACATTTCTTCAAAGGTCAAGTTTTATTATCAAAAAGTATGCCTTTTAGATTTCATTGGTCGACTAGGATTGCATGGAGTCCCAACGTACAAATGAGCATTAACCTTTCTAGTGGAAAATAACTCGAGAGTCTTGTCTATTGATTTGACAACTATGTCCTTGTATGTAACCCAACTTTGCTCGAATTTTTATACGCATTGTCTTCCAACGAATGTGCATTCCAAACCCTATAGTATGCCTTCCCATCAACTCAACAACATCACTTGGGTCATTCCAATTCAAATCAATCCTTAATTATTCCAAAACCTCATCATAGTTAGGACTACACTCAAACACCAAGTGAAGCTCATCCGGGCCTTACTCGATATTGACTTTCAAAAAGATGTCCTTGTCCACATGATGACCAAGAAAAATTCTTACCATTCCTAAAATAATTACAACAACACATTGTTAAGTATATTCAATAAGTACTCATGCCACGACACACACAAAATCCTATCCACGTAACCAAAACCTAGGCCTAACCTAGAAATCTGACAAGAACTATAACCCTAACCTAACAAGTACCCTAACCCTGACCTACAAATCTTAAGCATAATGCTTCATATCCATCATAGAATCCACCATTGGCCAATGTAACAAGAATCGATCATGCATTTTGGGTTAATTTTAAATGCTAAGGTTTCCAAGATTTGCACAAATCCCATCAAAATACAAGATTTCAAATAGTTAAAACCAAGGAAAATGAGGGAGAATACCTCTATGCACTTGGGGGGTCGAAACCCACAAAGAAAAGCTTCACATTCGGGAAAATTAGGAGAGGGGTTTGAGAGGAGGAGAGAGGGGAGCCGCTAGCCTTGAACTCTATCTTCTTCTTTGGTGCAAATATAGTGAGTTGGTCGGGGTGGGCTGATGTGCGCGACTTAAACTTCCATAGGATAACACCTATCCCATCGACGCTACAAAACCACAGGTGGTTCCCGACCTAGCCCCACTAGGCCACACTGGTAGTCGGTAGCGCCTATTACATAGGCTCTATCGTATGGAGCATAGCGCCTCTCTATTGGGCGCTAGTCAAAAGGGTTAGCACTCTGAACTTGTTTCCTCTAGAGTTTATTGATTAAATTTGTTGGCCTTTGAGTTATTTTTGTCCACTTTACACGCATTTGCAGCATAGACTAGGTCATGCAATACGTTCTATAAGTTAAGTGCCTTTGTTATAGCATCTGTAAAAGATGATGCAAAGTAGGGCACGGGAAAGAAGTTTTAGGGCACCACTTTTTGAGATTTAGGGCATGAAACTTAGGCCAGATGATGTAAAATAGGGCCTTTGAATTTTTTCAGATGATGCAAAATATGACACTAGTTTTGACATCAAAGTTGAAAATTTGAAACTTGTTGCCATATTTCCAACATTTTGGATACATGCTTCGACAATTCAATAGATTTCATTCCAACACTTAAATACATTGACACTCAGACACTTCGATTGCGACACTACATAATTTATACATATGGCTCGACACTAAAATTTACATAGACATTCAACAATAAATCCTTGGACCATTTACACTAAACTTTAAACCTCCACTCATACTACTCATCATCATTAATCTTTTTGGTGGCAAATAACTCTAGAGCCTTGTCTACTGATTCAGCCACTGCCTCTTTATATACAACCCAACATTGCTCGGAGTTGATACACATTGTCTTCCAACGAATGTGCATTACCCACATTATGCCTTCCCTCCAATTCAACATGACCACTTGGATCATTCCAATTCAAATCAATCCCCACTTATTCCAAAACCTCAACATAGGTAGGAGTCAAATTTTAGAGTTTAGGGTTGAAGGTCTAAGGGTTTAGTGTTGAAGGACCATGTAAAATTTTGTGTCGAAACTATATAGTATTACAATCAAAATGAATCTAAGTGAGTGTCTATGTATCAAAGTGTTGAACTGAAAATCTATCGAACTGTCGAACCATGTGTCCAAAATATTGGAAATTTAGCAACGAGTTCCACAATTTCAACTTTAATGTCTAAACTGATGTCCTATTTTGCATCATCTGAAAAAGTGTTGAATCCCTAATTTACATCATCTGGAATGGTTGGTATAAGAGCATCTCTAATAGCTGCCCTATTTTGAGGAGTAGTTTCAGTCGATGCAACAACTGGTATATTGTTTTGCGGCAGCAAAATAGCGGCTACTTTACCAGCTGACGCAAAATGCGACACCGGCTGCTCCATCATCTTCCGCAAACTACATCACCATAGCAGCAACACCACCTCTCGTTCCAACATTTTTGCATAGATAAACTTGTAATAAAATGAAAATAATTTAATTATTACAATCCAACACAAATAGTTTATGAAATTATTCATTAAGTAGCATACAAATCATCAAATATAACAAATTGATCATCTCAAACAACAAGAACATAGAAATAAACAAAGAAATATTGGTCGCCGTGCCACTTCCACCACTCCTTGGTGAGGTCCTTTTGAAGATCGTCGTGCACATCAGAGTCTCAAATGGCATGGTATGATTCTAGTAAACTAGCGATGCGGTCTAGATTCCTATGTGTTTGAACTTGTCGCTCCATCAAGTCATAGTGACCATAGACCTCATCGCTACCACGCTCATTTTCAATGATCATGTTATGCATGATCACGCAAGCTTGCATGATGTACCATAATATCTCTTGATCCCAAAATCGAGTCGGACCTCTAGCAATTACTGTAACTACCTCGGACCCTGCGCTCTAAGTTCAAGCCTAGATAAAACGGAAGTTGTTAAAATAGTACAGCGGGGGCCCAGAGGACCGTCCAAGTGTAGACCCGTCGGCTGTCCTAACCACTTCCAAGACATCGAGGCAAGAGCGAGCGGCGAAGGCAACAGGCGAAGAGATCAAATACATACACAAGTGAGTATGTATGCAAGCTACCATACAACAGTTTTCAGAGCCATTCCATCTAAAAGAAATAGAAATATTGCAACGCCATACGGCAAGATTCCAAATATCCTAGATAGAGATAATAGTTTAGGATAGCTCCTCATACATCAAACATCAGAGTATTAGGCGGAAGCGGAAAACAAGATCCAAGTACGGATAAGAAGCAAATCGGCATAAGATGCCACATAAATAAACACATCCCGCCCACAGATCTCACGGATCCCCATCCCCGGAATCTCTACACGCGTGATCGTTGCCAATATCATCTGTCTCCTCCACCCAGTATCCATCTTGTGAATACACCTGTTCAGCTGAATCAAACAATTTATCGTGTGAGACCCTAGGGGTACTCAGCAAGTCTTTATGCCTCTAAAGGGGACATATACCTGGGGTGACGGATGATAGACGGATGTCCGTTAATTAGTAGCAACAGTTATAATAACTAACAAGTCTATAGATACTCGCTAACCATCCGCCTAACCAATGATAGACGGATGTCCGTTAATTAGTAGCAACAGTTATAACAGTATAATTAACAGATCCATCCTTGTTCTCGCTTACCAACAAGAAAGCGGACGAACAACCCATCCGTTGGCAGTTTTATTAACCATTCCATGAGTATTGCACTATTTACTAGTCAGGTATTTAGTCATATTAAAAGCGGTATTTTAGTTATAGTTGTCTATGATCGAGAAACTGTGCTCCAAGTCGTCCATAACCGCGGACACGGCTTTCAGAAAGATTTACCCTGTAAGGGTGCAAAAATAGCAACACACACTCGATCAACCTCAGAAAAACCAACTCAAAACCCAACGAGGCATTCACGACAAAGCGATCACAGGATTCATAAAATATTTCAGGGGGCCAACCCATTAAGCTACCCACAACGAAGTTGGCCGGCTCCGTGACGGACCCAAGGTTTGCGCCAATGGCTGTAAACGACTGGGAACCCGAAACTGTGACTGGGCTTGTCGATACCGCGAAAACACTCCGCAATCCTAAACAGTACAGGTGCTCCTCGCACAATCTTAAATAAAACCGTAAAGCATGACATATGTACAGGATAGTAACAAAGCCCCAAACTACTTTGTGGCCCCACGAAATAGAAATGAATCAAGCTCTGGCTCTGGGGGGTCCATAAGGCCTCCCGGATGTGGATAGTGCGAATAGTCAAGGAACAGGAATCAAGTACTCGGGGTCCTACGGGACACCAGTGAGCATGAAAAACCAAATAGCAGATATTGCTCACCGGTGCCTCTTTCATTAGTTATCCCATTACTACTTAGGTTAAGTTGTTTAGGTACCTCGTTATCCATCAAATACTCACATACCCTACACATGCTGTTCTACGACTCGCATGGCTCAAACAACTCCTGTAGTAATGGCTCATGGGATGGAGGAACAAGCTTCGGTGGGGTTTAAAAGTAAAGGCTATGCAGTACTTGGCATTCAAGTTAATGCAATCGCGACTCAATGATGCGAGAATAAGATAGAGGCAATAGGTACTATATGTATGCAAGCATCTGGTAGTGCTTGCCTGGTAGCTCAGTTGAAGCGAGAGATGGATCTGGGTAGAACTCCTGTGATTCCTGATAATTCTCCTGTTGGGCCTCTATTCGAAGAAGAACCAAACAAACAAGGGCCAAAATAAATAAAGTGCACAATCATACGAATTAAAATGCGACAAGCAAACAAGCATACCATTATGAATGATGCACAATTTACATGGCAATAATGTAGCATGGCATGGTGAGGTGTGAGGTACAAGAATAAAGCATTTTATTATTTATGTGGTCAAGTTTTATTGCCATAAACAGTTCTAATTTTTAATAATGACATGATGCATGCTTCAATTCAGAACATGGAATGCATAGTTAGAACGGGCTCGTTGCGCTGATCGATTTAGACATATTATTTGCCGAATTTGGAGTTATAGAATTAAAGTTATCAATTATTTAAGAAAAGGCATTTTTATTGCAATTAAACAATTCCGAAAATTTAATTTTCCCAAATGATATTTTGAATGGCATATTTGAAATCCTCACATTTTTCTGATTCAAAAACATATATTATTTGTATTATTTGGATTTACAAATTAAAAGTTATTAAAAATAGATTTTAAATTCATATTAAACATTTTCTGAAATTTGTTTTATTTAAACAGAAAACGGCCAAACTTTTTATACTCAGAGACAGCTAGCCCCAGACGCTGACGGGTGGGACCGAGCTGAGCTGGTGAAAAACTGCGCGTGGTACTTTTCCTACCGCGAGGCAGTCTAGTCCGTGAGTCAGACAGGTGGGTCCTGCGGGCCAACGGACCCACGCAACAGTGGCTGAGCGAGTGGGTGCCACGCGGCAGAGCCGGGGACCACGGGTTGAGGTCCAGACTTTGCGGGTGTGATTTTGTAAAACAACCACGGTGGCTGACAGGTGGGGTTCGGGTGGAGCTCGGGTTGACTGAATTAAAAACTGCGGTACCTTTTTGTAAAAAGACCAAAGCGGCCGACAGGTGGGTCCGCAGGGACCGCGGGTTGAGGCAAAAGGGTGTGGGGGGGGGGGTATTTGCAAACTGCGCACGGGCTACTGTTTTTCTTCCTCTGATGAAACTGACGGGAACGCCAGGACGGTGCGCGACGCCGCGGGGGTTCAAACCAGCGAGCGCTCGCTCGCGCGCAGAGGGAGGAACCAGTGTGATGGCTATGGGGATGTTGGAGGGTTGGGGCTGCTCGGCTAGGTGTGCTCTCGCGACACGACTGCGAGGAAACGCGCCGCGATGCCGGCGCACAGAGGCTGCTCGGCTAAAGGACAGGCGCGACCAGGAAGAACATGCGAGAGAGGGGGTGTCTGGGAGGTACCGGGGCTCACCGCGAGGTCACCGGAGGGTTTGGATCGGGACGGGGAGCAGCAGGCCGACGGCGATGTAGAGGCCGGCGGAGCTAGGGTTTCTCTCGGGCGCGTCGACGATCAGCAGGTACTGGGGCTTCTCCTCCTCGGCTCCGTGCACAGGGGAGAGGCCGGGGACCGCCTCGGCTTCCTCGACGACCAAGCACCGCGCTAGCCGCCTAGATCGAGAGGTGGGCGTCGGCACTGACGGTGGTCGCCGGGGGTGGAGAGGAGGTAGCAGGGGAAGGGAAGAGGAGACGCAGGGGCCAGGGGAGATCTAGGCAAACGGCAGAGAGACGGGAGGGGTAGATAAGGACGGTGAGAGAGAGGGGGTGCCGTGGGGTGGCTTGGTGGAGGAAAAGGTGGCTTCAGCCACCTTTTCTCCCGGCTCCTCACATGCTCGACATGGACAGGGACCAGGGGCAGGGTGGCTGCGGCTGGGACTGGCAGAGGGAAGGAGAGGCTCGGGTGGGGGCCGGCTTGCAGCGAGAGAGTGAGAGAGAGAGGCCGAGAGGGTTAGCTAGGGTTGGGCTCGGTTAGGGTTTAGGAGGGGTTAGATGGGGCGGGCCCTTGCTGGCAGAGAGAGGGAGAGGTGCCTCGGCATGGTGAGAGTAGGGTGGTGAGGAGGTGACGCTCAGCATGGTGGGGTAGATCATGGGGTGGTGGCTCGGGTTAGAGAGAAAGAGAGATGAGGGCCTAGGGTTTGTGGGTAGTTAGGGTGTTTAGGGTTTTTCTCCACATGCCAACAAGATCAAGCAAAGGGTGGAGGATGTGGTGATGGATAAGGAGAAATTGGGTTTAACATGATCAAAACAATCTCAAGCAAGAAAAGGTGGTGGACAAGATGGGAGGTCTGTCTAGGGTTTTTGGTGCACATGGCAAGGAGAGACAAGATCAATATGAGGAGGTTTGAGTAAGAGAGAAAGGGAAGCTCAAAAAGAAAGGATCCACTCAAAAACCGAAGAAAACCAAAGGAGAAAAAGATGGTGGTGCTTTGCATGGCCCATGCATAGGCATTAAATGCACTGTTTATCCTTGTAAGACAATAGATAAATTTACATGGCATTTATTCACATGCATTCCAAAAATATGGAAGAAAAGCCAAGCAAAAAGAATTAAAAGGAGGTTCCATGTAGAGTAGATGGAGATGATCATATTTGGATATAATTTAGTCATGCTAGTGTGTATGTTCCACTAGATGAATAATAGCCTCAAAAATATCCCAACATGAGCATACATTCAAAATAATCCATATGGAAGCTTGACAAGGAGTTCCACTCATAATGCATGCAAAGGTGGCTCCACATATCAATAATGTGAAAACAACATGATGCTAATATGAGAGCATGTGGAAATAGAAGTGGATCCATCCCAACCCACATGAGCTAGATTAAGTGCGAAAGGAAAATGTAAAAGCTCATGGATAATTAGGATGGTGGAATTATAAGGTGGTGACAAGGAAAAGGTGGTGGAGTTGAATAAAAGATATGCCCCCAACTCAACTTGGGCATCAAACATTTATCAAGAACCAAATACAATATATCAAGAGCCAAATACAATTACTAATGCATATGAGATAAGAACCAAATGAAAAAGGTTTTATATGATGCTCAAATGCAATGTGGCATGATGACATGGGCATGATATAATTATGATGCAACAATTATATGTAGGAAGTAGCAATTATATTACTAGACCATGTAGCATTACATATGTTAGACAGATGGGATGCTACAACTCTCCCCCACTAAACAGGAATCTCACCCCGAGATTCTAGGAAGAAGAAGAAGACACGAAGAGGGTAGGATACTTGGCACGGAGCTCTTCCTCGCGTTCCCAAGTGGCTTCATCAACGGAATGGTGCGACCACTGCACCCTGCAGAACTTGATGGACTTGTTGCGAGTCCTTCTTTCTGCGACTTCTAGGATTTTTATGGGGTGTTCTTGATAAGATAGATCCTCTTGGAGATTGATGAGTTCATGGTCCACGGTCCTGCCGGGATCCTTGAAGCACTTCTTGAGTTGAGAGATATGGAAAACATCATGGACCTTGAGTTTTTCAGGGAGCTCAAGAGCATAAGCGACTTCTCCTCTTCTTCCATGAACTTTGAAAGGACCGATGTATCTAGGAGCCAGCTTTCCTTTGATACCAAACCGGTTTGTGCCTCTCATGGGAGTGACACGAAGGTAAACGAGATCACCAGGGACATACTCCATGTCCGTGTGCTTTCTGTCATAGTTGCTCTTCTGGCGACTTTGAGCAACCTTCAGATTTTCAAGAATGATGTGAACCTTCTCCTCCGCTTGAGTTACGATGTCGAGGCCAAACAATGTTCTTTCACCTTCGCCCAACCAACCAATCGGAGTTCTGCATTTGCGACCATAGAGAACCTCAAATGGTGCCATCTTTACACTTTTCTAGAAGCTGTTGTTGTAAGAGAATTCAGCATAAGGAAAGAATTCTTCCCACTTCATGGCAAAAGAGATGACACAAGCACGAAGCATATCTTCCAGAATCTGATTGATCCTTTCAACTTGTCCTTGCAACTGAGGGTGGTAAGCTGTGCTGAAGTTCAACTTTGTTCCCAAAGCATTTTGGAAACTTCCCCAGAACTTGGAAGTGAAGATGCTTCCACGGTCTGAGCTGATCTCAAGAGGAACCCCATACAGAGAGACAATTCTGTTGATATAGAGCTCAACCAACTGAATTGCAGAAATTGTTTCCTTGACGGGAAAGAACCGAGCCACTTTAGAAAGCCTGTCGATGACAACAAATATTGCATTGTTGCCCTTCTGCGACCTTGGAAAACCAGTTATGAAGTCCATCTCTACTTTCTCCCATTTCCATTCCGGAGGCTTCAATGGTTGTAGAAGACTGGAAGGTTTCTGATGAACAGCTTTAACTCTGTGGCAGACATCACACTCTGAGACATACTTGGCACAATATCATTTCAACCCAGGCCACCAATACTGTGTTTTCAATTCCATGTACATCTTAGTGCTGCCAGGGTGGATAGAAAGCACAGAATCATGCGCCTCCTTGAGAACTTGCTCTCTTAAACCCGGGTAGTTCAGAACAAACATCCAGTGTTCAAAGAAAAGAGCGCCTTGGTCGTCGACGTGGAAGGATTCATACTTCGGAAGCTGAATGTTGGAGATGATCTTTTTATTGTAAGGATCACCAAGTTGAATGGAGCGAACTTTTTCTTCCAAGAGAGGGGTTGCCAGAAGGTTCAGAAGATACCCTTGATCCACAATTTCAAGGTCGAGCTTGCGGAATTCCTCGCACAAGAGAGGCTGGTGTTCTTCCACCATGAGGTTGTTGACATAAGCTTTTCGGCTGAGGGCATCGGCCATGACATTAGCTTTGCCCGGAGTGTAGTTGATGGTCAAATCGAAATCATTAATTGCTTCAATCCACCTTCTCTGATGAAGGTTGAGATCAGGTTGTGTGAAGATATACTTCAGACTCTTGTGATCATAAAAGATCTCGCAACGGTTGCCAAGCAAGTAATGCCTCCATACTTTCAAAACAAAGACAACTGCTGCGAGTTCGAGGTCATGTGTAGGATAGTTGATCTCATGCGTCTTCAACTGTCGAGAGGCATAAGCAACAACTTGTTTTTCTTGCATAAGGACTGCACCCAATCCTTGCAAGGAGGCGTCACAGAATATCTGGAAAGGCTTTGATGTATCTGGAGGAATCAAGACTGGTGTGGAAGTGAGATTCTCTTTGAGTGTTTCAAAGCTTGCTTGACATGCAGGAGACCAAAGGTATTTCTTGCCTTTCTTGAGGAGATCGGTAAGAGGCTTCGCAATCTTCGAGAAGTTCTGAACGAAGCAACGACAGTAACTAGCCAAACCAAGGAAACTCCGAACTTCTTTGACATTTTTGGGTGGAAGCCAGTCAACAATTGTCCGAACAGTTTCTGGGTTGACGGCAATGCCCTTGGCAGAGATGACATGACCAAGGTAGGTGACTTCAGGCAGCCAGAACTCACACTTGGAGAACTTTGCATACAGGCGGTTCTCACGAAGCTTGTTCAAGACACACCGAAGGTGTTCTTCATGTTCTTCCTTTGACTTAGAATAGACTAGGATGTCAACCAGATAAACCACGATGAACTTATCAAGATACTCCATGAAAACCGAGTTCATAAGCCCCGAGAAGGTGGCAGGTGCGTTTGTGAGACCGAAAGACATGACCGTGTACTCATACAGGCCATAGCGGGTGGTGAAAGCTGTTTTGGGAACATCTTCCTTGTGAATCTTTATTTGATGATATTCACCTCTCAAATCAAGCTTAGAGAATAACACAGCTCCAGCTAGCTGATCGAAGAGATCATTAATCCGCGGAAGGGGATATTTATTCTTGATGGTTTTAGCATTGAGAGCCCGATAGTCAACACAAAGTCTATCAGTCTTGTCTCGCTTCTTCACAAAGACGGTTGGGCTACCCCAAGAAGAAGTACTGTGATGAATGAAACCCAACTTCTCTTGTTCATCAAGATGACGTTTGAGTTCAGCCAATTCAGCAGGACCCATTTTATAAGGCCGCTTGGAGATAGGAGCGGTTCCAGGTTCAAGTTCAATCACAAACTCGACCTCTCGATCAGGAGGCATACCTGGCAACTCTTCAGGAAAAACATCTGGGAACTCACAGACCACCGAAACACTCTGAATAGCTTCCATAGCATCATCATTCAGAGCCGCCAAAGAGAAAAGCTGAATCGTAGGAGTCAGACTTGGAGAATAGACTATATGGCCTTCAGGAATTTTCAGAGAAACCGAGTGACGAGGGTTTAACTCATCAATGCCCATTGTTATGGACTTGGGTTTTGGAGAAGGAGGGAGTGCTGGAGACATCTATCGGCTAGCAAACAAGCACACAGGGGACAAAGGATTTACCCAGGTTCAGGCCTCGTAGAGGTCTCTACTCCTGCTTGTCTGCTCGTGGAATTATCAAAGGAGTCGAAAGTTATAATGGTGCGCAGATGCAATCTGGCGAAAGTTGTGGAAACTAGGGTTGCGTGTGTCCTCCTCGCCGCCCCCTCCTAGCCTTTATATAGATAGACTAGGTCTCGGGTAGCAGGTCGAGTCGGTTACAAGTTAGGGTTTTCCCCTTCAAACTTTCTATCTTTAGCTTCTTCTTGTCTCTCAAGCAATCTAAAGTCCGCAGGTTAGTCGAGTCCTTTCGTCTGGCCCTTGGCGACATCGTGGGCCTGTACGTATTTAGACCGTATATACCAAGCTCGAGTACCTGTAAGGTATACCCATGTTAGTAGCCCCCGAGTATCCAGTGGAATCGCAGATTCGACTGGGTAATTTTTGAAGTTTCGAGTGCCTGAATGAGTGCATTTCGACTGCTTTTATTTGTGTCATAGGGATTGTTGATATACGTTCCTGATATAACCAAAGTATCGGTACCAGTTAACCACCTTAGGGTGAAACAACGGAATCTACTCGAATTCGAGTCCCCGGACTCGAATCCGGAAAAGTGCTGGCGTAATTCGACTCAGGCCGCGGAGGTCTTACAAGAGTCAGATTCCAGTTATATGAGTGTGAGCACTTGACGCGTCCGTCAAGGCATGTTCATCGTGCCTGTAAGCACAGATATGTTTCTAGTAGTGCGTAGTTAAATGCGTTGCCAAGCCTTTATTCAGGTCTTACCTTCATGCTGTAAGCGCGGCATCCGAATTTTATCATCGCGGAGATGATTCGGGCAACCCAGGAGACGTAATCTCTTTGTAGGGAAAATTATGAGGCGGTGTCGCCATGATCTGCGAGTGCCGATGTATCAATGCACAGCTTTTGTGCAAATAATCATAGGGTGCGCGACCAGCGCTCCCTATGGGAGTAGCCCCCGAGTGCCTGGTTGAGTCGAAGACTCAGGCAGGGACTAAAGAAATTTTGCGACTGCTGTCATTTTTGTTTGTTTTGACTCGAAAACTTGGGTTGCGACTGCTGTCGTCTTTTGCTTGCTTGTTTCAGTCGAAATTGTTTCCAGCGCTCCCTATGGGAGTAACCCACGTCCATAGTCGAATCGTTTTTCGAGTGGTTGGGTTTGATTGTGATTGTCTGTATCCCTGCAATAAGAAAAGAAAATCATAGGGTGCGCGGCCAGCGCTCCCTATGGGAGTAGCCCCTGAGTGCTTGGCGGAGTCGAAAACTCCAGCAAGGACTAAAGTAGTCGAAGTTTTCCACTAAGTAGGCTTTGATGACGTCAGTGCTGACGCTTACATGACCTCAGTTGCCCGCGTGAGCGGCTTTGACGGGACGTGATGAGCGGTGGGTCCTACTTTCTGACTTTGAGTTGACTAGGCGTGTGTAATCTTATTATTAACTGTGCCTCCTCGATTTCCGCACAGTGGAGGGACCGTTCGCGCTTCTTCTTCTCCACATGTCGAGCGCGATATGTGCCACGCGTCCAATAGGGTTTTTGTGAGCCGTTGGATTGCATCTCTTAGGGGTTAAGTAGCGATGCTACGGCGGTAAATTTCCATCTACGCCTTTTTCTTCCTCGCTACCATCGCCATTGCTGCTGCTCCTCTGCTTTTCTCCTGCACTCATCTCCTCCTCAGCTCTGGACCATCTCCGCTCGTTTCCAAGTTATTTTATGTGTTCTCATCACTGCCGCGTAATGGGACAGAAGAAAGGAGGCGCTGCCGCTGAATCCGCGGCCACCGTTGCCGCGACAAAGAAGAAGGGTGGCTCCGCTGCTGCGGGCACCAGTGCCGCCGCCGGCGGGAAAAAGAAGGTCGCGGGCACCCGCGTGACCAATGGCGCTTGGTGCCCGTCAATCATCAAGGTGTCCGATCTCCGTCTTCTTCGCCAAGACGGAGTTATTTCCGCAGCAGTCACCAACGCGCGCGTCCCCAGCGGTGAGACCATTCCTGTGCCTCCCGCTGGTTTTTGAGTGATGTTTCTTGCTTTCATCATTCGCGGCCTTTCTTTGCCTATCCACCCCTTTCTTAGGGGTCTCCTCTGTTTCTACAGGCTCCAACTCCATCAGCTGTCCCCAAATTCGATTCTTCACATCTCTTGTTTTATCACCCTCTACGAGTGCTGGCTCGGAATCGAACCGCACTTTGGCCTTTTCAAACGTTTGTTTAAGCTAATGCGTCAGTCCGCATCTGGCTCTTTAGTTTATGATGTAGGTGGTTGTGGAATCCATGTCGACCCATCCGCCACCTACTTCGACATCAAGCTCACCAAGTCCGTCCAGGGATGGCGGGACAGGTGGTTTTATGTTCACGACCAGAAGGTCAACGACGAGCATTTTGGACTTGCGCCTTTCGACCCCGCGACTCCCTGCAAGAAGATGCGTTCTTGGAAGAACGTGATCATGCCTTCCGAACTCGCGGAGACAAATGTGTTATATCAACGCGTCTGCGACCTCGAGAGTCGCATAGGCGCAGAAGAGGGAGGTTGCGCCCTTGTCAGGACTTGGCTGCGTCATCGCGTCCAGCCTCTCCAGGCTAGGGTCCATCCCATGTTTCAATGGGGTGGTGCTGATGATGTCACTCGTGTGTCTTCCGATGGCATGTCCGCGAGTGAGGTAGATAAGAGGGTGCGACTGGTCATGAAGTACACCTTCAAGGATGTGCGTCCGAATGAGCCAGTCGTTCCTCCCTTCGATGCTTCGAATCCTCCTCCCGAGGTACAGTCGTGCTACACAGTAGCTTATGTTCGCGATTGCTTTTCTGTTACTTACTTGCTCCTTTTTGCTATTTGTATGCAGGATTGGGCGGTCTCGCCTTGCATGCCTCCTCTCCCTGAGGGCATTATTCCTCGCGAAGCTTTTGAAGAGGATGAGTCTGAGTCGACCATCCCTCCTGATGTGGAAGAGGAAGCCCCCGAGTCCGGGAGCCCGGATACTCGCAAGCGTTCGCGCAGCGAGGACTCCGATGCGTCGACTCCTTCAACTCCAGAAGGCACAGTTGCTGGCGCGGAGTCACCAATTCCTGCCGTTCCTGTGAGGGCTGTAGCACCATCTTCTCGCAAGAAGATGCGATTGCCCAAGGAGTCTTTGTCGGCGGAGGCCACGTTTGATCTTGACAAGTTTGACTGGTAAGTTTATGAGGTCATTCATTCTTTTCTGTTGTCTATTTGTTGTCTTTGCCCTGGAGTTTTGCCTTTTCTTAATGCGAATTTGGTCTTACAGTCAAGAGGCGTCGTCATCTTCTGGCGACGTTGAGTTTTTGAAGGAATCAGGAGTCGCGACCTCAAGGGCCAAGGTAGAGGTCGAGCGTGCTCCTTCTCCTCCGGCGGCGGCCCACTCCGGGCACAATGCTTCGAGCTCTCCTCACAGAGGGGAGCATCGAATAGTTTCTCGGATGACGGCTCAACAACTTCTTCGGAGTCGCTAGAGGACCATGTGAGTATATCTTTCCTTCTGTTGTATTTTGGCAGTCAACGCCTTCTATTGCCCTCTCCGATTCCTTGCTTGGTGCAACAGCTCCTTGTAAAGGAGGCCACGCGAGTGGCAGAGAAGGTGGTGGCGATGGGTCGTCAGCATGCGATGCTGGAGACGCGTCACCGCGTGGTCGAAAGTAAGTTCTTCCATGCTTGTTTCTTTCATCTTCCCTCTGTTTTGGTATGTTTGACTGATAGCCAATTATTTGACTGCCATGTAGCTGAGCATAACGCCCTACTGCGCAATGTCGCATCATTGGAGAAGACATTGGCCGCAGCTGTGAAGGGGCGCGATGAGGCAATCGCAGCTCGTGATGATGCCCGGAAGCGCGAAGAGGATCTGCGCGCCTCTTTTGCGGCCAGGGAGAAGTTGTTCGAGGAGCAACTATTCTCAGTCGCCAAGGCCCTCTCAGGTACCTTTACTGGTGGATTTTTTATTGATGCTTTTCTTTGCTTCTAGAGTTTTGCCGGTGGCACTAGAAATTTGATCCCTGTACTTTGGTGTAGATGCTGGCGACTTGAGTTTTGACCCGCAGGCCCTTCGTCGTGATGAAGTTCTGGCCGGCGCGGTGTCCGCGGTCGAAGACCGAAGCGCCGCCATCCAGGATACATTATCCAAGGCCAAGGTCTCCCTTAGTCGCCTCCGGGAGGAGTTGATGCCAAAGGCGGAGCAGGTCGAAACTATGGGCGAGCTGGTGGAGTCACTCGCCGGGGGCATGCCTTCTTCTTACAAGAACTCCCTCCGGGCGGCTGGTGCAACGATGTCACTCGCCATGGTGTAAGCCCACGGAGTTGAGATAGATCCCTCTGCGGTGTCGAAGACAATGCCTGTTGGCGCGGATGGTCAGCAGGTAGTCTTCGCTCCCTTTGCAACTGCCTGTGCCAAATATGGTCATTCCTTGATTAATACCGTTGCCAAGTATTCGGAGGAGCTCCAGCGTGCTAAGAAGGCGGCAAAAGCTTCGGCCTCAGGGGCAGGCGGAAAGTCAGTGGCGTCTGATACTGCCACAGACTTGATGAAGCTCCCGAAGGCGTCGAAGTCGAAGAAGCCAGCTGCTCCATAGTTAGCCTTTGTAATAGATGATGAATTGTCCTTTTGGTCTAAGAACATGCCTGCTGGCGAGTGTGCTTGTGAATATTTTATGCTTATCCTGAATGCGCCTGTTCCCCTTGTCATTGTGTTAATTTGGTCGCCTTATTTGCTTCTGTCTTGACTTGTGGTAGGGCACATCGAGTGGTCCCGTAGGGGGAAACCAGGACTCACCATCTCTTGATGAGACAGTGGCACCACAGCGCTCCAGGGTAGAGGGGCTATCCTTGCTGTCACGACTTCGTGACCGCGTGAAGCAGCTGGAGCGTGAGTTGCCCCTGATCCGCGGTAACGCAGATGTGTGGAAGTCAAAGGCGGAAAAAGCCGCCGCCCGCGAGCAATATCTGCTTGGCGAGGTGACGTAGTTGGGCGACCAGTTTAAGTGTTAGTTTGCTCGTCCTTAGTTTTTTCTTTGTAGTTAGTCGCAGTGGTACGTTGTACTCATGCTGTTGGTGCTGCTTCTTGTAGTTGTTAGCGCACGCCATCCGCAAGAGGAGAGGGATAGGATTGCCATCCGCCTTCATGGTCTCACCTAGGAGAAACTCCAAGAGAGTGGATACTTCTGGGTGGATCATGATCGTGCGACTGCATTGGCGACCCTGCAGGATCGCGCTTCGCGAGTGCTGCTCTTCCTGAAGAAGTCGCAGTCATGTTTGAAGAATATCTATCGGGCGATGTTCCCGTTGGATGACATGCCGTCAAGCCTGTTGGCTCTCCTGGCCGAATTTCAAGATATGTCCTCGGTTCGCGAGTGCGTGAGGCAGCAGTTGGTGGCTGGTGCCAAGGCTGCCCTCTCAATGGTGCGATTGCATAGGCCTGACGTGGATGTCGCTGTCGTAGCTTCCGGTCTGCCAGCGCCGCCAGCCGGATCTGCTTGGAATATGGTGCCGCATTATCAAGCGGTGGACCGGCCAGCAGAGGAGATTGTCGACTTCTTCGAGGAGCAAACCAATGTTCTTCTTTTGCAGCAATAACCAGATTTGTATCCTGCACATAAGTGTATTTGTGTTGTAAAGTTCATATATATATTTGTATGTAATTTATTGTTGAACGCGTACAAATAGCTTTTGTAAGCGTAAGGTGCGTTGCACTATGCGAGTCCTTTTTGTTAGCCTGGCCATCCCTTTTGTCAACCTGCCAGGTGCGGTGCAACTGGGTTGAGTTTGCGTTTAAGGGGTTCAATTGATGTGCCAGCTACTCAGGATGTCGCGTTTATTAGTTCGAAGAACAAATGTGTGTAGGGTGGCGTAGCCCCCGAGTACAATAGTAACAGAAGTGAAAAGAAAAACACAGAGTTTTGGGGCACTTAGCTTTTATTTATTTGGAGAACAGTACGAGGTACAATGTGTGGCTAAGTAGCCTTATTTGCGATGTAAAAGTAAAAACAGCTAGGGGTAGAAGCGTCGCAGTTGTGCGACGTTCCAAGGGTTGGAGTATGCGACTCCTGTTTCTAGGTCTTGAAGGCGATAGGCGCCACCTGGAATTACTTCTGTAACCAAGTATGGTCCTTCCCAGGGGGACTCGAGCTTGAGATGTCCCTGCTGCTTCAGTCGCAGGACCATGTCACCTTCGACGAAGGATCTGGGGCGAAGCCTTCTACTGTGGTAGTTGCGCAGGTTCTGCTGGTAGATCGTGGATCTTTCTGCGGCGATTTCTCTTGCCTCGTCGACGAGGTCGACGGAGTCTTCGAGTGCAAGAGATGACTCTTGTTTGCTGTAAGCGACTATGCGCGGCGCCATGTACCTTACTTCGGCGGGTAGTACCGCTTCTACCTCGTGCACCATAAAGAATGGCGTGTAGCCTGTGGCGCTATTTGGAGTTGTACGTAGGCTTCAGAGTACAGATTGGAGCTCATCTGGCTAGCAATCCGCGGCTTGTTCGAGTGGTAGAAGGAGTTGCTTCTTGATGCCGCTGTAGACGAGCCCGTTTGCTTTTTCCACCTAACCGTTGGTCTGTGGATGCGCGACTGAGGCATAACTGATGTTGATCCCCAGGTTTTCGCAGAATTCTTGGAACTCCTTGGATGTGAAGTTCGTCCCATTGTCAGTGACGATGTTGTGCGGCACGCCGAAGCGGTAGACGATGGACTCGAAGAACTTGACTGCGTTGTGCCCTGATTGCTTGGTTACTGGCATGGCCTCGATCCACTTGGTGAATTTGTCGACTGCGACCAAGAGGTAGACGTATCCTCCTTGCGAGGACCTTGGGAGTTTGCCAACCATGTCGAGACCCCAGTGTAAGAAGGGCCAGGCCAATGGAATAGGCCGTAATTCTGCGCCTGGTGCGTGTGGTTTGTCCGCGAATCGCTGACAAGTGTTGCACTTTTGGACTATGTCCTTGGCGTCGTGCATGGCCGTGGGCCAGTAAAATCCAGCTCGTAAAGCTTTGGCAACGAGGGCGCGACTGCCGGCGTGGTGTCCGCAGGTTCCCTCATGTATGTCGAGGAGGACTGCTTTTCCATCGGCCAGGGAGACGCATCGTTGTAACACGCCTGTGATACTGCGTTTATATAGTTCACCGTTGATAACAACGAATGCCTTGGAGCGTCGTGCGATGTGTCGTGCGCCCATCGGGTCATCCGGTAGGCGCTTGCTGAGGAGATATGTAATGTACGGTTGCGTCCAAGATTGTTCTATCATCATGATGCTCATTGGCCCTTCAAGTCCTGTGTCTAGCTCCAAGTCATCGAGTGCCATTGGCTCATTGGGTGGTGTAGCCCCCGAGTCCATTGCTAAGCTTGTTTTCTTCTCTACGGCCTTTGACTTGATAGAGCATTTGCAGATGTGCTCGAGAAATACCCCATGTGGTATGGGGGCGCAGGTAGAGCCTATGTTGGCGAGTGCGTCTCCCTCCTCATTGCTTTCGTGACCTACATGTCATAACTTGCAACCATCGAAGTCTCCCTCGAGTGTGTCGTAGAGGTCGCGGTATGCGATCATGTTGTCATTTAGTGCATCACACTCGTGCATTGTTTGGTTGACGACCAGCTTGGAGTCACCATATATGATGAGCCTCTTTGCGCCGCAGGCTTTGGCCATCCTCATCCCGTGCAACAGGGCCTCGTATTCAGCCTCGTTGTTTGAGACCATAAATTGCATTCGCAAGATGTATTTCAGCTTGTCTCCTTGAGGTGACGTCAATATGACACATGCTCCTACTCCGTCTTTTCGCTTGGATCCATCGAAGTGCATTGTCCAGAGGTAGGACATATCTGGCTTGTCCGGGAGTTGGTTTTCCATCCAATGCACGAGAAAGTCAGGGAGAACCTGCGACTTGATTGCATCGCGCTTTTCGTATGTGATGTCTCGTGGAGACAGTTCGATTCCCCAAAGCGCGACTCGTCCCGTGGCGTCGGGGTTATTGAGGATATGTCCCAATGGGGCGTCGCTGACTACCACGATTGGGTGTTCCTGGAAGTAATGGCGCAGTCGCCGGACGCTCATGAAGACGCCGTACGCCAGCTTCTGGTAGTGCGGGTACCGCTGTTTTGTTGGCGTGAGGACCTCGCTGAGGTAGTATACCGGGCATTGTACGCCGTGGACCTTGTTTTCCTCGGCCTGCTCGACGACGAGCACTGTACTGACCACTTGGTTGGTAGCGGAGATGTATAGCAGTAGTGGCTCCCTTTCTCGTGGAGTCACCAGTACTGGCGAGGTGGATAGCAGGCGCTTGAGATCTTCGAATGCTTCTTGCGCTTCCTTGGTCCACTCGAATTTGTCAGCTTTGCGGAGGAGCTGATAGAAGGGCAGTGCCTTTCCCCCATTCGACTGATAAATCGACTGAGGGCCGCGATTCGTCTGGCTAGTTGCTGGACGCCTCTTATGTTCTTTGGCTTCTCCATGGCTAGTATGGCCTTTATCTTTTTCGGGTTTGCCTCAATCCCTCTCGCGGAGATGAGATACCCGAGCAGCTGCCTAGATGGTACGCCAAAGGCGCATTTGTCCGGATTGAGCTTAATCCGGTAACGATCGAGGTTGGCGAATGTTTCGCGCAAGTCGTCGATTAGAGAGGCTTCCTCCTTGGTTTTGATTACTATGTCGTCGACATAGACTTGGATGTTGCGACTCAATTGCTCCTTGAGGCAAGCCTGCATGCACCGCTGGTAGGTGGCTCCCGCGTTTTTTAGCTCGAAGGGCATTGTGTTGTAGCTGAACACACCGAAGGGCGTTGTAAACACGGTGTTCTCCTGGGCTTCCTCCTTCATTCGAATTTGGTTATAGCTTGAGTAGGCATCGAGGAAGTAGAGGCGCTCGCACCCAGAGGTGGAGTCGATGATTTGATCGATCCGTGGTAGCGGGAAGTGATCTTTTGGGCAGTGCTTGTTTAAGGAAGTGAAGTCCACGCACATCCGTAGGATATCCGTGTCCTTTTTTGGCACCCGCATCGTATTGGCGAGCCAAGTGCTTTCCTTGATCTCGCGTATGAATTTGGCCTCGAAGAGTCTGTTGATCTCCATGCCAACTGCCTCTGCTCGTGGCTCAGACAGTCGCCTGATTGTTTGCTTGACTGGCCTTGCGTCGGGGTTGACGTTGAGTGCGTGCTGGGCGAATTCCCTGGGAACTCCTGGCATGTCCGCAGGACACCAGGCAAAAATTTCCCAGTGCTCACGGAGGAATTCGACGAGCGCGAGTTCCTATGCGGGACTCAAGTTGTTGGCGATGAGGGCCGTTTTGGCGGGATCTGTCGGATGGACCTACACCTTCTTTGTGTGCACAGATGAGTCAAAGGAGAGATCAGGTGAGCTTGGCCTGCTTGGGGGAGGCAGGTTGTTGTCTGTCGTCTCCTTCAGTCGTGCGAGCTCCTCCTGCATGCCGAAGGACTGGGAGATTCTATTGAATTCCCTGTAGCAACTGTCAGATCGCTCAAAGCTTCCGTTTTGGGACCTGGCATTTTCATCTGCAAGTAGGCGTAGTGGGGTACCGCCATGAACCTAGCGAACACGACGCGTCCGAGGATGCACTGGTATTGTCAGGGCCAGTCGACGACCTCAAAATTGATGCGCTCGTGCCGGAAGTTCCTTGGTGTACCGAATATGACGTCGAGGTTGATTTTTCCCAGGGGATATACGCCTTTCCTTGGGACGATGCCGTGGAACGTTGTGTCCGATGCTCCAAGCAAGTTAGAGGGATCCTCATTGTTCGCAAGGTACTCGCGAATATGAGGTTGATGCCGCTTCCGCCGTCCATGGAGACGCGACTCATGTCGAAGCCTCCAATTTGCGCCTCGAGTACGAGGGAGCAATGGCCTGGGCGAGGTACTTGAGGTGGATGGTGGTGAGTGCGTGGCCAAGTTGACTTGGCGAGTGATGGCTTTCTGCACCCTGTTGGAGGGGCGCCCCTTTTGGATCATCATGGTACCCATGGCCCGTGGGTACGGTTCTCCTCCGTGGTGTTGGTCCAGTGCAGCTCCGTTTGGTGGTGGCCCCGGTGGAGGTGGCGGTGCGCCATGTGCCACGGCGCCTGGAGTGGCCCCGTAGCCTCTTTCGACTGCATTGCGGTTCATCCGAACCAATCCCTCGTGTAGTTTGAGGAACTCGCAGCGGTCCTTGAGGAGGTGGCTGGACTTTCTCTTGCCGTCATGCTTGTCGATGTAGAAGTGTACCATGCATGATCCGGAAAATTTTTCCTCGATGGAGGTCGCGGGTGCCTCGTCGCGAGTGCGGCGTTGCCATACTTGCATGGTTTTCCCAGAGTCGTGGTATCCACCGCTGCGGTATCCGCTGTTGCGGTTGTCGTCGCGTCTATCGGCGTAGCCAACTCCGACAATGTTGACGTCGTCACGGTCGTCGTAGATGCGCATGCGGCGTTTGCCTCGGCGGTCGCGTCTGCGTTCGAGTTCTGCCTCCTCGTCGGAGTGAGCGCGGTTCTTCACCGAATCTTCTCCATCAGCCCACCGATTCGCGATCTCCATCAGGTGGTCGATGGTCTGGGGCTTTGAGCGGCCCAGCTCCTCCCTGAGCTCTAGACGACGGACGCCACCATTGAATGCATCAATCGTGCGGTCTTCCGAGATGTTTTCCGCGGAGTTCTTGATGATGGACCACCTTCGTATGTATGAGCCCAGCGATTCGCCAGATCTTTGCTGGCAGCATCTCAGTTCTTCGATTGATGCAGGCCGTTTGTACGTGCCTTTAAAGTTGCGCACGAAGCTGTACACCAGCTCATCCCAACTACGAATGGATCCGTGTGGGAGGCTATTGAGCCATGCCCGGGCGGCGCCCTGCAGCTGTAGCTGCAAGCATTGCATGGCAGTACTTCGACTGCCTCTGTGGAGCCTGACGGAGGAGATGTGATCCTCTAGCCAGATTTTAGGGTCCTGTAGACCGTCGTACTTCGGATTTTCTGACGGAAGTTTAAACCCGTTAGGCATTCGCTTCTGCCTAATGGATCTGCTGAAGCATCTGGCGCCGCAAATTTCCCCGTCTTCCTCTTCCGAGTCAGTCGACCGAGCACGTCGTGCTCTTGACTTGTCGATCTTGCGTTGTGTGAGGTCGTTGCACGCATTGTAGTCACGATCGTGTCGCCGTGAACAACGGCGTCGAGATAGGTCATGACTGTCATCGTTGGATGAGGGTGAGGAGTAGCGTTTTGCTAGCGCTTTGCCCTTTTTTGGGTCTGGTACCGGCTCCTTGTCGAGGGTGGCCTCGATTAGCTCCAAACCTGCGATCGTAGATCACTGCATGGCGGTTTGGGGATCTCCAGCCGGTGGCTGGTTGTTGAGGAGGTACATGGTGGTTGCTGTCACCGCGGCCTGCGGCGTCCTGGGGACCATGTTACCTCTCGTGTCGACTGTCATAGAGCTGAAGTCGAGGACTTTCACGATGTCTATGCGCTCTTGTTCGGTGAGGTGAGCCATTCGCGACTGCCTCTTCTTAGCGATGTACTCGTTGCCTCGTGAGGAGGATCCTTCGTAGGAGGTGAGCCCAGCGCGACGAAGGCTCGAGTCGTCCGCCACCTTTTTACGCGCCTCAAGTTGCGCGATTGTTTGTTTTTGGCGCGTAAACTCCTCTTTTAGGAGCCAGTGGTAGCCCATCAGTAGTTCCTGTGGGGACCCGAGGGGTAGCGGTATACCTCGTAGGGCCTCGCGGCAGCGCTCCCACTCTTGCTCGCTGAGCTTGATTACGACGCGTTCGCCGGTTTGCTCATTGATTATGCTGGGAGATTCGACTGCTCCTCTGTTGGCGCCGTTACCGCCGTTGCCGCGATTGGCGGAGGTATCGCCTGCATTAATGACGGCGCACATGAAGTGATTGGGGAAGCTGCTGCTTCCACAACTTTCAGATTCAGAACTGTAGGTTCCATCTTCTATGGCCAGATCGCTTAGATCAGAGTCGCGACTGCTGTCGCTGATCGTGTTCCCGACTGCCACCGGAGGATTGAGCTCACTGAGGGTGCCGATTGATGGAGGGAACCATGATGCCGGGGCAATCGCCGGTGTCGTCAGTTGATCAGGCATGCGAAGCGTGCCCATCTAAACAACTTGGAAGCGGAAGTTCCCAATCGCTAGGCTGATTCGGTCGCCCACGGATTCGAAGGTCGGGTGGGTGGCCGGCGTGCGGACGGTGAAGTCGAAGGCGCTGAAGAGCTGGCGAATCTCCGCTGTTGTGGAGTTGTAGATCACAGTTGATGGGGCCGAAGAAGCTGCAACATCAGCACTCCCAATTCCCACAGACGGCGCCAATTGACGAGGGTTTAACTCATCAATGCCCATTGTTATGGACTTGGGTTTTGGAGAAGGAGGGAGTGTTGGAGACATCTATCGGCTAGCAAAACACAGGGGACAAAGGATTTACCCAGGTTCAGGCCTCGTAAAGGTCCCTACTCCTGCTTGTCTGCTCGTGGAATTATCAAAGGAGTCGAAAGTTACAATGGTGCGCAGATGCAATCTGGCGAAAGTTGTGGAAACTAGGGTTGCGTGTGTCCTCCTCGCCGCCCCCTCCTAGCCTTTATATAGATAGGCTAGGTCTCGGGTAGCAGGTCGAGTCGGTTACAAGTTAGGGTTTTCCCCTTCAAACTTTCTATCTTTAGCTTCTTCTTGTCTCTCAAGCAATCGAGAGTCCGCAGGTTAGTCGAGTCCTTTCGTCTGGCCCTTGGCGACACCGTGGGCCTGTACGTATTTAGACCATATATACCAAGCTCGAGTACCTGTAAGGTATACCCATGTCACCAAGCGTTCAGCACAATCAATCACAGCTGCATTTGCTGTTAACCAATCCATGCCCAAGATAACATCAATGTCAGACTTGCCCAGAATAATTAAGGAAGCCGGGAACGAAGAACCACCAATCTCAATTTGATTGCCATGGCTGATTTTAGAAGATGTCATTGTTGCTCCAGGAGAAAGGACCATTAAACGTTTAGGGAGAGGATCCATAGATAACCCATTCTCATCAGCAAAACTTGTAGAGATAAAAGAATGTGATGCACCAGAATCAAACAAAACTCGTGCAGGAACTGAGTTAACAAGAAGCGTACCCATCACAACTCCAGGTGCATGCTCAGCTTGAGCGACGTTGACACAGTTGGCACGAGCAACCGTAGACCCGGGCTTGGTGTTGATGTTGAGAGCCCGAGGTGGAGGTGCACGAACCATAGAAGAACTTGCCGCAGGTCTTGGAGGTGGTGGAGGAAGAGCTTTGTTGTTCATTGGACAATTCCAGTGTTGATGCCCAGTGTTTCCACAAGTGTAGCAAGCACCAGGTGGACGGGGAGCAGCGTAGCCAAGGACTCCGCCAGGCGCTCTAGGGTAGTTGTGGTTGTAGCCCCTAGGAGCCGCGGTGAAGGAGTTTGGTGGCCTTGACGCGTAGTTTGACGGTCTTGGTGGAGCCGGGAGCGACGGTGGGGTGTTAGGAACCCACACGCGACGCTTAGAAGGAGCTGTCATAGCTGAAGAGCTTGCTGCATCGCGGCTGTGTTTCTTGGACTCCTCAAACACTTGCCTACTTGCTTCTTCCTGTAGAGCTGTATGTTGGAGTTCTAGAAAAGACCCCGGCCTTGCATGAGTGATTGCATATTTGATTGATGCATTGAGCCCTTGCCTGAACCTCTTTTGCTTCTTCTTGTCATCAGAGATCTCATCGCCACCATACCGAGAAAGGTTCATGAAGTTTCTGATATAGGTATTGACATTGTCATTGCCCTGCTTGAGGTTGAGAAACACTTCCTTCATCCTTTCCATGACAATTTCTGACAGATATTGCTCTTTGAAAGCCCTAGTGAATTGCTCCCAAGTAGGCTGAAAACCAGAGTGGTTTGCCTTTAGGTAATTTTCCCACCACAGAGCTGCATCTCCCTTGAGAAGGTGAGTGGCACATTTTACTCAATCTTGCTCTGGAACATCCGTAGTCATCAGGAACCTTGACATCTCCCGCAACCAATCATCAGCATCAAGTGGCTGATCAGACACCTCAAATTGGCGTGGGTTGAACTTCAGAAAACTCTTGATGTCTCCTCGCTTGGGAGGTGGAGGTAGCGGAACAAACACATTCCTCCTGACACTTTCTTCGAATCACTGCTGGTTCTGCTGCATTGCTCCCAAGGCATTAGCAATACTTGCCAACGCAGCCCCCAGTTCAGGTGGTATGTCCTCCTAAGAACGGTGTGGTGGTGCCATCCTGTGATTGATATAAAACACAAGTCAGTACTATAATGGAGAATAATAATAATCCAAAATAGTACATAAATGGAATTAACCAAGATTTAAAGGATACAAATTACTAAGATGATATTAAAATATCAACAAAGTTCAAAGCACCTAGAAGGTATTAAGCATATCGCACACGACTGAACAAGGAGTGTGGTACACAAGCTAACAAAGAAAAAAATTCCGCAATTTCGGCATTCAAATACCACTATATGCGCAAAAACCACTTAACGAACCAAGATTAGTAAGTCTACCAATTCAATATACAAGAGCGAATGATAAAATTAGTGGTATGGTCGCGACTCCATCCCGCACTCAAATCATTATTCCGCACATGAATAAGTAAAACACCTATCCCAACACCTTCTTCTTAAGATGAACCTAAAGATTAGTAACTATGGAAATGAACACCCCAAACAAGATAACGTCGGATAACAAAGAGTAAGACAGATCGCACCGGTATACAACGAATCAGATAGATCACGTCGGTTTACAGAGGCCTGTCGGTATGGAATGTACCAACCGTTGATAACCAAAAGGCAGATAGTGATAAAAAGTTGGATGCAATAGATAGACAAGGAATTCACACACACACACACACAACCTATTGTACTACGGAACCCCGAACACGTGAATCCTAGTTTGAATTTTAGAAGAGGATTGAAAACGTTACACTTCCTTACTAGAAGAAGGGTGGGTGGGTGGGTAAGAAGAAAAAATGGAAGTAGTGCTACTCTCATGTTTTGTTTTTCCCTAGTATACATAGCTACCAAAAATATTTGCTAGACTGACAACGACCATTTGGCTGAGACCCTGAAGGGCAGGATGGCTTTGATACCAACTGTAACTACCTCGGACCCTACGCTCTAAGTTCAAGCCTGGATGAAACGGAAGTGGTCAAAATAGTACAGCGGGGGCCTAGAGGACCGCCCACGTGTAGACCCGTCGGCCGTCCTAACCACTTCCAAGACATCAGGACAAGAGCGAGCGGCGTAGGCAATAGGCGAAGAGATCAAATACATACACAAGTGAGTATGTATGCAAGCTACCATACAACAGTTTTCAGAGCCATTCCATCTAAAAGAAATAGAAATATTGCAACGCCATACGGCAAGATTCCAAATATCCTAGATAGAGATAATAGTTTAGGATAGCTCCTCATACATCAGACATCAGAGTATCAGGCGGAAGCGGAAAACAAGATCCGAGTATGGATAAGAAGCAAATCGGCATAAGATGCCACATAAATAAACACATCCCGCCCACAGATCTCACGGATCCCCATCCCCGAAATCTCTACACCGCGTGATCGTTGCCAACATCATATGTCTCCTCCACCCAGTATCCATCTTGCGAATACACATGTTCATCTGAATCAATAATTTATCATGTGAGACCCTAGGGGTACTCAGCAAGTCTTTATGCCTCTAAAGGGGACATATACCTGGGGTGACACAATTGAAGCAAAATATAATAACTAACAAGTCTATAGATACTCGCTAACCATCTGCCTAACCAATGATAGACGGATGTCCGTTAATTAGTAGCAACGGTTATAACAGTATAATTAACAGATCCATCCTCCTTCTCGCTTACCAATAAGAAATCGGACGAACAACCCATCCGTTGGCAGTTTTATTAACCATTCCATGAGTATTGCACTATTTACTAGTCAGGTATTTAGTCAGATTAAAAGCGGTACTTTAGTTATACTTGTCTATGATCAAGAAACTGTGCTCCAAGTCGTCCATAACAGTGGACACGGCTTTCAGAAAGATTTACCCTACAGGGGTGCACAAATAGCAACACACACTCGATCAACCTCGGAAAAACCCACTCAAAACCCAACGAGGCATTCACGACAAAGCGATCACAGGATTCATAAAATATTTTAGGGGGCCACCCCATTAAGCTACCCGCAACAAAGTTGGCCGGCTCCGAGACGGACCCAAGGTTTGCGCCAATGGCTGTAAACGACTGGGAACCCGAAAGTGTGACTAGGCTTGTCGATACCTCGAAAACACTCCACAATCCTAAACAGTACAGGTGCTCCTCGCACAATCTTAAATAAAACCGTAAAGCATGGCATAAGTACAGGATAGTAACAAAGCCCCAAACTACTTTGTGGCCCCACGAAATAGAAATGAATCAAGCTCTGGCTCAGGAGGGTCCATAAGGCCTCCCGGATGTGGATAGTGCGAATAGTCAAGGAACAGGAATCAAGTACTCGGGGTCCTACGGGACACCACTGAGCATGAAAAACCAAATAGCAGATATTGCCCACCGGTGCCTCTTTCATTAGTTATCCCATTACTACTCAGGTTAAGTTGTTTAGGTACCTCGTTATCCATCAGACACTCACATACCCTACACATGCTGTTCTACGACTCGCATGGCTCAAACAACTCCTGTAGTAATGGCTCATGGGATGGAGGAACAAGCTTCGGTGGGGTTTAAAAGTAAAGGCTATGCAGTACTTGGGATTCAAGTTAATGCAATCGCGACTCAATGATGCGAGAATAAGATAGAGGCAATAGGTACTATATGTATGCAAGCATGTGGTAGTGCTTTCCTGGTAGCTCCGTTGAAGCGAGAGATGGATCTGGGTAGAACTCCTGTGATTCCTGATAATTCTCCTGCTGGCCGTCTATTCGAAGAAGAACCAAACAAACAAGGGCCAACATAAATAAAGTGCACAATCATACGAATTAAAATGCGACAAGCAAACAAGCATGCCATGATGAATGATGCACAATTTACATGGCAATAATGTAGCATGGCATGGTGAGGTGTGGGGTACAAGAATAAAGCATTTTATTATTTATATGGTCAAGTTTTATTGCCATAAACAGTTCTGATTTTTAATAATGACATGATGCATGCTTCAATTCAGAACATGGAATGCATAGTTAGAACGGGCTCATCGCGCTGATCGATTTAGACATATTATTTGTCGAATTTGGAGTTATAGAATTGAAGTTATCAATTATTTAAGAAAAGGCATTTTTATTGCATTTAAACAATTCCGAATATTTAATTTGCCCAAATGATATTTTGAATGGCATATTTGAAATCCTCACATTTTTCTGATTCAAAAACATATATTATTTGTATTATTTGGATTTACAAATTAAAAGTTATTAAAAACAGATTTTAAATTCATATTAAACATTTTCTGAAATTTGTTTTATTTAAACAAAAAATAGCCAAACTTTTTATACTCAGAGACAGCTAGCCCCAGACGCTGACGGGTGGGACCGAGCTGAGCTGGTGAAAAACTACGCGTGGTACTTTTCCTACCGCGAGCCAGTCTAGCCCGTGAGTCAGACAGGTGGGTCCTGCGGGCCAACGGACCCACGCAACAGTGGCTGAGCGAGCGGGTGCCACGCGGCAGAGCCGGGGACCGCGGGTTGAGGTCCAGACTTTGCCGGTGTGTTTTTGTAAAACAACCACGGTGGCTGACAGGTGGGGTTCGGGTGGAGCGCAGGTTGACTGAATTAAAAACTGCGGTATCTTTTTGTAAAAAGACCACAGCGGCCGAAAGGTGGGTCCGCAGGGACCGCGGGTTGAGGCAAAAGGGTGTGGGAGGGTATTTGCAAACTATGCATGGGCTACTGTTTTTCTTCCTCTGACGAAACTGACGGGAACGCCAGGACGGTGCGCGACGCCGCGGGGGTTTGAACTAGCGAGCACTCGCTCGCGCCCAGAGGGCGGAACCAGTGCGGTGGCTATGGGGATGTTGGAGGTTTGCAGCTGTGCGGCTAGGTGTGCTCTTGCGACGCGACTGCGAAGACACGCGCCGCGATGCCGGCGCACAGAGGCTGCTCGGCTAAAGGACTGGCGCGACCAGGAAGAACAGGCGAGAGAGGGGGTGTCTGGGAGGTACCGGGGCTCACCGCGAGGTCGCCGGAGGGCTTGGATCGGGACAGGGAGCAGCAGGCCGTCGGCGATACAGAGGCCGGCGGAGCTAGGGTTTCTCTCGGACGCGTCGACGATTAGCAGGTACTGGGGCTTCTCCTCCTCGGCTCCGTGCACAGGGGCGACGCCGGGGACCGCCTCGGCTTCCTCGACGACCAAGCACCGCGCCCGCCACCTAGATCGAGAGGCGGGCGTCGACACCGACGGTGGTCGCCGGGGGTGGAGAGGAGGTAGCAGGGGAAGGGAAGAGGAGACGCAGGGGCCAAGGGAGATCTGGGCGAACGGCAGAGAGACGTGAGGGGTAGATAAGGACGGTGAGAGAGAGGAGGTGCCGTGGGGTGGCTCGGTGGAGGAAAGGGTGGCTTCGGCCACCTTTTCTCCCGGCTCCTCACGTGCTCGACGTGGACAGGGACCAGGGGCAGGGTGGCTGCGGCTGGGACTGGCAGAGGGAAGGAGAGGCTCGGGTGGGGGCCGGCTTGCAGCGAGAGAGTGAGAGAGAGAGAGGCCGAGAGGGTTAGCTAGGGTTGGGCACGGTTAGGGTTTAGGAGGGGTTAGATGGGGCGGGCCCTTACTGGCAGAGAGAGGGAGAGGTGCCTCGGCATGGTGAGAGTAGGGTGGTGAGGAGGTGAGGCTCGGCATGGTGGGGTAGATCATGGGGTGGTGGCTCGGGTTAGAGAGAAAGAGAGATGAGGGCCTAGGGTTTGTGGGTGGTTAGGGTGTTTAGGGTTTTTCTCCACATGCCAACAAGATCAAGCAAAGGGTGGAGGATGTGGTGATGGATAAGGAGAGATAGGGTTTAACATGATCAAAACAATCTCAAGCAAGAAAAGGTGGTGGACAAGATGGGAGGTGTGTCTAGGGTTTTAGGTGCACATGGCAAGGAGAGACAAGATCAAGATGAGGAGGTTTGAGTAAGAGAGAAAGGAAGCTCAAAAAGAAAGGATCCACTCAAAAACCGAAGAAAACCAAAGGAGAAAAAGATGGTGGTGCTTTGCATGGCCCATGCATAGGCATTAAATGCCCTGTTTATCCTTGTAAAACAATAGATAAATTTACATGGCATTTATTCACATGCATTCCAAAAATATGGAAGAAAAGCCAAGCAAAAAGAATTAAAAGGAGGTTCCATGTGGAGTAGATGGAGATGATCATATTTGGATATAATTTAGTCATGCTAGTGTGTATGTTCCACTAGATGAATAAAAGCCTCAAAAATATCCCAACATGAGCATACATTCAAAATAATCCATATGGAAGCTTGACAAGGGGTTCCACTGATAATGCATGCAAAGGTGGCTCCACATATCAATAATGTGAAAACAACATGATACTAATATGAGAGCATGTGGAAATAGAAGTGGATCCATCCCAACCCACATGAGCTAGATTAAGTGCCAAAGGAAAATGTAAAAGCTCATGGATAATTAGGATGGTGGAATTATAAGGTGGTGACAAGGAAAAGGTGGTGGAGTTGAATAAAAGATATGCCCCCAACTCAACTTGGGCATCAAGCATTTATCAAGAACCAAATACAATATATCAAGAGCCAAATATAATTACTAATGCATATGAGATAAGAACCAAATGAAAAAGGTTTTATATGATGCTCAAATGCAATGTGGCATGATGACATGGGCATGAGATAATTATGATGCAACAATTATATGTAGGAAGTAGCAATTATATTACTAGACCATGTAGCATTACATATGTTAGACAGATGGGATGCTACAATTGCAAATTGGGCTTGTAGAATCCCAAATACCCTCTCTGCATCTTTCCTAGATGTCGCTTGTGCATTGTGGAATTGAAGTTCTTTCTTACCTTCGGGTGCATGGAGAGGCTTCACAAATGTTGCCCACTTGGGATAGATACCATCCACGAGATAGTACCCCATCTTGTATGTGTGATTGTTGGCTACAAACTCCACAGGTGCACTCTCACAATTGGCAAGCTTGGTAAAAAGTGGAGACCGATGAAGAACGTTGATATCATTGCAAGACCCGGGCATGCCAAAGAAAGCATGCCATATCCATGTCTCATAGTCTGCCACCACATCCAAAATTATGGTGGAATCCTTGTTGTGCTCGTCCATGCCATGCTGCATGGTAGTTCTTCCACTTCCAATGCAAGCCAAGCATGCCAGGAAATCCTAGAGCCTTGTTCACCTCCGACAATCTTGATGTGTCTTCCGCATTGGGGGCTCGCAAATATTTCTCGCCATAGGCTCACACCATTGCAACATCAAAGCGTTTACACCATTGCAACAACAAAGCGTTTGATGCACTTCATATTCTAGCTCTGACTCATCGCCAAATGATCATCCACAAGATCAGTCGGGATGCCATACGCTATTTTCCTCAACGCAGAAGGGACCTTTTGGTAGGTGCTATGACCAAGTTGCACGACTGTATTCCTTCCTTGCCCGAAGAAACAATCTTGCAGCTTCATCCGCACAACAATTTTCTTGAACAAGTTGGTTGACATCCGAAAGCAGCGACGAAAGTGCTTCTCCGATACAATTGGACTAGGGTTTAAGTAGTTGCGCATGAGCAGCATGTCGGCTTCAATCCGCTCGCGATGAACCACCTCCTGACCAAACATTGAGCCGCTGTGCTATGATCGCTTGTTCTTGTGCATCATCAAAATCATTGCAACCGCCATGTCCTCGTCCATGTCGTACCCCTCATCATCAGAAGTTTAGTACGCAAGGGAGCGCCTCATCATCTACAAATTCATTGTGACATTCGGTTCATCTACTAGAACAAAAACACTACAAAAATAGCAAATATAGAGCATACCTTCGCTGCAGCAAGCGATAGACGGGGAGCAAGGAGAGTTGTTGCCGGTAGATCGACGGCTCCCAGTTGAAGGCGAATCGGCGGTGCGGAGCGGCGAATCAACGGCGGAAACCGAATCAAAGGGCCACCGGACAGCTGTAGGGGTTGCCGGGTAAGGCCCCTTAGCTTAAAAGCGACGACGCGGCAGTCCCTAGCGGTGGATTTGACAGGAGCGGCGTGATGGGAGAAGTAGGCGGCAACGGCAGAAGGGGAAAATGGAGTTTTTCGCTGGCAGTTGGCTGCACGCGCGAGAGGAGAGTAGAGATACGGCAGTGGCGCTTCTGCCGTAAATTTGCGCCGGCCGCGTCGATGCTGTAAAAATTTTGAGGCACGAAAACCGGATACGGTAGCTGTTGGAGACGTTTTTTGTCCTACGGCAGTTATCCGGCCTAGTGCCCTATTTTAAGGCAGTCGTTAGAGATGCTTTAAAGTTTCATACCCTAAAACTAAAAATGAGATGCCCTAAAACTGCTACTCCCTCTGATTCATATTATTGTTCTCAACTTTGCCCACTCCCTCCGTTTCGGTTTACAAGTCCTACGTGTATATCTAGATTATCAATTTGATTTATATAATTTGAATTATATATTATAAAAATTATATCATTGGAAAATATAAAGTCTAAATATTCCGGTGATATATTTTTTCTAATATATACCTCATACTAAGTTGCTCAATTTGGCGACATAGAACTACGCGCAGAACTTGTAAACCGGAACGGAGGGAGTAGATTCGGATGTACCTAGTTAAGGTAGACTATACGCATTTGTATCTAAATAAAGTTAGAAACATTAATATGGACCGGAGGGAGTACTTTTGTTTCTATTTTGCACTATTTGTTAGAGATGCTCTTATACGATAGTGGTGATGTATAGCAAAAATATAGGGCACGACTTTTTGTTTTTTTGCTTTTCGTGCTCTATATATGACATTTTTCTCATATGAGTTCCTTTTATATATGATATTTTTCTCATATGAGTTCGATAGGCAGTCGCTTTGATAATGTGCGTTGTGCTTCGACGGGACGGGACGGGACGAAATGGGAGTCGGGGAAGAGCCAAAGAGTAACTCAAGTAGCACCAGAGCTCCAAAAAAAAAAATAGCACCAGAGGTTTCACTTGGTCAACCGACCTGGCCACCATGAATCCTAGCACCAGAGCTTTCACTTGCTTCGGGAGAGTAGGGAGGGACCCACGGATATCTTCTTCCTCTTGATGGGTCTTGTAGTACTCAAGTAGTCTTCTGCTCTAAAAACATACTAGTCTACTAGTACTATGGTAAATTTATACTATGAGGTAGGCATACAGGCGGACGTGACGGAAGTTAAGCGCGCGCTCGACGTGACAGAACATGACACAGCGTGACATTCATGCATCATGCAGACGCACCTGGCGGTGTTTGCCTGCTCGACACGATGGACGTTGGGTTCCGACGAGGGAAAATGGCCAAAAATAATCTTAAGAAAACAAATTCGTAAAATGAATTCTGGCCGAAAGTATTTTACACGGACTAATCCTTTTGTAGCTCCTCACATATGATAGCGTCTTTGACATAGGCGCTATGGTCCCTGACAGCGTGGCGGCCGCCTGGCCCACCCTGGCCCCACCCGACCGAGTAGCGCCTGGGCGTTGAGCCTGGGCCGTGCAGCGCCTAGGCGCTATGCCCCAATGTGTAGCGCCTATGCGAAAGGCGCTACACATTGAGACTTAGCCCCAGCCGCGCGCCCCCTTCCTACCCGACCCACTCACTCCCAGCCGCCAGGAACAGAGGAAGAGCCATGCGGCGGCCCTCTCTCCTCCTCCCCTCAAATCCCTCAGATTGGAGGCTTCACTCGGTGGACACTAATGAAAAAATGGCCTCTAGTCCCGGTTCATAAGGGCCATTGGTCCCGGTTCCCGAACCGGGACCAATCACTCGGGACTAATGCTAGTCCGCGCACGAACCGGGACCAATGGGTCTTCACGTGGGCGGCGCGCGACGAGGGGGGTGGATCATTGGTCCTGGTTCATGGGACAAACCGGGACCAATGGGTCTCCACGTGGCAGCGCCAGAGACGGGCGGGGGTGGATCATTGGTCCCAGTTCTTGGCACGAACCGGGATCGTTGGTCTCTGTGCCGCGGCAGGATTTTCGGGCTATTTTTCTGTCGCAGCAGGATTTTTTTATCAATTTAATGGTACTACATATATGCAGCAATAATGAAACCACGATATATATATTATACATCATGCATGATCACAAATATATACACCGTCTCATCCGTCTTCTTGGTCGAAACATATTATAATTACAAACGATACTCTCACACGAATTTGATCTAATTTACATTTTCTTTTCTACACTTCACCCTTCCAAATGAAGCGGGTAATAGTATTCTCCTTTCAGATCTATGACTTGTTCTAACAAGAATCTGGCAATTTCCTCTTGAATTGCTTGCACGCGTTCTTATGATAGAAGACCGTCTCGCATCCGTTAGATCTAATATAAAGAAGGGGAGCAATATATATGAATTAAACTAAACACGATTGGTGGTAATAAAATAAAGTTGTGATTATTGTTTATCGTACTTCAATTTTTTTGATGTTCCGGTCTTCCCCTTCTCTTTGGTCGTTTGGCGAATGAACTCGCAGACATAGTATCCACATAAGTTATTCCCGGCTTCCTGCCTCAAGCACTTTACAAGAACGGAGTTCAATCAAAATAATAATCAAGCATGATAATGGTGGTATTGAAACTAGAATCAAAGAGATGCGTGGATCTAGCAAGTAGTACTTAGTCAATGGTTTAAATGTAAGCTCTAGCTTCCAAACACCCCTAGTTTTGGTGGTGAAACGTTTCCAAGCCTTCTGGAGGCATTCCTGCATGTTCGTCCACTTTTCTAATGGTGTGCGTTTCGAGTCCAGGACTTTTACTACTCTGGTGTCAACAGCAATGATTAATAGAATATAGTGGAAGCTTGACACACTAACAAAATATAACACGAGTCAATTATATGCTTAACATCGAGTAAGCGAAAATAGAATGTGTACAAAACAGTAACACTCATCCAGCGTTGTAAGGAAATAGTATTTCCCTTCTGTTGCTAAAATACTTCAATTAACAAACCCAATGTCATAGATTTGTCCTTTGTTGCATTCTTGAATCTTCATTCTGCATATATAATTAGTATAGTGATTAGTAAGATTATACAAGCAACGAATGAGCTGAGCTAAAAAGACTTAATTACATAAATTAATAATACTTACAAACAATAGGCACTAACGATAGCTTTGTCGAGGGCGTCTTGTTGATAAAACTGAAATAATTCTAGAAATTCGATCAGTATGAAGCCATCTCCATGACCATAATGGTGGTGTTTATATGCAGTATAGATCCAGTTTTTGGAATCAGCACAGGCTTGGATGTACCAGTTATGCAATCTTCGCATTTTTGTTGGTAGATCTTTGACTAACTCGGGTTTGACGAGAGGAGCCCCGTACTGGTACACGTATGATGTTTCTTGGTACCCCTCGAACTCATGCATACGGCTCATGTACTCAGTAATAGACAGTCCATATAATTGGGCTTTTTCTCCGTATAGTCGAACAAACCCCGGATCAATGTCCGGATCATGACGCTCCTGGATCATCTACTCATTGGTATCGTACACTTTGAGCGGTTCGATCGATTGATTTTTCTGTTGTCCGAGCTGGGCAACTTCTTTCCCGACTCTCCGCTCTTTTGCCTCAGCCGACTTGGTAATAGAGCGATTATAGTCTGATGTGAGCGCTATGGGTTGGTGAAGCTAAATCTTAAGCGTGGCTGCTTTGGCTTTATCTTCTGTGGTGACCGGGAAAAATGCCTCTATCGGCTTTTTCTTGTTAGCCATGTTAATCTTCCACTTTTCATAATGGGCAGCTGCGGCCACATCAGTTTCCTCATCTGTCTTCTCACAAGGTAGCTTCTTCATATTCTGATGAGGTAGTCTTGGGAGGGGCGAGAGCTTACGTTTCGGTGATCGGAACATGCTCTTGCTGCTGCTAGTGGTGCTGCCCCCCTTAGTATACTTCCGCTTTTGTCTCTGAGGCTTAGGGGAAGGAGACGGCTGACGCGGCGGCGGAGACGGCTGAGGCGGCGATGGAGACGGTTGCGCTGAGTGGTGAGACGATGAAGGCGACGGTTGCGCTGGAGAATGGTGAGGTGGCGGCGAAGGTGGATTGCTGCTCTGAGGAGTGGGTGGCCTTGTCGGCACATAATTTGGAAGCATGATGCTCTCCTTTAGCCATAGAATAGTCCCCCCTTTGGCTTCTCCTAGTTGAGTCAGCTCCATATCTTCCCCTGCAGGGTGGTCTAGCTTCAGCTCCTCAAAATCTTCCTTCACCGCATCCACCGTGACGACAGCGTAACCTTTTGGAACCAGTCTGCAATGCCAAGTTGGGTTAGGCGCAATTGGTACCGCCATGCCGACCGCCGCCGTCACCCTTAAGTTCATAACCTGCACCTTTAGCTCACAAGTTGTTGTCTCCGTGATATCATCCACTGGGTAGCATTTAGGAGGAGATGTCGTCGGTGCATCATCATCAACATCATGGAGTTGCATGGAAGCAACGTTGTTTTCTTATTCGATAGGGCACCGGTACCCTCGAATGCAGCTTCTACCACGTGCCGCTGAGATTGGCCGCTAGTACCTTGCTGGCTAAGTGTGTCGAGTTGATCCTGGTGCCGCTTTAATGCTTCTTCTACATTACGCAGCCGGTCTGCAACGGCCGCTTTCTCAGCTGCCTCCCTTTCCTTTCTCCTCTGATGGCTTTTATCGGGATATCTCTTCATTTCTGGGGGGGGGGGAGGCAACCTTCCACGGCTTGGAGCCTGGTGTGCCTCGTGCTCGTCCGTCGTGTTCAGGATTTTTAAGGGCCCATGTGAGCTCATCGTTCTCTCTATCGGGAACGAACCGTCCCGCTGCAACATCATCTACTGCATTTCTAATATCGTCGATGGGCAGTAGGGGATCATCTTTGTGTTTCTGATTATATATTGCCTTCCCTTCTTTGTCCAATGTGCCCCCATGGCCGTAAAACCAGTTTCTCGCCTGTGGTGTCCATGTTGCGGGCTCTGGTCTGATCCCAGCAGCTACGTAATTGACCTCAAGTGCATCCCACTTAGGCATGCAACCGGCATAGCCAGCAGGCCCCATGTTATGATGGTACAGTTTCTTAGCAGCGTTCTCCGTATTTATTCTAGACCTTTCCTTAGATTTCTCCGATGTCTTGTACTTCACAAAATCCTCCCACTGGTGTCTTAACTAGCATAGCCGGCTTCATTGAAATTCGGAGTCTTCTCTACCTTGACAAAGTTATTGTACAGTTTCTTCTTCCAGTTCTTGAATGCATCGGCCATCTCGCTGAGAGAAAACTTCTTGACTCTTTGCACAAGCTCCATTCTTGCTCTCTCCTCCTCATCTGCATTCACATCTGGTACCGGCAGGAGGAAATTAGTCATGAGCTTGTCAAAAAGCTTATCGTTGGCGTTGTCGCCGACATACGGGACTCCACCGCCGCTTGGCCGATTCGATTCTTGAACGGTGATCGGGATGTAGTCCCTCACAAGAACTCTGCATTGCTTGACAAATTTTCTTGCGACATCGATGGGAGCTTGCGGTTTGCCGTCTACACCGACCACTTCGATCCTATACCTCACAGTGTTATCCAACTTTTTTGTTGGGCCTGGTTTCGTTCTTACAGAAGAAGTTCTCGATCCGGAGGGCTAAAATAAGAAAGAGTGTTAATATATGCATGTATATATATAGACAGCAGTATTTTAATTACAAAAATACATATATACACCTCGCCGGTTTTTGCGAGATTTAAGGTTCCACCGGAGCTGTCGCCTTCTTCCTTATCGGCTTCTCCCCTGTCCCAGGCTTCGGCTTCTACCTCACCGGAGCTGTCTCCTCGGTTGAGAGAATCATCTCCCTAACCGGAATCATTCAAAAACTCACTCGTGACATCGATATCGATATCTTCATTTTCGCAGATCATCCCTTGGAGGATGTTTTCCTGATGTGTTGGATCCATAGTATATGCAAGTTAAATAATCAACACATGGCATCGATAATGATATGACAAGTTAAACATAGTTTAAATTTAACCCTAAGGCATGCTTGGCAATTTAAGTGGGATCCGAAGGGTCCAAACCATAGTACAGGAGAGACCCCGAAATCACCTATGAGGGGTTGATTTCATTCTCTTATTAAACTTGTAATTAAAGTTGTTGAACAATGCATGATTATGAGTCTATTGTGTAGATATCATTTTTCTGAACATTTTGATATATTATACATATTTTTCTGACTTAGAAATAATTAGTTATTAAATTTATAAGATTAAACTCTTTTCTGAAATTATTTAAACAATTATTAAACTTTTATTGGGTCAGCATAGGTAAAGGCTGGGGAACCTTTTCTCACTGATGCATCCCCTACCCACAGTGACTGATTAGTGGGGCCATGGCCATGGCCATGTCGGGCTGCCACGATGGTAGAGCTTGCTCGACGCCCACGTCAGGGCCACATGAGCGCCACCTTGGCGCCACATGGGCTCGCCAGGGGGCACGTCGGCCGGCGGTGGTTAGCGGCACTAGAGTGCTTGCTAGAACACGCAGAAGGTCGGGTTCGAACGAGGGCGTCGCGAGGAAGCTAACGGTGGTCGCGCCGCCCCTTATTGGTCATCGGAGCATCGCCTGCGACGGCGTCCGACGGCGGTGGACAGTGGCGCTCGGCGACAGAAGGAAACAGAGCGAGAGAGAGAAAGGAGAGGTCCTGGAGGACCAGCGGCTCACCACGAAGACGATGGACGGGTCGACGAGGCCGGAGGAGCTTGGAAGCAGCGGCAATGGCGACGACCGGAGTAAGAGCAGACGGTGACCGTGGCGTCGATTTCCAGCGTGTACGGTCGATTCCTCAAACGGTCGTGGCGCGGCGGCGGCAGGCGTCGACGGCGTGAAGCGGCCGCTCTGGATTTGGGCAGCCTGCTGACGTGATTTTGCTCCGCCGCAAATTTTCCTTAGCCGCGCGTCGATGTGCTCTGTGAATTGGGGGGAGTTGGAGGAGGAAGGGTCGGGGCTGTTAACTGTACAGACCATTGGTCCCGGGTCGTCCCAATAACCGGGACCAAAGGACCAACGGTCCGGTTAGTGCCACCAACCGGGACCAAAGGTCTAGGGCAGGAGCGTTGTTGTGCTGCCACGTGCGCGGGCCTTTGGTCCCGGTTCGTCCCACCAACCGGGCCCAAAGGATCAATGGTCCGGGATCGTGCCAACAACCAGGACCAAAGGCGTGTTAATGGCAGCGCGCGCATCCAGGATCATCGGTCCCGGTTGGTGGGACGAACCGGCATCGTTGACCCGTTTTTCAGATTTTGGCAAACCTTTTGGTCTTCCCGCCATTTTCAAATTTGTTTTCTTCTTTAATTAATAAGATGTTTCAATTTAAGATGATTATTTATTTGGAATTTCAAAAAACTTTCAACAGGAAAAGTGCTTCAATTTACATAACTAATCAAAAACCATTTTCTGTTTTCAAATATTTTTGTTTGAACTATACAATTTTACTATTTTCAATTAAAATTGAATTACCAAATATTTATTGCATAATTGGAATTTGAAAAAACCTTCAACAGGAAAAGTGCTTCAATTTAAATAACTAATCAAAAACTATTTTGTGTTTTCAAATATTTTTATTTGAACTATACAATTTTACTATTTTCAATTAAAATTGAATTACCAAATATTTATTACATAATTTGGAATTTCAAAAAACTTTCAACAGGAAAAGTGCTTCAATTTACATAACTAATCAAAAACCATTTTCTGTTTTCAAATATTTTTGTTTGAACTATATAATTTTACTATTTTCAATTAAAATTCCATTACCAAATATTTATTGCCTAATTTGGAATTTGAAAAAACTTTCAACAGGAAAAGTGCTTTAATTTAAATAACTAATCAAAAACAATTTTGTGTTTTCAAATATTTTTATTTGAACTATAAAATTTTACTATTTTCAATTAAAATTGCATTAACAAATATTTATTGCATAATTTGGAATTTCAAAAAACTTTCAATAGGAAAAGTGCTTCAATTTACATAACTAATCAAAAACCATTTTCTGTTTTCAAATATTTTTATTTGAACTATAAAATTTTATTATTTTCAATTAAAATTGCATTACCAAATATTTATTGCACAATTTGGAATTTAAAAAAACTTTCAACGGGAAAAGTGCTTCAATTTAAATAACTAATCATAAACCATTTTGTGTTTTCAAATATTTTTATTTGAACTATACAATTTTACTATTTTCAATTAAAATTGCATTAACAAATACTTATTACATAATTTGGAATTTCAAAAAACTTTCAACAAGAAAAGTGCTTCAATTTACATAACTAATCAAAAACCATTTTCTGTTTTCAAATATTTTTATTTGAACTATACAATTTTACTATTTTCAATTAAAATTGCATTACCAAATATTTATTGCATAATTTGGAATTTGAAAAAACTTTCAACAGGAAAAGTGCTTCAATTTAAATAACTAATCAAAAACAATTTTGTGTTTTCAAATATTTTTATTTGAACTATACAATTTACTATTTTCAATTAAAATTGCATTAAAAAAATATTGATTACATAATTTGGAATTTCAAAAAACTTTCAATAGGAAAAGTGCTTCAATTTACATAACTAATCAAAAACCATTTTATGTTTTCAAATATTTTTATTGGAACTATACAATTTTACTATTTTCAATTAAAATTGCATTACCAAATATTTATTGCATATTTTGGAATTTGAAAAAACTTTCAACGGGAAAAGTGCTTCAATTTAAATAACTAATCAAAAACAATTTTGTGTTTTCAAATATTTTTATTTGAACTATACAATTTTACTATTTTCAATTAAAATTGCATTAGCAAATATTTATTACATAATTTGGAATTTCAAAAAACTTTCAATAGGAAAAGTGCTTCAATTTACATAACTAATCAAAAGCCATTTTCTATTTTCAAATATTTTTATTTGAACTATACAATTTTACTATTTTCAATTAAAATTGAATTACAAATATTTATTACATAATTTGGAATTTGAAAAAACTTTCAACAGGAAAAGTGCTTCAATTCAAATAACTAACCAAAAACCATTTTGTGTTTTCAAATATTTTTATTTGAACTGTACCACCTTATATGGACAATTTCCCAACCGGTGTATCTAGAACCTTTCTGTCCATCCCTCATGAAAAAGGCAAATTCCTGCCGAATCAGGAGGAGGTTGCCAAGATTTGAACTACAAGTACATGATATAATTCTTGTGAATTAAAAAAAATCATTTATAGGTTCACAACATGCTATTTCATCAGAGAACCACTTCAAGTTCAGCGAGGCTCAGCCCCGGGCTAAGAAGCTTCATGCCCGCCGTTTGGAATATAGTTTGAAACGGGCATAAGAAATTCAAAAATGATCCAAACAATGTGAAACCTTCGTGTGGTGTCATATTATGTGTCACAGTTGCAAGCAAAAATATTGAACTTGAAAAATTGCAAACATCATAAAAAATCCTTCACAAAATGACCTATCATGTTTGAGGTTTCATGGCATTTAGGTCAAACCACCAATGTTATGGCTAGAATCAGGGCATAGTTTGTGATAATGTGCCCATACTGTGCACACATGTGCATCTTGGGATGGCTTACGATGTTGTAGGAGGAAGTTTTCCCTTTCGACACACAAAAAAGCCAATTTCCATTTTGGAGGTGCCGAAATCGGGGTGTTCTGTGAAGCAACCACCAAATTAAAGTTTGGAATTGGTACAAAACCATTTTTCAAAAATACTATACCACCTTATATGGACAATTTCCCAACCGGTGTATCTGGAACCTTTCTGTCCATCCCTCACGAAAAAGACAAATTCCTGCCGAATCGGTAGGAGGTTGCCAAGATTTGAACTACAGGTACATGATATAATGCTTGTGAATTTAAAAAAAAAATCATTTATAGGTTCACAACATGCTGTTTCATCAGAGATCCACTTCAAGTTCAACGAGGCTCAGCCCCGGGCTAAGAAGCTTCATGCCCCCGTTTTGAATATAGTTTGAAATGGGCATAAGAAATTCAAAAATTATCCAAACAATGTGAAACCTTCGCGTGGTGTCATATTATGTGTCACAGTTGCAGAGAAAAATATTGAACTTGAAAATTGCAAACATCATAAAAAATCCTTCACAAAATGACCTATCATGTTCGAGGTTTCATGGCATTTAGGTCAAACCACCAATGTTATGGCTAGAATCAGGGCATAGTTTGTGATAATGTGCCCATATTGTGCACACACACGTGCATCTTGGGATGGCTTACGATGTTGCAGGAGGAAGTTTTCCCTTTTACCGCACGAAAAAGCCAATTTCCATTTTTGAGGTGCCGAAATCGGGGTGTTCTGTGAAGCAACCACCAAATTAAAGTTTGGCATTGGTACCAAACCATTTTTCAAAAATACTATACCACCTTATATGGACAATTTTCCAACCGGTGTATCTGGAACCTTTCTGTCCATCCCTCATGAAAAAGACAAATTCCTGCCGAATCGGTAGGAGGTTGCCAAGATTTGAACTACAAGTACATGATATAATGCTTGTGAATTTAAAAAAAATCATTTATAGGTACACAACATGCTATTTCATCAGAGATCCACTTCATGTTCAGCGAGGCTCAGCCCCGGGCTAAGAAGCTTCATGCCCGCCGTTTGGAATATAGTTTGAAACGGGCATAAGAAATTCAAAAATGATCCAAACAATGTGAAATCTTCGCGTGGTGTCATATTATGTGTCACAGTTGCAAGGAAAAATATTGAACTTGAAAAATTGCAAACATAATAAAAAATCCTTTACAAAATGACCTATCATGTTCGAGGTTTCATGGCATTTAGGTCAAACCACCAATGTTATGGCTAGAATCAGGACATAGTTTGTGATAATGTGCCCATATTGTGCACACATGTGCATCTTGGGATGGCTTACGATGTTGCAGGAGGAAGTTTTCCCTTTCGACGCACGAAAAAGCCAATTTCCATTTTTGAGGTGCCGAAATCGGGGTGTTCTGTGAAGCAACCACCAAATTAAAGTTTGGCATTGGTACCAAACCATTTTTCAAAAATACTATACCACCTTATATGGAAAATTTCCCAACCGGTGTATCTGGAACCTTTCTATCCACCCCTCATGAAAAAGACAAATTCCTGCCGAATCGGCAGTAGGTTGCCAAGATTTGAAACACTACAAGTACATGATATAATGCTTGTGAGTTTTAAAAAATCATTTATAGGTTCACAACATGCTATTTCATCAGAGATCCACTTCAAGTTCAGCGAGGCTCAGCCCCGGGCTAAGAAGCTTCATGCTCGCCGTTTTGAATATAGTTTGAAACAGGCATAAGAAATTCAAAAATGATCCAAACAATGTGAAACCTTCGCGTGGTGTCATATTATGTGTCACAATTGCAAGGAAAAATATTGAACTTGAAAAATTGCAAACATCATATAAAATCCATCACAAAATGACCTATCATGTTCGAGGTTTCATGGCATTTAGGTCAAAGCACCAATGTTATGGCTAGAATCAGGGCATAGTTTGTGATAATGTGCTCATATTGTGCACACATGTGCATCTTGGGATGGCTTACGATGTTGCAGGAGGAAGTTTTCCCTTTTGACGCACGAAAATGCCAATTTCCATTTTTGAGGTGCCGAAATCGAGGTGTTCTGTGGGTTTAGGGTGTCGAAATCGGTGGGATAAGGACGCGTGGGTAACCTTTAGACCCGGCTAGTAGGTGCAACCGAGACTAAAGCTGTCGGTGGGATAAGGATGGGTGGGTAACCTTTAGGCTCGGCTGGTGGGTGCAACCGAGACTAAAGCTGTCGGTGGGATAAGGACACGTGGGTAACCTTTAGTCCTGGCTGGTGGGTGCAACCGAGACTAAAGCTGTCGGTGGGATAAGGACGCGTGGGTAACCTTTAGTCCCGGATGGTGGGTGCAACCGAGACTAAAGTTGTCGGCGGGATAAGGACGTGTGGGTGGACGCACTCCTCGATGAGATAAAGCATGTAGCGCATGACGCCCTGTCGGAGGAACAAGACAAAGTAGAAGCGGCACCGTGCCTATAAAAGGACCATCGATACGCCATGGCAAGCAGCTCAACAAGCCAACATAGGTAGAGAGAGTTTCATCCCCATGGATGGAGGGTTGGGAAATCTCCCGTGGCGGAGCTTCTCGAAGATGTCGTTGGTGCACACGCCCTACGGCATCTTCGGAAGCTCCGCCTCGAAAAAATTTCCCTGCAAGCCCGTGAACGACTCCATCTCCTCTAACAGTGTTGGGGAAAGGGTTGAGAAATCTCCCGTGACAGAGCTTCACGAAGATTTCGTTGGTGCACACGCCCTATGGCATCTTCGGAAGCTCCGCCTCGGAAAAATTTCCCTGCAAGCCTGTGAAAGACTCCATCTCCTCTAACAGTGTTGGGGAAAGGGTTGAGAAATCTCCCGTGGTGGAGCTTCTCGAAGATGTCATTGGTGTACACGCCCTACGGCATCTTCGGAAGCTCCGCCTCGGAAAAATTTCCCTGCAAGCCCGTGAAAGACTCCATTACATAAAGTTTCGATACATCATATAAAGTTTCCATACATCACATAAAGTTTCCATACATTACATAGATTTACATAGGGTTTAGGGTTTAGGATATGAATCCTTCGTCGCGTATGTCGATCCCTTGCCTATGATCACTTCTTAGGCCGTAACCATGGAGCATCTTCTTTGCTTAACGGGATGCTTGGGTCAGTTTTCATGGTGAAGGGCGGAATTTCATCAAACTTATCATAATCTGCTGACATGTCTGTCTTGTCCTCGACTCCCGTGATGTTTCTTTTCCCTAAAAGAACTATGTGACGCCTGGGCTCATCGTCTGATGTATTTGTTTCCTTATTTTTTGTTTTTTCGGTATAGAGGACATGTCCTTCACATAAGAAACCTGAGCCACATCATTGGCTAGGATGAATGGTTCGTCTCTGTAACCAAGATTCTTGAGATCCACCGTTGTCATTCCGTATAGCTGGTCTACCTTTACCCCTTCTCCATTCATGTTGACCCAACTGCACCGAAAGAATTGGACCTTAAAAGTAGGTCCATAGTCAAGATCCCATATCTCCTCTATGTAACCATAGTATGTGTCCTTTTTCCCATTCTCGCATGTTGCATCAAAGCGGACACCACTATTTTGGTTAGTGCTCTTTTTATCTTGGGAAATCGTGTAAAATGTATTCCCATTTATCTCGTACCCTTGGAAAGTCAATACAGTCGCAGATGGTGTCGCGGCCAACAAGTAGAGCTGATCTCCAATAGTGGTGTCATTCATGAGATGTAATTGCAACCAAGTGCCGAAAGTCTCCATGTGATTTTCTTTAATCCAGTAGTCATCCTTCCCCGGGAACTTGGAGCGCACAACATTCATGTGTTCCTCGATATACGGAGCCACGAAGGTAGAACTTTGGAGAACTATGTAGTGTGCTTGATTCAAAGAATGTCCTTCCCTAAATATCATTGCTTTCTTTCCTAGCGTGCCTTTTCCACTCAGTCTCCTCTCATACCGTGATTCAGGAACACCAATCGGCTTAAGGTCAAGAACAAAGTCTACATAGAACCCAATGACCTCCTCTGTTCCATAGCCCTTGGAGATGCTTCCTTCTAGCCTAGCACGGTTACGAACATATTTCTTTAAGACTCCCATGAACCTCTCGAAGGGGAACATATTGTGCAGAAATACAGGACCGAGAATGTAAATCTCTTCGACTAGGTGAACTAAGAGATGCGTCATAATATTGAAGAAGTACGGGGGAACACCAACTCAAAAATGACAAGACATTGGACCACATCCTTATGTAGCCTTTCCAGACTTTCTCGATCGATTACCTTCTGAGATATTGCATTGAGGAATGCACATAGCTTCACAATGGCTAATCGAACATTTTTCGGTAGAAGCCCCCTCAATGCAACCGGAATCAACTGTGTCATAATCACGTGGCAATCATGAGACTTCAGGTTCTGAAATTTTTTCTCTACCATATTTATTATTCCCTTTATATTTGACGAGAAACCAGCATGGACCTTGATACTGTAAAGGACTTCAAAAAAGATTTCCTTCTCTGCTTTGGTAAGAGCATAGCTACTTAAGTATTTACGTCCTTTATCAGTATGCTTGTTGTATGGGTCTTTGATACGTTGCTGGTCCTCCCGTGCTTCTGGTGTATCTTTTGTCTTCCCATACACGCCCAGGAAGCCTAGCAGGTTCACGCAAAGATTCTTCGTCACGTGCATCACGTCGATTGAAGAACGGACCTCTAGGTCTTTCCAATACTCAAGCTCCCAAAATATAGATTTCTTTTTCCACATGGCCGTGTGTCCGGTAATGGGGTCTTTCGGAACAGATTGACCGCCAGGACCCTTTCCAAAGATTACTTCTAGGTCCTTCACCATACCAAATACATCAGCACCTTTAGGGAGCTTAGGCTTCTTCCGGTAATCTGCCTCACGTTGAAATTCTTGCCTTTCTTTCTTACTTGATGATTGTTCAGAAGAAATTTACGACACCCCAGGTACACAACCTTCTTACATTTATCCAAATATGTACCTTTAGTATTATCTAAATAGTGCGTGCATGCATTGTATCCCTTGTTTGACTGTCCTGAAATGTTACTAAGAGCAGGCCAATCATTGATGGTTACGAACAACAACGCTCGTAGGTCAAATGGCTCATGTTTGTGCTCATCCCACACCTTTATACCTGGTTCTGCCCATAACTGCAAAAGTTCATCGACTAATGGCCTTAGGTACACATCAATGTTGTTGCCGGGTTGCTTCGGTCCTTGGATGAGCACTGGCATCATAATGAACTTCCGCTTCATGCACAACCAAGGAGGAAGGTTGTAGATACATAGAGTCACTGGCCAGGTGCTGTGACTACAGCTCTTCTCCCCAAAAGGATTCATGACGTCTGTACTTAGACCAAATCGTAAGTTCCTCACGTCACCTGCAAAGTTCGAGTACTTTCTCTCGATGTTTCTCTACTGCGACCCATCAGCGGGGTGTCTCAGTTTCCCGTCTTTCTTACTCTCTTCTTTGTGCCATCGCAACAACCTGGCACGCTCTTTATTTCTGAATAGATGTTTCAACCGTGGTATTATACGAGCATACCACAGAACCTTAGCAGGAACCCTCTTCCTGGAGGGCTCGTGATCGCCCTCAACATCACCAGGGTCATCTTGTCTGATCTTGTATCGACATGCATTACATATCGGGCATTTATCCATATTCTCGTACTTCTCACCGTGGTACAGGATGCAGTCATTAATGCATGCATATATCTTCTCCACATCTAATCCTAGAGGGAAGATAGTCTTCTTTGCTTCGTACGTTGTCTCGGGCAGCTCGTTATCCTTTGGAAGCTTCGGCTTCATTATTTTCAGTAACTTCTCAAATCCCTTGTCAGATAAGCCAGTCTCTGCCTTCCATTTCAGCAGTTCAAGTGTGGTACCGAGCTTTGTGCTGCCATCTTCGCAATTTGGGTACAACAACTTTTTGTGATCCTTTTGCATGGCCTCCAACTTAAGCTTCTCCCTTTCTGTATCACATTGTTGCTTTGCATCAGAAATGACCCGACCATGACCATCAGCAGGCTCATCCGATGCCTGTTGTTCTTCTTCATTGCCGCCTCCCTCTTCTTCATTGTCTTCCATTGCAGTATCACTGTATTCTTCAGGGGACATAGGATAGTTGTCATCGTCCTCCTCTTCTTCATTTTCTTCCAGCCTAACCCCTCTTTCTTTGTGCATGGCCCAATAATAATATCCGGGCATGAAACCTCTCCGAAGAAGATGGCTTTGAAGGATTCTCAGGGCAGAGTGCTCCGCCATGTTTCGACAGTCGACGCAGGGACAAGGCATAAAATTATCCACTTTGTTTTCCTTAGACAATCGATAAATTTATGGAGGCCTGCAATAAAATCGGAATGGCGTCGATCGCCATACATCCATCGCATCCGTGCATCGATCTGCGTCATAATAATTAACCATTACAATAACACCGTGAATAGTAAAATGACCACCCTACATGGACATATGCAATATTTTTGTATCAGTTCCAGATAAAGAAGATAAGGTTGCTAACCTCAGCTAAGGATACCGTGTTGTGCGAACTAAAGTGTGGCTCGGACATTTCATCGAACACCTTGTGTGCAATCAAAGAAAAAAAAGCTAGCACCCACACCTCACACACAATCCAGCAAAATTTGGTGGGCAAAGGGCTAGGAATATATATAGCCAGGGGAGGGTTTTTGGTCCCGGTTATTGCCATGAACCGGGACCAAAGCTCCTCCCGCGCGACACGTGGTGGCCCAGCAGCTCGCACCCCACCCAGGTCATTGGTCCCGGTTAATGGCACGACCCGGGACCAATGACCTAGGTGGGGGGCACGCTGCTGGGCCGCCACGTGTCGCTCGGGAGGGGCTTTGATCCCGGTTCATGGCAATAACCGGGACCAATGCCCACCGTCGCTTCGTCGTCCCCATGTATAAATATGAGGCCACAGCGCTCGCTTTCGCCATAGCTTCTTCCTCTCTGCAGTCCCTCTCCACCCTACCCCTTTAGCTATCGCGTCTCCACCGCACCGTCGTCTCGCCTCCCCTCCCTCTCCAATCTCCACCATGCCGTCATGGAGGTGCCCACGCTCAACCACTACGAGGGGACGATGTTTGTGAACTACGCCATCCTCGCGCCGCCACGCGCGACCGTGCCCGCCTGATTTCGCATCAGCGAGGCGGGTGTGCCGGTGGCTCCGCTCCTCAACCCCACGGATACGAGACGGAGTACGTCATCGCGGAGCGTCGCCGCCAACTGCCCGCGTGCATGAGGGTGTTGCCCCGGTACACGTCTGCTAGCGAGTACTGGCCCTGGCTGTTCAAGAAGGAGCGGAAGGCCTTGGCAACCGCATCGTGGACGGGCGCCTGGTGCACCTGGATCGCCGCAACCAAGAAGGGCGGGAGATGTTCTGGTCCGTCCCTGGACGGACCATCTACACCGCCATCGATGCCGCTAGGAACGCAGAGGAGCTCTGTCTCCCGAACAACACCGAAATTGTGGAGATTTCGTCCGACGATGACGAGGAAGCCGGTGGCTGGGAGGACAGCGGTAGCGGAAGTGTTGTCGACTAGGAATTTGTAAAGTCGCATCTTTGTATGGAAAAATTTGTGGTCGAATAATAAAATGTCTCAATTTATACCTTTGTCTCGATTAATTCGTGAATGATTTTTTCAAAAATAGTGATCAATTCAATTTCTACCTCGAATTAATTTCTGCCTCCAATTAATTTCTACCCCGAATTAATTTACTTTAATTGTCCTGGACTATTGACCGTCACGGGGTTTTTGGTCCCGATTCCTGTCATGAACCGGGACCAATGCCCCACAGAGCGCCATGTGTGCGTCTCGGGGGCATTGGTCCCGGTTCGTGCCACCAACCGGGACCAATGCTTACAGATGAACTGGGACCAATGCCCAGGCGGCATGAACCGGGACCGGTGCCTGGCATTGGTCTCGATTATGGAAACGAACCGGGACTAATGGAATTTGGGTGCTGGACCAAAGGCCCTCTTTCTACCAGTGGGATTTCGACCATCGCCGGCTGCTAGAGGTACCCTCCCTCTATTCCCTCCGTTTTTACCGATTAAAATCTTTCATTTTGGTGGGATTTGAGTTGAAACCCTAGAAATTTGATTTGTGAGGAAATGTTTGGAAATTTGTTGGGTTTATTGGCCAATGTTGGGTAGAATGGTGTCTAAGAAGCATTTAGTTAGGTTTAGGGTTCTTGAATTGTTAGAGTTTGGTTTATTGGAATGTTATGGCTATGGTTAGGATTAGGGTTTGCTCATGTAAGGGATGGTGTTCTTGTTAGATAAATTGTTTCATAATGTGACTACTATATTTTTATTCATCTTGCCATGGGTAGTTAATGATCATATTCTCTTATGTGTTAGGTATGGCAAGAATTTTTCATGTTCATCATGTGGACAAGGATGCATTTTTGAAAGGCAATATAGAACCGGACCCGAATGAGCTAGACATGGTGTTTGAACGTAGTCCAACCTACACCGGGGTCTTGAAGAAAGTTAGGATAGAATTGAAATGGATGGACCCAAGTGATATTGTTGAGTTGGAGGGAAGACATAATGTGAGTTTGGGAATGCATGTCCGTTGGAAGACCATGCGTATCTCTTCCGAGGCCCGTTGTGTTGCATACAAGGAGGTGGTTGCGGAATCACTAGACAAGACTCTTGAACTATTTGCCACCAAGAAGGTTGATAGTTTGTTCCCTTTGGACTTGAACTGTTGTGCCTCCCCATTGGATTCTAGGAGTCCCCCACCCTTCAACGAAGAGGTATTGAGTGACCCTCCTTTAACCGAAACATGGAGCCCGATTTCGAAGTACCAAGATGAAGTATGGGAAGAGAACAATGATGATTATGGGCAAGATGAGAATGAGGTTGAGCTTCATGACACCAATGTTGGAGATTTGGACAAATATATTACGCAAGAGAACATGGACCGTGACATCCCCTATGCTCGAGGGTATGCATCGGACTCGGATGATGATGGTCCCAAAGAAGAACTTGATGAGGAGGGGTTCACGGCTAGAGAGGCCGAAATCCACGAGAACGTATTGGGGCGGGACCACATGGTATCTTTGTTCCGTGATGTTAGTCTCGTGGATGAAGCCACGGTTGATGGCGGGAAGGGTATAGTGCTTGGACCAAGGTCAAGTTCTTACCGAGATGGTAATGAAGAGAATAATGGGATTACTCGTGGAACGAGATTCAAGACCTTGCTAGAATTTAAGCAATGGATAAAGGCCTTCTCGGTTAAGCATCATTGTCCTTACACGGTGGTGCAATCAGATTTGAAGAAGCGCTACACGGTTAAATGTGAGCATGATAGATGTCCTTGGATTGTGCGTGCAAGACCATTCAAGGGAGGTCCCGATTGGCACATATCTAGTTGTGTATCAACTCACATGTGTCGAGGCCCAAAGGTGGATGGCAAGGATGTGAAGCACGGGCACCGAAAACTCACCTTCGAGTTCATTGCTTATAGGATTTCCAATGACATCAAGTCATTTCCAATAATGAGCATCAAGATGGTCATGGAGCTTGTGAAAGCCGTCTTTCACTACGAGGTGAAGTACGGGAAGGCATGGAAGGCGAAGCAAGCCGCATTCAAGATGTTGTACGGTGATTGGGAGGAATCTTATAACCGGATCCCTAGGTTGTTGTTAGCGATGGCCAGTGCTAAACCGGGCATGATTCATATCACTGAACCTTATGGGAACAAGACAAGTATAATGAACGGAAAAAAACGTTTGAGTATTTGGATGTGCATTTTGGGGTTTCGAGCAATGTGTTCGGGCTTTTGAACATTGTAGGCCTGTTATATCCGTTGATGGCACCTTCTTGACCGGACAATACAAGGGCACTATCTTGATTGCAATAGCTAGTGATGCTAACATCTGGTTGGTTCCTTTGGCGTTTGCTTTGGTTGAGGTGGAAAACAATGAAAATTGGGAGTGGTTTTTCCATATTTTGAGAACCAAGGTGTTACCCACTCAAAGGGAATTATGTGTCATCTCGGATCGTCATCAAGGAATTCTCAGTGCAGTGATGCTTGACATTCCCGTACATGTCCCATTGCACCATCGATGGTGCATGAGACATTTTGTTTCAAACTTCTATAGAGCATGCAAGAGGAAGGACTTGTCCGATGATCTACAAGATTTTTGTCTCGCTTAAACGGAGCGCCGTTTCTCAAACTTGTACAACAAATTGTTCCATAACAGAGAACTCAATACGGGGGGCAAAGAGTTTCTCCTTAGAAACATTGGAGATATGGGAAAGTGGGCACGAGCTTACGATGACGGTGGCCGAAGGTACGGTCAAATGACAAGCAACATGGCAGAATGCTTCAACAAGTTGCTCAAAGGTGTCCGTGCATTGCCCGTCACGGCAATAGTCCAATATACATTTGACATGTTGAATGAATGACAGATAGGCAGATTGCAGGAGACTACAAGAATAATCATATATACAAGTTCCCACCGAAGGTTGAAGATTGGATAGAATTTCAGTCAAGGAAAGCGGACTCCCAAGTTGTCATGGAATTTGATAATGATGAGCTTATATACCAATTTATGGAGCCAGGAGGAACCACGGCTGATGGTGTCCAACACGGAGGACATGCGTTCAAGGTCTCGCTTACTACTTGTGGGTGCACATGCGGAAGGCCATTGTTGCTTCATCTTCCGTGCTCGCACTTGTTAACCGCGGCTCGCAGACGACATTTGGACTATAATAATCCGCTCACGATGAGAGAGTCCGAGTTCTCTATCGAGACTACTAAGCAGACATGGGCCCCTCGATTTCACCCATACCTGGACCAATCACAATGGCCGGAGTACCACAGAATTCAACTATGGTACGATCCGAAATGGAAGGTGATTAAACATGAAAGACGCACTACAAAACGCTTTAGGAGTGACATGGATGGATGGGGCCGTGGTGGTGGTCGAGAAATGGGCAACGACCAATTCCAAGAGCCTGGTGAGAGAGCACGGTGTGGAACGTGCAATGTTGAAGGGCATAATGCAAGAACGTGTACCCAAAGGAAGAGAGCAAAAGGAAATGAAGCAAGCACAAGCCAACCGATTTGTATCCAACAAGTTCCAAGCCAAGGGCAAAGTAGCCAACAAGTTCCAAGCCAAGGGAGAAGTAGCCAACAAGTGCCAAGCCAAGGGCAAAGTAGCCAACACGTGCCAAGCCAAGGGCAAAGTAGCCAACATGTGACAAGCCGAGGGAGAAGTATCCAACAAGTGCCAAGCCAAGGTAGAAGTAGCCAACATGTGCCAATCCAAGGGAGAAGTAGCCAACATGCTCCTAGGCAACAAGCTCCTAGGAATCAAAGTGGTTGATCACTTGGGCTTAGTAGAGGAAGAGGTCGATCCCTTGGGCTTAGTAGAGGAAGAGGTCGATCCCTTGGGCTTAGTAGAGGAAGAGGGCGTGGACCAAATCCAGCTAGTAGGATAGGTTATTTGGCAGGACCAAATCCTTATGCGCATAGGTATGGCGAAATAATGATCACACTTTTATGCTTACTTTACTACCTTCCATGCTTATTTTACTAGCTTTCATACTAATATTTTTCAAACCACTATTGTTCACATTCATGCTTACTTAACTAACTTTTACCTTTTTTCTTATTATGGTATGGCCAACAAGAACAATGATGGGGATGGAGTGAACTACTCGAAGTTGTGGGCGGACGCTTTGGCGGTGGTGAGAGAGAGGAAGGAGAAAGAGGAAGAGGAGGAGAGGAAGAGGAAGGAAGTTGAGGAAGAGAAAGAGAGGAAGCGGAAGGAGACATTTGCTCGTGAATTCGATTCGGTGGTTCAACTTGCTCGCGACTTGAGAAAAAAGGAGGACGAAGCGGAAGAGAAGAAGAGGAAGAAGGAAGAGGAAGAGAGGAAGAGGAAAAAAGAGAAGGAAGAGGAAGAGATGAAGAAGAAAAAGGAGAAGGAAGATGATGAGAGGAAGAGGAGGTCCAATGCTAGGCCACCTTGCGCCGATCAAGCTGAAAGGCCACGAAGGGCGTATCGTACATCTAAGGCCCATGGAAAGGAGGTTCCAATTTGTTGGTGCAAAGATGATTGCATTGTTAAGGAGTCCATCGACTACAATTCTGATACTTGGGGAAGAAAGTTCTTCATGTGTGCCAACTACGCTCGCTCTACCGTGCGTACCCGCAACCCGTATGAGACTCCACCGATATGCACAAAGCAATTTAATTTAAGAACCTTTAGTCCATATCATATTAATAATATGCTCTATTATCTTGTAGTCTCTCCCTCCAGTATGCAGGTACTACACTTAGATAGACCTCGAGCAATCTGAAGCTACGAAGACTATCCAGGAGATCGATAGTGCAATAGTTAGACGTCGGTACCAAGAAGTTCTGCGTAACGAGGAGATGGCGGCAAGGCGCAAGCAATGTGAGGACGAGCGTCGCAAGCAAGAAGAGGAAGAGAAGCGCATCACTAAGGAGGCTCGTGATGTAGAGAGGGAAAGGAAGCGTCAAACGGCGTGGCGCTCCCAGGAGGAAGACGAGGAGCGCAAGAAGAAGGGGAAATGGCCCCGTGTTCTAGACTTGTAGACGAAGGCCATGGCGGAGGCTCGTGGTGTATGAGTATGACATGAACTTTGAGTATCTGATGAACTTTGAGTATGAGTATGTTGTGAACTTTGAGAATGTAAAGCCCCTTAAGGGCAAAACACCATGTATGAGTATGTGATGAACTTTGAGTGTGTTCTCAATTGTGTTATATCTGCAAACTTGTAATACAATTCTGGTATATCTTGTGCTCTAGACTGAGAAATGACTGAACTGAATTTAGTTCAGGAGCATAGTGCCTACCTGACAGGTGCTATGCATGTGTAGCGCCTACCTGATAGGCGCTACACTTTGGATTTTTGTTGCTCCAGCCGATACAGAGAGTATACTGAGAGCAAATCGAGCTGCGCCCGCTGGAAAACTCGCTAAGTCAATGTGTAGCACCTGTCTAATAGGCGCTACACATGCATAGCATAGCGCCTGTCAGGTAGGCGCTACACAATGACTTAGCAAAATTTCCGGTGGGCGCAACTCGATTTGCTCTCAGTATACTCTCTGTATCGGTTGGAGCAACAAAAAACCAAAGTGTAGCGCCTGTCAGGTAGGCGCTACACATTGACTTAGCGAAATTCCCAGCGGGCGTAACTCGATTTGCTCTCTGTATTGGCTGGATCAAAAAAAATCAAAGTGTAGCACCAAATTTACAGAACAAAAACAGAGATATTCATAGTGGCAACACATAGTGCATAGATTAACTACTTCCGTCCACATAGTGCAATACAACTACATCATAGTGCCAACAAATAGTGCAATAGTACTACATTATCACATAGATCAACACATAGTGCATAGAACAACATCAGCACATAGCGCACACCACTAAGTGCATAGAACTACTTCTGTCCACGCGTTCTTGGGTGTCGACCCCTCCTCGGACCCATCTTCTGTGTCACCGCCTCTTCTTCTTCTGCTTCTTCTTCTTCCTCTTCATCATCATCATAGTCTAGACCCCTCATCCTCCTACTAGCTCTTGACCTCCGTGGCGGCTCGTGTTCGACAACATTAGCCTTCCCTTTGTTATGGAAGTCCTCCGGTGTCCACCGAGTGAACTCTCTCCTTGGCTTCAATAGGTAAGCGGAACGAATCCGGTAATCTTCCTCCGTCTCATTCTTCATATGAGGCATCTACATGTACGAATGTATGCCTAAGGAAATGTACGGCAAACAAACCAAAGGCACTTAATGCAGTTAAGAAATGTAAGGTCATCCCATACCTCATCCTCCGTACGAGCCGCTGAGGTGGCCTCTTCCTCTTCGTCATCCTCAAGATTAGCCGTTGGGTCAGATATCGACTCGGACCTAGAATTTGACGGTGTTGTGTACTCAGGGTCGCGACAACCTAATAGGTTAGATAACCGACGCATCTTTTTGGCCGTCCGTTGTAATAAAGTAAACGAGAAGTCAAAGCGTGTAGCACAACATGCCCTATAAGTACTCCTTTCATTTTCAACCATACCTTGAGGAGGTATTTAAGTATGCCTTCTGCCTTTTTTCCCTTCGGCCAATCATGGAGAATGTCCTCGGTTTCGTCAGTATGTTTCTTTATCTCCTTTCGCTATGGAGTAAAGAACGCAAACATGTTAGGAAATAAAGCAATGGAAGGGCAAGTAATGTAATGGAAGGGCTAGGAAAACTTTACCGCAAAGTTGAGCGAGGAAGATATCGGGATTTCATGCCCCTCCCTGACAAGCTTGTTGTATTCATTGTAGGAAATCTCATCGAATACGCACGGTTCTTCTAATATTTCCTCCTCGTAAGACGGCGGGAAAATGGAGACACGAGTATTTTCAAGAATCCAATGAAGGTAGTTGTCCCATGCAATTGGGAAATGATCTCTTCCACTATTCCATTCTGTTTGGTGAGCGTGCTCCACAGATAGCAAGAACTCCATGACATACTTCCTATGATGGTGATCCCACTTCTTGATCTTTGTCTGCTTTTTCCTGTCCAACCTGCAGGACAACAAAAATTTTTGTTACTACAACCAAATAGAAGACGACGATGCAATTGAGGAAAAGGGTTCTGATGATAACTTACCTATGAAGCTCCTTGTCGGTGTCCTTATATGCGGGAGGGTGAGCCTGGAACAACCCTAACTGCCTCATCACACGGTGTGAAAGATGGTGCTCAACCGCCCAATTGCAAATTAATAGACATCACATGAGCCAAAGATTCTTTTCCTCCAAACGTTTCGGGTTAAGATCAAACCCGGGAGCAACATCAAAATCGTCCCCGTAACCATAAGGTTCCCACTCCACCTGCAACATATCACAAGAACATGTTTCTTGTAGATTTCTACTAGTGGGTAAAACACTCTAGGAAGTGATGTAAAGACACAAATTTACCTGCTCGGGTGTAAGCGCATCGAACTCGTTTGTGTACTTCATGTACATGGCATCAACATCGCTAGTCATCTCCGACACAACATCCCACTTGTAAGCCCAAGTGGGTGAGCATAGAGGGTGTCTCCTAAACTCTGGCCAAGGAAGGTAACCCACCTCTTTCGGGCGACCTACTGGTAAATGTTCCCAGCTCCATACCGAGAGGAGAACTATAGCACCACCTATTCCAGCGTTGGCGCTTGACCTACCACAAGCATCATCCAACTGCAAGTAAAGTAAAAATGTCAGCATATGATACGTGTGGATTGGAAGTGTATAAAAGGCGGCGGCATAAACAAGCAATTACCTGCCGGTACAAGTAGGCAAGAGCCGTTGAACCCCAGCTAATGTTGCTATGAAAGTGCGTTAGAGCCTTCAGCCACATCCACTGAGCGGTCCTACCTCCACTGTCAGCAAACAAAGTCCTGGAGAGGACATACCACACATACACACGAGCATGTGTCTCGATCACCTCAACCTCGGCTGGCTCCGGGCAGTGCACAAAGTTCGCCACAGTCCACGTGTATGTCGCGCCTGTTGGGACTCTATCTTTACTCTTTTCTTCAAGTTCTACAGGAGCCCTCCCAATAAGTAGCTGCATCTCATTGCGCCACCCGTCAGAATCTGTGTTCATACACAAAGGGTTCCCAGCAATAGGAAGCCCAAAGATCATGGAAACATCCTGATGGGTGGGGGTGATCTCGCCAGTCTGGAGGTGGAAAGTGTGCATCTCTGGCCTCCACCGGTCGACAAGTGCGGTGAGGGCAGCCGCGTTGAGGTTCGGTGTTGACCGGGTCACAAGCGTGATAAAAGGGAGGCGGCCGAGCTGCTGGATGTACAGAGTGTACCGCTCCTCGCACGGCATGTCACTCGAGGACGCGCCATGAGAGTTAATCTTCAAGGGACCCAGCTTCTGCATACATACAAGTCAAAACATTATGCTTCTTTACGGGTCCAACACAATTGAATCAATAGAAAAATTAAGACAAACAATTCCAACATGGTTTTATTACCATATGCTTCTCCGCCATCAAGTATGCACGGTGTTTTGTATCATAGTAATCATCAAGTAGCCACACCATCCTACAAATATATTCCAAATATCAAATCCATATACAACCATCATCGGTGGCCATTGTTTTAGTTTCTACAAGTAACTACAAAGGATATGGGAGCATATTATTGGAACATTTATACAAATCCATATACAACCATCATATACAAATCAAATCAACAACACATTGCCATTCCCCAACAAATACAACTAGCATACAACTACCAAGTAACCAAAAACCATGAAAAAATCAGCCTAAACATGAATCCATCTAGAGACTAGGGTTCCAAGCAAATAAGACTAAAATGTGCAAGATTTTTTGGATGAAAAAGAGGGATCAGAGGAGAATACCTTGAGGGAGAGATTGGGGAGCAAATCCCCCACAAAATACTTCAGATCTGTAGGTTTTTAGGGTGGGATTTGAGGGGGGGAGGAGAGAAGGCCGCCGCCTGGCTCTTCCTCTGTTCTTGGCGTCTGGGAGTGAGTGGGTCAGGGTGGGGACGTGGGCAGCGCGGATGGGGCTAAGTCTCAATGTGTAGCGCCTTTCGCATAGGCGCTACACATTGGGGCATAGCGCCTAGGCGCTGCACGGCCCAGGCTCAACGCCCAGGTGCTACTCAGCCGGGTGGGGCCAGGGTGGGCCAGGCGGCCGCTACGCTGTCAGGGACCATGGCGCCTATGGCAAAGGTGCTATCATGTAGAGTATAGCGCCTTTATGTTAGGCGCTACAAAAAGGGTTAGTCCGTGTGAAATACTTTCGGCCAGAGTTCATTTTGCGAATTTGTTTTTTAGGGGTTATTTTTGTCCATTTTCCCTTCCGACGAGGATGTATAATGGTATCTCCACCTGAACCAAACGGATAATTAAAATGGTCCATTTTTGTCCGTTTTAATCGGGTCACGATAGTTTTTAGGTCACGGTCTGTTTGGCCAATCTTGTTTAGCGGTGCGACCCATCTGTTCGTCTTGGCGTTTTTTGGTGCCATCGCTGTACAAGGCTTTGCCACAGGTTAAACACTCAAATTTACATGCAATAGCACATAATCTGACTATCAAATCAATAGGCAGACGTGTGCCATCGCCCTTTGGGCATGGCCAACAAGTGGCCATTGGATCTCAAATGTGCAAACAGGGTTATATCGTATAAAATGTTTAAGGGTGTGTTCAGTTCGGGAGCGAAGTGGAATGGAATGTCATGGTTCGATTCCACTGAAATGGGTTAGTTTCGTTCTTGTGTTTGGTTAGGACAAAAAATGTAATGGAATGGTTCCATCCTATGTTCGATTGGACCAAAAAAGTGGAATGAAATGGTTCTGTTCTATGTTTGGGTGCATTTAGCAAAAATGATGGCAAGAGAATAGAGATAGCGATAATGATTGTGTGGCTTTAGCATAGAGGAACGGGGAGATTCTAACAATTTGGTGGAATGAGTGCATTCTGGATCTATAGGAAATATTCTCTTTTGAGGAACCACCTCGTTCTATTCCATTTCTCAACTGAACACTAGAACGGCTCTCAGGTGTGGAACCATTCCATTCCATTCCATTCCACATCGTGACACCAACTGAACACACCCTAAAAGAATGGTGGCTTCTCTGCCTAAAAAGTTGTAGTCGCCGTCGCCATTGTCGTTCACATATCGCAAGCCCGGATGGTCTACTGCTACGCATGACCCAAGCCCTCCGATCGGGATCGGCGATGGTGTCCAGGTCGGTGAGCATGATGGAATTCTCCTTGGCCATGATCTTGGCTTCGGTCTCCTTGGCCTTGGCCTCTGCCTCCGCCACCCTAGAGCTAGCCTCGGCCTCCTTGGCCTCTGCTTAGGCCTCCTTCGTCTTTGCCTTGGTTTCGATCTCCATTAGCCTGGCCTTCGTGTTGGCCTCCTCCACCTTGATAGACGTCGTCTGGAGCTCGACAAAGGTCTTGGCGGTGGCCTCTTTCTCTTTGTGCCGCCTCTCTTTCCTCTCGGCGATAGCCTCTTCCTTCTTCTTCATGATCTTCTTCAACGTCTCTTAGAATGCCAAGGAATCAGCCTGGCGGGCGATGTTCGGCCTTCGTAGGCTTATGGCCTCTAGGCCGGCGGGTGATGGCTCAGTGTACGGCGCCAGAAAAGTGCTGGTGCGGTGTTGATGTAGAGATCATTGGGAACCCCAAGAGGAAGGTATGATGGGCACAACAACAGGTTTCCCTCAGTTATGAAACCAAGGTTTAATCGAACCAGTAGGAGCAAGGAAACACCCCAAAGGTGTTGCTAGCTGAGCCTTGGAAGGACGCACTACCGGTGCTAGTAGCAACGTGGAGACCTGCACAACACAACCACATAACTTTGTCCCCAACTTGCGATGAGGTTGTCAATCTCACCGTGTTTTGCTGAAAACAAAGGATTAAACGTCTCGAATAGAAAGAAGTAGAAGTTTACAGAAAGTAAACACAAAGCAGTAAACAGTTTGTAGATTGTATGTAAAAGACAAGGACCGGGATCCATAGTTCACTAGAGGTGGCTCTCCTTAAGATAGATAACATGCTGGGTCAACAAATTACAGCGGGGCAATTGACAAACATCGATAAAGCAATACATGCATATACTAATCATCTTGACTCCTTTGAGATTCGATTGGGCATTACAACATTATACATAGACCGCCATCCAACTGCATCTATGACTAATAATCCACCTTCAGGTTATCATCCGAACCCCCTCCAGTATTAAGTTGCAAGCAACAGATTATTGCTTTACAAACTGCGTTCAAAGTAAACAATACGATTGTTCTATGAACAAAGGATTGTTGTTTTCTCCCTAGTAGCAACAACACATCTAGTACCTTAGAGATTTCTGTCACTTCCCCAGATTACCAGAGGCATGAACCCACTATCTAGCATAAATACTAACTCTTGGAGTTGCTAGCATCTACTTGGCCAAGATAGCTACTAAAGTTGGAAAGCATGCAAGATCACAAATAAAAAATACATGATAGAATCAATAATCAATCTGAAATAGAATCTCAATATCCATTGGATCCCCGCAAACACAACATGCAGAATTACAAATAGATGAGCTTGATCATGAACGGAGCTCACAAGATCTAGACATGAAAGCACAAAGGTGGAGAACCAGCCATCTAGCTACTACATGGATCCATAGTCCAAGGATGAACTACGCACGCATCACACCGGAGGCTTGCATGGTGATGAAGAAGGCCTCCAGGGTGAACTCCCCTCTCCGGCAGGGTGCCGGGAAGAGCTTCAGATCCCTCCCGATCTAGGGATGGAGATGACGGTGGCTAAAGACTCTTTTGTGGATTTTTGATCGGGCACTTATGGTTTTCGTCCCGAGGGCATCTTATAGGCGGAAGGAGAGGCCGAGGGGGTGTCTGGGCTGGCCACACCACCCCCTGGCGCGGGCCAAGCCTGGCCACGCGGCCAGGTGGTGTGGCCGCCCTCTGGCCCCTCTCTGTCTCATATTCTGGCATCTGATGACTTCCAGAAAAATAGGCACTTTGGCTTTTGTCCCGTCCAATTCTGAGAATATTCATTTTTTGACTTTCCTCGAACCAAAAACAGTAGAAAACAGGTAGCTGGCACGATGGCTCTTGTTAATAGGTTAGTCCAAGAAATCATATGAAAAGTACTCCAAAGTGTGGACAAAACACAAGAAAGTGGATAAAACCAAGCATGGAACATCAAAAATTATAGATACATTTGCAATGTATCAGCGGGCTCGAGAACCTACATGGTTGGCGAAGCCTTCGTCATTATCGTCATCAAGGTCGATGACACCGCTCGTAAAAGCATTGCTCTTTGCCTTCTTCTTGTTGTCAAGTTCTTTCCAAAGGGCATAGTTAGTCTTCAATTTTTTTTGCAGTCCTTGATCAACGTCCACCAATGGGACAACATGAAGGCCTTGTTGTCATTCACCTTCTTGAAGTGCTCAATGCTTTCATGACCTATACGTATGGATGCCAACAATATCTCAATGCATATGCAAGACATCGACAAGGAGAGGAAGAGGTTTTACCATGTCAACCGGCATCATGCCGCTTATTTTCCTTTTTTTCACCATCTCATAGGATCCTTGGAACTTGCTACACTCGACATGGATGGTTTCCGATCGCTTGGAGAGAAAGATCATTTCGATCACTATAGAAGGCGTCCTTCCCGAATTTCCTATGCTCATGGAAGAACTTGCCCACCTTTTTCCAGTAGGAAAAATCCGTTTGCTCGGCGCCGCATAGTGGATCTTGCAAAATATCCATCCATGTCTTGCATAGGATCTTCTCCCCGTCGATGGTGTAGCTCGAGGTTCGTTGGCCCAACTTCTTGTTGTCGACAAATGACGCTTCAAGTGAAGTGGTCAGCGACGCGGCCGTGACCCCCCGCCCATGGAAGCGCCGTTGTTTCCAAACAATGACTCGTCCGCAATGTTGTAGGCATCTTGCTGGGTCTCTGTGTCCTTGCCATAGCCGTCGCCACCCTCATTGATCATGTCGTGCATGGCGTCCTCTACATCATTGCCCACGAAATCCTACACCCAATTGGCCATGATAAAGAGATATGAGCAGTGTGCTGGCACACGCAAAGAAATGTCGCAACCATACCATGTCATGGGCGCGTCGGTGGCGCGTTGGGCATTCCTCCGAACAGGTTGGCTTGCGCCGGCATGTCCACGGTGGATATGGACCGCTGCTTTTTTGATGTCTCAAGGGTTGTGTCCGCGGTCGTTGGGGTGCGGTTGAGGTCGATGGCAGGCTCTCCCACCTCCGACAACGCCATGTGGGGATAGACGAACCGAGAGAGCGAGGCGACGATCCTAGTGTGGCCTCCGAGCGAAGCTGTGCGCGGGTCTAGTTTCTTGGGATGGCCGCAAGGCGTGGATGTGACAGAGCTGGTAGAGAACGAGCCAGCCATGGACAGGCCGGGAATAGCAACGGCCCCACCACCGAAGGCCACAATGCCACCGAAAGCGACGGCCAGTGCTTCCTGCTTTATCATGTTCATGTGTTCTTGGCAGCATCCACTGTCAGCTCATTGTGGTTGGCCCTGTTCTGCTCGGAGAGGAAGCGCTCATTCTCCTCCCGACGCTCCTTGTCGACCTCGCACTGCAACCCGCTGGACAACGCGCTTCTCCGTCTCAGTTTTCTGCTCCTCTGGCGTTAGGTCCTTGGCAAGCTTCTTCGACCGGCCATGCTTGTTGGTGGCAGGAACGCCGGAGGGCGCAACATCGACCATGGCAGCAAGATCCATCGTTTTCCCCACCGCTTCTGCTAGTGGAAATTTGGGATAGGGTTTTTGGAGGGAGAAATGGAGTGATCTGTGTGCCAGTGGCGGGAGGGACTGCCAAAGGTGATGGTCGAACACGGGAGGCCACGCGCGCTATCCGGGCCAACCCAACCGTTGTTCAAATTAGGTGCATGGATGGATCGAGCCGGACGCGTCGGTCCGGATGGGTCGGGCCGCTAGGAGGCCGCGCACGTCCCACATGCCTGGGTAGACGCGTTCAGATGCACCTGGGCTGGTTGCGTCGGCCCGGTGGAGATGCCCTAAGGCATCTCAGCGGAGTGGATCCAAATCCACCGTCCGCTTGGTCTAGATGGGTCGCAGCGCTGCAGGATGTGTGGTTGACTCTCCCGTCCAGTCGGACCAGTTCCAACATGATCCGACAGTTTCGGTCGTGTTGGTGGAGATGCCATAATATTTACCTGTTTCTTACTTACGGTCATGACAACAAAGGTGACTTCAGGTAACTCTCAAAATTCATAGGCAATAATGGAAGCAAATACATCGATGAAATTGGAGATGATAAGAGACATCTTCACCAGCGTGCCCAATATGGCGACAAATTGGTCTATTGGATGCAGACCATTTGTTTTTTCTCACACAGGCGATTCTACTGTGTAGTCGGCCATTTTCCAAACCCAAAAAACCCGTCGGCAAACCCAATCCAGCCCCGCCCGTAGCGGCCGGCACAGGAGCGTCGGCACGTCCCGCTGCGTCATACTCCATGAGACGGATCTAGTTGGGAGAGAGACATCGCGCGGTCATCGGACTAATTACCGGGAATTTGTACGGGCACCGACTTGTCCCATCGCCTCTGACATGTGTCAGTGCGGCTCCCGACACCAGAGTAATGCTGCTCCACTGGGCTCTCCGCCATGCCGACAATAAAATCCTCCCTCGCACGCACATAGATGCTCCACCGACAACGCCTCACATTGCCATTCACACCGCATCCTACCACCACCCTCACCGCCGCACCACATATCACTGATAATGGCGCAGAATGGAGAAGCCAGTAGCTCCCGCAAGGCCAAGGAGATTGCTAGAGAAGACCTCGACTAGAGCCTCAAGGTCGTGTACCAGAATGGCCCGTGGTGCCGCCGGACTACCCTATGCCACACGACTGGAACCTTTTCACCACCGGCTACGCCACCCCCTATCCTTGAGGGGGAAGCGCTCACTGACTACATCAACAAGCTCCGGGTGGCATTGTCGCCATCCTAGGAGGAGGATCCGTGCTGGCTGATGGGCGACTCGACGGTTTGGCTCCCGCACTTCCAGGAGGTGCGGGAGGCAGAGCTCGCTCGATGTGCCGAACCAGGATCTCTCGATGTAAAGGAGAGCGTGATTTATAGGTCGTATGAGGCTGGAGGACTTCAAGTAACTTGGATTCTTTCTTCAACTTAATGGTTAGCACTAATAGTAACAAGATATATTTTCTTTTCATCAAGGAATGCATATTTCATATCTTCTGGCAAGAGTTTAAGTTCAAAACTAGGATCTTCCTTGGCTGGAGGTAATTCTCCTAAATTATTAGGTGGAATATGTAATTCTAACTGAGGTGGTTGTTGAGATAGTATTTGTTTTAAAGCTTCTTTTTCTTCATCACTAAAAGGTTCCTTTTGGTTAAGCACATATCGTCCATCACGTCCGATGAAGCAACTTCCATAGAGGCAAGAGTCTCCACTACATCTTTAGCAAATTTCTATTTCATGAGCACATTTAAGGAAAACATTTTCTTTAGATAAACCAATTTCAGCACCCACAGTATATAAGAATGGTCTACCAAATATGATGGGACAAAATGAATCTTGGAAGAAACCTAGCATAATAAAATCTACGGGGTATTTAATTTTTCCTATGAGTACTTCAACATCTATAACCATACCAAGAGTTGAAATATATTCTTTATTAGCAAGTTGGATAGTTATAAATGTCTCTTCCATGTGTATGGATCAATATCAGGATTGATTTTAAGATACAGAGATTATGGTATCACACTTATACTTTCTCCAATATCACAAAGACCATGATAACATGAAGTTCCAATAGCACATGATATAATAGGTTTACCAACTTTGGTGGTGTTCCCTTGAATTACCTTGGTGGAATCTTCACATAAATAAACATCACAAGGATTTTCTTTATTTAGTTCTTTGATGGTATAGATTTGATGTTGAACTTTAATTTGTTTATATGGTTCACTACATCTTCTAACACTCTTGTTTGCAACAATAACGAGTAAATTTTCCTTCAGTTTACTTGGGTATGGGAGTGACGAGGGTTTAACTCATCAATGCCCATTGTTATGAACTTGGGTTTTGGAGAAGGAGGGAGCGCTGGAGACATCCATCGGCTAGCAAACAAGCACACAGGGGACTCGAAGATTTACCCAGGTTCAGGCCTCACAGAGGTCCCTACTCCTGCTTGTCTGCTCGTGGAATTATTGAAGGAATGGAGGATTACAATGGTGCGCAGATGCAATCTGGCAAGGGTTGTGGAAACTAGGGTTGCGTGTGTTCTCCTCGCCGCCCCCTCCTAGCCTTTATATAGATAGGCTAGGTCTCGGCTAGTAGGTCGAGTCGGTTACAAGTTAGGGTTTTCCCCTTTGAACTTTCTATCTTTAGTTTCTTCTTGTTCTTCAAGCAATCGAGAGTCCGTAGGCTACTCGAGTTCTCCGTTTGGGCTTTGGCGACACCGTGGGCTTCCGCTGTATTCAGGCCGTATATACCGAACTCGAGTACCTGCAGGGTATACCCATGTCAGTATACCCCGAGTGTCCAGTGGAATCACAGATTCGACTAGGGACTTTATGAAGCCTTTCGAGTGCATGAATGAGTATATTTTCGACTGCTCTGTTTTGTGTCATAGGGATTGTTGATGTGCACGCCTGATTTAACCGATGTATCGGTATCAGTGACCTACCTTAGGGTAAAACAACGCAATCTACTCAGACTCGAGTCCCTGGACTTGAATCCGGAAATATGCTGTTGTAATTTGACTCAAGCCGTGGAGGTCTTACACGAGTCGAATTCTAGTATATGGGTGTGAGCACTCAACGCGTCTGTCAAGGCATGTTCATCGTACCTGTAGGCACAGATATATTTCTGGTAGTGCGCAGCAAATGCGTTGCCAGGCCTTATTCAGGTCTTATCTTCACGCTGTAAGCGCGGCATCCGAATTTTGTCATCGTGGAGACGATTCGGGTGGCCCAGGAGACACAGTCTCTTTGCAGGGAAAATATGAGGTGGTGTCGCTATAAGCTTCAAGTGCGGATGTTATTGACACACAGTACGATGTGCAAATAATCATAGGGTGCGCGACCAGCGCTCCCTATGGGAGTAGCCCCCGAGTGCCTGGTTGAGTCGGAGACTCAAGCAGGGACTAAAGAACTTTTGCGACTGCTGTCGTCTTTTGTTTGCTTGTTTTAGTCGAATTTGCTTCCGGCGCTCCCTATGGGAGTAACCCATGTCCATAGTCGGATCGTGTTTCGAGTGGTTGGGTTTGCTTTGATTGTCCATGTTCCTGCAAAAAGAAGAAGAAAAAATCATAGGGTGCGTGACTAGCGCTCCCTATGGGAGTAGCCCCGAGTGCTTGGTGGAGTCGAAGACTCGAGCAAGGACTAAAGTAGTCGAAATCTTCTGCTGCGTAATTTTGGATGACGTCAGTGCTGACAATTCCATGACCCTAGTTGCCCGCGTGAGCGAGTTTGATGGGACGTGACGAGCGGTGTGTCCCATTTCCTGACTCTGATTTGACCAGGCGTGCGTAATCTTTATTTTAACTGTGCCTCCTCGATTTCCGCGCGTAATGGCAGTAGTGGGGGACGGTTCGCGCTTCAGGTCCTCCACGTTTCAAGCGTGATGAATGCCACGCGTCTGATAGGGTTTTTCTTAGCCATTGGATTGCATCTTCTAGGGGGTAAAGTAGCGATGCGGCGGCGGTAAATTTCACATCTACTTATTCTTTGCCTTTGCCTCCGTCGCCATTGCCACTGCTCCTCTGCTTCTTTGCGCTCCTTTCCTTTGCGGCGCTGGACCAGCTCCGCATATTTCCCAGCTACTTCCTCCGGTCACACGGCCGCCGCAGAATGGGGAAGAAAAAGGGAGGTGCTACGGCCGATTCTGCTGCTGCCGCGGCCGCTTCGAAGAAGAAAGGTGGCTCCACCACTACGAGCACCAGCACCGCCGCTGCCAGAAAGAAGAAGGGGACGGGCACTCGCGTCACCAATGGTGCGTGGCGCGCGTCCGTGATAGTCTTCTGATCTTCGTATTCTACGCCAGGACGGAGTTTTGTTTTCCGCAGTCGCGAATGCGCGTGTCCCTAGCAGCGAGGTAATCCCCTCTCCTCCTGCTGGCTTTCGGGTGATGTTCTTAGCGTTCATCATCCGTGGTCTTTCGTTGCCCCTGCATCCTTTCTTCAGGGGCCTTCTCTGCTTCTACGGGCTCCAGCTCCATCAGCTTTCCCCAAACTCTATCCTCCATGTAGCTTGCTACATTACCCTTTGCGAGTGCTGGCTCGGAATCGAGCCGCACTTCAGCCTTTTCAAACGCCTCTTCAAGCTGAAGCGCTAGTCAGCATCTGGCTCTGTAGTCTACGAGGTAGGCGTCTGCGGTATCCACGTCGATCACTCTGCCACATACTTCGACATCAAACTCACGGTGTCCGTCCAAGGGTGGAGGGACAAGTGGTTCTACATCCGTGACCTGAAAGCCGATGGAGACCACTACGGACTCGCGCCCTTCGATCCCGCGAAGCCGTGCAAGAGGATGCGCTCCTGGAAGAACGTGATTATGCCTGGCGAGTCCGCGGAGACAGATGTCCTATACGAGCGCGTTTGCGACCTCGAGAGTCGCATGGGCAAAGAGGAGGGAGGCTGCGCCCTCATTCGCACATGGCTGCGCCATCGCGTCCAGCCCCTGCAGGCCAGAGTCCACCCTATGTTCCAGTGGACTGGCGCGGACGATGTCACTCGCGTGTCTGCCGATGGCATGTCCGCGAGTGAGGTAGATAAGAGAGTGCGACTGGTCACCAAGTACGCCGTCAAGGATGTGCTCTCCAGTGAACCAGATGTCCCTCCATTCGATGCTGCTAACCCTCCTCCGGAGGTATAGTTGTGCTACGTAGTTGCTTTGTTTGTCGATTCCTTCTTTACCGTTTTCTTGACTTTGTATTAAATTTGTTTTCTGTATGCAGGATTGGGTGGTGTCGCCCTATATGCCCCCTCTTCCCGAGGGGATTATTCCTCATGAAGCCTTGGAAGAGGACGAGTCGGAGTCGACCGTCCCATCTGATGTGGAGGAGGAAGCCCCCGAGTCAAGTGGTCCGGACACTCGCAAGCATTCGCGCAGCGAGGATTCAGATGCGTCGTCTCCTTTGACTCCGGAAGGTGTGGGTGTTGGTGCAGAGTCGCCGATCCCAGCTATTCCTGTGAGTGCCATGGCTCCATCCTCTCGCAAGAAGATGCGGCTGCCGAAGGGGTCATCGTCAGAGTCAAGGGACCCTTCCTTCGATTTTTACAATTTTGATTGGTAAGTATACGAGTCTTCCTGTTGGTTCTTCCTTGGAGTTGCTTTTTCTTGATGTTGGTTTGGTCTTGCAGTCAGCATGCGTCGTCATCTTCTGGCGACATCCAATTTTTGAAAGAATCTGGAGTCGCGACCTCGAGGGCCAAGAAAGAGGTTGAGCGTGCTCCTTCCCCTCCATTGGAGGCCCACTCCGGGCATAATTCATCAAGCTCTCCACACGATGGGGAGCATCGGATGGTTGCCCGGATGACTGCTCATCAATCGACTTCGGAGTCATTGGAGGATCATGTAAGTGTAGTCTATCTTCTTCTGATGTTGCAGTCGATTTTATCTATGTCATCTGCTGATCCTTTGTTTCTTTCCTTTTACTATAGCTCCTTGTGAAGGAAGCGGCTCACCTGGCGGAGCAGGTGCTTGCGATGGGTCGCCAGCATGCAATGGTGGATACGCGCTATCGCGTGGTGAAAGTAAGTGCCTTTTACTTCTTCTTCTTCCACATCGCTGTTATGTAGTCAACTGATAGTCTATCCCTTTTGTTTTGTTTTTCAGCTGAACATAATGCCCTTCTTCGCAACACCGCCACCATGGAAAAGATGCTCGCCGCGGCTGTGAAGATCCGCGATGAGGCAATTGCGGCACATGACGAGGCGTAAAAGCACGAAGAGGATCTGTGTGCCTCCATCGCAGCTAGGGAGAAGTTGTTCGAAGAACAGCTTTTTTGAATTGTCAAGGCTCTCTCAGGTATTTGCTGGTCTGCATTTTCACCAACTGCCTCTTTTTCGATTGCCTTCGATGTTGCTATTTGCTGCTGACATTGAGCCAATGCTTGATTCTTGTGTAGATGCCAGTGGTCTCAGCTTTGACGCACAGGCGCTTCACCGTGATGACGCATTGGCGGGTGCTGTCTCGGCAGTCGAAGACCGCAGCGCTGCCGTGCAGGGTGCACTCGCCAAGGCTAAAGGCGTGCTCAGCCTCCTTCGGGAGGAGATGACACCCAAGGCTGAATTGATCGAAAATCTGGATGAGCTGCTGTAATCTCTTGCCGGAGGCGTTCCTGCGAGCTTCAAGAACTCGCTCCGTGCGGCTGGTGCGTCAATGTGACTCGCAATGGTGCAAGCCCATGGAGTTGAAGTTGATCCTGCAGTAGTTTCAAGGGCAATGCCTGTCAGCGCGGATGGCCAGCAGGTAGTCTTTGCCCCTTTCGCGACTGCTTGTGGCAAGTATGGGCCACAGCTGATCAACACAATGGCAAAGTACTCTGAGGAGCTGCAGCGAGCCAAGAAGGCGGCGAAGGCTACGGCATTAGGGGCCGGCGGAAAGTTAGTGGCATCTGATACCGCCACGGACTCGATGAGGCCCCCAAAGCCAAAGTCCAAGTCGAAGAAACCAATTGGTCCTCAGTAGTCTTGTAATAGTTAGATAGCTTATGTCTTCTGTCAAAAAACATGCCTTTTGGCGAGTGTGTCTGCTGATACTTTTGCTAATCTTTCATGCACTCGAATCTTTTGTTTGTGCATCGCTTTAGTCTTTTTATTGCTTCTTGCTTGACTTGTGATAGGGCACATCAAGTGAACCGTTGAGGGAACCTCAGGATTCTCCGCCCCTTGATGACACTTTGACACCGCCGCGCTCAAGGGTGGATGAGCCGTCTCTGCTCTCACGACTCCGTGATTGCGTGAAGTAGTTGGAGCGTGAATTGCCCATACTCCGTGGTAATGCGGATGTATGGAAAACGAAGGCAGAGAAGGCCACCGCCCGAGAACAATATCTGTTGGGGGAGGTGACGCAGCTGGGCGACCAATTTAAATGTTAGCTTTCTTACTCTTATCTTTTCCTTGTAGTCACTCGCAGTGGTTTGCTGTCTTCATACTTCCGTTTTTGCTTTGTATAGTTCTCAGCGCGCGCCATCCGCAGGATGAGAAGGATCGAATTACCATTCGCATGAATGACCTAACCCACGAGCAGCTTCAGGCGAGTGGGTACTTCTGGGTCGATCATGATCGCGCAATCGTGTTGGCGACCCTGCAAGATCGTGCGTCGCGAGTGCTTCATTTTTTGAAGAAGTCGCATTCATGCTTGAAGAATATTTACCGGACGATGTTCCTGTTGGACGCTGTTCCATCGAGCCTGCTGGCCCTTCTCGCTAAATTTCATGACTTGAGTGCGATCCGCGAGTGTGTACGGAAACTGTTAGTGGCTGGTGCCAAGGCTGCTCTGTCGTCGGTGCGACTACATAGGCCTGATGTAGACGTTGCAGCAATTGCGGCTGGACCACCTGCACCGCCAACAGGTTCTGCCTGGAACATGGTGCCGCACTACCAGGCAGTGGATCGCCCAGTAGAGGAGATCGTCGACTTCTTCGAGGAGCAAACCAATGTTCTCTTGGTGCAATAGTAGTTTAGTTTGTATTCTGCACATAATTGTACCAATGTTGTAAAGTTCATATATATGCTGTGTATAACTGATTGTCAATGATGTATAAAAGAGCTTGTTAGCGTGTATGTTTTGTGAGTGCATTGCACTATGTGACTCCTTTTCTTTAGCCTGGTTATGTGTTTAGCTCAGTCCCTTGTCAACCTGTCAGGTGCGTTGCAACTGGGTTGATGTTTGTCAAGGGTTTCGATTGGTGTGCCAGCTACTCAGGATATCGCGTTTTAGTTCGTAGAACATATGTGTATAGGGTGGCTGAGACCCACAAGTATAGGGGGTGTATCGCAGTATTTTTGATAAGTAAGAGTGTCAAACCCAACGAGGAGCAGAAGGTGCTGGCTAGTGGTATGGATCAGGAATTCTCTGCAAATACTTAGCAAACAGATTTTTAGGGGTTTTCGGTAAAGCAAGTAAACAAAGTACGAGTACATAAAAGACAGTAGGAATAAATGCAGCAAGTGGCTCAATCCTTTATGCAGCAAAGGACAAGCCGGTTGTATTTCTATAGATGACCAAACGTTCTCGAGGACACATGGGAAGACTGTCAAGTGCTTTCGCTTCATATAGTCGATTAATCTTCTTTAGCTTGCTAAGTGTTGTGTGGGTGAACCTGTGCTAATGTACCACCCCATCCAGGACTAATACATAGTTGTGATTATACCCCTTTCAAACATCCGTAAGTACAAGGAAATAATTAAGGTAGAAACCTAACCACAGCTTTAAACTCTAAGACCCTTACGTCCCTTGTGCAATGGTTTCCTAACGGGGGTTCAGGTTTCTGTCACTCCGGCAACCCCTACGATTAGTAGCCAAATACACAATGCATTCCCCTAGGACCATATAGGTGAAGTGTCATGTAGTCGACGTCACATGACACCACTAGAAGAAGTACACCACAACTTAAATAACAATCTGTTGAATCTTTCTCAACACAACTCCACTACTAACAACAAGACTTCTCCCATGTCCTCAAGAACAAAACGAACTACTCACAAGACATAATATGGATCATGATCAGAGATGGAATAATGATGTATAACAATATGAACATAAACAATAATTCAATGGTTCACTCAATAGCATCAACTACAAGGAGTAATCAACACCGGGAAAGTTTCCCCTATGAACTATGCAAGATTCAACGCAATTGTTACAGCAATATGGAGATGGTGATGAGGGTGCTGATGGTGATGATGGTGGTGATGATGATGATGATGATCCCGATGAAGTCCAGCTTGATGGTGGTGTTGATGGCGATGATCTCCCCTTTCCGGGAAGGAATTCCCTCGGCAGAAATCTGTCTGCCAGAGAGATCTTTCTCTCTCGGTGTTTTCCGCCCCGCAGAGGCGACATAATCTTTCTGTGGTCGCTCCCCGAGTCTTAGGGTTTCGGGAGGATGATATACGCCAGAGGGGAGAGGCTGGAGTGGGCCAGGGTGGCCACACCACCTCCAGGTGCGGCCTAGGCCTGCCCGCACCATGGGGTGGTGTGGGCCCCTTGTGGCCCACCTCCACTCCATCTTCTGGCATCCTTAGTCTTCTGGAAAAATAGGATTTTCCGTATATTTTCCCAGATTTTCTGATCTTCGCGTATTTTGCCTCCAAACATCACCTTTTCCATCAGAATCCTGACTGCAGCAGGTCCATGCTCCAAAAGTCATCAACCATGCAAAAATAGATGAAATAACATAAGTATCATGTCTCAGTACGAAATATATCAATGAATAATAGTGAATTAAGACATAGAATAGTGATGCAAAATGGACGTATCAGTGGCGCAGCCCCCAAGTGGATAATTTGCAAAAAATAAAGGAAAACACGGAGTTTTGGGGCACTTAGCTTTATTTATTCGCAGGATAGTACGAAGTACAATATGTGGCTAAGTAGCCTTGGCTGAGTAGCCTTATTTGCAATGTAAAAGTAAAAAACGCGACTAAGGGTAGAAGCATCGCAGCTGGGCGACGTTCTAGGGGTTGGAGTATGCGACTCCTGTTTCTAAATCTTGAAGGCGATAGGTGCCACCTGAGATTACTTCTGTAATCACGTATGGTCCCTCCTAGGGGGACTCGAGCTTGAGATGCCCTTGCTGCTTCAGTCGCAGGACCAGGTCGCCTTCGACGAAGGATCTGGGGCGTAGTCTCCTACTGTGGTAGTTGCGCAGGTTCTGCTGGTAGATCGTTGATCTTTCCGCGGCGATTTCCCTTGCCTCGTCAAGGAGGTCGATGGAGTCTTTGAGTGCCAGAGTTGACTCCTGCTCGCTGTAAGCAACCACACACGGTGCTTTGTATCGTACTTCGGCGGGTAGCACCGCTTCAGCCCCGTGCACCATGAAGAACGGAGTGTACCTCGTGGCGCTGTTTGGGGTTATGCGCAGGCTCCAGAGTACCGATTGCAACTCGTCTGGCCAGCAACCCGCGGCCTATTTGAGTGGCCTGAGGAGTCGTTTCTTGATGCCTCCGCAGACGAGCTTGTTAGCTTTTTCGACATGACCGTTGGTCTGAGGATGTGCTACGGAGGCATAGCTAATGTTGATTCCCAAATTCTCACAGAATTCTTAGAACTCCTTGGATGTGAAGTTTGTCCCGTTGTCGGTGATGATGCTGTGTGGCACTCCGAAGCGGTAGACGATGGACTCGAAGAATTTGACGGCGCTGTATCCTGACTAATTAGTCACTGGCATGGCCTCTATCCACTTGGTGAATTTGTCGACTGCGACCAAGAGGTAGACGTAGCCTCCTCGTGAGGACCTTGGGAGTTTGCCGACCATGTCAAGTCCCCATTGTACAAAGGGCCAGGCCAATGGAATTGGCCAGAGCTCCACGCTAGGTGCATGCGGCTTGTCCGCAAATCGCTGGCAAGCGTTGCATTTTTGGACGATGTGCTTGGCATCACGCATGGCCGTGGGCTAGTAGAATCCTGCTCGCAGAGCTTTGGCGATGAGGGCGCGACTGCCGGCGTGGTGCCCGCAGGTCCTCTCATGGATGTCGAGGAGAAAAACTCTTCCATCGGCCATGGAGACGCATCGTTGGAGTACTCCTATGATACTGCGCTTGTATAGTTCGCTGTCGATAACAGCGAATGCCTTGGAGCACCTTGTGATGTGCCGAGTGTTAGTCGGATCGTCCGGTAGCGTTTTGCTGAGGAGGTACGTAATGTATGGTTGGGTCCAGGATGGTTCGATCATCATGACGCTCATTGGTCCTTCGAGTCCTGTGTCTAGCTCTAGTTCATTGAGTGCCATTGGCTCATTGGGCGGCGTAGCCCCCGAGTCCATTGTTGTGCTTGGTTTCTTCTCTGCGGCCTTTGGCTTGATGGAGCGTTCGCAGATGTGGTCGAGAAATACCCCAGGTGGTATGGGGGCGTAGGTGGAGCCTATATTGGCGACTGTGTCCGCGTCTTCATTGCTTTCGCGTCCTATGTGCCGCAGCCCCACAACCATCGAAATCCCCTTTGAGTGTGTCGTAGAGGTCGCAGTAGGCGATCATGTTGTCGTTCAGTGCATCGCACTTATGCATTGTTTGGTTGACGACCAGCTTGGAGTCGCCGTATATAATGAGCCTCTTGGCGCCGCAAGCTTTTGCCATCCTCATCCCGTGTAGCAAGGCCTCGTATTCGGCTTCGTTGTTGGAGGCGGTGAACTGCATTCGTAGAATATATTTCAGCTTGTCTCCCTGGGGCGATGTCAGTATAACACCTGCACCAGATCCGTTCTTCCGTTTGGATCCGTCAAAATGCATTGTCCAGAGGTAGGACATATCTGGATTTTCAGGGAGCTGATTTTCCATCCAGTGCACGAGGAAGTCAGGGAGAACTTGCGACTTGATTGCATCGTGCTTTTTGTATGTGATGTCTCGTGGAGACAATTCAATTCCCCAAAGCGCGACTCGCCCAGTGGCGTCGGGGTTATTGAGGATATGTCCCAGCGGGGCGTCGTTGACCACCACGATTGGGTGTTCCTGGAAGTAGTGGCGCAGTCGCCGGGCGGTCATGAAGACGCCGTACGCCAGCTTCTGGTAGTGCGGGTACCGCTTTTTTGTTGGCGTGAGTACCTCGCTGAGGTAGTAGACTGGGCGTTGTACTCCGTGGACGTTGTTTTCCTTGGCTCGTTCGACTACGAGCACTGTGCTGACCACCTGGTTGGTGGTAGAGATGTACAGCAGCAATGGTTCCCTTTCATGTGGGGTCACCAGTTCTGGCGAGGTGGATAGGAGGCGCTTGAAGTATTTGAATGCTTCTTGCGCCTCGTTGGTCCACTCGAACTTGTCAGCTTTGCGGAGGAGTTGGTAGAAGGGTAGTGCCTTTTCGCCCATTCGACTGATGAATCGACTGAGCGCCGCAATTCGCCCAGCCAGCTGCTGGACACCTTTGACGTTCTTCGGCTTCTCCATGGCCAGTATGGCTTTTATTTTGTTCGGGTTTGCCTTGATCCCTCTCACGGAGATAAGATACCCGAGTAGTTGCCTAGATGGTAAACCAAAGGCGCATTTGTCCGGATTGAGCTTGATCCGGTAGCGGTCGAGGTTGGCGACGGTTTCTCGCAAATCGTCAATTAGTGGGTCTTCCTCTTTGGTCTTGATTACTATGTCATCAACATAGACTTGAATGTTGCGACCAAGTTGATTCTTCAGGCAAGCCTGCATGCACCGCTGGTAGGTGGCTCCTGCGTTCTTTAGCCCGAAGGGCATTGTGTTGTAGCAGAACATACCAAAGGGCATTGTGAACGCTTTTTTTTCTTGATCTTCCTCTTTCATTTGAATCTTGTTATAGCCCGAGTAGGCGTCGAGGAAGTAGAGGCGCTCGCATTCTGCGGTGGAGTCGATGATCTGGTCGATTTGCGGTAGCGATAAGTGATCCTTTGGACAATGCTTATTCAAAGAGGTGAAGCCCACGCACATCCATAGGATATCCGTGTCCTTTTTTGGTACCAGCACCGTGTTGGCGAGCCAAGTGCTTTCCTTGATCTTGCGTATAAATTTGGCGTCGAGGAGTCTGTTGATCTCCATTCCGACTGCCTTTGCCCTTGGTTCAGACAATCGCCGAATTGTTTGTTTGACTAGCCTTGCGTCTGGGTTGACGTTGAGTGCGTGCTCGGCGAATTCCCTGGGAACTCCTGGCATGTCCGCTGGACACCAGGCGAAAATTTCCCAGTGCTCACAGAGGAATTTGACGAGCGCGAGTTCCTATGCGGGACTCAAGTTCTTGGCTATGAGGGCCGTCTTGGCGGGATTCGATGGGTGGACCTGAACTTTCTTCGTGTGCATCGATGAGTCGAAAGATAGATCGGGCGAACTTGGCCGACTCAGGGGGCAGACTGTTGTCTATTGACTCCTTTAGTCTCGCGAGTTCTTCCTGCATGCCAAATGACTGGGAAATTCTGTTGAATTCCTTGTCGCATCTGTCGGATCTCTCGAAGCTCCTGTTGTGTGATGACGCCATTAGGACCTGGCATTTTCATCTGCAGGTAGGCGTAGTGTGGCACCTCCATGAAGCTAGCGAACGCCACACGTCCGAGGATGCAGTGGTACTGTGAAGGCCAGTCGACGACCTCAAAGTCGATGCGCTCGCGCCGAAATTTTTTCGGCGTGCCGAAGATAATGTCGAGGTTGATTTTGCCAAGGGGATACACGCCTTTTCCTGGGATGATGCCGTGGAATGTTGTGTCCGAGGCTTCTAAGCAAGTTAGAGGGATCCTCATTGCTCGCAAGGTGCTCGCGAATATAAGGTTGATGCCACTTCCGCCGTCCATGAAGACGCGGCTCATGTCGAAGTCTCCGATTTGTGCCTCGAGTACGAGGGGGCAATGGCCTGGACGAGGTACTTGAGGCGGATGGTCACGCTTGTCGAAGGTGATGTAGGACTCGCTACCACTGAGGTACTTAGTGATAGATGGTGGCGAGTTTGTTGCCAAGTTGACTTGGCGAGTGATGGCCTTCTGCACCATATTCGAGTGGCGTCCCTTTTGGATCATCATGGTACCCATGGCCCGTGGGTATGGTTCGCCTCCCTGGTGCTGGTCCGGCGCAGCTGCATTTGGGGTTAGTCCAGGTGGTGGTGGCGGAGCTCCGTGTGCCACGGCGCCTGGAGCGGCTTTGTAGCCCCTTTCGACTGCGTTGCGATTCATCCGAGCTAATCCCTCATGCAGTTTGAGGAACTCGCGATAGTCCTTGAGGAGGTGGCTGGACTTCTTCTTTCCGTCGTGCTTGTCGATGTAAAAGTGCACAGTGCAAGGCCCGGACAGCTTGTCTTCAATGGATGTTGCGGGTGCCTCATTGCGATTGCGGCGCTGGCATACTTGCGTGGTTTTCCTGGAGTCGCGGTATCCGCCACTGCGATAGCCGCTATTGCGGTTGTCATCGCGTCTGTCGGTGTAGCTGGCTGCGACCCTGTTGACGTCGTCGCGGTCATCATAGATGCGCATGCAGCGTTTGCTTCGGCAGTCGCGTCTGTGCTCGAGTTCTGCCTCCTCGTTAGAGTGAACGCGATTCTTCACCGAATCTTCTCCATCGGCGCACCGATTCGCGATTTCCATCAGGTGGTCGATGGTCTTGGGCTTCGAGTGCCCAGCTCCTCCCTGAGCTCTATGCGGCGAACGCGGCCATTGAATGTGTCGATTGCGCGGTCCTCCGAGATATTTTTTGCGGAGTTCTTGATAATGGACCACCTTTGGATGTACGAGCGTAGCGACTCGCCTGATCTTTGTTGGCAACACCTCAGCTCTTCCATTGACGCGGGCTTTTTGTAGGTGCCCTTGAAGTTGCGTATGAAGCTGTAGACCAGCTCTTCCCAACTGCAAATGGATCCGCGTGGGAGGTTGTTGAGCCATGCTCGGGTGGCGCCCTGCAGCTGTAGCTGCAGGCATTGCATGGCCGTGCTTCGACTCCCTCCGTGGAGCCTGACAGAGGATATGTGGTCCTCTAGCCAGATTTTTGGGTCATGTAGGACGTCAAACTTTGGGTTCTCCGACGGGAGTTTAAACCCCTTGGGCATTCGCTTTTGCCTGATGGCCCTGCTGCAGCATCTGGCGCCACAGAGCTCCACATCTTCATCTTCTGAGTCAGTCGATCGGGCACGTCGCGCCCTTGACTTGTCAATCTTGAGATGTGTGATTTCATCACGCGCATCATAGTCGTGGTGATGTCGCCGTGATCGGTGGCGTCGAGACAGATCGTGACTGTCATCGCTGGAGGAGGGCGAGGAGTAGCGCTTTGCCTTTTTAGCCTTCGGTGTTGGCTCCTTGTCGAGGGTGGCCTCAATTAGTCCCAAGCCCATGATCATAGATCGGTGCATGGCGGCTCGGGGATCTCCAGCTGGCGGCTGGTTGTGGAGGAGGTACATGGTGGCTGCTATCACTGCAGCCTGTGGCATCTTTGGGACCACATTGCCCCGTGTGTCGACTGTCATAGAGCTGAAGTCGAGGACCTTTGCAGCTTCTATGCGTTCTTTCTCGGTGAGATGGGCCATCCGAGATCGCCTCTTGTTTGCGATGTGTTCGTTGCCCTTTGAGGAGGATCCTCCATGGGAGGAGAGCCCAGCGTGTCGAAGGCTCGACTCATCTGCCGCCTTTTTGCGCGCCTCGAGTTGCACGATTGTTTGTACTTGGCGCTTGAATTCCTCCTTCAGGAGCCAATGGTATCCCATTAGCAGTTCCTGCGGAGATCCAAAGGGTAGAGGGTTGCCTCGTAGGGCATCGCGGCAGCAAGCCCACTCTTGTTCGTTGAGCCTGATTACAACGCGTTCGCCGGTCTGCTCGTTTATTATAGTTGGAGGTTCGACTGCTCCTCTGTTGTTGATGGGGGTGCCGTTACCACCATTGCCACCATTTGGTATGCCGCCGTTAGGCGGGTCGGTTTCGTTGCCACGGTTGCCTGTGTTGTCGCGGTTGGCGGAGGTGTCGCCTGCGTTGACGACGGTGCACATGAAGTGATTGTGGAGGCTGCTGCTCCCACAACTTTCAGATCCGGAGCCGTAGGCCTCGTCTTCAGTTGCTAGGTTACCCAGATCGGATTCGCGTCTGATGTCGCTGACCGTATTCTTGATTGTTGTCGAGGCGTTGAGCTCACTGAGGGTGCCGATCGGTGGCGGGAACCACGATGCTGGAGCAATCGATGGTACCATCGGCTGGTCAGGAATGCAAAGCATACCCATCTGACCAACTTGGAAGCGGAAGCTCCCGATTGCCAAGATGATTCCGTCGCCCACAGACTCGAAAGCCGGGCGAGTGGCCGGCGTGTGGACGGTGAAGTCGAACGCGCCGAAGAGCTTGCGAATCTCCGCCGTTGCGGAGTTGTAGATCACGGTTGATTGGGCCGAAGAAGCCGTAATATCAGCACTCCCAGTTCCCACAAACGGCGCCAATTGACGAGGGTTTAACTCATCAATGCCCATTGTTATGGACTTGGGTTTTGGAGGAGGAGGGAGCGCTGGAGACATCTATTGGCTAGCAAACAAGCACACAGGGGACTCAAAGATTTACCCAGGTTCAGGCCTCACAGAGGTCCCTACTCCTGCTTGTCTGTTCATGGAATTATTGAAGGAATCAAGGATTACAATGGTGCGCAGATGCAATCTGGTAAGGGTTGTGGAAACTAGGGTTGCGTGTGTTCTCCTCGCCGCCCCCTCCTAGCCTTTATATAGATAGGCTAGGTCTCGGGTAGCAGGTCGAGTCGGTTACAAGTTAGGGTTTTCCCCTTTGAACTTTCTATCTTTAGTTTCTTCTTGTTCTTCAAGCAATCTAGAGTCCGTAGGCTACTTGAGTTCTCCGTTTGGGCTTTGGCGACACTATGGGCTTCCGCTGTATTCAGGCTGTATATACCGAACTCGAGTACCTGCAGGGTATACCCATGTTAGGGAGAGCTTCAACAAATTCTTTAATTTTGGTAGATGATACTTGATTAGCCTTCTTGATAACTTTGGGCACAACAATAGAGTGTTTAATAGGCTCAACATAAACATCAAATCCTTTTTTAGGAACAACAAGATGATTAGTTAAAGTTTTAGTAACTTCTACTAAAACATAAGGATCAAGGAAAACCTATTACTTAACTCTTTAAACAATATAGTAGAGATGTTCTCTACACATGCATATTCATATTCAAAATGGGGTTTGTTACCTTTGTCAAGATCCCAATTATTAGTAGTTTTAGAAATAGTATCCAATAAGTCTCATGCTTCTTCTTCACTTATATTAGTGAAACTTCCTATAGAGAAATTATCCAGAAAGTCCTTATGATGCTGGGGTAATGTCACATAGAAATTGATCAATATACCTTTTTTAAGAAGACATGGCAATGATTCTTACGAAGGAGTTTCTTTAATCTCCCCCAAGCTTGTGTAATACTTTCTCCAACATGAGGCCAAAAGTCATAAATATGACAACGATCATCATAATCTTCTTTAGGAGTATAATACTTGAGATAGAAAGCCTTCGTCAGAAATTCCCAATCAAGACGATATTTATCATCCAAAGATCAAAAACATTTCCGAGCATTACCAGAAAGAGATAAATATAATAACTTCCTTTTCAATTCATCATGAGGAATACTAGAGAGTTCAAATAGAGAGAACATATCCTAAATCTTTTGTATATGCCCCTGAGCAGTTTTACTTCCATCTCTTGTAAAAGTTTGTTTCATAACCTCTTTGGTAATACTAATAGGGATTTGATATTCCACTTTTGGCTCAGTAGGTTTATCAAACTTGTTCTTAACAGCGTCAACATATTCATATAAAGAAAGGTTCATACTTTCATGACCAAGGAAAGCCATGATAAAATAATATAGCAAAAGTAAAGACATCTTTCAAAATTCCTTACCAAATAAACCTACCAATAGTATGACGCTCCTCGTCAACGGTGCTAGAAAAGTATCTTGATGACTCCCAAGTGCAGGAGATCAATTCTAGTACCTTCCAATAAGAAAAGGTTGTTGAACCCACGAGGAGTGATGGCCCAAAATATATTGAGCTCGTTGGGGAACCCCAAGAGGAAGGTATGATGAGCACAGCAGCAAGTTTTCCCTCAGTACGAAACCAAGGTTATCGATCCAGTAGGAGCAAGGAAACACCCCAAAGGTGTTGCTAGCTGAACGTTGGCAGGGCGCACTATTGGTGCCAGCAGCAACGTGGAGACCTACTCAACATAACCACAGAACGTTGCCCCCAACTTGCGATGAGGTTGTCAATCTCACCGGTTTTGCTGAAAACTAAGGATTAAACGTATCGAATGGAAGGAAGTAATAGTTTGCAGAAAGTAAACACAAAGTAGTAAACATTTCGTATATTGAATGTAAAAGAAAAGACCGGGGTCCATATTTCACTAGATGTGGCTCTCCTTAAGATAGATAACATGCTGGGTCAACAAATTACAGCGGGGCAATTGACAAACATCGAGAAAAGCATACAAGCATGTACTAATCATCTTGACTCCTTTGAGACTTGATTGGGCATTACAACATTATACATAGACCGCCATCCAACTGCATCTATGACTAATAATCCACCTTCAGGTTATCATCCAAACCCCCTCCAGTATTAAGTTGCAAGCAATAGATTATTGCATTATGAATTGCATGTAAAGTAAACAATACGATTGTTCTATGAACAAAGGATTGTTGTTTTCTCCCTAGTAGCAACAACACATCTAGTACCTTAGAGATTTATGTCACTTCCCCAGATTACAAGAGGCTTGAACCCACCATCGAGCATTAATACAAACTCTTGGAGTTGCTAGCATCTACTCAGCCAAGATAACTACTAACAACGGAAAGCTTGCAAGATCACAAATAACAAAGACATGATAGAATCAATAATCAATCTGAAATAGCATCTCAATATCCATCGGATCCCCGCAAACACAACATGCAGTATTACAAATAGATGATCTTGATCATGAACCGAGCTCACAAGATCTATACATGATAGCACAAAGGAGGAGAACCAGACATCGAGCTACTACATGGACCCGTAGTACAGAGATGAACTACTCACGCATCACACAGGAGGCTTGCATGGTGATGAAGAAGGCCTCTAGGGTGAATTCCCCTCTCCGGCAGGGTGCCGGGAAGAGCGTCAGATTCCTACCAATCTAGGGATGGAGATGACGGTGGCTACAGACTCTTTCGTGGATTTTTGATTGGGTATTTAGGGTTTCTATATCAGAGGCAATATATAGGTGGAAGGAGAGACCGAGGGGGTGCCTGGGGCGGCCAGACCACCCCTGGCGCGGGCTCGGCCTGGCCGCGTGGCTAGGTGGTGTGGTCGGGCCCCAGCCCCTCTCTGTCTCGTATTCTGGCTCCAAGTGTCCCCCGGTAAAATAATAACTTTGGCTTTTGTCCCGTCCAATTCTGAGAATATTCATTTTCTGACTTCCTGGAACCAAAAATAGCAGAAAATATGCAGCTGGCACTGTGGCTCTTGTTAATAGGTTAGTCCAAGAAATCATATGAAAAGTACTCCAAAGGGTGGACAAAACACAAGAAAGTAGATAAAACCAAGCATGGAACATCAAAAATTATAGATACATTTGCAATGTATCAACATCCCCAAGCTTAACTCATGCTCGTCCTCGAGTAGGTAAGTGATAAAAAGAAAGAATAATTTTTTAGGTGACATGCACCATCATAAAAGTTGATCAAAGTATTTGTAAAACATTCGAAGCTGGGATCATAGTACTTCAATCATAACATGAAAGACAAAGTTCTAGCAATAAGACAAAGAAACTATGTTGCAACATGAAAAGGCACAAACAAAAGATACATGAATAACAATGCTTTGCAAGACATTTGTTTGTTTCACATAAAGAAAACATAGCATAGTAGCATTCAGCTTGTCCCACATAGAGTAGCAAAACATAAATGAATAGGACACCTTCAAAGTTCATAAGAGTGACTAGATACAAATAGTTTAAAACAAGAAATATCAAATTATGCATCAATCAACTAGTCTTGGGACAATGCACATAGAACTAAGAATGGCCACTATGCTCTCAAAGTAGGTGCATAAAGAGAGAAGGTGGGGACTCAACATAAAAGTAAAAGAAAGTCCTTCATAGAAGGAAGTAGGGATTCAAGTATCATAAATAGCTTCCAAAAATTATGGTACTTATTATCTTTCATCTCTCATTGCCCCTATCATAAGAATCTTGAAGGTGATTAAGGTTAAAGTGACACATCTAAGAGGATATGCTTGACAAGTTATAAACATAAATCTCATGCCCCTTAAGTACATGTGTATCATAAAGAACCGCCAACGGGGTACCCCTTGCACATGATACAGGAGCTATCCCATAATCAAAATGAGAAGGCAATCAGACAATGAGCATCTCAGCGATCTTTTTATTTGCTATTTGCATAGGTTTTTATTGAGGATGCTTCATAGAGTTCTCATTATGGTGATGATGCAAGTTTCCACCATGATTAGGCATGGCTTAGGCTAGCGGCCCAGGCATTTCTCTAACACACATACAAACTCCATGATCTTACAAGTTCCACTTTTATTTCACACCACCGGATCCATAAGCAAAAGAACATGATATCAACGGGGTACAAAGTACAAATGCAATGTTGAAAGCGTTCCCCATGATACATGGTTCTGATAATTTCAACTTATAAAGCACAAGCATATACTTAACAAAGAAGGACCCAATGGTTCAAGTTTATTAAATGCAAAAAAAGTAAAGTGTGCCATCAAGTTCGTGAGAGCTTCAATCACTAGTTTTCTCATAACAAGTTTAATTTGGAAGGTAGACAAAAACAAGAATATACTTGAAATAGCATATGCTAGTAGGTAGGTATGGTGGAATCTTTGGAATAACTTGGTTTAGTGAGTTGGATGCATGAGTGGAACTCATACTTGGTTGTGGAGGCTAGCAAAAGACTGGGAGCGACAAACTAAGAGAGCAATAATGGCCATAATCATGCAGAGCGAAAAAACATCATTGATCAAAGCATAAAGTGATACTACAAGTTGAAAACTAAAGGATCATCAAGGCTATGGTGACTTGGGATAGTCATAACATGGTGTGAGCATGCGCCAAGTCAACCCAAATAAAGCATCAAAGGAGAATACCACTATACTATGCTTTAATATGCTAAAACAACACATGATTCATCCAAGGCACATTAAGAAATATCAATTGTTTATAACAAGTCATGCTACAACAAAGAATACTAAGCATAAAGCCAAAACAATATCAAGCATGGCATGACAAAGCATAGGCCACAATCAAAAATAAGCTCTCTTTAACACTTAAGCATGAACTTTCCTACTCTTTTCCAAACCAAACCAAACTATTTGAAAACCAATGCATGAAAGAGGGGGTCCAAACAATTTATTCAGAAAACTAAGAAACCAAAGAAAACGAAAAACCAAAACGAAAATGAAAAAGAAGACGCTCTAAGAACAACAAAACTGTGCATGAAACAATAAAAATGAAGCATTTGGAAGAAACCTGGGATTTTTATTGATGAAGAAGGGGATGCCTTGGGCATCCCCAAGCTTTCATGCTTGTACTTCTTGGATATTTTTTGGGGTGACACGCGTGTCACCCCCAAGCTTGAGCTTTAGTCCATCCTTCATCTCATTACTCATTCCTTCCGTACACCTTAAATTTTTCCTTCATACAAAACTTCACACAATCTTTATTAGCAACATTAGTGCACTCAAGATAATAAGTCTTTAGTTTTAGTTCTAACACCAATAAAACTTCCATTAAAACACTAGGTACTGTTGCACTTCCCTCAAAAAGCTCAATTCCCCAAAAGAACTCAAAGAGGAACCAAGAAGAAGCAAATGCAGAAAATGGCAGAAATCTGTCAAAACAGACAAGCAGGTAAAGACGATTTTTTGGAAGACCTTCAATTGCTCAAATCAAAAAGTGTTGAACTAAAGAAAGTTATATAACAACCTGGGGTACAAGCAAAAAAATCACGCCTCAAAAGGATGTACAGAGATTTTACACGAATTTTTATGGTGAAGCACAGAAATCTGTTCTAGGACAGCAACTATCCCAATAATTACTTCTCTCTCATTAGAGGTTACTCTTAGCACAAAAAGCAAATAAAAAGGATAAGGAGTGGTTATTACAGAAGTAATAACTTCCAAGACTCATCTAAAACTTTTGGGTTATCTCCCAATAAGTACTTTTCTTTAACGCCTTTAAGTTAGGCATAAGAAGCAAGAAAAATCAAGTGTTCGAAGAAGCATTAAAACCAAATTTCTCGCCCTTACCTCTCTTACTTGTATTCTTAACCTTGGGAAACATATGATTGTTTGGTGGAGAATCAAGGTGCATGGTCCCCTTTCCCACATCTATTATTGCTCCAAGGAGTTCTAATAGGGACCTTCCAAGCGTAATTTGTCCTTTTCCTGCACATTCAATCACAGGATAATCAGTAGAAATCATTTTCCCAAGGATCTTTGTAAATACTCCTTCATCTACTCCAATAGGTAATATTGTAGCATTATTAGCAAGAGATATTTCTTTTCCTCTTTCAGAAAGCCCCCAAAGATTCAAAGATTCATAAATATCTTTGGGCATAAGACAAAATTCAAACATGATATCACAATGAGCTTGAAAAGTTTCATTATTTATATCAATCTTTACTGTGGGGAGCCACTTTGATGGTTCAGAATTTATTGGAACATAATTATGATGCTCCCTAAGCGTATTATAGCAATATTTCAAACTAGTAGTGCTGGTCTCAAGAGTGTTCAATCTAGCAAATATGTTTGTGAAAGAAATATCAGTTTTGCTAAGCAAGTTGTAAGTAAAGACCAATTTCTTTATAGCATTAACAACATCATCTTCATTGCATTGGAGGAAATCTCCTCCCACAACAGCATCTAAAGTATATCTATAGCAAAGAGCAATTCCAAGGTAAAAACTGCTAAGGAACAAGCTTTGAGTCATTTTAGGCTCAGTTTTTCATGTAGATCAGAGATTCTAGACCAAGCTTCCTTGATGCTCTCCTTAATTCCTTGTTTAAAAGTGAAAATCATTTCCTCAGGTGACGTAGTGATTGGAGCAAGGCTAGCCATAATGGCAACTTTACGATAGAAACTAATTTTTTTGTGTTTTCAATAAAGAAAGCAAACTTGTAAGACTAATTTATTTGTGTTTTGATGAAGAAACAAGCAAACAAAGCAAAACTAAACTAAGCAAAAACAAAATAACAAAGTAAATATATTGGTTATGAGGGACTCCCCTTGTGAAGATGTCCTTGACTCCCCAGCAACGGCGCCAGAAAAAGAGCTTGATGGCCCAAAATATATCGAGCTCGTTGGGGAACCCCAAGAGGAAGGTATGATGAGCACAGCAGCAAGTTTTCCCTCAGTACGAAACCAAGGTTATCAATCTAGTAGGAGCAAGGAAACACCCCAAAGGTGTTGCTAGCTGAACGTTGGCAGGGCGCACTACCGGTGCCAGCAGCAACGTGGAGACCTGCACAACACAACCACAGAACTTTGCCCACAACTTGCGATGAGGTTTTTAATCTCACCGATTTTGCTGAAAACAAAGGATTAAACGTATCGAATGGAAGAAAGTATTAGTTTGCAGAAAGTAAACACAAAGCAGTAAACAATTTGTAGATTGAATGTAAAAGAAAGGACCGGGGTCTATAGTTCACTAGAGGTGGCTCTCCTTAAGATAGATAACATGCTGGGTGAACAAATTATAGCAAGGCAGTTGACAAACATCGACAAAGCATACACGCATGTACTAATCATCTTGACTCCTTTGAGACTTGATTGGGCATTACAACATTATACATAGACCGCCATCCAACTGCATCTATGACTAATAATCCACCTTCAGGTTATCATCCGAACCCCGTCCAGTATTAAGTTGCAAGCAACAGATTATTGCTTTATGAACTGCATGTAAAGTAAACAATACGATTGTTCTATGAACAAAGGATTGTTGTTTTCTCCCTAGTAGCAACAGCACATCTAGTACCTTAGAGATTTCTGTCACTTCCCTAGATTACAAGAGGCATGAACCCACTATCGAGCATAAATACTAACTCTTGGAGTTGCTAGCATCTACTTGGCCAAGATAGCTACTAAAAACGGAAAGCATGCAATATCACAAATAACAAAGACGTGATAGAATCAATAATCAATCTAAAATAGCATCTCAATATCCATCGAATCCCCGCAAACACAACATGTAGAATTACAAATAGATGATCTTGATCATGAACAGAGCTCACAAGATCTAGACATGAAAGCACAAAGGAGGAGAACCAACCATCTAGCTACTACATGGATCCGTAGTCCAAGGATGAACTACTCACGCATCACACCGGAGGCTTGCATGGAGATGAAGAAGGCCTCCAGGGTGAATTCCCCTCACCGGAAGGGTGCCGGGAAGAGCTTCAGATCCCTCCCGATCTAGGGATGGAGATGAAGGCGGCTACATAATATTTCGTGGATTTTTGATCGTGTACTTAGGGTTTCCGTATCAGAGGCAATATATAGCCAGAACGAGAGGCCGAGGGGTTGCCTGGAGCGGCCATACCACCCCCTGGCGCGGGCCAGGCCTAGCTGCGAGGCCAGGTGGTGTGGCCGGGCCCCAACCGCTCTCCGTCTCGTATTCTGGCTCCAAGTGTCCCCCGGTAAAATAATAACTTTGGCTTTTGTCTCGTCCAATTCCGAGATTATTCATTTACTGACTTCCTCGAACCAAAAACAGCAGAAAACAGGCAGCTGACACTGTGGCTCTTGTTAATAGGTTAGTCCAAGAAATCATATGAAAAGTACTCCAAAGGGTGGACAAGACACAAGAAAGTAGATAAAACCAAGCATGGAACATCAAAAAATATAGATACATTTGCAATGTATTAAGGAGCTGAAGGTATTGGTTAGCAAGTTCGACAAGTAAAGTAATAAAAGATGCAGTGGTTTTGTGTTTTGGGCTTATAGTTTGCAGTAATATAAATTTCTGCACATAAATTGTAGTAAATAGATGCTCTTAATAAGAGAAATCCTAATCCTCTATGCAGCAAGAGGACAATCTCAAGTGTGTGTTCTTATATGTGACAAGCGTTCCCGAGGGCATCATGGATTTACTTAGCATATAGATTTCTACACAATATGGTGAATATCATGTCAAGTTTAGTTCTCTTAGAGCGGAGCCTAGTTTAGGTGCAGCCATAGTTATGAGCAACACCCCTTATGAGGGGTCCTATAGACATTTTCATGAGTAAACATAGGAATCATTAAGACATAAATGTCCCACCTTAGTAGTAAGTTCATGGGTCTCCTATATAAATCCCTCCATTGGATCTCAAAGTATTAGAAACCGGTTTTTGTCATTCTATCCCTTCCAACCCTCTTCATTACATTAAAGTGCAGCCCTATGAGCCCATATAGGTGAAGTGACATGCAGCCGACGTTCGCACATCACAATCATAGAACAACATAAAAGATAAAAACTTGACCAAATACTCATTGTATATTATGTCGAAATCATAGCCAATTCATCATATGACCTTAGGAACATGGGGATCTACTCACAAGTATCAAACATGATATGGATTAGTGGCATATGGATTACAACCCAATTTGAAAATATAATCCCTTCACCAAATAAAGACAAGTTGCCAATCACAAACATGCAAATAACACTTAAAGAATATCTAGGGTCAATCAATCAAAAACTATGAGGGGAACGAGATGGATCTTTAAGATGGAGATGGTGATGATGTTGGTACTGATGGATATGTTGAGAGAGAGGCCTCCCCCTACGCCAAGTAGGAGTGATGATGATGACAACAATTTCCCCCTCATTGGAGTCTCTGGCACATCAGGATCTTCCCTCTCTCAGAGTAGGAGAATACTTTTGCCTCCACTGTCGCTTTTGTAAATCATGGAAAAATATAGCATCGGTTTTTTGGCGAAACAGAGGCGTTTGTGAAAATGGGCATCCGAGATGACTCTAGTGGGCCAAACGAGCATGGGTGGTGTGGCCTAGTAAGGTGGGCATGTAACCTATACTCTTCGGCCTTCGTGGCTCCCCTCGTGTGCTTATTTTGCTCAAGAGTCACTCTCTTGATGAAAAACTGATTAGGTAATTTTTTTCTTCAATTTGTTGACACCCAGAAGGTCCTTGAAATAGGAAAATACGAAAAAAGAGGTTTTCTACCACCCAGAAATTAAATACCAATGAAGGATACTTTGAAGGAAAGTCTCGTAAATCATCTAAAAATGCATAAATAATGATAGAACAATGCAAATAACATTATAAAATGATCATATATCTTGCTATTAAATGATGCAAAATGCACATATCAGAGGGCAGGAATATGCTTTGTGAGAGCTGTCCTAGGAGCAACAATGCTTCGCACCTGCCGGATGAAGGGGGCCACTTGGCACTGACGTGGCACCGTGAGTCCATGTCGGTTGCAGTTTATCGTGGGCATGGGCTCGCTTAACGCTGATATGGCGTTGTGAACCCATGCCGGCCACGGTAACTAGTAGACGTAGGGCCCTCCCAACACGGTCGTGGTGCTGTAGCCTCTACTAATACGTCGATTCTCGCGGTCGGAGAGCACATATGGCATTGTAGATGGTAGACGTCCGTTGGTTCGCACGTACGTCTATGGTTTACCTGATAGTGCAATCCCTCGCCGTCCGACCTTTGTCGTAGACGCGGACGAGCTGGCAGTGTTATCTTTTGGGGCACGTGATGGTGGGGCTTAGGTACGCGGAAACTCGGTGCCATGACCAGCATATAGCCTATGAAAGACTCCTCCGTCTTGATGTTTTCTCACATCAATTTAGATGGTTCGCCTTACCTTCACTGCACGTTGTGCTAGAAGAGACACCGCCACCGTATTTGACACATTTGTGGTGGCGGCGTGCTGCTCTATAGCATGGTGGGCAGCGGAAGAGTAGGTTTGTTCCACTACAGGTACAACATAGCGATGGCCAACCAAGAACGTCTATAGACTCGAATAGGCGGTATGTCCACTCGCTGGATGTACATGTGAACCCCATCAACAAGTAGAAGAGGGAGCCGCAATGATCGGTGGGACAGCATCGAAGCGGAGCACGGAGACGAGAGACGACTTACGGTGGAGGTATCTCCTCCATCGTCAGTGTGCGCAGGAATCGTGTATGCGAGAAGAAGCGGCCATCACGATGACGGGAAGAAGGCATGCCATCAGCGGTATGTTATATCTCCATGATGTCGGCGAGTACCGCGTCGACATCCGATAGTCGCGACGACCAGGGACACGACGTGATCGATGAGATCATACACGCGAGGAGCATCAAGAAGGCGCCACGGCAGAGTGACATCCTCCCGCCATGACGTACACAGGAGCAGCGTACATTGCAAGAAGTGTTTGCCACGCCGACAACGAAGCCTACGATGATGGCCAATGATGAAGCCCGCACCGACGGGGATAAGGAGAAGCGTCTAGCACGCTGACGACGAAGCCCGTGCCAATGGGGAGAAGGAGCAAAGTCGACGTTGTGTCCTTCCGTGGTGACATCTTCGAGAAGGGCATCGCCAGGGTGAACACGACAATACAGATGCCACATTGATAAGTACTTTGATTTTGTCAGTGCTAGGGCCTTTTGGTTGGTAGCTAGGACTAGAATGGAGATGTCTACATCGGTAGGTTTAGATTAGATAAACTGTAATTAGGTTTGTAATGTGTACAAATAAAATATAGAAAACATCTATTACAAAAGTTAGTACTGGTTTGTGCGAGTATCGGTTTCTACCGACTCTGATGCCTCCGTGTGTTTTTATTCTTCTAGTATTGTCTTTGTTTTTTTACATGTTTACTTTTTCCATTGTAATGTCTACAAGAATATATTAAAATTATCTATTACGAAAGTCATTACTGTCTTGTACGAGTGATGCTTCCTATTGACTCTGATGCGTGCTGCATGTTTTTTTCTTCCTACACTGTTTTAATTTTTACGTGTTTACTTTTTTCACTGCATTCTAATTTCGCGCTAAACATAGTAATTTTGTCTAGGTTCGTATGTATCTAGGTTTTATGAATTTTAAGGTAGTTTTCTGCATAGAAGCCCCTCTCTCGACTCTATATCATATGTAGGATTTTAGATAGGGTTGTAGGATTAGTTGTCAGACTATTTGTTGTCTGTAATTTCATGTGTGTATATTTTTCTTTACTATTTTCATGTGTATTGTATTAGTGTTCTACACTCTATTCCTGTATGCTTGCGTATTCATGCTAAAAGAATGCTTACCATGTCGCATTGATGAATGTATACATGAACTTTGTAGTTTATTGATATATATCCCCACATATTGGAAACTGATATAATGTTATATCCATGTTTTGTATTGATGTTTGGGGTTTTACCAACGATCCTATTTATTTTGGTTATAACTCTGCAGAACAGAAAAACCCTGTTTTGTGTATTTTTAGCTTTGAGGGATCTAAACAAAGTCAAACAGAGATAGGATTCTAGGAAAGACAATATTTCACGAAGAGGAAGGACCTGGAGCAATTGAACCTCACTAGAAGAGCCAAGAGGCCCAAAAGAGGTCTAGTGGCACAACACACCTTAGTGCACGCGCCACCTACCCTCTTTTGGCCGTCGGTCGTCCGATTCGCCTCAATCTTTCTCCCATGAACTCATCTTGACCAAACAATGCCTATATAAAGGCCCCCTACGCATCTCTGGGGGAGAGCACCGCAGAAACACCAAAACACCAAAATAGAGGCAAGATCAATGAAGATTGGAGGGGGAAACTCCGCCGGAGCCGCTGCTAGAGGGATGTCTACCTTCTCCAACATCTCCACCATCATCACCATGATGAAGAGGGAGTAGTCCACCTCAGGACTATGGGTTTGTGACAGTATA